>CM048916.1:6368732-7568732 GCA_026686955.1 Epinephelus cyanopodus | reverse complement strand
GGCGCTGTCAGGGATTGAGCCAAGTTCCTGTGAATCAAAGGATATTAAAGTTTCTGATATCCTATTGGAAACTGATGTGGCCACAACAAAAAGCCCAGACCAAGAAGTCTGTTATGTGATGTTATACTGTAGGCTTTATTTTTTTTAAGCTGATAGGATTTTCACTATGCATTGTAAATTCTCAAAATAATGAGAGATAGGTGGAAAAGAAAAGACTCTTGACAGCCCAGTCACACGAAACATTTGGCATTGTATGTTTCTGCAAATCATGGACACATTACATTTGTAAGTTCCATGTATATCGTATCAATATTTCTGAAGAGATGTAATATATGAGCTGACTTTGTCATCAGGAGATGGAGGGCATGGTGGCTGCAGACCACTCTCAGACACCAACAAACAACAAAAACAGTTGTCATTGCTGTGTTTACCGAGGAAAAAAAGGAATACTGCCATTTTTCAAAATATTTCTACATTATTCGGTCCCTGAACAGTCTAGGTATTGCATAAATTGGGTATGACTGGAAAACGGAGACTTGAGTTAGTTCTGCACACCGTTTAACCAGTAATTGATTGAAGTAGCCTCAAGATTGAATGAATAAATTAAGAAAAAAAAAAACATTATTTGTTCAGTCCTGGTTTGATCTTACAGTTTAATATCTTGCGGCAATTTCCTTTGTCAGTGTACGATTTTAGTTTTCTCTGATCATTTATTGGCAGGGATCTTTAAAGCCCAGGACAAACACCTGACTACCTCTGTTTATCAAAATAATATAACAAGTATATATAAAATTAATAAAGAAATATGATTAATTGGATCATAATCGCAGGTCCCTCATCTACATCTCGTTGGGTGTGGCTGACGGACCCAATTTTGAAAATGTTGTTCCTCAGCCCAAATTTCCTAGCGGCTGGCTCAGATGAAAATACAGCCTCACCAAAACAGCCGCAGAGGGGTCTGATCTGCAACCTGCTTCAATCTGTCATCTCTAT
This sequence comes from Epinephelus cyanopodus, assembly GCA_026686955.1. Lineage (NCBI taxonomy): Eukaryota > Metazoa > Chordata > Actinopteri > Perciformes > Serranidae > Epinephelus > Epinephelus cyanopodus. The sequence goes on along the minus strand of CM048916.1, from coordinate 7,567,739 downwards.
GACTTTAATAACTTTCAGTGTCAGACTTTTGAGTGCTGGTTATTCCCCAGAATAGTGTTCCTGCCGGAGCCATAAAGAAAGCTGTAATAATGGTATGCAATTAGTCAATTTAAAGACATAATCATTCTTTAGTAAATGTGTATCCATCCTTCTGAGTGGAAATGCTAGGAAAGAAAATATTGCAAAAAAGTCCTGATAAGTTGATGTATCAATAAAAGTAAATACAATAATTACAATGGACACAGACTTGGTGCGACAAAGTCTGCTTCTGCTTCTCTTTTCCACCCTTCAGCCACTTTCTCCCTTTCGCTGCCCCCTGCATTGCCATTCTCCATCCATCCACCAGGTGCCCTCAGTCTGCCCCACCTCTTTAAGTCACCTGACTCTCTTAGTCACCTGCTCACCTGTTTCCAATTTCCCTCATCAGCCCTGCAGTATATAACCAGCCCATTTCCACTCATTTCCTACCAGACTGCCATGCTGCTCCAGACCTCTAAGCCTGTTCCTGAACATTACCTTGAAGAAATGATACTTCATCCTACGTGCTTACAAGGTATATATTCATTGAAGTCCTGAATGTTGCATGCAACTTAAAACATTACCGAAGCTTCTGCATGTTGGCCAATGAACAGACTAAATACATGAAACAAACATGCCATATTTCTATCATATTTTCCGTAGAACTTTCCATCGTTTGAGGTTTAACTGGTATCTTTTGAGTATGCCATCTCATTGCACCGTCGTCTGCAATGCGTAAATAGCACTGGAGTGGAGAATTAAAGCCACTGGCTGCTAATTGACTCTTAACATTTGTGTAACAGTGGTGGATGAAAATGCCCATTAATTCGCTTTTTCTTTTGCCAGTATTCTGGAAAGTTGGTTAAAACCTGCACTACAGTGGGATGGAAACTTGGCCCATGTCCCTTTTTAGTATTTTAATATGATTTAACCAGTTCTATTATTCATTAAATTACAAAAAATCCTTAATTAATGCAATTGAGTCATCATTTTCAGATGGTCCAAAGTTACTCAGGAGCCCCATGTGGTGATTATGCAGAGGACAGGAAAACAGCATCATCTCTCTTTTCATTTTTATGGAAGGACCGCTCGAAGCTGCCAGTGTGCCGTCTCTTTTGCAGCAAAGAGTCCTCCCCTGTTGCAAGAAAGAGCAACTGGGCTCGGGAGGAACACACTGATAGACAGATGGACAACCAACAGACACATACACAGACACACACATAGACAAACATGTACCATCAGGGCCTGGAGAGCACCAGGGAGCTGCATGAGTCTCACATTTAATTATCTACCTAATGGTCTCACTGTAGTGTCATTAGACAGAGGGGGAGGGAGCGAGCGAGAGGGAGGAAAGAAGGGATGGAGGGACATTGGTCCTCAGAGGATGAATGGGGTCGGATTTTCAGGCTTTGTCTCTTTTATTATGGAGACTATGATGCCAACAGCTGGGCAGAGGTAAGGGAAGCAGTAAAGAGAAACCCATCTCAGTTTTCTAGTGGAGTCTACAATGTCAGACAGAGTTGAAGCGTTTGTGTGGATATATTTACTGCATGTGATGTTAGCACTCAGCGGCAGACATGAATATCTAGAGTGTTCTACAAACATGTACCTAATAAATGCAATGGGTAAATCAGGGCTGATGATTAGGGACTGAATCAGACAGTGTACCAACAGCCATGTTACATCAGAAATCAAAGTAATGGAAACTAATGATACTACTTTAAATACATGGATGTCTGCTTTATGCATAGGCCTAAATACTAAACACCATATTTAAAGCTTTATGAAATTGCAAATATAGAACCAAAACTAATAAAATCCACAATGGCTGAATTCTATACTTTTTACCTCCGCTAAGGAGGTTATGTTTTCACCAGCGTTGGTCTGTTTGTTTGTTTGTCTGTTTGTCTGTTTGTCTGCAACATAACTCAAAAAGTTATGAATGGATTTTGATGACATTTTCAGGAAAGGATGGATAATGGGACATGGAACAGACGATAAAACTTTGGTGGTGATTGATTGAAGCAAAATGGATAAAATAATACAAAAGTTTATTGTCTGACAGCCTCAGCAGCAATTCCAATTTCTAAAGACGGTGAAAATAGCGCCATCTGGTGACCAGAAAGCAGGTCTTGTTCTACTTGCTAAATATTGTTGTAATTCTAAAGTTGAAATTAATGTTCTGTGTTGGAACAAAAGAAAGTGAAAGATACAAAAAAACATTACACTGTGTTGGTACAAAATAAAAATGAAACTAGAGCGCTCGGAGAATGCTGACCTCCGCCAAGCAGCTCGGATTTCCCGCCGTTTTATTATTTTATCCGCTTCGCTTCAACCGATCACCACCAAAATTATCATCTGTTCCTTGTCCCATTATCAACCGTTCCTGAAAATTTCATCAATCCGTTCAGAACTTTTCCAGTTATTTTGCAGACAAACAGACAAACAGACCAACACCAGTAAAAACATAACCTCCTTGGCGGAGGTAATAAATCAGCACCACAGTGTCTCCATGGTGAAGCCATATATAACTTAATAATGATAGTGATGCAAATAACCTAATTGTGATGCAGGCTGCAAAACCTGATGCAGAGGGGGAGGGAATATCACCTACTTGGCAGAGGTCTGCACTCTCTGAGTGCTTTTCTAGCTTGATGCTAACACATAATGGGAAATACCATTTTGCGCTACCAAAAATTAGCATCGCAATGGCGATAATGTTATCCTGGCAAACAATCCATTTTTATTTCACATGCTTAATATAAAACAATATGTGCTCATACCTAAATTCCCAATGCTCCGGAAATGAACTAATAGCTGCTGACTTCTGTCCTTGTGTCCACTCGTTATTAAGGTACAAGATGCAAATGCAATTGCCAGATAAACTTATTGTTTTAGCCTACTTGGTACAGTAATCTCATGTGAGAATGTTGCCACCTGCTGATATGGCGAGTAACTGCAGCTCACAAAGATTTTATGCAAACAAATAGGAAGGAAGTCACAAACTTACTGAGGGGTGAACATTAAAATGAGACATTATCTTTTGGCCACAACCAAAGTTTTTTGGAATCTTGTTTCCTTTACTTGCACAAATGGTTGTTTTTGTGTCTGTGCTTTTCTGTCATGTCTGTCGTCTCCGTGGTCCTCTAAAACCAAAAATCCTCTTTTACTGTCTCTCCAGATCTGCGTGTCTCAGTGTGTCTTTTTCAAAGAACTATAATTTCTTCCTCCCTCTGCATATTGATGAGGGGATTAGAGATTAGAGAGATGTAGGGCTGTGATGATGGGAAAAGAAGGAGGGAGTGATAAAAAGAAGGAGATATATTACAGCTAAGGGCATGGAGGGAGGGTGTGGCCTGAGCTTTTCAAAGCCTAATCAATAAGCATACTAAGTGAGATCACACTTATAGATCACACTGAAAAAGGGACATTTTCACCTGATCAATTTTGGTTAATTTCATTAGGGCTGTTTTTTACCTAAAACTGCCCTTCTAAGGTGCAAATAATTTCTAATGATTTAAGGAAGTTTAAGAGCAGAGAAAATATTATACACATACTCACTTATATTAGCTATTTTGGGGAGTGGATATAGAACTCTGTCTCAATTATCTCTTCCCTCTGATTCCCTTTCGTCTCTCATCTCTCACTGCCTTCAATCTTCCACAGCTGAAATATAACAGACAGAGAAAAATGAAGTCTGGATGTCTACTCAAACTACTTTATATTATAATCTCACGTAGCTTTTGGTGGCTTTCATATTCAAACTCATTAACCACTACAAGAGACATTTTAGACTGAATAGCTGTCTTGCTTCTGTGTCAGGAGTAGTGCATACTGGCTGGGGCTCCACTGTGGTTTGAGTGTGATATTTGAGGGTGAAAGCTGACCTTTAAAGCACCTGTGTGTATGTGTGTATACACTTGTAGGGGTGGCTTAATTGTCTTTGTTGGGGTCATTGATTTTCAGTCAGAGCTACATGGGTAAAAGTATTTTTTTCTGAGTGATCACTTCATGTGAAGCAAATCTCATATGTACTGTGTCAAGCAAAAAGTTCTCAGTGTGGTTTGAACATTCGTAAAGTCCTGCCCCCAGACACAGACTGGCCAATCTTAACGTAGCATCAGGCCGGCTCAGCCCAGGGTCCGACAACAACACAGCTGTGCTCCACTGACTCTAATGCAATCCTGCCTGGGGCACGTCGTGTATTAATGACACTCGTTACCTGGAGAGTTTGGTAAAAGATATACGTTTCTTCCCTGTTCCAAAACCAAAATCAAACCCTGAAAAGTGTAGGGTTAGCTAGCTAGCTACTGAAGATACAGCCTACTGAATATATACACATGCTGCTTTTTCTTTGCAGTGATTATAACAGTGAAACAAAGACCGACCCTGCTGTACAGGAACCAGTGAAGGGAAGCAGGGAAACTTTGCTCATATTCAACCAGCTGTGTGTCATCACAGTATGTGCAGATGTTTATTATTTGGCTTCCACCAGAGTCACACATTCTCACTCCAACCTCATCACATTCTTCAGGGAGTGCAGTTAGTTACAGTGTGGGCTTGTGCTTACTCTGACAGCTTGTCGGACCATCACAAACGGGCGGGGCTTAACGAAAGGTCAAATATTAAATAGCTGTGGGGTGATGTTAAATGCCAGAAAGGTCACAATATTAGGAAGCCACTTTTTAATTTATTTTTTAACTCTAGCCTGTCTGAATTGTTGAATTGTTGCCATAAACCCCTCCCAGGTGCAGTCTTTGATCCATGTCTGTGTGTGACCTCATTCAAGTTTCTTTTTCCTTTTGTTGTGACATGAATAGGCCCATTTGTTGAGGACACTTCACTTCCACAAGGTCACGCCAGCTGAAGCAGAACCACAAGAGAGTTAAAATGGAAGAGGAACAGGCTCATCTGCAAAGGTCCCCCTGCTGAGGGTGCTCAATGGCCCATCAGGCTCGCCACATCCAACATCTGTCAACATGGCCTGTGCCGCAGCCTTCCAGGTAAAAAAAAAAAAAAAAAAGTTCTGTTTTACAGGCTGCTGTTGTTTCAGGTTTTTTTTGCGGAGAATTGTAGCTGAGCAGTTCCTCTACACTAACAACATACTCAGAGTCACTTAACAACAGATGACTCTTGTAAAGCCTTGCATTCAGTGAGCGCTCGGTTGCGTCAAGGTGACGTTCTGAAGTGGCCTCTGTGATAAAAGCCTTGTCTAGTTGAGCTCTCTAAGTGACAGAGTCTAACAGCCTCGTCATCACAGGGTGAAAGGGTGACCTAGACAGACTGTCTGCGGTGAGTCCTTACTTGGATGAAGACTTCTCCTCAGGGGGCCTTTCTTTATGTGTGATCAGCACTTGACTGTTCGTACTTATGCGTGCAAAGCAAAGAGTGATAGCCAGTTTTCAGATCGTGTAATCGTCTCTGCGTATGACTGGAATTACAATTTTATCACGGCATTGCAAAAGTAATGTAGACATGAGTGTTTTCTGTCATTGTGGCTTATGCCAAGTGTCTTTCTTTTGATTTTTAAATATGAAACTTGATTAATATTAAGCTCATTATTTTAAGCTTGCATATATCTTGCTCCAAATGAACTGGCTGGCTGTCATCACCCCCCCTAAATTAAACAACCTGCCAGGAATGTCACCCTCTTTTTATTCACCTCACTTTTGTCAGGAGCAACTTCCAGCAGCACTAGTAAATGTCAGTGTGATATAGAAACAGAGAGTGGAACTTGACTTATATGATACTGAGAATGATAAATGACTCTAAGTACCTTGTTAAGACACCACACCTAAGATTTACTTCCTGCATATGTTGACATGTAAGCCATATGTTCACATCAGCATCTTTTACACCAGTGTCGTTTTATGCTTAAGGCAAAGGAATTGTGATTTATAGTAGCTACATTCAAAGAGGTTGTGAGCATTTCTGCATACAAGGCTTAGCCTGAATCACGGCCCATATCTCAGATTTTCTTCTTTCTTTGCTGCTGCTCTCCCTGCTTTCGGCTTTCCATGTAGGCACATGGAAGGGCAGTGAGGTTTGCTCTCCCTGCGATAAGGCTTTCCACAGAGGCTTTCTGTGTAGGCCTCAGAAAGGCAGAGAGACCCCAAAACAGAGCCATACTCGCAAATATAATACTGCAAATGAAGATAAAGTTTTCTTTGACTAAAGTGGTCCTGAAAGAACTAGTATAAATTGCGACCTCTTTTTTTTTTTTTTTTTTATAAGCCACCAACATGAGCCATCCACTCTCTCTTCTGTGCTTTTGTACCTTCAGGACTCCTCACAGTGATGATTTAATCACATTTGCAACCATGGAGCACCAGTGTGACTTGAGAATATTATTAATTTATGAACTAAGGAGCTGTTAGTTTGTGTCCCGCTCACCGTGAATAAATCATCACATTTAACTGTGCTGCGGTAACAGATTAAATTTCTGCTAACTGCTAACCGTTAACCTGAAGCTTCAAGTTCACAGCAGAAACATTAATACTTTGGCCCGAAATGAGTTGGGCACTTCAGAATAAAAACACCAGTGCTTCCGCTTTGATTTATTTCATTACAAGACTTTATTATTTTTAATATAACAGTACTTTATTTAATTTTATCATGACAGTATTTTACTTAACTTTATTATATAACAACACTTATAGCAGTCCTTAAAACAGTACTTACTTTATTTACAATGACTGCAACAAGATATATTAATATAAAAACAACTGAGCCCACGCTACCTGTAGCAGAGCTAGGAAAATTATGAAAATGTGGATGAGATCAATGCAGCCTCACAGGTTCTTGTACAATTACCAACTTTTAAATGGCATACTTTCAAACTAACATGGAAATAATTAAGGTAACTTCTCCTAGCAAACAATATCACAGCTTCCATGTCGACTTAAAAATGACTGTCAGGCAGATACCACTTCCTGCTCACTTTATATGACAAATCAAACATCAAACCTTTTTCCTCAACTACAGAGCCTTTACATCATTATTCAAGTGGCACTGAGATGTTTTTGTCACATCTTCTTTCTGCATGTTGTAACTCAGACCTTCACAGTCCCTGCTGCTGATTGCTTTGGGCTTATTCTACTATTGCTGTCCTTGTAAGTTTGCCCGGGACAAGCATGTGTGCAGAATGCTTAGAATAAAAATCAATCACGGGTGTGTTCTACCGTGTCATGCTGCTTGCCATATTTCAGTGGTCTACCTTCTCCTATTCCCTGTGGTCCATCAGTGGTATGTATGAGGACCTGATGTGAAGAGAGACAAGTGGGCATTGAGCGGCGACGGGAACGTGACAGTGGTGCACAATGACCGCTCGGCCTCCTGGGCGGGATTGCTCACTAGAGTCTCGGAGGCTGCTTGACCTTCCTTGTTCTGTTTGCAGTAGCAGGGGACAAGGTGAAACCCAATACGATTTTGATAAACCACGCTGTCACCTCCGCTATGCTTCCCTGTGTGTTTCTGTTAGCGGCTGTGTGTGAGATAAAGCGGTGGAGAGAGACTTAATGTGCCTGGGTGTGCTGGTACTATAGGTCCCTCAAATGCAATTGTGCTCTTGTTGCTCCTTGTTTGGCATAAATGCAACCTGGAATTGAAGTCCCAGATAGATCCTGTGTTTCTGAATATTGTCTAAATTTGAACTTAAACAATCCACTTCTCTGTCGTGAAAAAGACAATGTATTGGCTGCTGCAATATTGAAATAACAAAGAGCTGCTTTTATCTAACAGTGTCTAGAGTGCAAAATGTAATGTGTTGTGATTTAATCTAATCTGCCTGATACCACAAGTAAAAGGTGTCTTTTTTTACCCCAAAATTGACCAAATCCCACCGTATTTATTTGAAATGGATGCTTTTTATGTGTCATATCAGATAAAAGCATGTATATTTCGCTTTTATTGTATGCAGTGCTGATAAGGAGATGATTTGTGGCTCACTGTGAGTTAAATGGAGCAGCTGAATGCAAATTTTGCAGTCCAATTCTTATTAGACTGATTTAGATTAAAGTGTATACACAGTGATTGGAGTGTTTTTTTAACTGACTACAATTGCTGGGCTTCCTGTGATATGTCATACATGTTTATTAGATGCGTTGTCATGTTGATATTGCTCAGTAAAGAGTGTCAGTTCGTATTCACTTTGTGTTGACACAATCTGATTAAATCCCCACATAAATTTGCAGTGAGTGGTCCATCTCCCTTCTATCAACCTCTGTTGGCAAACAGTACTGAATAGTGAAGGCCAGATTTCTGGCGCATTCCCCAAATGTGTCATTTGCTTTACTGGCTGTGGAGCGTAATATGTTTCGACTGCCTGTGTTTGCTCATAACTCACTGCCATTCATTGTTGAGTGGCTTGAAATGCGAGTAGGCAGGGGAGAAGATGCAGAGTGTGTTGAAATGCCAAGAAGTTGGCTTTGGAGAAAATTGGTTTTGAAAGACAAAAAACTCAGCACCTGGTGGATTAACTTTTGGGTTACTGGTACGTATCATCAAACCCTTCAACCCCTCTCCGGAGATGTAATATGGGCATTTGTGCAATGAGACAATGCAATCTCCTTTACCTTTTTTAGAGTTGAAGATTTTCAATACCAAATTACTTACAGTGACTTAAGAAAGAGGGACTGAAGGCCTCAGAGTCAATGGTCTTTGTCAAATAAAAGAGCTTAACTACAGTTATTTTCGGGGGTGGTTTTGCCATTAGACAGAGATCCATAACTGCCGGCATAGAAAGAGCCCAAAAAGAGAAGAAAAGAAATAGTTGAATAGAATGACTTTTTCTTTATCTTTTCAGCTCAATTACAGGCTATTTTTGCTGCCATTGCTGTAAGGGAAGGGAATAAATGTACCAAAAGGACCCAGGTCACAGAAAAGTATAAGAGGGAAGAAGACTTTTTGGAGTAAGCATTTTCATCAAAGTGTGCCAGTGCTTGCTGCGAGCACTAGTCCCACTGCCTCCAAGCTCAAAAAGATCTAGTGAAGCAAACACTTGCTTCACAGGCAACAACAACAGCAGTGATGATGGGGCTGCTGAGCCAACTGATGTGCAGAGCTGAGGGGAAGTAAATATAACAAATAGTTCAAATGATGATGGAGATTAAGAAGGTAGAAGAAAATGAGTATCCAAACACTATTTAGGACTGTTGTGACTGTCACAGTCAGGGGCGTAAATATAGACAGTGCGGGCAGTGTGGTGACATTGTGGCCCATGAGGTCGGTGGACCCTCCAACAATGTGTCGAAGAATGTGCCTTATGAGTAACTGCCAACTTGGAAATATGCCTGTTCAAACTCTAATTGAATTAAAACAGTGCCATTTGCTTTATATGCCCTTGAAAAAGGCAAACCCATCAGTCTTTTTTTTTTCTAAAAGATTCAATAGCAGCTATAACAAAATTATACCCTTATTCTACATTCTAAATATTCTTTTGTCTTCTTTGGTATTTTTTGTCATATCTCCCCGAGACCCTGTGTCGCCATATGACAAAGTCACATTTTGGGTTTACTTGACCCTATACTTCATTCTACAAGACCTGTTTTTGTGCCATCTAGTGGTAGTAAGAGCACAATACACCAATCCATGTAAAAACAAGATGGCTGCCATCTCTTCCAAGTCAGTCTGCAGCTGAACCCGACACAAGTGGACAGTTTAGTTTAGTTTTTTCTACTTTATTGGGTCCTACTGATCCCAAATAGCTATAGGAGAAATTAAAATGCAAGGAGGACATACAGATATACAGTAATGATTGCTGGGTTACATGGACGTTGATGTTATCCAATGTCAGGTCTCTGATCATGTGACGAGACGGGGCCCGTTGTGACTATTTTATGCCACTGGTCAGAGTTAATAGTCTACATAACACATTGGCCTTGGGTCTTTTTTTTTTTTTTTTTTTTTTACAAATTTACATCTTGGCCTTTGAGAGGAGTCTTATGCTACGTTGACACTGCAAGCAAATGAAATTCTATTCTCAAATCAGACATTAAAGTCAGACTGTCAGCACACGGTTATTTGTAAGTGATCAGCTTGAATTTGGGTTGCTGTGGTAATGACAGGCGTTGGTAGTTATGTAGCTACTCTTTCCAAGGCAAAGGGGCGGCTGTGGCTGAGGGGTAGAGTGGGTTGTCCACTAATTGACCTATGGCTAAGCCACGCCCCCTCCGCTCACTCAGACAACTATCAACATTCAGTGAGCGGCGCTATGGCAGGTGTCACAGTACACGGCATTTCACAGGAGGTAACTGACGTTTTTGGGGACATAATGATCAGATGTCATTGAGAAGTAACCAAAAGGGCCTAAACTACGCATTGGAGGGATATATTCATCATTTTATTGTTGAGAAGGTCGATGAAAAGCTTAAATTACAAGCCTAAATTTACAGGTCACAGTGTTACGCTTGTGAACCGCTAATGAACTCCCAGCAAACAAGGTGACATGATGAACAACGCAGATAGGAGCTAACGTTAGGCTAACTTTAGCTAATGTTGGCTAGAGATGTTAAAGATAACTTTATATTTCTTTCCAGCAAAGTGACAATATGTTGCCTCAAACACGATGTTGACTTACCTTAGAACAGATGTAGACGTCATTGTTAATCTTATTCACGTTGAGTTGATGTTGTGGTCTAACGTTACCACACAACTTTATCCAAAGGAGACACTTTTCTCGCTTGAGATGTGGTTTAAAGGGTAAAAAATACATCTGGTCGAGAATGTCCGAGCGTATGGGAATGGCTATACGCACTGTGATTGGCTCGTCGCGTTTGAGGGCGGGACTTAGCCATAGGTCAATTGGATGATTGGCAGTTTGATCCCTGGCTCCTCCAGGCTGCATGTTGAAGTGTCCTTGGGCAAGAAACTGAACCGCAAATTGCTTCCGATGGCTGCTCCATTAGTGCATGAATACGTGTAATTGCTTACTGAGTAGCAGGTGGCGACTTGTATGGTAGCCTCGGCCACCAGTGTGTCAATGTGTGAATGTGACGGAGTGTAAAAAGCGCTATGAGTGGTCGTAAGACTAGAAAGGCGCTGTACAAGTACAGTCCAAAAGCATGAGGAACTGAGGTTCATCATTTTATCTTCTGTACTTTGCACTGTCAGGTCATGGTGCAGAACTCCTTTGTCGTCTTTTGAAGTCATTGCAAAAGACAGATTATAATCTGATTTGAATGGTCGGAGTGTCCAGAACCTGTAGAAATCTATTGTAATTGCATTTCAGTTTACCTTCCACTGTGGTTTGGAATTCTGTTTTTCGGTGCAAATTGTACTGTACTGCAAGGTTATTTAAATTTAGGAGTATTTAATTTTGATCTACCAAATCAAAACCCCAGTGAGTCTAGGACCTGATGAAGATGTATATCAATACAGTCAATTAGCATAACTGAATTAGGCAGCAGTAGAACAATACAGTAGCTGATGTTTAGTTATATGGTAAATGGATTGATTTGAACTCAGCTTGCAGGCATGTGTCACTGCAGACACACTCCTCAGAGCTCACCTCTGACATGGAAAATCAAATAGTCTATTTGTTTCATTGTCGAAATCCTTTATTCAATTCTTGTTTTGCCCTGAAGACTTTATTCTCATATTAGCCTATTCTAAATTAGTTTTTCAAAGACCTATTTTGTAAAAGCCAGTAGTACACTGAAGTGTGCCACAGTATCACATTTTAATACTTTGTAATTTCAGCATTAATGGAACCCAGCAGTGGAAGTGCCTTGTTATACCTGCTGTCTGAATCACAAAATAAAGATGTGTTCTGATCGAAGAAATCAGCCGCTCAGTATTTCATTCTGTAGTTCTTTATAGATCATTTTATTACCAGATGTTTTGGTTATCAAATTATCCACTGTGGAAGCACTGTGAGGTGATGGATTCACTGTTTGTCCATCCCATATTAATCAGCTATAACACAGCAAGCCAGCAGTGTCGGGGGGCTGCTGGTTTTGTTTGGAGTGCCACATTTTGGTGAACCTCCTGTTGGTACAGTTTGGCACACAGCGGGCAAAGCCACATTAATATCGGTATGTTTTTACCTGACTGGGCAGCTCGTCTGATGGGAGCAAATGGGCTGAAAACAGCAGGTTAGTTTTTACTTTTATAGCTGAACTTTTTCTCAGATCTTAAATGTAATAATTGCTCATATTTGTATGACTGCAAAATGGTATCAGATGTCTGTAGGCGAAGCATTTTCGATGGATTGGCTGTTTGTGATGCTGTTAGATGCACAGTGTGAAGGTTCAAAGACCAAAAAAACTGAGCAGGGTTTTGGGAGGGAAGTGGCTGAAGCTGAAATACAGAATAAGCATTGATATGATGTCGTCTTAAAGTGCACAGAATCTTTTAATGATACGTAGTGAGATAATGAAAAGTGCTCATTTGTCTTTGCAGGAGCCAAAAGAGGGCAACTTCAGGTTCACTACAAGCTCACTAAACCTAATTTAACCTAATTAGTTTGGTAAAACACAGTCACATAAAGGTTTGAGTTCACCAGACACAAAATGAATGTGTCACATGACCCTTGTCTGAACGGAATTCTAGGTTAGTTTAGCAACTGTTTTTTGTCGTTTAAGCATTTAATTCTGTGTCACATGAACAAAACTGTAATAATGTATTGTGGCAATTTAATTTTTTTTCAAGTACTAGAATAGGGAGAAACAGATTCTGGACTAAGAAACACTCTTTATTTCATTTCAGCCTAACTTTATGCTAAACACTGTCAGGCGGGAAGGTCTCCAACTGTGTAAAGTTTTTATGTCATTTTGACAATCCGGGGCATTTGAGTAAACTTTACATTTTTGTGTCATGGATGGACTGCGGTAACGCTTTACATGGTGGTGCAGTGGTTGGCACTGTCGCCTCACAGCAAGAGAGTTCATGGTTCAATCCCAGGAGGGAGCCCTTCTGTGCAGAGTTTGCATGTTGTCCCCTGTCAGTGTGGGTTTGATCAGGGTACTCCGGCTTCCTCCCACAGTCCAAAGACATGCAGGTTAATTGGTGACTCTAAATTGTCTGTAGGTGTGAATGTTAGCGTGAATAGTTGATCTAAGGCTGAACTAAGATCAGTCCCAGCACTGAATACAAATGTCTATCACCTCACTACTTCATCACTGGGGGGCGGGACTTGGCGAAGGGTCAATTAAACATAGAACATTAACAGCGTTTCTTAAAAATCTGGGCAGCCTGATTATTTATTTCAAACTAATTTATTCAAGTATTCAGGAGCTCAGTGAGGGAAGCTCTGGGGGAGTGTGTGAATCACAATATTTGCAATAACAAAGCAGCTGAGGCTCCTTGCATCATGTTGACACGGGACAGACCCGGAACCGGTAACGATCCGCCGCAGGCTACTGTGCACTCAGTGCCAAAGTTGAGCCGTGAAGTTGAGCCGTGGCGGGTGCCTGATGTGGGCCAGGAACTCAGCCTGACCCGAGTATTTCTCGAAGGTTAATAAAAACATAGAAAACTGTGAACCGGTGCGACCCGAGCGCAGCGAGTCTGCCCGGTCTCTGTCCGTGGTGCTGATCTCAGTGTCTGTCTCTTCCTCTGTCTCCCTGCTTTGCTCCGCTCTTTCTCTCCATCATGCACTGGCTGTGTTTCCTTTCTTTTTTAAGCGTGTTTTTATCTCGCTGACTTTTCATACCGCTTCCTATTCCTCTCTCATCCACTCACTTCCCTTTGCGCACACTCACACACGCACTGCTCGCCATTGATTTTGATTCCCACATCTCTGTCTCTCTTTCTCCCTCTCTCTCTGGCACGCACGCGCGCACACGCCTCCTGTTAAAATATTCATTCCTGACACCTCAAAGGCCCTTTTGCCTCCCACCTGTATCCTCCGGCGGAGACACGCACACGCAGACATATCAATAATGAGATTTATTAAATCTAAAACTAGTGATTGATTACTTTGAATCATCTAGTCGGGTTTTAAATGTATATATTAATCATGCAGGACTCCCTGGAGACCGATCCGTGACTCACAGCCTGCCAGTCCCGTTTCAGAGCTTATATTTCGTCGCTGAGATGAATTCACCCGTGGAGCCCGTGGATGTTTTGTGCGTAGGCTCAAGCTGCGACTGGGCAAACTGTTGATATCCCCCCACCTAACCTCACCCACACCCCACCGGTTGGAAATGCACCGGGGACCCGCCAAGCAACCGCAACAGGCAGGTGTAGTCTCCACTGCATTTATTTACCCAGTCCCCCTTGGTTCACCAGCTTCACAGTTTTTGATCCAGTAAGTCGCGTGTGCGCCTCAGTTGAGGAATTCCCCGAGTTTGGAGAGACGAGCCGCGCAACGGGAGCGTAGTTTAAACCCCGCTGTCGGCGGTGGGCGACAACCTTCACTTTATCTGCTTTACCTGGGATTCATCAGAGGACATCATTTTGGAGAACCTTGCGGGGGTCGTGGGGGGGCATTGATTGGAAGTGGAGAGACGGAGAGGCTTGGGGCTGGGCAGGAGACACCCCTGCGTGTCTTCTTCGATTATTCCCCCTGTAAATGTTCCTGATATTCTCCGGTGCAACGACACCGACCTGCCATCTCGAGCCGCCGGTAACCTCTCCAGTCTCCGGGGCGCAGCGCGTCAGCCTACCCTGATGGGGCGATTACTCCTTTGGTCAACTTGGATACCACCTCTGGGCCTCTTATCAATATTTGCCCCACTGTTGAGGTGAACAGACGGGAACAGAAAAGACGGGAAAGAAGGAAGGACAGGAAAGACACGTGGGTTCCCGAGGCGCACCGTCGGATCCGGCTTTGATGCGCGCAGGTGTCCAGTTCATCAGCTCATTTTCTCCCCCTCTCTCTCAGCTATCTTACAGAGTTCTGCGCAAGACTGAAAAAGAAATGTCCAAGAGGAAGACGTTCAGCCGAAGTGCTTTGAACGCAGGAATGCTCCTGGTCGGATATTTGCTTTGGGTTTAAGGGGAAATCGCTCGGATATCAAACCTCTCCAGCGGAGACGCAGCAGAGGCTCTGGAGTTACAGAGAGCACGGGAGAAGAATTTGGAAAGTAGATCTCATATTTACGGATTACCAGGCTTTTTCTTCTTCTCCTGAGACACTGTAGACGCGCTTTTCTTTGATGTCTGAAAAGGTAAAAGCAACATTTTTTTTCCACCTCACCTCTCTGTTGCTTTTCTCATGTTCTCAGAATGAGCATAAACACAGTCACAGCGCTGGTTTAAGGTGATGAAGTCGGTGATAAAGAATACAATCCTCGATATAAACAAGAACCAACAAGGTTTCTGCTCACACAGGCTTTAATTTATTGTTGATATACAGTGAATTCTCACTTTTCAAAATCAGTTTAACACCTTGTTTTCTACCAGCTATGAGGAAAATCATAATCCGTCTTTAGATGTAAAAATTAGAAGACGACTTCACAAGAAAAAAAAGGCACAGGCCTACATTACGCACTGCAAAAACAAGACAAATAATGTCCAAAGACACAAAACAACATACAATTCAGTTTACCATGAGATCATATAATAAAGATGGGTAATTCTTCAGGATGTATAGTGCGTGTCATGTGATTTTTTTTAATTTTTTTTTTTTATGAGGTTTCATGCCTCTGTTGGTTATTGAAGAGAGGCGCAAATTCATCAGAAAAAAACACAGGTGCTTTTTCAATTACGTGACGCCCTGCAGGTCGGTGCAAACGCGCAGCACATAATGAATTTCTATTTTCTTCATATAGCTGTGGGTCAACAGGTCCGGGAGCGTCTCTTTGTCTCTCCTCCTCTTTCTCCTCCTTTCTGCACGTGCGGACTCTTCTAGAGAAAATATGAAAACCGAAGAAAGTATTGATCTTTTTAAAAATGTTTTTATTTCCTGACTTGTGCAGCACTGACATTTTTGCTTTATTCAGATCTTGGCACTCCTGTCTTTATTGATTTTTCCGGAGTAAAGCGACCAAACGGGCAACAGGGGACGCTCTTTCAGCTGATTTCGAGTAACAGGCTGCCTTTTCTAAATCCATCAGGTTTCCTGCTGCATGTTACATATGAGATCACTTTCCTCTAGGTATTTCCATACGGAGCTTTGACTAATGCACAGTGAATGGACAGAATTGATGCACTAATGATGAACAGGCAGTCTTGTATTACTGCTTCATCTTTATTATATATCCAATTTGCTTGTGGATTAAAATTAACTTAATATGATGCATTCATTTATGCAGTGATGGGTATGTATGATTGATAGATAGATAGATACTGCAGTTTGCTTCCTAATAAACAAAATACTTTGTGTTTCTTTGCTGCTGGAGAATACCCGTTCAAGATCCAAGAGGAGTGAGGCAATTAAAATCCCAGAGGATGACATTTCATCTCATCATCAGGAATGATCAGGAGGGCTGTAATTGGCTCATTACTTGTTCCCCTGTGCATGCTTGGCCTATCAAACAAGGACAGAATTTGTGACAGCGACATGACATCTCCATCAAAACCTTGACAGCACATGATACCTTTTTATTTGCTCATATTTTACCTTCCAAACTGGGGGCTTTGCTGAGACCTCATGGTCTTGTTTCATGTTCACACGTAGCGTGCAGGTCAGAGGAGCGAGCTTGTGACCACAAGGGACCAGAGGGATTTTTGACTAGTGGGAAAAGGACTAAGGTTTTTAATCTTATCACTGTTGTGGTGCGTTTAAGCAAGGCACTGAATTCCCTAACTGCCCCTGTGGTGGTGGTGCTCAGGCGGTAACCACACTGTCTTGTGTCTCCCACTTGTGAATATGTTAAACCATATGTTGATTGTTTTCACAGGAAACTCTACTAACTATAACTTTCTCTGGATAAAAACACATCATATAAACATTCACGTGTGGGAGTTTCCCTGTGTTAGTGCTGTTTAGCCACCGAGCATTTGATGCTTGGATGCATCAATCAGCTGCACTCACACTATTTAATTATTTAATGGGTGTTTCCCATTTGTCTTGATTCTCCCAAGAATCAAGACAAATTATGGTTGATGACAAAGAGCTGTGAGGCCCAATCAGTGCCTAAATGTTTTTGTAGAAATGGATGTTACAACTCTAACAGCTACAGTGTACTCAATTTGAATTTAATTTGTTGATCAATCTCGAAGGACGTCAAATACAGCTCCAGGTCCTACTGCCAGCACATTCACTGTGACTGAAATCCAGGGACCGGCTGCACAAAACACTTTAAGTTAAGATTTTCCTTAAAGTCCTAATTAAGGTTTCCTCATAATAAAATCGGTTGTGCAAAACATCCTTAAGTCTTAAAGGTTTTAAAGGAAAAGTCCTTAAGGACACCTTTTTTGGTTGGTTTCTGCTGCCACAAGTCACTGCCCGAGCGCTGAATTTTGACGACTTCAGCTTTACAGTTTGTGCTTTTTATGTTTGTATTCCTCCAGAGGTATAATCTTTTACTCCTCTGACCAATATGGTTTTATTGTTTTCCTCCTTCTTTCTCTTTGAGCCCGTCCTCACTCCGAAGTCGTCTAAATCCAGCACTCGGGCAGTGACTTGTGGCAGCAGAAACCAACCAAAAAAGGTGTCCTTTAAAGGCTGCATGATACGCAACTGGTTGCTGTAATAGTTTCACGACACCCAGTGGCGTCAGGGGGAAATGCAGCGGGACAAGGACGAAAGTTAAAGCAGCAAAAGTCAGAGTGGGGCGGGCAGAAGGGTGGTGGATGGGTCCAACACACATCGACTTTCACCAGAGAGACTGGTGTTTGTGTCCTGTTGGATTGTAAGCCAACACCTGTTTTTTTTCCCCTAAAACTAACCATGTGCTTTTGTTGCCTAAACCCAATCGTGTGTGTTGTTGAAGGAGAAAAGAAAACATCAATTTGTGGTGTTGTACTGATGTAGTGTGTTTATTTTGAAAGAGACTGTATGTAAACGTTAAATTTCCTGTGAAAATGTATTTTGAAAAAAGACAATGCATCTCACAGAACGGCAACAACCAACGCACCCACCTTGCACGTCGTATGAGGATGTGGAGAGTCCGCAACCAAACGTCAATACGTGACGAGGTCGCAATGAGAAAGTGTTGTTTTTTTCACTGTCTAAGTTTAAGCCAACTTTGTGAGACTACAACAGGCATCACAAGTGTGAGTCCAAGCAAACAAACAATTTCCATGGAAACTTTTACTGCTGTAATATCTCTTTCAACACAGTAAGTGAGTTAACGTTTTTTCCTAACAAAGGAAACCTTTAGGGATTTTGTGCGACTGTGTAAATTCCTCAGCTGAGGAGAAATTAAGCCTTAAGTGTCATACTTAAAGGGATAATGCACCCAAAAATGAAAATTCAGCCATTATCTACTCACCCATATGCTGATGGAGGCTCAGGTGAAGTTTTAGAGTCCTCACATCCCTTGCGGAGATCCAAGGGGAGAGGAGGTAGCAACACAACTCCACCTAATGGAGGCTGACGGCGCCCCAGATTCAAACGTCCAAAAACACATAATTGGAACCACAAAATATCTCCAGAGCCTCCCTCGGCATATGGGTGAGTTGATAATGGCTGAATTTTCATTTTTGGGTGCACTATCCCTTTAAGGAGAAAACTTAAAGTGTTTTGTGCAACTGGTTCCTGGCCCTCCATGTGGGGGTGGAATATATGACTTGCGATTAAAGAGATGATGTAAGAAATGAGACCAAATGTCGACATTTAAAAGCAAAGATGTGTTCAAGAGCAATTCATGAGCCTTCATACTTTAGACTTGTTTGTATTTGCTCATACTACAAACACTTGATGTGCAGCAGGACTGAACGACCACAACTCTCTGGATGTGTGTTCTGGAAATCACCAACTTTTGGCTTTGAGGAAAAAGTGGCTTAGCTCACTGATGTGAAGCAACACGCGTCTGACACAACTACAGCTGCATCCAGTGGCTCGTGGGGCTTGTGTGGTTTCAGTGTGGCTTAACGCTGGCTGTAGTCCCTTTAACTGGATGATCTTTGGATGACTGAATGACACGGCTGCTGAGGGAGAGATAGAGTGAGTAAAGGTCTGTGTGTGACGGAGGGCGACACAATCCGTGAACACATAATAAAGTTGTTGCGTTGCTTGCTCTGCCTTTCGTGTCCAGTATACGCACAGCTGTGTGATGGATGTAAACCAGTGTGCAACTTACTGGGCAGTACAAACTTTCTGCATTGTTTCACTGGTTACGCAGGGAATTTTGTTGCCCGGAGACAACGGAGCACTCTGGATGTTGTTGCAATCCTTGTTGCTATAAACATTACCTCGCTACATTCTTAAACACATAAAAAAGTGTGTGTTTATTATGAGCATTGTCGCTGGCTGCAGTGTCTTAAACAAGCTGACATTGAGAGAGTAAATGTGTGAGAGACAGTGGAGTGTTTTGCATGAGCAGAATGTGATGGATATGGTTGGTGGCGTTGTTGTGGAGACCAGAAAGCATTGCATTTTGACACTGGGACTAGCCATATGCTGCTAATGGAAGAGTTCAACCCATGCAATAGAGCACACAGAAGACAGCAGGCTATTAAACCACTCTACACATAGAGAATGAGTAACGGGGAGAAAATGAGCACCAGAGCAAACTGACATTCCCTCAAGGTCGGCCGCCCCCATCCTCCTCCCCATCTTATCCCCTTATCCACTGAATCTACTTGGTCAGACACCATCTCTCTGGACAAAGTGGTGGTGGTGGTCGAGGGGCTGGGAGTCCCAGGCCAATGACCACGAGCCAATCAGGGTTAGTGGCTGAGGAGGTGTGTGTGACCTCCAGTGCAGAGCTTGATATTATCTTGGAGGAAGGGGAAACAGGGTCGACTTGGGGTTGTTAGTGGCCGTGTGTGTGTGTATTTCTGCGTACCTTTCTGGTGCTGGTGGCGTCTTTACCACAGTGCACATGCTTGTTGATTAAATTTGCCGTGTGGGTTTTCAGTGTGTGTGCGTGTTCTTCAGTATTTGTACAACAATTGCTTGCTTTGTATGAAATGGACACGGATAGGCGGTGGAGTGGTGCTTTGATGAGTGGGTCCCCATTTTGTTTGTGTCTTGGGCTATTTATACTTGAATGGATATGTACACACAAGCACACGGATGACAAATGCAGCACAGTGGTATTGCAAAAAAAAAAAAAAAAAAAAGTGCATGGAAGCCATAAAACAGAGCAAGTCACCTAATGTACCAGGATATTAAACAGGAATTTAAGCAATCAGAGAAAAGGGGATGATTTAATGTTCCTTACTTTTACACAGTTCGAGTGATCAACACATTCTCACTCTGACTATGTCACATATCAGCGTTTGGTCATAGACTTTCCACGTCTAGATACGACGTGAAAGGTACCCTGGGTGCCTTGGTTGTTGAGGTTCTGGGATGCCGTGTCAAGTAATGCCTGTTACATGCATTGTCCTTTTTCGAAATACACCTTCGTTTTCACAGGAAATTTATCGTTCACACTGCTCTCTTGGGTGGAAGTCTGTGTTTGTTGGACCCATCCAACGGGTCCATGTCATCAATCCGACATCCCATTAGTCCGATGATCCGCGGTGCTGAACGGCTCCCGGTGGGCGTATTTCTACCTTGATGGTAGCTGGGAAAGGCTTGAGGCGAAGCAGACTCACGGCTTATGTGTTTGTCACTTTCTTTTCCATTTTAACCCACACCATGATCTTTTCCTGACCCTAACCAAGTGGTTTTTGTGCCTAAACCTAACCAGACCTTAACCACAGGGCATCATGATGATTTCGGAACAGTTCCCCCATCCAACACCCCTCCCGCCTCCCTACTCAGATTTTCGCCACATTTACTCACACATTTACTGTGTTTCCCTGAGACAATGCTATCATGCTAACGTTAAAAGACGGCTAGTCACTGCCCAAGTGACGGATTTCAATGACCTTACCCCCAAATTCCACCAGATGCGTGTTGGTTGTGTCTGCGCTTCGGAACGGCAGTGGAGCCGATACATTTCAGTTCTAGTCAATGTGTGTGTTTCCACCGGCTGCGGCTCTGCTGCGTTCCAGCTCCGTCACAGCTGCAGCGCTCCGATCATGCGGGGCAGGAAGTCGTGCACAGAAACAAAATAAAACATCTGGTTAATTTTCAAAATAAAATACACAGTGTTCACGGCGGATCATATTTCCCTTCACTACACCTTGAAAACATCCTAATGGGCAGAGGCAGGCCTGAAGTCAACAGGTCAGAGGTTTTCAGACGTCATTTGCACCATGGATGAGGAGATGTTAATCATGGAGGTGCACCCAGATGTCTTCCTACTACTCCTCTGGTGTGGTTCTGTTTATAGAAACTACATCCTGTTATATCGCACGATTATGCGTGAATTCACAAGATCTCGTGGGTCCTCGTGACTCCCGCTGTCTGGTGGAGCTGCAACGCTCCGCACAGCAAACGCAGCCGGTGGGTGTTGACAAACGGCGGAGCCCGCAGCGGATAACCATCGCAGCCGTTCCGCAATGGGCACGCATCCAGTTTGTGGCTCTGTGGCTCTCAAAACCAAACAAGGTGAAGCAGCCTTCAGTTTCTATGCTCCCCACCTGTGGAACAAACTTCCAGAATATCTGAGGTCGGCTGAAACTGTCAGCTCATTTAAATCAGGGCTTAAAACATTACTATTTACTGCAGCTTTCCAGTGAACCAGATATGTAAGTTATTGTTAGGATGATCTGTAGCTATTGTTTTTATATTTGTCTGCTGTTGCTTTTGCTTTATTTTTGCTTTTTAAATGCATTTTCTGCACTGTTTTTAACTATTTATTGTCTTGCTTTTAGCTTTTGTTTTTAATGATCTATTGTTCCTTTAATGTCTTGTAAAGCACATTGAATTGCCTTGTGTATGAATGGTGCTATATAAATAAAATTGCCTTGCCTTGCCTTGCCTCTATAGTGCCAAGAAATGCAGCAATGTTGCCACAGAAGGCAGGTTAGAAGAAGGCAGCTGATGATAACATGAATATAAACAAAGCAGGTTTTGTAATATCTAAAAAAAAATCATGTTTACTTATGTTTCATGAGGAAATAACTGCATTCAGGATGCCTCAAGGATATACACCGTGCGTTTTTGTTAGAAATACTGAATTGGAAGAAATCTCCTCAGGGTACCTTTTTTAGAATTTTTCTCCCAGTAAGTCACCATCTAAAAGACTGACTGACTATCTTCATTGAAATTCACAGCTTTTTATAGTACATGCAGGCATTTGACTCGGGGTCAATAGTGTAGGAGCTTCTTGGCAACTTAAATGCTTGCATTTAGTTACTAAATGCTGACAAGTGGAAAGACACAAAACACATAATGGAGAGGAAATCTGTCCACCGTCAGCATTCAGCAACAATGTTCAGCAGTTGTTGTTTATTTTTCTTCCACGGACACACAATGCATTGGATGCCATTATCTCGCTGTAGCATGTTGGATGGAAATAAACTCTCAGGAGACGGAGCACTCTCTTCAGACGAGTGTCAATCCTCCTTGGAAGGCTGTCACACCTGTCCTGAGCAGTGTCAGAACAGATCAGATCATCCCTTACGGTCTGGAGGAATGCTTTCAGCTCACTGGGAGACTGAAGGAGATGGAAATCTACTTAGCTTTATAGGCCTGAGAACTTCCCATCAAGATTTAATGATGTTTAGAGCTGGTGATCAGGGAGGCCAAGTAAGGTGTTTAACCACATTGTGGTGGTCATGAAAGCAGTGTTGTATTTGTTTATCGCTGATTGCAGGAGGCTTTGTCTTGGAACATGGCATCAGGGACCAGCGTTGACCCTTTGTCTTATATTATATATGACCCAGAAGAGTGTTCTGACAGAATGACTCCCCCGAGATAGCTGGCTGTACCTTTACAGATAAACCACATTGTTACACATACAGCAACAGTTCACTGTGGGTTGATAACACCCTCTGGCTTTTTCTAAATGTAGACCTGTCCAGATGCAGGGAAAAGGATGGGGGAGAATTATATTACTTTTCCTTTGCTGAAGGCTCCAGCTTTTGTGCTCCTGATACCAGGTTATGTGTCACTTCGCGCTGGCCTTGGATTCTGAATGACAGCCCTGCTGTGAGCGCTAGTTTTGGGTATCTCTTGATGTCGAGTTTTTGACGAGGCCGTGTCACAGAGGTGTTGATTTAGTTCTCCAATTCAGCTCTTGAGTCTGTAATTTCGTGCTTTCAGCAACTTTCCAATGAAATCTACATCTGTCCATGTCAGTGAGCTTTGACTTGCAACTCCCTTTTTTATCTTCACCAAAGGCTGTTTACTTCTGTGCCTCGTTAAATAATTTAGCAGTTTTTGTGACAGATGCATCTTCAGTTTGAGTGCCAACTGTTTGGCTTTTCTGGACCAGAGTTGCTTCAAGGCGTTTTGAAAATTCACCTGCAGAAAGATGGTGATTGTCAGACCTTATCAAAGGTTGACACATACTACTTGTTGGTATTTTATTTAATCACTTGCGTGTGTAGCAAATCCTCATTCTCACAGTTTAATAACTGTCAAGCTCTTAAGCTGAAATTACACTTCTGCAAAAATGCATTTCACATCTGTGCAAGTCTGTGCAGGGAGAGAGGTGAAGGATAACCATGGAGTTGCGCAGGCTTGCAGAGGAGCCAATTTATCACTGTATATTCCATTCCTTTAGATTTTGCAATGTTGGTTTGAAAAACCAAGTGATTTGAAGACATCACCTTGGCCTCAAAGAAATAGAGTGCTGCAGGGATGATGTTTTTTTCCGAGGAAAACATGGAAGTTAACATTGCCCTGGTTCCCTCCATAGAAAGCCAGTAGGATTTTTCCACTGGATTTTGGATTATTGCAGAAAATTAGCTTTGCAGCAAACAAAAGTTTATGATACTAACATGTTTTGTTTAGTAAGATAATTACAAATAACACCACTTTTATGATTTTTGAAGCACAAATGCAAAAAGTAAAGGGAAGTGAAGCAGGACTGTAAACCCAACGAGGCTGTAAAGGCAAACAAGATGACTTTTCATGTTTGGTGTGATGATGTTTAATCTCTCTGTCAACATTTGTTGTCTCATTTAGCCACTTGTTTGTAATTGCCTTTTTTTTTTTAAAGATATAAAAGCTGCAAAATTCACTTTCGGGGTATTGAATGATGTGTTCTATGTTGTAAATCAAAACTTAAAAATCTCTTAATGTGTAAGATTTAGGGGGATTTAGTGGCATCTAGTGGTGAGGATTACAGTTTGCAACCAGCTGAAACTTCTGCAGGTTAGCAGTTCTTCAGTGTTTGTTGTTCAGGATGTTTTTACCGGGAGCTGGATTATCTGTATAGATCTCATCTTCACCAAAACTCAATAGGTGTTTGAGACCAGTAAAAACGCCAAATCAAGCAGTTTCACATTACAGATAAATGTTTCTCCATTGCTATTTGGGATGTTGGAGATGGGCCGCTAATCCGTCACCTGCTTATTTGTGCAAGCTATTTTTCTTAAGATCCAGGAGGTTTTTACCAGGAGCCAAATTATCCTCTGAGGTCTCATCCTGTCCAAAACAAAAGGACCTGCTGATTTAAACTGTTAAACACTGAATAAAGCAGATTCTTGTAGTAAAAAAAAACAAAAAAACTCTAATCTAATTCTAATTCTAATCACAGAAGTGCTGCTAACCACAGTGGCGGATGCAACCAGTGTTAAGTTTGTTTGTTCTTGGCTACTGTAGAAACATTTGGTGGGAAAGGACCTGCTTCCAAGCTAGATATAAATGTCTCATTCTAAGGTACAAACACACAATGATTCTTAGTTTCAGCTGATTAGCAGCTCAAGCTAACATAAATATTATAATATATTTCATTTCTGACAATATATTTCCCTAAATTTATTCAAATAAGAAAATTGCTGTCATGTATCTGTTCTTTACAGCAAATCTTATTCTTGTTATTAAACTTTTCTGTCTTTTTACTGTTTATTGCTCTTTATAATTCGTGTTCATGGACTTTTTTCATCATTGTATTGTAATTGCTATTATACATTTGTATCCTTCTAACTCAGGGCATTGCTGTAAAAGAGCTTAATGCTCAGGCACTTTTCCTTGAATAAACAGTGATTGACTGACAAATTCTACACACTGGACCTTTAAGCTTGTGTTAACCACAGACCTTATTTCAGACGACCAAAAACCCACTCAGAATACCCACTGACCCAAATGAGTGAACCTGAAATGCAGAAAAAGACTGCAACTAATTTGTGGGTTTTAGGACACAGCACTGTATTGCAAAGGGTTTTCTCCCCTATGTTCTGATATTTGACAGACGATGAATCATTTTATGAAAAACAAAACCAAACACTTTGATAATTAATTCAGATACACAGTTTCCTGCAGTGTTTTGTGGTTAAGACGCCCTGTCTTGTGAAATAAAGAGCCCCTCTGCTAACATCATTCTTATGAAATATAACATCAGGCTCATCAAGCTTCAGGGAAAACGAGCAGTGGTGTTACATTTCACAGCAACGTGTATGTATTTAATAAGTGAGGCGATTGTTTAAATCATTATCCGGTACCTAAGTTGAGATGTGTCTTATTCATCTCAGCAGGTGAGTGATGGATCAATCAAACCGTCTATTTGCTTTTCAGTAATTATTTAGAGCGGCACATTGCTTCTCGCCTTTGCTAACCGATATCCTGCGGGGAACCTTGATGAAACACACGGCGTACTTGTGAAGTGGTGTTGTGTCTTCATGGATAATCCAGATTGTTTACCAAGGCCATGTGCTACTACTACACACCAATACAGTGGATGCACTTAGACATGGTAGTGTGGCCCGCATCACCTATATGGAAGACAGACTGTGAGGGTTTGTCCGCTCGTCCACCATGCAGCACTTACAGCTCAGTGAAGAGAACCACTGTCCGCACAAATGACCCACAATCACTGCATGGCTTGCTGGGATCAATATGTCCTCATAACTCACTGCTCCTGACCCTGACCGCAGATCATTATTGTCCTCTGGGGACGAGGCTGACACACACACAAACACATACTCACACACATAGGTGTTGTCTCTGCTATCTTGCCAAGCATCCCAACAGGCTTTAAATATCCTCACAGGGAAGATTGAGGCCACCTGCGCACACACGCTCTCACACACTCACTCAGTGCAGCCCAGTGGTGCAAAGAGAATTGAGTGCCAGGGGGCTGACAGGTAGAGGAGGTGCAGTCAGGGAATACAGCTGACGAACAGAGCAAATAACAAGTAGACAAGGGACTCCCTCACTGTGAATATTATTTCTTTGTGTTTCTGTTTTTATAATCACCATAATGAGACGTTTTATGAGTAAAACATTGTAGAAGCATACAACATCTAGAAATTATTGAACACATAAATCAAGAGGCCACACAACCCAGTCCACAGAAGAAAACGTTGGCATTGTGTATTTCTACCAACCACAAATACTTTACATTTGTAGGTTTCATTAGTATCATTAACATTTCTAATGTGATGTTGCAACACTACAGCTGCAACACATTGCAAGATTTCCAGTGGAGATGGTGGCACCAAAACTGGATGTTTTTAGTGACACACCATTGCATTTCTAGTGGCAATTGTTGCACCTAAACTGGGTGTGTATAGAAATACAGCATTTCATTTTCAATACTGATTGTGACACCAAAACAAGGTGTTTTTAGCAGCACATTGCAGCATTTCCAGTGGTGATTTCTGCACCTAAACCTGGATGGTTTCATCATGGCATTTCTAGCGGCTTTTGTGACACCCAAATTGGATGTATTTGTATTGACACATCATGGCATTTCAAGCTGCATTTGTGGCACCTAATTTAGATGTATTTTTAGTGACACATCATGGCATTTCTAGTGGCTTTTGTGGCACCCAAATTGGATGTATTTTTAGTGACACATCATGGAATTTCTAGCGGCTTTTGTGGCACCCAAATTGGATGCATTTTTAGTGACACATCATGGCATTTCTAGCGGCTTTTGTGGCACCCAAATTGGATGTATTTTTAGTGACACATCATGGAATTTCTAGCGGCTTTTGTGGCACCCAAATTGGATGTATTTTTAGTGACACATCATGGAATTTCTAGCGGCTTTTGTGGCACCCAAATTGGATGTATTTTTAGTGACACATCATGGAATTTCTAGCGGCTTTTGTGGCACCCAAATTGGATGTATTTTTAGTGACACATCATGGAATTTCTAGCGGCTTTTGTGGCACCCAAATTGGATGTATTTTTAGTGACACATCATGGAATTTCTAGCGGCTTTTGTGGCACCCAAATTGGATGCATTTTTAGTGACACATCATGGCATTTCTAGCGGCTTTTGTGGCACCCAAATTGGATGCATTTTTAGTGACACATCATGGCATTTCTAGCGGCTTTTGTGGCACCCAAATTGGATGCATTTTTAGTGACACATCATGGCATTTCTAGCAGATTTTGTGGCACCCAAATTGGATGTATTTTTAGTGACACATCATGGAATTTCTAGCGGCTTTTGTGGCACCCAAATTGGATGCATTTTTAGTGACACATCATGGCATTTCTAGCAGATTTTGTGGCACCCAAATTGGATGTATTTTTAGTGACACATCATAGCATTTCTAGTGGACTTTGTGGCACCTAAATTGGGTAAATTTTAATGACACATCATGGCATTTCAAGCTGCATTTGTGGCACCTAATTTATGTGTATTTTTAGTGACACATCATGGCATTTCTAGCAGACTATGTGGCACCTAATTTGGATGTATTATATTTTTAGTGACACATCATGGCATTTCTAGCAGACTATGTGGCACCTAAATTGGATGTATTTTTAGTGACACATCATGGCATTTGTAGGACTAAAAGTGGGTGTTTTTTAGTGACACATGATGGTATTTCTAGTGGCAATTGTGGCAATAAATGCAGGGTGTTTATAGCAATACACTGGCATTACCGGCTGTGATTGTTGCACCAACATTGGGTGGTTTTAAGCAACACATTGTAGCATTTCTAGTGGAAAGTGTTGCATAAAAAGTGGATGTTTCTTCATTTCAGTGGTGTAAGGCAAGAACTCTGCTCATTAAAGCAGAGCAAAAGAAATACCCCGGATATACAAAGAGGTTCATGATACATTGTCTTTTATGTACACAGCTATTGGGTCTAAAATTCTCCAGTCAAATGTTAGTTGAAATGATCATCAAGTGACTTCAGGTATAGGTTAATGTGTGTGCCCACCAAAACAGGAAAAAAAGCTCAGTAAGTTGGGTTAGGTTTATGGTTAAAATCATTTTTGGTCCAGTAAATGCTGTTAGCCACACACACCCGTGGCCCTAGGGATGAAAATATTTGTGGGTCATTCATCCTGTCTGTGTATTCCAGTGTGTGTGTGGATATGTATGTGTTTTGCTATTCCTGTCCTGTCTCTGACCCAGCCTTAATAGTGTTTGTCGTGGGGTGTTTGTGCTTCTCCCTCCATCATATCTATATTTAGGCCTCTGTCTCCCTCATTTATGGAGGCTGTGCTCCACAGACACACAAATCGTTATGACGAGTTGACACCAGCAGAGCACTTCCTCAACTCCCAAACGGCTCAGAGGTGTTGGTTGGTCATTTGGAGTCAAAATGCAGAGGCAGCAGAGCGGGGGATTAACATTTTTTTTTTTTCTTTCCTCAGTGACTGGTGGATTTTACAGCTTCTCGACTGCTTGATAATACCCAAGTTGGATGGACAAATTTGTATTAAAGGGGAACACTACCTGAATTAAAAATTCCAATATGTTATTTCCATGGCTAGGGAGAGTTCAGTCAGTATTGAACATAGGCTCTTCTCTTTCAAAGCCAGAAGCCGAGTCTCAAAGTTTCAGTGTTGACTTGGGTATAAAGTCTGGAGCTGCTCCATAGACCATAAATGAGACTGAATTTGTGAACCCACAGAATGTTTTCATTTTAATGCCCAGATTAACTTAATTCCATTGAAGTTTTCTGAGTTCAGAAAACTTTCCAGCCACAGTCAAAATTTTAAAATTTGTAAAAGACAGAAATAAATAATTAATTATTTCCCAGGATGTGGTATACATTTCCCACTCTGCTTTTTAAATGAGAGTTTAACAGCCCCTTTCTTCGACTCCGTCAACAGCTGAGCCAGCACTTCCTCCATCTCTGAAATGACTAAGTCCCGACAAAACGTGGCCATTTCAATGAATTATCAATCTTACCACACATTAGAACACTTTTAATCACATTAATTGGCACAAAGTGATGGGTGAAATTACTGCGCAACATGAGATGACTGATTTGTTTCTGATTTTGATTGGTGAGTGTGTGTGTGTGTGTGTGTGTGTGTGTGTGTGTGTGTGTGTGTGTGTTTTAGGAGAAGAATTGAGACAGAATTTGATTTAACTCTTCCACTAATGGCATTTTCCCCCAATCATTTTTATACAGGCACAACAACAGCAATGATGCAAGTATGAAACAAAGCTATTTGCTTATCAGCATTTTCACTCCATTTCTCTCTTTTTTTTCTTTTACCCAAGAGGACTTGATTGATTACTGCAGACTGCGTCAGTGTCTCGATGCAGCAGAAAAAAATGATTTTGGATATACTGGAGTATAATTTCAGGGTTGAGCTAAATTGCAAAAAAAAAACAAAAAAAAAAAAACTAAGCGGTAACCTCTGGGCCATAAAAATGAAGCCAACTCAGAAATGCAAAAAAATGCAGTTCCTCAAATGGCCACTTGAAGCTGGCTCCAAAAGTGATTCAATCCCCATAGACACCCATGTTAAAATGTCCAACTTTACAGAGGAAAAATGTTTACAGCCTGCTACAAAAAACAATTTTGGTTCCTATAGCTAATTTCCCTGTTAATGACAACTGTACGGAACATGACCCTTTATATAACTCAGCCATTTAAATGTTATTAAGGCTTGAAGTTATGCATACGTAAGGGCGTAGTAGCCTTGACTGACAGGTGGTTGCTGTCCATTGACAACGTGGGTATGGTAGTTATGTATTAACTGTGCATGAAAGTTAATTGTAATGTTTTAATCACTTAAAAAAAATCTTGTTCAGCATTTGGTTGTACTAAAAAAAAGCCTCCGGGGAGGCGGATGTTCAGTTTTTGTGAAAAGTACATTGTGCTTTGTTTAAAGGCTATTTTTGATTGCAAAAGTTAGCATAAGTATTTGTATCATTACAGTTAACCATAGAGGTAAATGCACTGTGCATACCAAGCCAGCAGCTAGCATTAGGGTTCGTGCTTCTGGCTCCAAAAATCAGAGATGGAGATGGTCAAAGTGCCAAACATCAGATGGCTATTAGTGAGGTGTGGGTCAAAGTTTTTATAAACCTTATCAACCAGGCCCGTTATGATCTGCCCAGCCTGACCCACACAGGTATGTGTTAATCAATGACCCAAACCTGACCTGCAAAGTGCAAACAGTATGACAGTAACTGTTCACCAATTTTCTGAGTGGTCACCTCTCAAGAACAACCTTGAGCGCACAGCTGATAGGTGTGTGTACCGTCTACATGAGTATAAGGAGGAGCATATTTAACCGATTCAGCGTGGTGAAAGAAAGCTTGCACATAATCTCAGAGGGAAATATTTCTTCCTGACATTGTGACTGGAGAGACTTAAATCTGTGGGACTTCAACAGATTTTCGTGATCAAAAACCAAATATGGAAACCCTGTGTGCAGCAGCACTGGTGACAAAGCTGCTTGCTGAGAGAAACAGAGAGAAAGTGGAAGGTGGATTATTGCATAATGTTTCTGTAAGTTATTAATAACTTACTCATAGTGTTACTTTGTCACTTAATGACCTGCCTGCCCAATTTTCTAATAAGCCTGCTCGAATTGCCGCAACCACGGGTTGTGGGTCCACCTGTGCGTCACTAGTTGCTATGTCCATTATTTCATACAGTCGACAGGGCATAGCATTGTTTGGGGAGAAGCCACAAAGTTAGAAACATCACCCCAAAGTAATGAAGTAAGTTGTTTATGAAAAGTTTATCTGCATTTATGAGTCTGTGCACCAAGTGATCATACTGAATAGTGCATAACTAGTGGTGAAATAAAACATTACAGTCTTCGAAGTGCTGCTGGGAAAATCTACATCTGCCCTACTGTGCCATGGAAAGTGAAGCTTATTACTCAATGTGGGAGTAATACAGTTTTTGTCTTCTTTTTTCGTGGTTAATGTCATTAAATAAACCTTAGAAGAGGAAGGTGACTTGTCCTCTCTCAGGTTTCCCTTTGAAGAGTTGCCCATGCTGCTTGGTAATTGTGGTTTCAGACTTTGGATAATAATGCAGCAGCAGCAGCAGCAGCAGCAGCAGGGGCGAGCTGTGTTCCTCTGTGGGGTGGATCACACACTGCTGTATGCAGCTCTCTCTGTGTGTGTGTGTGTGTGTGTGTGTGTGTGTGTGTGTGTGGAGGTGAATATTATATTGTGTGCATGGCATGAGATAAAAAAGACTGCAATGCAAGAGTGATTAAAGTATGAGAAAGCCTGACATTTATGGTCCTAGCACACAGCGGTAATCACACACACACACACACACACACACACACACACACACAAATAATTGACTTGTTGTCTCTGACCAGCACCTTAATCAACTGGATTGATTAGACCTGCGTATTGTGTGTGTGTGTGTGTGTGTGTGTGACTCGGGAGTATTCCTGTTGGCTAATTGGTAGAGAATACCAGAGCGATGAGGGATAATGGGAAACATGAGACTTTTGAGCACAGACCACAAATATATCTTCTTAATAACATCTACATCTCCTCATCTCCACTTCCTATATCACCTCTACATTCTCTTGTTCTCTCCTTCATTATACATTTTACCATCTGCCATTTTGACAGTAAGTTTGGCAAGAGGGAACTTGGACTGCATTGTCTCATATCACAGCGCTCTTGAATGTGGAGCAGAGGGGAAAAGCATCTGTTCATCAGTATGCATAAAGCTAAGGTATTTGTGCCAAACTGTAAACAAAACCTGAGCTGAGACAACCTACAATACACCCACAAATAGCAGCCAGATACAAGCACGAAAGTTTACAGATATATGCTGTTTTGATTCCTACTTGTCCCAGTGAAAACTGTTGGAACATCGTTGTATATCTGGATTGCAGATCATTTTCTAATTTTTGTACGAGTCTTTACTTCAGAGAACAACCAAAATAAACTTTCCTGCTCATTATTTCAATGTGGTGTATGGCAAAGAAGTTGCCACAGATTATCTTTGAAGTTTGGCACTTCCATCTGATGCAACACAATGAGAACACAATGCAACACAAACAATGTGAAGCACAGATAAGATATAAGGCATTGTTAGTCTCACTGCAACTCATTATACACATGTATATATTTACTAATAATGCGCAAAGTATTATGAATTAGTCTTGAATTGAGGTGTGACAACACACATTTTCCAATTAAATGAAGGTCACAATTATAATTTTGATACAGATCAGCCATGACATTAAAACCACTGAGAGGTGAGGTAAACAACATGATCATCATTATAATACAATGCTCTGTTGGGAAACATTGGGTCTCAAGCCATGGCACTGGGTCCGTCCCAAGTCGCTTATTTTTATAGTGCTACTGCTTGTTCCTCGCTTGAACCCGAAGTCGTTCGAGGTCCGCCATCTTCTACGCCGTCCCAAGTCTCTTATTTGTGCAGCGAGGAGCTAGCACTAGGAGCTAGCAGCAAGCTTTAAGCAGCTATGAGCTAGGATGGTCGAGAGCTTCCTATCTGGAAGAGTTTCAGCTGAACGCCATGACGTATAAATACCCGCCCTCTACATCTGGCACATTTGAACGAGATGGCAGAGAAACAGTACAAGAGTAAGTACCCGTTACATGCATTCTTTGCAATGAATCGCTGTAATTCACGTACCTACTTCAAAGAGTAATGATATTTCATGCAAGATTGTTATGTTGCAATTAGGTTTATTTCAGTCACAACCCGTTGAGTTGTTCATCGGACTGTCGGTGATGTGCGGCTGCTACATGCATAAGTGTGTGACCAGAGTCATGACGGCCGGGGGGGGCTACTGTTTTGGTCAGCGAATATAATGAGACTTGGGATGTACCCATAGTAAATAGACGCTGGCTGCTTTACGGAGCAGATCCAGCGGTGCCGCCGTCATCAGGAATGGATGTCGCTTCATGTGACGCTTCAGTGGAAAGGACGTCTCATGTCTCTTAAACCGTCAACGCTTACTCATCGCTCCTAGCGCGAGCTCCTCGCATTTTTTCCTAGGTGGGAGGGGCTAAACAGCGAGCAAAGTCGGCTAGGTAAGATAACTAGCAGTAATTTAAGAGACTTGGGACGGACCCATAGACACTCCCTGACAGCTGTGTCCTCCCCATTGAACCGGCCTCTAAATTTCTCCAGATCCCAATCTGATGGAGCATTGGCGGCACATGCCAGTACCTCACCTCACAACCCACATGATTCAAAGGATCCTCCGCATATGCTCTGGTGCCAGGCACCACAGGACACCCCCAGAGGTCTTGTGTCCATACCTCGACACGTCAGACCCAAGGCAACCCAAGGACGCCCCACCGTGGATCAGACTTGGCGCTGGGGTACTGGCACGTCCCACCAATGCTCAATTGGATTTTGATCTTGGGAATCTGGGTGCCAAGTACACTCGTTGAGCTCTTTGTCACGTTCCTTGGGCCCTTCCTGAGCAGTTTTGCAGCGTGACATGGTGTATGTTGCTCGGGGGGCCACTGCCATAGGTTAAGGTTGTTGCCATGAGGGGATGGACTTGGTCTGTAGTGAGATGATCAGTATTAGTTATTTCATCTGTTAGTGGTTTATTCCTGATAGATGTTTATTCATTTACAATGACAATTTGCTTTGAACAGTTTTTGGTGAAGTGTGTGATAACAGCTTAGGTCGACATCATTACTTCTTGTAACCAAGGTTTGTTTAAGACGTTTTGGTTGGGTTTTGAATGTTACATGTAGCCTGAATGTCCAAACAAGGCATGTGCGATACCACTGAAAAGCTGAGATTCTCCCATTCTGTTACTTGTGGATAGGAGCATGTGGATTGGATAAGCAGTTCAAAAATTATTAAACATTTAAGAACAGTAGCTATCTTGGTCTTCGAGAGTTACAGTGAGGTAGTTTTATGTTTGAACAAATGGCAAGTGTTATTTTCTGATGAGTCTCTGTCATTTACTTATATCTTTTAGCATTGGAATACTGTGTGAGAATAAAATCGTGCTAATGCTAATGTTCTACCTGTTCAGCCACAAAGCGCTACTTCCTTGCAGCCTCTCTTACTCTTCCTCCTCAACCCGCTCTTCACCGTCTCCTCGCTGTCTTTTACAAGGCTCTATTTTTTTCTCACTCGTCTCTTCCCCTCCGCTCTCGTGAACGTCCTCTCATCCTCATATTTTCTCCCTGTCCTCTCGTTCTTCCTCTTCTCTTTATTTCCTTCATATCTGTAATTAATCCACGCTCGCCCCCGCTCTCATTTCCAACCAGCCTGCAATATTGCCATCATTGTTTGCTGCTCCCACCACTTCTTTTTGAGAGACCACGGAGTGTGCGTATGTGTGGGTATACGTGTGTGTGTGTGTGTGTATGTGTGTGTGTGTGTGTGTGTGTGTGTCAGCGGGAGTCTTTTTGTTCATATCTTCTGGTGTCTCCCATTGTTTATGTTTATAGAGGCACATGATTGCATGCATGCTGGTATAATGTGTGAGTCTGTGTGTGTGTGTGTGTGTGTGTGTGTGTCTGCGTGCAGGAATGCGTGTGCGTCCCTGTCATTCCACACCTGGTTGTCAGGAGCGGTTACTCAGCCAGCTGATAATTAAAGCAAAGCCGAGCGCAGGAAGATAGACAGAAGAGAGGGACGAGCAACGGGAGGAAACAAGGGAGCCATGAAGCAGAAGAGACACGCGGCCTTCTGAGACAGACAGGGAGACCGAGCGCGTGCGCATGTTTGAGTCTAAATGTCTGCGGTTTTAATTTTATTTAGTGATTTTTTTATTGGAACCATGTAATTTGCGTCCTTCGAAACCCTTTTTTTTCTCCTTTCTCTTATTTCCCTCCCTCTCCCCTCAGTCTCTTTCTCTCCCTCTGCCTTTGCAACCAAACCAAATCCACCCACCTCTACTGGCACACTGTATCCTGTTATTTTTGCTTCTGCTTCTGAACCATCTGTAAAGCTGTTGCATCACTTCACCTGCACACCGTCGACAACCTTGCCGTCTCTAATTCGTTACAGGAATTCCATTCATTAGAGGGAAAATAGATTCTTCTTGTCGGAGCAATTAGAGGCTATATGCACTTAAAGCAACAATTTGTTCTATTCTCGGTTGTTATAGCCATCGTTCCAATCGATGTACTGTAATAAGATTATTCGTGCCAAGTTAATGGCTGAGATCTGGGAGTGTGGTGGCTCTGAGCAAGGAACTGCGAATCATGTTTTTAAAGAAGCCGGGCGTGCTTGGTGGTGGGAGCGGGCGCCCTTTGTGCAGCAGCCCGGGTTCGACTCCGGCCTGTGGCAACAGCTGCATGTCGCTCCCTCTCTCTCCCCCCCTTCACACTTGTCTGTCCTGTCAAATAAAGGCTAAAAATGCCCCTTAAAAAAAAAAAAAAAAAAGCTGCCTTGACAGCCAAAATGATTTAGAAGCAAAAGAGAGAGGGGGGATGACATGCAGCAAAGGGCCACAGGCTGGGCTGCTGCCGCAACAGCCTTGTACATGGGGCGCCTGCTCTATCCACTGAGCCACAGACGCCCCTCGACTCATTTGTTTTGCTAAGCCAGACATTGCTATTGCAATTTTGCCAACCCATTCTCACGACTTTGTCATATCGACGTTTGTCGTGAACTCTCCACGTCCAGATACAACGTGAAAATACACCTCTGTTTTCACGGGAAACCATCTACACACTATCTCTTTCAAAATAAATACACTACGTCAGTGAAATAGAAGGAACTAGTCCATACCCATTGGTAGCTTTGTCACCTTCTACCTATGCCAATCCTCAATGCCTATGTGCAGTTTCACATAGATTGACCACGTCAGTGAGTAGAAAAACGTGGGACAGACAGAATGACTGACTGACAGTTTCTGTGATTATGTACAGCAAACCATACCATGACTTAGTCATACCAAACATTAGGAAAAAAAACAACAACATTGGTCCACAGGGGGAGCCACAGCGATCGGTCGCATTTTAGCCATTTTTAAGCATTTTCTGTTGTTATAGCGCCACCCAGTTGCCAATTAGAGTTAAATTTTTCCAGTCACCTTGAGGCGTCCTGTTCTACATATCTACCAAGTTTAGTAAAAATCCATTTGGCGGTTAGGCCTGGATAAGAAATGAGCTCTCTAGCGCCCCCATTTTGTTTGATGGGGTCAATAATGGAGGGGTCCCCTCAGATTATGTGTGGTCATATGCCTACAAAGTTGCGTGGTGATGGGTGAAACCCTTGAGATGTTATACACCTTTATGTGATGAGCCACGCCCTCCGCAATATTCATTGCCTTATAGAAGCTCAGTTTTAGTAAGTTTTCCAACTTTTGCCAAGAGGGAACTTTAGATATTGGTCCCTAGATTATGTTCACCCAGTTTCATGCAGATCGCTTAAACTCATTATATAGTAAGATAAAGAACAGGGTTTGGCTTTATAATCTTACAGTGTTCTCAGATCTCAGCAGTAACCTTGGAAGTGCAGTTTAATCATAATCAACAGGCAAAAGCCACAAAAATAAGGCCCAACTTTTAATGAACTGAAATTTTCTTTAAGTAGCAGAGTCACTGCTGTGTGTCTCCAGCAGCTGGATTTCTTTAATGTCATGCAAACAAAAATCCCTAGTTTCTTTGTTGGTTTGTACCAGAGCACATGTGCCAAACCAGTTGCTAGAATAACTTGGCACTGTACGTTTCCTGCAAACCACAGATATGTAGCATTTGGATGTTATTTTGATCTGGATATACTGAAACTTCAGTTTAGGATAAAAGACCAAAACTGGTTATGGGGAGGAAAAGATTATCTTTTGACTTAGAATTCTGCCTTTGGTGGCACATTCATGGCTTAAAATGCCGCCAATGTTTTGCTTAAAAATTACATGCTGTCTTTGGCACAACCGCGGCTGGAAATGCCAAAAACAACCACTTTTGTGAACAGTGCTCTGCAGCTTGGCAACTGCTGTCACACCAACCACCATCCCCTCCACCTCCACATGACCAAGTCAGCTCATATACTACGACACTTTAAAAACGTTGATTTGATACCTATGATACAAATGTCAATTATATGGTGGTTAGCAAAAATGTACAATGCCAACATTTTAAAACATTTTTTCTTTTTTCTTCTTTTTGAGTGTGTGTTCTCAAAACAAAAAGTAAAAGCATTTCCAAACTGGTTGTTTCACAGTTTTGTTACATCGGTCTGAGACAACAAGTGGCAAAACGGACAT
The DNA here is from genome assembly GCA_026686955.1 of Epinephelus cyanopodus. Lineage (NCBI taxonomy): Eukaryota > Metazoa > Chordata > Actinopteri > Perciformes > Serranidae > Epinephelus > Epinephelus cyanopodus. The sequence goes on along the minus strand of CM048916.1, from coordinate 7,530,310 downwards.
TTTTTTTTCTTCAGGAGAAAGTGAAGTGGATTATCTCTTTGACCTCACAGTGAATCTCCTCAGTTTCCCTGCAGTTTACTCTCCTCCTCCCTTCCTTCCTCCCTTTTCCTGATACTGCCATCCCCCTCCCACTCATCACCTGCTGCACTGTTTCACTCATCCTTACATCCCCTCTCTCCTCTCTCTGTATTGACCTTTTGCCCTCTGCCTCTGTGCCTCTGCGATAACACATGTCAGTCAGCGATTATAGATCTCTCCCTTATCACTTCTTGGAGGTTAAATGGATCGAGCGCACAGGCAGAGTGATACTGTGACTCATGATTTACAGCCAAAAACAGATTCACAGAGAAATGGGGAGAGAGTTCTTTCAGGGGCCAAGAAATGTGACATCTGCTGTTTGAGATATGTGACATTTTAACTCCTAAAACGAATGATAAAATTCACTGTAACCAGTTCTGTTGAACTGCTGTGCTCTCCACTAGTGTGTGTGTTTCTCTTTTATCATAGTAAATTAAATATCTTTGCACTTTGGACTGTTAATCAGACTAAAGCAGTATTTTGAATATGATACAGTCAGCTCTGGAAACATTGTGAGGGGTATTTTCCTCTGAGATTTTGCAGACAAAACAGGCAGTTGGTTATTTGAGTGAAGCCTCTGTGAAAATATTCATTAGTAGCAGCCATAGAAAAGGGGACTGCTGTCAAATGTTCTCTCTGAAATCACAGAAACAATTCAGGTTAGAGACATATTGGTTTGATGGAAGTGGTGTTATGCGGTGACTATATGGTGATTGTGTGTTTTGTCATCATCTCACTGTAAATTGTCCGTAGGTGTGAATGTGAGTGTGAATGGTTGTCTGTCTCTATGTGTCAGCCCTGCGATAGTCTGGTGACCTGTCCAGTGTGTACCCTGCCTCTCGCCCAATGTCAGCTGGGATGGGCTCCCATTGGCCCTGCACTAAAAGAATTAACTTCTTCTCCATATTTACCAGATAATGATATTTTAAGAAGAAAGAACACATGTCTGCCGTCTGTTATTGGTTGTTTCTTGTCACATAACATGTGGTGCGCACTGCTGCATCCCAAAAGTATAACTTTGTTTTTCTCAGGGTGCAGCCATCCCACCCTGAAAAACAGGTGATTGGGAATGCTTGCGCACTGTAGCGGCGTCACTCTCGCTTTTGAGCTTGCCCTCTGTGCATCCACATTGAAAACAATGGATTTGAAGGTGCAAAAAATGTGGCGAGTCCCGTAAAAAGCCGTACACATGCTGCGTTTTTTGCGCCCTCAGACTCATTGTTTTCAATGTAGACGCACGGCAGGGTTGCTTTAATGCTAGAGCAACGCTAGTGAGGCATGCACCAGTTCCCAAGCACCTGTTTTTTAAAGCACGACAGCTGGGTTCAACATTTGAAATGCAGAAATGCACACCTCGTCATGTGTCAAGGAACAACCAATCACAGCCAACAGATATAATTCCCTTCTTCCATAAATATCACTGTGATAAATATGGAGGAAAAGTTGATCATTTTAGTGCAGGGCCGCCAGAGCTTTTCATCTGTTTTCACAAGCAGCACCTGCACTCAGGGTTTCAGGTAAATAGGCTATGATATGGTGCTTGTTAAAGTTGCTTAGTTACCTCAGATGCAAGCCTACGTCACACTTTTGAAAGCTGGAACAGAAAGGCGCAAGAGTAGCACCCGGTGCCCGACCTTGTGTCTGCCAGGCAGTTAAAGATTGGGCATGTGAACAGCCCCTGAATCCTCTAAAGACGCTTGGAGTGGTTGTCGCCAAAGGAGGAGCTGTTATTCACAGTCCAAAAGCACATCAGAAGGGAAAATAAGGAAAAATAAAAAATTGGACTGGCTGTAGGTGGCTGATGACCTCAAATCGCTCAGCTGCGGCCAACTTTTCTTGGCCGACACACTTGTTGACTGACCACATGCGCTTAGACCCGTGGTTGTTCAGCGATGAAGTAAATAAGTAGACTTCAGGGAATTTGTCGAGTCTCTTGCTGCAGTTTGAACAAATGGTTCTAGTTTTGTAGTGACGTGATTTTGAGCCTTGAAGGAGCTGAAATCTGGGAGGTGAAGAGAACAGTACAACACTACAGGGGCAGAAACAACAAACTGTGTGAAAACGTCACTTGTGTTTTGTTTGATTTGTCTTACTTGAACTCCCTAATAAGCCAGCCTGTCATCCTGTTGGAGTGTAATGACAGCAATGTGCTTCGGTTAAGCAAATATCAAACTTCCTAAGAGAGAAGTCGCTTCATAAACTGCCAACAGTCACTGTGGTCCCAAGGTGCACTGGCTACCAGGCAGTTGGAGAGCAAAGACATAAGAGAGTTGGCTCGGTGTTGAGAGTGAGTGAGAAAGCCTGTGATTAGGATGAATGGTAGCACAGAGTGAAAAGAAGAGGAGGGGACGGCAGTGAGCAGGGATGTCACACTCCAGATGGAGGAGGTTGACCCTCTTTTACCTCTTTGACTGCGATCCATCGTGCACACACACACACACACACAACAGATTCAACCGCTCGCTTTGAGCCTCGGTTTTACTCTCACTTAAACGTCCTCATGTATTCAGCATACTCAAACCCTGGCTCACACATCAATTAAAACACACACACATGCTTGACTGAGGGCACCTTTGAATTCCACTGCTTGCTTTATGCCTCTGCTCTCAAACTTGACCTGGCTGACAGTCAACACAAACCCTCTGTCTGAAAAATTCTCTCTTGTACCTCTCTGTGCTCTGGTCAGTGCACCAGTTTTGTAAAGCACCGTTCTTCTTTTTCTTTTTCCCAGAGTGCACTTATAATGGCTGGCAGATGGCCTAATAAGCAATGGTTGGAAGAAGGACCATTACAAGGAAATTGGCCACGAGGAGTCTAGCAGCCAGACCAGGGGGATGCACACACACACACACACACACACAGACCCAGGTCTCTGTTGGTATGAGAGTTTGGCTGGCCATGGCTCATTGGATCCAGTTGTCATAATGGTTTTGTCCTGAAGGAGGAGGAGGGGAGGTGATTTTCTCCCTCTTTCTCTCTTTTCTTTAGCCTTTTCAAAGCTGGTCAGTGCGGGGGATCATAATTAGCGGTGCTAGTCGGCTGCTCTTTCCTGCTGTAATTGCTGCTGTTTGCAACTTGTTACCATTTTTGTCAGAGTCATTTTTGTTTCTCTCATTGTTGCTGTGATTGTTATTCATGTTCATTAAAAAATGCGTTTCTCCCGAATCTATGGAGGGAGCCAGAGGCATTATGGGTATTGGTGGAGTGTAATGAGCTTGTCAACCAGTGAGAATGAAGTTAAGCCTCAATATCTTTGTTTGGTCCTGTAAAGAACAAGGACTTGATTTTTAATGTCAATGTGTTGACAACATTTTGCCCTGTTATCAGAGGGATTGTCTTCACCCGGCATTCATTAAAGCAGCATCTTTGTTTCGTTCATTTTCGTCTAAAAAGTGCATGTACAAATAGTATGACAAATTTCTTTTAGATAAAACAAAACTTCAAAAATAATATAAAGCCAGCTTATTCTCTACACTTACTATAAACAGAACCAAAGTCTAAATATTTCTATGTTATTTCCCTCTGTAAATATTTCTGCACTCCATTGCAGTGATCAGTATTTTCTACTCTTTCGTCATGTTTTTTAAGCACTTAGCTGAAATATGAAATTAAAAGCACAGTCTCAGACATGCCCTCTGAGTGCACTGCCCATTGCGTGGCCTTACATGTACAAAGACTCACTGAGAAGGGATTTCTGAATGTAATCGTCGAGGGAAATTGAGCCCTTTGTTATGTTAATTAAAGCTTGAGAAATGAGGAGATGTAGATGGCAAAATGAAAGCAGCACGTCAAGGTAGTTAGCATGTTGAAATTGACAGTATGATAGGATTTCAACATGATGCATCTTCCCAGGGGTTAATACCTGGGTTTTTGTTCTCTATAATCAAATTTTAGTGTTTGAATTAAGATTGTAAAAGATACTGCTGGTGCTAATTTAACAATTGCACTGCAGATTGTGGTTTTGGATAATGATTGAAAAAGTCAATATGGACTTCAACGACAAGGCCACTTGAGTTTTTTCAATGTGTAACCCAATTGCCAGAATAAATGTTGGCAATGTAAATTCTTATTTTAATTCAGCCTCCCTTGTTGTCTCGGAGCAATCACCTTGGTTTCTGCAAACCACTAATATGTTACATTTGTACATTATTATGGAGCTGATACGTCAAAACTTATTTTATGTTTCAACATTACAGTGTTCAATGTGTGGTCACACACAGTTATGATCAGGAAAAGATCGTGTTTTGGTTTAAAATACCTGCTTTTGGTGGCACAATCACTGCTGGAAACAATGTTTAAGTGCAAAACAACACCCTTTTTTGTAGCACAATGCCAGCTGGAAATGCAGTGATGTCTCGGCAAAACACAGCCACATTCCGTAGTACTACGTGCCTAGAAACGCAGCAATGTCTTGGTTAAAATAAAATATTGTGGCACAACCCAACTGGGAATGCAGTGATGTCTTGGTAAAATAAAAATGCTTTTGGTGGTACTGTCCTCGGTGGAAACACAGTGACAGGTCACTGAAAATCACCCACATTTGGCGGCTAAAAAGCCACCGGAACAAATGGTGACTCGCTATAAAACAACTGGTTTTGTTGTGGTCTGCCCAGTGTCAAGCCATCCACCATCCTCTCCACCCTTCGATGACTAAGTCAGTTCATAAACTATGTCACTTCACAAACGTTGATTTTCGGAGAATTTTCTGTCCAGCTCAAAGATGTCGGAATACTCCGCCTCCCTACAGATCCTTTTTGCTTTTTGTTCAAGTTCTTCTGCGTCTTTGCCAGTTGAACCAATTTGCACATTCTTTTGTGATGTTGACGGGTTGAGGCCTTTGCACACCGTGTCTTTTTTTTGGATGCCTTTTTTTAAGTCCGTTTGTTGGTTCTACTCATTGCAAAAATTCGCAATATGTGACACAATGAAAAGACACATTTCCTCCTTTGCCCCTCTCCACTGAAGTTACCTATGTGGCTGTCACCGCTCCCTCTCTGTCTCTCATTTGGCACCGCCGCTGCATGAAGGGGCGGAGCTGTCCTCCGTCTCTGTCTCCACATTCTGTGTGCTGTCCACATCCACCTCTCCACTATCATCATCCATCTGTATATTACCATCTGACCTGTTGAAAGTGAACTATCTGAGTCATGAAATGATTCTGTGTGTCCTGTTGCTTCGTCTTATCGTGGACGTGTCCTGCTGCCACATTTTCTTCAGAGATTCTTGGGCAAACATCTCTGAACGCTTCTCATGGATGCAAAAAACCCAAAAGATTGAACCTGTTCCAAATTTAATGACTGACAAAAGTTTCACACTCAGTTTGCAACATGATTAATTGGTTGCTACTATCTCAAAACTGTCGAAATGGAAACCTGGAACAAGTTGCTGTTGAGCTCCTTTATATGCCTGATTAACCTGATGTTTGCAAGTTAGCATTTTTGGACGTCCTCACCCAGTATCCTTTCATAATTTTTAAAATCACATCAATGTAAACGTCTGGAACAACTTACTAGTGTACAATTAAAATCTCCAAACAGCTAACAGCCGAAAATATGAAGTGATGTGTGGCTAATTAGATGCACTTCTATAGGTGCTTCTGCTGACAGAACCGACATGCTGCATTATAGTACATCTCGTTCACGTTTTCCTGCTGTGTTTGAATTGGTGAAGCTCACAGAGACAATAATTGCAGCACATCATGAGGTTCAGCTCCACCTGTCATAACTGCAAACCCTGCGCAATATTCTGTGGGATGAAGGTGACCAGGTGTACTTCATCCATCACATGGCAAATTACACAACATAATTAGAAATTCCCTTCTCTTTTCAGGAGAGTAAAACATGCCCAGTGAGCAAGCTCTCATACTGCTATCTTTTTTATTTTTTTTTCAAATTTGTTGTTGCAGTTTTGTGTCTGAAGGTTCAGATCAATATGAATGTGTTCAACTGTGTCAGTGAAGCAGTAAAGACTTATTATATATCTTATTTATTTATTTATTTGTGAAGCAAAATATGGTTGTTAGGACACCCACAAGGTAATCAATGGCTCCTGCGTAGTTCCACTCCCACACAGACTGTTGCATCAAGCTCTAGCAGAGGCGTTTGAATGTCAGATATGATCCAGTATCATCCCGTGCAGGGACTCGCCTGCTGATGGCTCATCAGTGACATCATATCCGTCAAAGGGTGGTCATTGAAAAATATTTTATCTACAGTTTGAGTGGAGTAAAATCAGATAAAATGATTTCTTTCTTTTGTTGATCATGTAGCAGGGCAGTTACACAGTGGTCGAAGAATGAAACGTAACAGTGGAAGTAGACTTTACAAGCTCGGGTCTTGACAGCAAACAATTATTATTATTATTATTCACTCAAACAAGAATTAATTGGACAAACTTTGCACTGAAGTAAAAAAAATAAAAGCTGGAAATATTTGCAGTCACTTAATTTTTGTCAGAAGCAGTGAACTCTTACTAAACTCACAAGTAGTTGTTTGGCCTGCAGCTACACAACAAATTGTTTTCGTACATTTTTCAGTCCTGATGTGATGTAGCAATAATCTTTTTATGTTTTTGTGGTGACCTACTCAAGACAAATTGATGTGTATGTGGTACTTCGTCCTTTACAAAAACGATATGGATACAGAAATTGGTTCAGATTGTGCATTTATGTAACTGTTCTTATCCTCTTTCTGATTCTTCATCTTTATGTAACAGAGTTGAAAGTGCACTTGATTATTTATTGTAGTTTAAATTTAATTAATCATTAAAAAATTTGTTTGAGTATTTGTGAATTTTAACTCTATAATTTATCTTTATTTAGTGTTACTTTTAATGTTTCCTTTGAAAATCACCTCTTCTGTTCCTCCTGGGTTTCCGTAGCTCCTTGTGTCTGCCCCTCACAGGGCTGTTCTGCATTGCAGGGGTTTAGTGGCATTGAAAAATGCTGCTTTGCTACTTTAATATTTACTCCGTGAATGAAGCAGTTTATATTGTAATCTGCAGTGCATATTGTTTACCGTTTTTATCGCAGCTGTTTTGTTTTGGTCACTTAACTTTTTACTGCCATTTGTAATAAAGCGAGCCGCCTCGTGTCACATGATCAACACAGCACTGCAGTTTTTAACATCCAATTTCTGGGGTAAATTGTGTTGGTGCAGAAATAGGTGTCCGAGAAGGCAATTCATGTGCCATATCATCTTCTGCAGGAGTTAATAAATGCCGGAAAACGATATCTTTGAGTTATCTTCTGTCCATGCTCATCCACACACATTACATTTTACACACTTTTGTTACATATGCTTGGACATGGGAGTCTTAGTCTAGAATTGTTGTAGCAGGAAAGATTGTCAGCATGTGGGCAGCCTGTTCTCATCTGCAGCACCTGTTGTCAAGCAAATACAGATGTTCAAATGCAGCTTCCAACCACCAGCAGCAGCAGTTTACATACTTTAAGGCCCAGTCCTTGTAAAATGACTCTTTAAGTCAGACAAAGTGGCTGTGGTATTCAGCCGGTGTTTGGTGAAGGAGCACAACAGCTGTGATAGCAAGCACACAGTTGCAATTAACACAGAACCAGAATTGCATCAGGCCAAAAGGTCACTGACACGATGCCAGCAGCATCACAGATGCACTTACACAAGCCTCGTCTTAAGGCTACAGTCGGTGACTTTTATGAAAAAAAAAAAAAAATCATGTTATATTAGCTGAAACTGTCACTACATCCACACAGCAGTACTGTCATCCACAGACAGTCAGTAAAAAACAAACATGTTCCACCTCCTCCTCGTAGCACTACTGATGGCATTTGCTAGAATCGACTGCGGGTGTTGGAAGACGACCAATCAGAGCCCACGAGTGAAACGCGGCTGTCAGTCATGTTGACCACTCGTGAACTGAGGTCAAACTTTCAAACTAGGCAGTGCCAATCAAATATGAATCAAGATTCTGTTACTGCATTGATTTCTCTCCTCAGATGTTTTCAGAAACATATTTTACTGCACTGTTCAGCTGCAATAAAAACAACCACAACATTTTGCTCTGGCCATGTGTCCAACATTGCCGCCGGGTCAGGTGTACGAGCCTAAACTGGTTTGATGTTATGCAAAGCGGCTGAACTGACATTTGATATGACACATCTGGCAAATTAAAGAGTAGATGACATCACATGACAATGCGATTAATAAAACATTATGTTCATAAACAGATCAAAGGAGCCACTAGTGTCTGACAGGATGTGTGTAATGTGCTGCCAAGCTGAGGCCGGTGTCAGTAACACGGAGGAGATCAAATTGCAGTCGAGGTGGGAGGGGAAAGCGACTGCGCTTTGTTTACTTGAAGGTTAAAGTGGTTTTTGGGGTGATGAGAGGAGACAGGGCTGAGTTTGTCTCCAAATAAACTAAAAGTGCACCACTACTGCAACATTCTGGGTTTGAAGCTGAGGACAGAGGTGTCTGCAAGCACCGCTGTGAGCTGAACATTTGTCAGACGCCCTTTTTTAATTTATTCCTGTTGCTCGCTTGAAACTGCTGGACGAGGAATGGCTGATGTGGTTTGATTAAATGACGTAACAGAAGTGAACAGTCAATGGATTCAGTTTGGGCAGAGAGCTGCCAGTCAGACGCTTGTTTTCTGTCGGGACACGGTGTCATTATGTTTCAATAGGATGCTGAGTCAAGTGTGACATGGTAAAATTGTGTATACCGGTCTGATGGTGGCTTAACATCAAACCGGTTTTAAACATTTTCACACTCGCCCAACCCAAAGCTTGGTCGCAATGGACAAAGGACAACAATGTGCACATCTTGGTGAATGTTGCGCCATTTTGCCGGCAAGCTGCGAGCATGTAGACACACAGAGCCCCATTGGCGAGTTGATCTGAGGTGCCCAATTTTCCGCCTCGTAGGGTTGACATATTGGCAGAACCTATTTGGTTTAAAAAGAACAAGGTGGCCTTCCGCCACGGGAGGAGCTGTTGATGACGCCACACGTGCGAGCCACTGGCGGTGGATAAACAGGAAACAGCTGATAGCAGGAATTAGCAAGCAGCTAGTAGCAAGAGAGAAACACAAACCTGACAGACGCTGTAAAGATGAGCAACTGGGGAGACAAGGAATTGCGCGCCCTCCTTGTCCTCACAAACAAAGAGGCCATTAACCGTCAGATGACGGGGACGGTGAAGGACGGGCCGACTTACGAGAGAATCGCTGCCTGACTAGCTGCGGCTTCCCTCCCATGTCACTGTTTACGTCACATGCTGAGCTACATGTTTTGTTACTTGCTCACGCCCCCCATTGCCCCGAAAAAGGCGCATTCTGTATGAACAAAAGTAGGTAGGCGGCATTTTGCTGCACTCGCTGATTTTGTTCTTATACTGCCAATGCTGAAAGAAGACTGATTGGGCTTTCCTGCAAATTTGCACAATTCCTGTTTAAAAAGGTCTCCTAAAGAGACTCCTTGGCTCTGATTGGTTGTTTCAGCTGCTTTGGATTCTTGCAAATGCCATTAAAAGCACTAAAAGTAGGGAGAAGACTTTTCACAGACTACTTGTCTCATGTCCTACTGTGTGGATATAGTGATAGTTTCAGCAAAAAGTTACTTTATAAAAGTTACCAACTACAGCTTTAATGTTGTGTGTTTATGAATGTAACTATCATTTTCAAGGCGTTCAGAAGATTGGATCCCTCCTGTGTAGAAAATCATCTGTGTTGAGCTGTGAGTGACTTGCCTCTCTCTCCTCAAATGTCTAGAAAATGAAGATATTTGTATTTTTCAGCTAAAGCCTTTATCTCATTACAATTGTCAGTTGATTAACCTGCTGTGATCACTAACACCCACTAAGCAAAACAACAGGTAAACCCTGTCGCAGTTAATGAGCAATGATTGGTGTTCAAACATTTTGCCTCAAAACAAAAACAGAACGGAAGGCTTAGACAAATGCATCAGAGCAGAGTGCGTCTTCAGTTGTATCAGGTAATTCTTTTTATTGTCTTGTGTTTATCAAACACACCTTTTTTTGGTACCTTGATTGGGTTCTTCTTTGATTTCTCGCTCAGCCTTTGTAATCTCCATCTGTTCATACCCTTCACATCTACCTCCTCTCTTCTCCCTGTCATTCGCTGGCAAATTCAACAAGATTTTATTGGCAGCGCAGTCCAAAATAACTAAACGTTGCCAGGGAGGTTTTTAATATACAATGCTAAACAGCCATATAAAATCAGCAGAGAGATGATATAGCTCAGAATTTTGGAGGAAAAAGCAAGAGCTGATTGGCTTAATTTAATATTGAAGGTATAAACAAGCACATGTATGTATTATTGCTGTCATTTTATCTTTGTATAACAGTTTTGCTGTTCTCTAAGAAATGTTTATCTTTATATTAGGTTGTCAAAAAAGTTTTATTCTTCCAGTTTTCTCCCCAGTTATTGAGTTTAAATTACAAAGTTGGCTCTTTACAGGATGAGGGCAATGAAGTAATTAAATCAACACGTTTATATACTGCTGGGAGCATGTGCTCAGCAGATTTCATGGTACTGTAATCTGCCTTTTATATAACAAGATGACATTGTTAATTAAACATCCCGTGTCCTGTGTCAGTTTAACCTGCAAGTGACACCGCACAAAGGGTAAAAGAGTCACAAAAACCATCAGGAATCATCCTCTGGACTTGAACCAGCACAAAGCTACTGTAAATCTAAATCGATTTTTATGGAAAGTTTGGAAAAAAGGAAAAGCATGCTTGAGGGAAGCGGAACATATGTGCTACTGCAGGCGAGAAACGAGAGGGCGAGAGATATTGGAGCTATTACTCTTCAAGTGGACAGCTGTTAAGGAAGAAGGGCCTCTGAAGTGCCAGAGAAAATCAAGCTCCCATCAAGTTCCATGAGACAAAGAGGGACGACAGAGCCATGTATGTACGCTGCGGGTGTGTGTGTGTGTGTGTGTGTGTGTGCCCTGGCTGCTAAAAACGGAAGACAATTTGACAATAATGACTCACTACTCTGACTTCATAACAATCATTAAAGCAGCTTCAATTAATTTTTCTAATGCAGCGTATCGACAAAGCATAAAAGGAACCACTTCCCTTGGCTTTACTGAGGTTTTTAGTGAGTTTCAGTTCATTGTTTAGCTGTCTGCTCCACAGCTTCACTGTTCTGGTTCAGTCCCAACACTTTCATAGTGTTTTCGGCTGCAGCAGGCAGCTGTTTTCAGCAGAAATGCTCTAAAATCCCCTCTGTACACTCCTTGCTCAGGACCACACGACAGACAGACACGAGTAGTGACTAGCTGGTGATCACAGTGGAGCATCTAGCGCTTAAATAGAAGCTAAATATTTCTCTCAGGAGCTAGTAGTGGCCAAAACCAGAGCTAAAATACAGTGAATATTGGACTTACATTTGCGAGGTGGCCAGGAAATAAAAGAAAACCTCTGTACCTGCTGGATGTGCAGTATAAATAAGCCACTGTTAGCGAGCAAGTCCTTCATATTAACCTAAAAGATAATCTGTCAATGTTGTAATCAGAAAGAAAAGCCAGCTGTGTTTGTGTTACATCCTCAGTAAGAGATAAAGAATTTATAATATCTTTAAAGATCAAAAATCAAAACAGCTCAAATGAATTTTTCCACTATTTGACAACTTTAAATCAGGCTCCCTGGAGCACTTGTGTGCGTCAACGTATGGAATTTCATAGCTGTTTTCCAGGCAACCGTACTAAAAAAGTTTGGTAAAGGATCATCAGCTGGTCTGATCAGTTGTGTGTCAATCGCTCACCCCATGTTAAGTTGACTTTGCAAAGAAAACATTTTTCTTGCATGCCACCGGTAAGCGCAGAATCCCAAAAATGGAATAACTGATGAAGTCATTGTGGCCACGTTTAACAACAGCAAAACTATATTAAGACATCAGTTCCACAACTCTTACACATCTAGTGCAGTATAATCCAAGTCTTATGTATTGCATTAACTTGCCGTCAGCCCTTTCTGACCGGAACTGAGAGTGAAAGCATAGATAAGATTCACTTTAAGTGCTCTTTGAAAGGGCTGACGGCAAGGTAATGTGATGTATTTGGGAAGTACTGAGCATATGACTGGATTCGTGAGACTTGGATGATAATACAAGAGTTGTGTGAGAGTTTTTGAATGGATGTTTTAATATATTCTTGCCTTTGAATGTGTTCCCCAGTGACTTCAATTTCTCAACATTTGCTATTTTTTGGATTCTTCATTCACCAGAAACATGCATGGAAAATGTTTTCTTCACAAGTTTAACATAATGCAAAGTGAGTAATTGATATACGAATGCTTATAAGAGGTAAGGTATTGCTTTTACGTCCTTATTGTGGTATGTCCCATAAAAAGAAGGTAAAATCTTTTGATCAGCAGTCCAGCATCGGGTCCTAGATTGTATTTTCAGGCATATTTACCCATTGGTAAGCTTTGGTGACCAAAAACTGCTTGCCTCAAAACTCTGAACTGAGCTGACATCTTCAAAATGTAGGACCTCACTCCTAGTGTGATTGCTGTTGAGACACAAATCTGCAAGTCAAAAAATTGGATTCTGCCCAATATCCTTAGGAAATACATCCCATGCCAAGTTTCAGTGCCAGTGCAGGGAGGAGTAAGCAGTGTTCAGGGGTTCAGTCCTGTGCTGAACCCTCAATTAATGTTTGGTTTTTATGCCTCTATGCTGGAGACATTAGATTTTGGTGGTCAATGGCCAAGGTCACTCTGACCTCATGAAACATGTTACTGGTCATAACTCAAGAATTCATGTGCTAATTATGACCAAAAATACAAATGTCTAACAGGGTAAAATTATGAAGTGATGACATCCTTTATCCAAAAGGTCACAGGTCAGCTTTATTGTGACATCACAATGTTCTGCAACAAATCTTGTCTAGCAAGTATTCAACACCATCGACAAATTAAAAAAACGAAAAAAACAAAAAACGGTCTTAACACAATGGCCAAAGCTTTCAAAAAATGTGTTCTCAATATTGCAACGTATTGATGACACAAGTTGATGATGCTTGCTTGTAGTTGTTTTCTATTTAAATGACAATTTATCAGGCATTCACAGCACAATCTGACTTCAAAACTGATATTGTACAGTCTGATATAGACTGCGGCCAAGATTTTATTAGATCGTTTTTGTGTGGAGACGCAATAAACCTCCAAGACTGTATAAAACACAGTGTGTCTTTAGTTGAGAAAATCAAGGGTTGGAAAAAAGTCAAAGCATTTTGTGGATGTGAAATATATATTTTTCTTTCTTTTTGTGTTAGTCTTTTTGTTTGTTTGTTATGTTCCTGTGACTCCTTATGTTTTTCCGAGCAACCCCTTGTGGGTCCACTATGGTAAAGCAGTAGAAGATAAAAATGTAGACACAGTGTTCAGCTCGCTCTTGGTGCACTTAAACTTGGACCGGCTTCAGAGGGGAGAAAAAGAGAGACTATAAAATGTGAAAATCACAGGGAGGCGGTTCTTGAAAGCAGAAGAAAAGAGGCAAAAACTGATAGAGGATAAACGCATCAAAATAAAAACAGGAAATACAGCGAGTGAAATGAAAGGCAGCAAAACGAAATTGAAAGCAGATCGAGGAGCCATTGTGCTGCAGCTTCAGAGAGCAATAAAGGTGAACGGGAACAGAGAAAATGAAAAGCAAAGGGAGAAATAGAGAAATGCCGGAATAAGGGGAGTGATGAGGAGGGCTTTGAAAGAGAGCAGGTGAATGTGTCACACTCTTTAATGACGGCGCTGCATTTCAATTCAGCTGGAAACACAAACGTGGAAACAACATCACAGATTTTTTTTTATGTCTTTCATGTCACTCCTCTTTGTAACCCTGAGCATGTTCCTTTGTCAATCTGTGTTTTCGCCCTGGGTTTGGGTCACGCTACATTGTTGCCTTTGTTTATGTTTGTTGAATTCACATCAACACCATTGAGCTGGATTGAAAGGCAAACTGACGGCAGCACGGAGGTCCTGGCTTTGTGTTCTGCAGTGTGACAGCAATTCTGTATCACCTCTGAAAGAAATACAAACACATGCAAAAAAGTATTCAGTGTATATTCTCACTGTTGGTTACCTGACGAGATGGTGAGCTTGTTTTAACTGGTACATACGGTAGAAGCATGGTGTGACTTTACCTCCTCACTTGATTACTCGTGTTATCTTCTGTTCTTTTTCATATGCTCATTCATAAATTTATTATGCTCACAGACTGTATAAAAAAAATGGTGATGTCACCGAATTGCTTGTAAGCCTTGAGTTTAGACATGGCCATCTCAGATTTTTTTTTTTTTTGAGCCAGAAGTAACCATATTTGGATGAGAGGACAGAGCTAATGCTAGTTGTTAGCTTGGTTAGCACAGTGCATTTGCAGCTATGGCTAACTGCGATAATGCTAATTTCTCATAGCGAAAAACAGGCTTAAAACCACGATAACAAACAACCTGGTCTCACTCCGAAGTCGTTTAAACCTGACGCTTGTTCAGCGACTTCCGGCGTCAGACACCAACGAAAAAGCTGTCCTCTCACGTTGGCATGATACGTGGCCAGTGTTGGGAGGAAACGCAACGAGACAACAACGAAAGCTCTGAGTAGGATGGGTGGGAGGGCCAACAACCACCGACTTTCACTTGGCAGGCCGGTGTTCACTTCCTGTTAGCTTGTCAAGCCAAACTCTGTTGTTTTTTTTCCCCAACCATGTGCATGTGTTCGCACATACCGTGTGTTTGTTGTTGTTCTGACGTAGTAAATTCATTTTGAAAGAGACTGTATGCAAACAGTACGTTTCCTGTAAAAATGGAAGTGTATTTTGAAAAGAGACAATGCCTGCAGGAGGCAGAACTTGACACGACGTCAGAGAACGTCAACAACAAACACACCCAGGGTACCTTGCACGTCATATCTTGACATGACTAAAAATCGCAGCCACGCTCTTAATTATGCATAACTTTAAGCGTTCATAACCTTTAAATGGATGAGCTCTATAAAAATTCACGCTGGCACAGTTGTCACAAAGGGGAGAAATACAGATGTGGCCAAAATAAGCATGATTATTTCTGCAGTAAAGTTAACATAGGTGTCACATATTTTGGAGGCAGCCTCAGTTGGTTATTTGAGGAAGTAACGTCTTTGACATTTTCTCGTTGGATTCATTTTACAGCCCAGGAGGTTACCGCTTGACAACACCTGTACAGATTACAGACCATGTTGTTTTCATAATCTCTGTGTCGGTTTTAAAAGTGGAGTAAGATGAGATAACAACCAAAACTGCATTTTCAGCACACGTCTGCACTCACCTGTTTTTAAAAATCACACCTGTTTGCCACAAGTTGCTTTTGTACCTCAACCCGCTGTAATCATCCATGTATCCTGAGCCTGCACGCCGGCCCTCTGATTAAAATGCTCCGTAAAAGAGTCCCGTAAGTGCCGTTTCAGTGTGAAGAAAGCTTCAGCTGTGATTTACAAACCGTTGCCAGATTGCAGTTTGGTGCTTGTGTGGCAAAATACGGCACACAATCTGAGCGCTAACCAGCCTGAACTGTGACTGCACATAATCATGTTATTATTAGAGCCCAGCCTTCTGCTGCGGTGATCTTGGGTACTGTGGGCCACCATGTAGCTCTAGTGAAGACCACTGGATGCTAAGCAGGGATTTGGACCAAAAACAATGCGTTAGTGAGGCCTGTTGTTTAAAGCACCTGTGGGACAATGAAATAGTCTGGTTTATGAAGTCCAGTAGTAACAGATCAGTGCATATAAAGGTTTATTTGGTTTGGAATTCTCACACACAGGAATCTACAACTCTAGACCTCTCGACCTCTGACCCCTCTCGTAAAGTACAGCATGTGTCTGGCAGCAAAGCACCAAGACACAAAGCCCTACCGACAATGTACCCGTTCTGAATTTCCACTCTGTCAGGGAGCTAGACTCAGACACTGAGCATGTCTTCTATTTATTTACATGTTGTCATACCTTAGACGTCTTTTCCAGGCGCATTGTCACACAGCTTGAGCAGAAGCATCCGGGCTAAATGAGATCTTGTGGTGATAGATGGTGGAACACCACATATTTCACTGGGAGCAGATGGAAGGAAACGCAACACCCTGCTTGGTGGCAAATGGATGATGCAATCGCCTCGCATTTTCTGCTCCATCAGACTGAAGGAGAGCATTTGAATATGCCTGTTGGTGTTAGATGGATCACTCAGAGCCTACAACTTGCATTTGTTTGGTTTTCTGTGCAGTGATGGTGAAAAGGCAGGGAAGAGCTCTTAACAGGGCCAACACACACATACAGATAAACACACTCATGCGCACAGCTAAAGGCATTTTTAAGTCTCCAGACAATGAATGGAAATCAACACATCCGCAACCCAGGAAACTTGTATGAACACAAGGAAAACATGCAAACTTCACACAAGAAGATACCTTCCTGCTGCGAGGCAATAAAATTCTGCCACCACACTGTTCAACTCCTACTAGTATGAACAAAGAAAGACTGCAGTTCAGAAATATGTATATACAAAATGAACAGTAGTTACAGCTTTCAAGAACGCAGCAGCAGGTTGTGTCTGAGGTTGCTAAGCAATCTTAACGAGCATTGTATAGCCAATTCAATTTAATTCTTACATGGTCCAGTCAAATAGGTTTTGATTTATTTTGACAAGGCACAGAACAGAGTTTCACGTTGTTGTTTTTTTCTGCAACTAAGCGATAAATGAAATCTTGCCGACTAATGACCTTTCTGGTCGACTAACGTGTGGTTGACTATTGGGGAGCAGCCATAGTTTTCACAGCCACTTTGTAGAGATGAAATCCAAGCCATCTTAGAGCTTAGATTCTCGGGTTCGGGCCGTAATTTTCCACCACTATCCTCGGGCTCGGACGGGTCGGGCTCCTCATATATGACAACAAAAAGAAGGGGACCTCGACACTTAAGAGACACATGACGATGGCTTGCCATAGAAAGAAAGACGACAGTCAGCCTTTAATGTCCATGTTCGTATCCTTAAAAAAAAATGTTGGGTTTAAACCGGGTTCAGGCTCATAATTACAGCTTGGGTGGGGTCGGGCTGGATTGTTTTGGGCCTGATCTAAGCTCTAACCCATCTTGAAATATGTCCCTTACCCACATATTCTGTTTCTCTCTGAAGTCCATCACATTACAGAAAGCAAAGATGCTCTAATCAGTTTCACTGGGATGTTAACATTATTTCTTCTACAGTCTCAACAGACAAATGAAGCTGATACAAGCAATTTGTGTTTGGCTGTATACAACACATGCATCCTTATATGCTGTAAGTGCCAGCTGAAAACAGACAGTCTTGGTGAATTTGATCTGTTGGAGTACATTTCTCGATCCTCCACTTTTCCGTACCTCCGTCTGTCATGCCTTCTCTCCGTTCCTCTCTCTCTCCCTCCTCTTTACCTCAGTGCTCTGCAAACTGTCAACTCCCAGGGAGTGGGTGTGTGACACACTTACATAAAACCAGCATGTTACACAATTTGAATGCTCTGTGTATGTGCTCCTACATGTGTGTTTGTGTGTTTGCATGTTGCCTACATGTAGGCTGTGGGGCTAAAAGTCCTGACAGAGCCTAATATAAAGGGATACAGCCGATTATAGCGCTGCATGTGAGTGTGTGGGTTTGTGTTCATGCGCCGCTCTGTGTGTGTGTTTTTACAATACATTCCAGGCTGTGAAACAAATCCTCTGCTGCCATTCAGTGTGTATTTATCTGCACTGCTCTCTTTACTCTTCGACTAAGCACTGTGTAGCCTATTTAACTGTGCATAGAGCATGAATCCTAATCCTCATATCAAACAGGGTGTTTTTTTTAATAAACACTGTTAGTACAGAGCTGCACAGATTCCCTCTGAGCTGACTAACACACTGTCGTGCACTGTATGGGCGAGCGACAGCCGCACAACAATCACTCATCCTGCCCATTCAGGTGTAGGAGAGAGAGAGAGAGAGCGCGAGAGCGGAGATGTCTTCATGATGAATATGGTGGCGGTTCAGTCTGCCATCTTCTCTTCTGTAATGATGCTCTAGTTTCCTGTCGGCCTGACTTCTTCCTGTACTAATTGACCTCCCAGTCACCTGGCTTCCTCCTGCCTTAGTTGTTGTTGTTTCTTTCTTGCCCCGTTCCTTTCTTTCCCTCCCTGTTCGTTCACCTGTGTGACTCCCGTCTGGCTTCCTTCAGTTTTCTTGCTTCCTAATGAAGGCTTAAGTGCCCTGGTTGACTTTCCTTTTACTCCCACCAACTGTCCTGTTTGGTTCTTGTGTATATTCAGCCACATCTTTACTATCCCACTATGACTTCCTTCCGTGGTGCCTGAGTGTCAGTCCGCATTTTCTTTTTTCTCTTTGAACACCTTTCTTCCTCTCCTTCCCTTCTTGCCCTTCCTGTCTTCATCCGTTTCTTGCTGATGTCCTCATGGTTGCCAAACTCTTTTTTTTTCTCAGTGCAAATTCACTGAAATACATTTTGTCATGTCCCGGTCGTGTGTTTGCACCAACATATCTTGGGCTATGCCAACACTAATATGTGTTTGTTTTAAAATGCATTACCATCGCTTCGTTTACGCCTATCGTCCATCCCACTCTGGCATTTTGGAAACACTGCAGACCACTCTGGGGTTGTGTTTAAATCTTGTTGAGTGGAAACAGACTTTAGTAAATTATGACGCATTCATCATTCATTAGGTCTTATTAGTCACAATATGTTAAGCCAAAAAATAGCTAGGACACTTTGTGATTTCATCCTGTTTGTTTGGTAACATTACCCCTCTCCTGTTGCCATGGCTTCCACTGGGGATGGATAATGCTCCTGGTACCGCTCTGATATGTCGCCACATATGCTTAGCAACAACTCCCAATCTGTTTTCAGCTGCCTTGACCGCCTTATTCTCAAGTGTTACTTTTATTTGCAGTCCCACCTCATCATCGGTCCAAGCAAAGAAATCCTTGGTCTTACTTTTCGCCATCTCCAAAGTGTTTTTTCTGCTTAAGTAACCAAAAATTATGACTCTTTCTTTTCTGAATTTTTAATCCATGCTGGTTTTATATTTGTAAAACTTTCCTCGAGAGGAGAGTAGTGATAAAACAATCTGTGACATCATCACTATGTAAAGTCTATGAGCTGAGTGTGAACTCCGGGGCGAAGCCAGCAGGAGAAACCCAACTGGGACCACACCACGAATGTAAATCCAGAAGCTCTGAACGTTTTGGCGTATGTGCCAAGCAAGCAGTTCTCACTGGACTGAATAGGCTCCATATTGGCATCCATTATTAAGTTATTATAATACATCCATGCACCAATCTAATTGGCTTCCCTTCATTCCTTCCTTCCTTCCTTCCTCCCTGTCTTCCCTCTCCCTCTTTATTCCGGTGATGTAGCATGATGACCCTGTGTGTCTGAGCATGTTGAAGGATTAGTAGCTGTAGCAAAGGTGCAGAGACGCTCACCTACGAGCCAGTTGTGTCAATACATCATTATTTGTCTGCACAAGCTCTGTGTGTGTGTGTGTGTGTGTTTGTGTGTGTGTATGTGACTCTCTGCTCTTGTCGGTTCCTCTCTTTACGATTCACCTTGGGACACCTCTTTATCTCTTTGCAATTGTTTTAGCCTCCCCCTTGCCCTCTTCATCTTCTTCTTCCTCACTGCCTTTTTTCTCAGCCCACTTATCTTCCCCTCCGCTCTCTCTCTCTCTCTGTCTTTTTGTCTTTCTCTTTCTTTCCGACTCTCTCAGGACTGTGGTTGTCATCCCTTTTTTTCTCCCTCTGCCGGCTGGTGCTGCTTCTCTCTGCACGGTTCCTTGCACTGACACACATCTCGCACATAGAGCCCCACGAATACAGTACGCTCGGGGATCGACATGCGCACATGTACAGTATGTTCTACTGCTGCTGTAATTCATACTCTCTCTCTCTCTCTCTCTCTCTCTCTCTCTCTCTCTCTCTCTCTCTCTCTCTCTCTCTCTCTCTCTCTCTCTCTCTCTCTCTCACACAGACACACACACACTCGCACACACTCAGGACCCTCCTGTGTAATTCTAGCGATGAGTTATTTTGCCCCAGGCCCGCTGTTACTCACGAGGTATCTGTCATATCACCCCCACGCACCCTCCCCCTTCTTCCCATCCATCATCTCACACCCCCGCCCCTCTTTCTCTCTCTCACATACACACACACACAAACTCTGGGATGCACACAAACATCCACCATCTCATCCTCAATCCTTTTGCTCTAAAGCCTCCCCTGCTCTCAATCTTTACGTCCCCACCGCCTCTTGAGACCCCCCAGTCCCTGACCCTGCACACCTTTCACTTTGCCCTCTGACCTTCCTCATCAACCTGCTTTCCCTTCCATTGTGTGTGTTTTTGTGCGTCCTTCTGTTTATATTCTGCCGCTGTTGATTCATTAGTCTCAGTGAAGCAACAGGAACCTGTAAGGTGTGAGCGGCGTCCCCTTTTGTTCCTGACGACTCGTTTGAAATCAAAAGCTGTTGATGTCACGGCTGTGTGTGTGTATATATATATATGTGTGTGTGTGTGTGTGTGTGTGTGCATGCGTTAGGGACTGAATCCAAGCCATTAGGAGGCCTGATGGGGATGGTGACTCACTGGTGTGATGAGCTGTCATTTGTTATAATGCAGAAAATGGCTTGCGAGGTGACTTCACACACTAAAAGGCTGGTGTTTGAAAATGCAGAAGAAGAAATCAGGAATTACTTATGTTTGTGTTACATGTCCTTTTTTTTCTCGTGTATTTCAGAGATGCGTTATCTCCTCGTTTTTGGCAATGGCGGTCAGTGGTCCAGCCAAAGAATCTCATTAACTGTTGGATAGATAGCCATGGAATTTGGTCCATCCATTAGATCCATCCAAAATTTTAAAGTCACAATGGCGTCAAAAAAAAAAAAATAGCTGTCTTTCTCTGGTTGAACATTCAGTGTCACAACGAACAACCAGTGTACTCAACAGTAAATATCACCATTTCTTATATCAAATCTCATTACTTTTTCCTTTGTGCGTTTTCACAGTTACTACATGTAGCATAAAAGTTTCAGCAAATGCAGATGTGTGAACTATTTTTCCAGTTTCTCACAAAACTGTGACTTCATATCTTTAATGATGCTAACCTGATATCGCTGGACATTTTCTCTTTTCATAACATTATCTAGTAGGGATGGGACATGTACTATTTTATCTCTGATCACAATAAAAAAAAAAACACTCTCACATTGTTCATGGTGAATTTCCACCATCAGAATAATCGTGAAAATCGTGTGGACTGGCACCCACACACACTGCTGGGCAACCAACAATTAATCACGCTCAAAACAAGCAAAAGATCTTTATCAAGTGTAGGTATATTTGTTATAGAAAGATATGATTATATTTCAAATAGCTCAGAAGCCTTTTTGAGGTTGTTTGTTTTACACTGAAAAGGATATTCAATAAAAAGATGTGTTCTATCTGTGATGCCACTAAACATGTATATATACATATAACAAAAACTGAACGTAAAGTGATTTCAGTATGTTTTAATGCAAGTTTGTGAAAAAAGTTTGAAGCATACTTTGACGATTTCCATTGGATTGCAATTATTTTGGCCAGGATAATGGTGACATAAAATCTTTATACTGGCTCACACCTTTTATCTAGAAATGTTTGGACTTTCCAAGAATCCAAAATGTTTGACATCTCATTGGTGGATTCTTCTTTTTTTTTTTTTACTAGTGGACATCTCTGTAGCGCCCTGAAACATGTTGTCTCAGTTATATGCTTGTTCTGAACTGAGAGATTTTTGTTCAGTCGAAGTTGCAAAAAGAAGATGGACGTGTTTTTTTGATGGTTCATTTTGGGGGTGCAACATCTTCAACCCTTTACAAATGCAATTTGTTATTAATATAACACTTCTGTTATATAAATGTGGATAACTCTTCATATTGTTCTTCATATGTTTTTTATTATTGTTTGTTTATCTTTAACACACAGCAGTAAGCAACAATAAGCAGCTAAGCTCTGGTGTGTATTATGGCTAATTATGGACCCAGACTATTTTCAGACTAAACTTTTCAATCAGCTATGGAATACTAGACGAGATATTTAAAAAAGTTTCCTTTCTACATTGCTGGTAAAAAACAAACATTTAGACATTAAGCATTTTGTTGGTACAACTAACGGCTCAAATTATATCTAAGACTGAAATGCATTTACATAGTCAATTTGAAATACTAAAGTAGCAATTTACTTTTTTTTGGCAAATTTCTGCAAATAAACATTACCATAATCAGCATACACTTTGTGAGTCCTGTTGCATAATTTTATTTCCACTGTGATTAGAGGCTAAAACTGTCTCCTTTGAGTAATGCCTCCAATTACACCAGAAAGCTACCAGAATATTAATAATGAACCACAAGCATAAAAATGCAGTTACAGTATCAGTGTACAATTCTTTAAAGGTAATTGAAAAGCAGTTTTCTGTCCATAGCTGGGGAGTATGCTAATAAAGAGTGTCATGTAATTTACAGGCCTTATGTTCCCTAATTTATGTTCAATTTTGCAATTAGCAGATGGAATTGTATGCCAAGTATTTAATGTTGTAATGACCTAAAAACCAAGCCAAATTATAAAGATGAATAACAGTTTATCTGGAATGAATTTGCATCACATTTAAATGCTAAACAATCAATAGATTGCTAATTTCACTACAAATGCTGGCACATAAATCATTCTCATGTCCCATTTTGTTTATGTATTCATTTATTTTGCTCAGTCCATTAAGCATCTTTTACACTGACTGAAATGACTGTTGACTTACTCGTTGAAAACATTCATAATAATCTCCTATTTGCATGCAGACTTTATTTCCATTGTCAACATTGTTCTGTGTATATGAGATAATAGATGCCACCCAGGAAATTCACACCACTCACACACTTGAACTCTGTTGGCTAAGTTACATAAAAATGCATAGCACAACATGACAAACCATTAAATTGTAGCTGAAATTGCAGTATTAACTTACAAAACTTATTTCACAACCTGTAAAAACCTGTTGTCCTGTGTCCCTGTCTCGGCCCTGTCTTGGCTACATAATGCTGTAGCTGTAGTTTACACTTAGTATATAGGTGACTGGCTTTTGTGCCCTGTGTACACAACACAGTCAGCAGAAGAAAATGTTGGCACGGCAAACCACAGATTAAATTAAATTTGTAGGGTTTTATAGAGACACAGTATACAAGCTAATTTTGACATTGAGAGGTGGAGGTGGCCTCGCTCCAAAGTCATCGAAATCTGGTGTTTAGGCAAAGAACTGTGGCGTCACACACTGACGAAAGAACCATCTTCTAAGATCGGCATGATACGCGGCTGGTCGCCGTTATAGTTTAATGGCACTTGGTGGCATCAGGAGCAAGTGCGGCAGGACATAAATGAAAATTAAGATGATGAAAGTCCTAGTACGGTGGGGGGGAGTGGTGTCCAACAAACATAGACTTTAACCCAGGAGAGCGATGTTCATGTCCCGTATGATTAAAAGGCCAAACCCTGTTCTTTTCTCCTAAACCTAACCACGTGAGTTTGTTGTTGAAGGCAAAAAAACATCAATTTGCGGTATAGTGCATTTATTTTGAAAGTAACTGTATGTAAACAGTACATTTCCTGTGAAAACAGAAGTGCACCTCTCACATTGTATATGGACATTGAAAGTCCAGTGACTAAACATTTCTATGTGACCAGGTCGGAGTGAGAATGTGTTTCCTGATGGCACTAGATAAAAAGTCTAAGGGCCAAGTCAGTAGGCTTCATCATCTGGGGACCATGAATGCCTGAACAAAGTTTGATCGAAAGTTTGATGTGGATAGTCCATTACCAAACATCTACAGAATGTGATGAAGTCAGAGTGAGAATGTGTTGGTGGAGGTGATGGTGGATGGACTACTATAGACCACAATTTGACACCAACAAACAATTAACCAGTTGTTTTTTTAGCAAGTTATCGCTGCGTTTCAAGCATTTTTGTGGCCACTAAATGTGAGTAGTTTTTAGTGATCCATGGCTGTGTTTCCTGCTGGTATAGTGCAACAAAAAGCAGGTTTTTGGTTTTTTTTTACCAAGACATCACTGCCTTTCCATTTAGGTTTGTGACACCAGAAACAGGTATTTTAAGACAAAACATGATCTTTTCCGAATCATGACCCAATGGTTTTTGTGCCCAAACCTAAACACACGTTAACCACAGCATTGTAGATTGTAGTTTAAGGGTATCACCTAAAATAACGTACAAATGTAACATATTCTTGATTTGCAGAAATGTGCAATGCCAATACTTATTCTGGCAATTGGGTTGGCGTACAGGGTAGTTTGGGGTGGCACGGTTCTTGGTTCGAACCCAAGGTGGGAGCCCTTCTGTGCAAGAGTTTGCATGTTCTCTCCGTATCAGCGTAGGTTTTCTCTGGCTACTCCGGCTTCCTCCCACAGTCCAAAGACATGCAGGTGAGGTTATTTGGTGACCGACTTTGGTGTGAATGGTTGTCTGTCTAATAGTCAACCTGTCCATGGTGTACCCTGCCTCTCACCCCTGTCAGTCAGGGAAAATGAATGAGTGAAATGAAGAGGGTAGTTTTGTCTGATTGTGGCATTGCACAGGTGGAAGGTAACATGGATACCAGATGTCACTGGTTTGGTTCAAGCTCAACCATTGATCCCGATTGTGTTCAAATCAAATGCATCAGCAGATTTCTCTCAGTTCTTGTGGATATTCATGACATGATGTCAGTCACTGAAAAAGAAACTGACTGAAAAGTGTTAAGAATGAGAGCTGAAACAACACCTATCCGAAACCAGTCATCTGTGTGCATTTTAACACGCAAAAAAACAGCTGCCAGCTTCTAACACTGCCTGTTCCTCCTGAATTTACAAGAGCTGTCACAACAAACCACAAACCTGAATTTAGCTCCAACCCCTACAATAACTCAGTATTACTTCTTGGCAGTTGATCAAGCAATGCAAGGGCACAATTGAGCAATTGGTGGGCACAAATTATTTCTTCAGGGGAGCAAATTAAGTAATTTGAGTGCACACAATATTCATTTGAAGGGAGAAAATCAATAATTGATGCTGTTTCTCATGTGTTTATTAGGCTTGATTAGTATGCATATAAGTATATTCAGTAAATGCCAGGCTAACTTATTGCTCAGTGCCAGAGAAACATGACATTTTCAGACAACACAGACCACAGTTCACCCTTAAACAAACCCTATAAATTGGAGCCATAACACACTGCTCCCCTCCCAGTTCCCCCAGTCAGTGACAGTGACATATCACTAACACTAACTAGGTTGTGTATATTTACATTCCACCTAACAGCTCTCTCGTATCTGTGGATCCTTTAATCCAAGGAAGTAAAAGCGTGATTTATGGACGCGGCTTCCTGTGTCCCTCAGCAGTGCAGACCGATAGTGTGACTACAGACAGATTGTTCTAGTGCCAGCCTACAGAGCGCTACAGCTGCTTCACAGTCTATTTTTACCAGCCATAGATCCTAGCGGTCTGGTACTGTCACACTCTTACATCTAGACTAATGGAGGACACACTGAAAACCACATGATACTCCACACACACAGTATGAGGCACCAATTGACACACAATGTACACATGGAAATGCAAGCATGCAGATAAACCCATACTGTACATCTGGATTTGCACGAGTGCTCATATGCATCGGTGGCATTCACAATGCAGCAGAGTTCTTAAAGTGTGTGTGGTTGCAAAGCCGTTTTCGTTTTCTCTCTTCATTTTAATGAATGTGTCATATTCTTCAATGAAGCTGAGAAAACACTGGGTCTGAATGACACATGCAACACATTATCCGTCCCATTGTCACATTTTGTACCATCGTTGAGTACTGAATGATCCTTCATGCTTTTTTACTCTTGTTTCAGGAGCACCAGAAGCACTGTTTCAAAAAGATGTCGAGCACTGATACACATTGCCTGGGGCAGTATTCTCACATTTAAACAACTTCACAGGGTTCTAGCTTCACCCAAGTTGCCAAAAAAAAAAGACACATTATGAATGAATAAAAATGTATTCTCACACGTTTCAATAAGAAGAAATAACAAAGCAGTTTAATTAAACCTCAGCTTGTCAGCCAGTGGGTAAAACCTTCAAATGTAACTTTATAATCACCTTCACCCACCCATTATTTTCTTTAATTTATCTGTGACCAGCATATCTTAAACTAAATTGGACATACTGCACACATTCATGCCCCCAAGAGGAAGACGCCCATTGATTATGGTGACTCTAATGACCTTTGCCCTGACTCCAGCATCAGCCCACCCTTTGAATCTCCAAATGACCTCATCTTGTGAGCCCTGAGCTGTGATCAAACAGTATTTGCTGCACGTCATACTGCAGACAGGAACAATCCTATTGATTTTCGACGACCCCCGTGAACTTCGCTCTCGAGCCGTCATCAGACCAGACCTCGCCCACCCTCATGCAGCTGTTCTGTATTCCTCCCAGTATAATGTTGTCTCTGAGACTAATACATCTAAATCAAAAAGTTTAAACAACTCCAATCTCAGTGAGAAATACAGATTATAAATGTCATAAAAAGACAGTGCTGTTATTGGATAAGAAATTGGGAAGACACCCAGGGTTTAGGTATTGGAATTGAAAAAGCTGGATTAGTGCATCCCGTTTTTTATTGTTAGATCTATTTACACGTGGCATTAATATTTGTTTCGGTGATCCAAACACACACGGACAGCCGAGACACATCATCATTCGCACCTGTGTCTATCATGCATCTCTAGCTGACCCCATGTGTTCAGATTATATTACTGCCTACATCACGCTCTAAGATCAAAGGGCCCCACATAGTTATTGTGTCCACACTCTTGCTAGCAGGCTCACTTGTCATACTTGCGGTTGTGCTGCTGTCAGCAGAATTCATGCCTCTTTCCACGGTGCAAAGTGATGGACAGTCACACAACACTTCGTCCAACTTGTCAAAAAATGGGCAAGTTATTGAGCAAGAGAACACTTTCACCACGACAAGCACCACATTCTGCCTACCACATCAGTATGCATTATTTTTCCCATCGAATGTGACCCAGACCACCTTGGCAAATGGTTGAAATGTTTGGATCACAAAGTGTCTTGGTGGGTGATTAAACTTGTGCTTTACCCTGTGAACAGATCCTCCGAGATGCATGTTAACACCATGTACAGGGCCCGAGTCATTGTTTTATGTCCTTTTGTTCCTTTTGGACGAATGCAGATAGTTAATCTGCTGCATAAAACTTCTAAAAGCCTATTTATATCTAACTATCACATTCGCCCACTGAACTTCAAAGCATCCAAGAAATACTTCTGCTTAATGGACCTTTGTTAAAAGTGCAGCTGTCTGTGAAGCTTAAATAAAATTATTTTCCATCTAGACCCCCCCCCCCCCCCCCAAAAAAAAGAAAAAACAGTAGGTGCAGACACTTCAGTTACCTCTCTGTCAGCTCCGCTAAATTTGTGCTAGATTTATGTTCCTATGTCTATTTTGCAAGTGTTGGTGGTGCTTTCTGTGGTTGGCTTTGGATGGCGGTGGCGTGTGGCTTGTGAGGCTGTGGAAATCATCTCGCCAGCATGTAAATTCTTCCCCTGCTGACTTTTGCTATCTAGCCAGGTTGAGGTTTTAAGATGTAAACGTCAGAAAACAATGAGGAAAATATGGAGAAAATTGGGCATCAGCTGAACTAGCATCCCTCGAGCCACTGTACAGGCACTGGAAAATAAACTGGATGCATCAGTTTCCAACAGGATATGTATCATTATTACTAAACCTTTTAAGAGCACAAAAAAACCATTTTCAACTCCAGTCTATTCTTTCTGTTGCTTCCATTTTGCCTCTGTTATTGTTTCCCTCCACTTGAATTCAATCTTTTCCCCTCTTGACCTGTTCCACTTTAATTCCCCCACTCTTACTCCCTCCATCTCTAATGGACTCAGTAAGTCAAGATGACCATTTATTTTGAACTGTTGGTGCTCTGTATCATCAGAAGACTGAATCAGTGAAAAAAGTCAGTCTGCTCAGGGCACTGAGAGACAGCCCCGGGGGGAGCCGGCGGTGTTGGAGGGAGCACAGACACAGGACTGTTTATTCGAGGTTAGAAGCTTGAATAAAAAATGTCTCAACACATGCATCCAGGTACCTGTCCCAGCCAAAAAGAGGACACAGACAGGCTAAAACAGTTGCTGTTGGAAAGTTGAACAAGGAGCTGAATAATTCAGCAGGCTCTCAAGCAGTCGCCCCCGCCCGCCGCATTTCTCTGTTATTGTGGAGGTCCCACTGTTTGCCCCCTAGACTAGACTCTGAGCAGGCTGGTTCTTATGTCAGCTTCCTGTGGCGTTTACCATTTCACTGCACTTGACAAGACATCTTTTTTTCTCCCCCTTCACATTGTATCCCCCCTCCTGGTTCTCTCTGTCTTCCTCTGTCTCCCAGTTTCCTACTCTTCTTTCTTTTTTATCTTTACCCCTTTCTTTATTCAGCTCATTCCTTTTCTCTTCCTCACCTCAGCTGTTACACGCTTCAGTCTTCTGTCTCTCTCTCTGCAGGGCAGTCATATTACACCAATGTGCTGTGTTATGTCTGCCTGACTAACTGAAGGGCACCTGCTGTAGCTGAACGAGTTTATTAATTATAGAAGCCATAAAGAGGAGAGCAGAAGAGTGGGCTGAGTCCATTGTAAAAACTAATTTGAGGCAACAATATGTAAATCTTTTACATAATTGTGTATTTGCTGCCCTTTGTTGGCTATTATTGCTAGTTATACCTACATGCTGTGGATTTAACATTCAAAATCTATTTGGTGCGGTATTTGGTACTTGTGTTGCCAAAAACATTGATTTATTGATACATATCAACTCTGAATATTTGAAATGGTATTATTACTTATTTTCAACAGTATCAACACTGATACCGGCTGCACTTTCTTACTGTTATTGTTAAAAGTACTGTTAATGCTGAAAGTGTTATTGTTACAAAAGAAAGGATGATGGAAATAGCTGATCAGCCAATCATGTGGCAGCAACTCAATGTATTTAGGCATGTAGACATGGTCAAGACGACCTGTTAAAGTTTAAACCGAGGATCAGAATAGAGAAAAAAGGTCATTTAAGTGACTTTGTTTGGTGCCAGACGGGCTGGTCTGAGTAGTTACTGGGATTTTCACACACAACCATCTCTAGGGTTTACCGAGGATTGTCCCAAAAAGAGAAAATATCCAGTGAGCAAAAATGCCATGTTGATGCCAGAGGTCAGAGGAGAATGGCCAGACTGGTTCAAGATGATAGAAAGGCAATAGTAACTCAAATAACCACTGGTTACAACCAAGGTCTGCAGAAGACCACAGCGGGTGCCACTGCTGTCCACTAAGAACAGGAAACTGAGGCTACAATTCACCATAATTGGACAATAGGAGATTGGAAAAACGTTGCCTGGTCTGATGAGTCTGGATTTTTGCTGCGACATTCAGATGGTAGGGTCAGAATTTGGTGTAAACAACATGGAAGCATGGATCCATCCATTTTCTTGGCACACTTTGGGCCCCTTAGTACCAGCTGAACATGGTTTAAACACCACAGCCTACCTGAGTATTGCTGCTGACCGTGTCCATCCCTTTATGACCACAGTGTACCATCTTCTGACGGCTACTTCCAGCAGGATAACGCACCATGTCACAAAGCTCAAATCATCTCAAACATGACAATGAGTTCACTGTATCTATGTAATGACGAATGTTTCCAGCACCTTGTTGAATCTATGCCAGGAAAAATAAGGCAATTCCGAAGCCAACCACTAGCAAGGTGGACCTAATAAAGTGGCTGAGTGTATTTATCTTTAATAAAAATTGTAACCCGTGTTAACTATCATTTTTCCCTCTGTAATATAAAAATAGTATCAAATTTTGCAGCTTTTTCAAGGTGTTACATTGAAGTTAGAGCTCCCAGTATCATGACAAAACTATTTGGGACAAAAGGAATGATGTGTTTTATGTGTCCAGCCGCAGCAACAGCAGTTTGTTTGGAATCAACAGAAGGAGGTCTGTGTAATATGAACAGCGACAGCATGTTTGTATAACAGCAAAAAAACAAAAAAAAAAAGTTTGGCATCTAAAACTAGGGATGTAGTAGAGAGTGGAACAACACTATAACTGCCCAGCAACAATGATCAAAAGAGTTACAGGCAGCTTTTCTTCAGGAGTTATTGCCCTGAGCTGTCTGCAAAGCAATTTGACAGTGAGATGACTTACCTGAAGAAAACTGCTAAACACACTGACTTCATATAATGGGCAGTGTATTTACTTATGTTGCTTGACAGTGCAAGCTAATGACAGCTTGGTGATGTGAGGTGCAATATGGGCTTTGGATTTGTAGGTGTCTGTATGTCTGTGTGTGTACGTGCACAATCCAATTATATGCAGCCCAGTGTTGACTAGCAGTTTTATAGAGGCTCAGTGTCACAAAGATGCACTGGGCTCAGTCAGATTCATGTTGGTAAAGGTTAGGACACAAATAGGAAGCAGAGGAGGTTAATTACAGAGAACGGGTGGGTGGGTGGTGGAGAGTTCGGAGGTTATTAAACAGTGGATGGAGAAGGACTGTCGGTTTGTAGATAGGATATTGCGGCACATAATGTAAATTAAATAGAGTTATTTAGATTAGAGTTTCGGTAAATCCCTCTGTGTCTGCAGCCAAAGTCTTCATTCGTGAGTGAGCTGGACTGAGTTTTGTGTTATCATTAACTAACTAAATGCATACCATAAGATTATACAATATCCCTGATGTGGTCATTAATGAATCTGTCAGTCGACTTTCAAACCACTAAACTGATTTCATTGATTCGGTTTGGATTGTTCTTAATATAGATTCCCCGTCTGCCTCTATTTTGGTTTCAACTGTGAGTTTGCTACTAGATGTTGTGCTGTGTTGTTTTGGGTACTTGATAAAATTAGAAATCCTTCAAGGAGAACTACTTGTACATTACTGTGACATTGAATACACTCTTAGTTGTGTGTTTGGAAGGCACTTACAATTTTTAATAACATCTAGCTCTTGTTCCAACGAAGGCTGAACGCGCCTTTCATAAGTTGCTTTGGACAAAAGTATCTTTCAAATTAAAGTGGTGTTATTCTACAATGACAATTCACTAAATGGTATTTTTCAAAATCTGGATTTCTACCTCCAGTGCTGCACTATTGCTGAGGACATATGGGAGGTATTTTTTTTAACAAGTATTATACAGTAGTACAGTACAGTAGTACTATACAGATAGATAGGAAAGTAGGTATGTAGGTAAGTAGCTAGATGGATAGATAGATTGATAGATACGTAGATTGACGGGGCGGAAAATTGGGCACCTCGGATCAACTCACCAATCCGGCTCTGTGTGTCTAAACGCTCGCAGCTTTCTGGCAAAATGTCCCAACATTCGCAGAAAATCTGGCAGTGTAAAAGGGGCTTATGTGGCAAACCCCAGGCCAGTCAATGGTGAGGTGAACTGATGTTTCCAAAAGTCTGTCATGATGTCCAGTCGTCCCTCTGAAACACCTTTTCTTCAGAAAACCCCCGTAAGAGCTACAAAGCACACAAAGAGATCAAATTCGCTCTTACCCATGTGCAAACATAACCATAGTCCATAAATACATACATAAGTACATACTGCAATATCAACCTTTAAACACACAGATTTCATTCAGATTTATTTCATTCTGAATGAGAAGCCATCATGTAACTGCAACCATTGTGATGTTACCAATATTCAATTAAGCCCACTGCTATTTTTAGTATGACTGCGACGGTCATGTCATAGTCCATCCCTGATTGATATGGTCAGTGTAAGTGACGATGCCAATGTGGTGTATTGAGTGAGTGCATCCACGATAGTCAAAGGTAGGTTTTATACACATCTACAGTTGGCAGCTACAACCCATTGTGAACGGAGTTGTTGAGTACAGCATTAGCTCCTGCAAAGATCAATCCATATATCAATACTGTGCGTGTATAAGCAATCCTTACTGTGATGATTCAGTGGAACACACCTCAACGTGTTTGTGTGTGTTTGCCGGGGTTTTAATTGAGGACTTGTAGGAAAGTGTGTGTGCAGTGCTTGTTGCTCTGTATATATGAGGCAGGGGGTAAAAGGGCGATAAGAAGAGTTACAGCGAGATAGCATGTGTTTCCTGTGCAGCGTGCTGTGGCAAATTGGATTCCTGTTTGTGTGCATGTGTGTGTGGTCCACAGGTCTACTCTCAGGGTATAAATGTGCATATCTACTGAAGAGAGTACATGTGTGAGGGGAAGAGTAAAGCAGAAACAACAACATGCAGTGAGGAAGTCTGCCAAAGAAACAGACCGAATGTAAAAAAAGAAAGGAGAGCAGGAAATGTAAAGACTGTTCGTCTGGGTGTATGATGCGTGAAGAATGAGTAAGACAGTTTGGAAAGACATATCATTGATTTTTGTTTTGCTATCTGCTTTATCAACAAGAAACCACTTCACATCAACTACACATCAGCTGTAGGGATGTGAAGTACAGCAGCACCAGGGCAGCATTGTCAAGTGAACAATAAATGTGTAGTGTGTAGTAATGAGGCGCACAAGTGTCTGCAAACTGTGCATGTCTGTCGGTCTGTTTTGCAGGCTACTCTGTATGCTTGCATAAAAGAAAAATATGGGAAATGAAGGAACAAAACAAAAGACAGAATCATTTCTCTTGCTTACTTTTTAGCAGTTTGAAGTTTAAGATATACATTTGTTGGGGGCTTGGGGCCAACATGACCATAACATTTTACGCTATTCTATGCAAAATTGTCAGTCCCCAAGATTCAATCTCATTTGGCATTTTTTTTGTCTTTTTTATGGCCGAGCTATATTTGCATTTTTTCGGCGCAATGTCTCTTGGACCTTTTTACAAAACCCCAACCTCATTTGAGTACTGTGAGGGTACACGCCTGTAAACATCCTGAACACCAACACATTCTCGCTCCAACCTCATCACATATCGACTTTTGGTCATGGACCTTCCACGTCCACGACATGCGAGGTACCCTGGGCGTGTTGGATGTTGACCTTCTTCTTCGTCAACTTCAACCTGTTGCATGCAGTCTGTTTTCAAGAGACAACACATCAGTACAACGCTTTTTTTCCCTTCAACAACAAATGCACATGGTTACATTTAGCTAACACTCGCATGTGTTGGGTTTGGGCAACAAAAGCACATGGTTGGGTTTAGGAAAAAAGAACAGAGTTTGGCTTTATAATCTTACGGGCTCCTAGGTAAAAATCAGTGGTTGGTGGACCCATCCACTAACCCTCCCGCCTATCTTACTTGAACTTCCACCACCTTAACTTTCTACGTTCTCCTCCCATTTTTCCTCCTGACGGCCAGTCGCCGTGATTGTTTAGTGTGTATCATGCTGGTATGAAAGGACGGCTTTTTTTGTGGTGTCTGATGGTGGAAGTCACTGACATAGTGGCGGATTTTGATGACTTTAGAGTGAGACTTGGTTCCGAACACAGACGAAGAAGAAAAGAAGACAATGCAGGCAGAGGGCAGAGTCTCTGCAGAACAATACTCTGCTACACACTCACATTAGAGAGAGTGATTACTAGTGATGGGATTTCTCGTTCACTTGTGAGAGCTGTTTCTTTGGCTCTCGTTCACTTTGAAGAGCTGGTTCAAAGATGCGGTTTGTTCGTTCATTTTTTTAGGGTTTTTTTTTTTTTTTTGCTGTTGGTGTGTGTGTGTGTGTGTGTGTGTGTGTGTGTGTGTGTGTGTGTGTGTGTGTGTGGAGAGGGGGTGTTAGTGGGTTCAACGACGAATCGCATTGCTGATTTATCACATCACGTGATCTGGATATTGTAACGTGGACCCAGAATAGACCCCGCACATATAAAGTTTGGTGTAGCCATAGCAACGCCCTTTATAAGCAACAAGCCTGTCAATACAAGCAAGTGCTAGCGGATAGTGGGTTAACTTCTGTTCGTTTCTAACTGAGGGGGGTCATCAACACAACGTGAATTAGGAACTGGCTCGTTCACGCTAAAGAACCGGTACACTCGTTCACTTCAAAGAGCTGGTTCAAAGACTAGGCTCGTTCGCGAATGTCACATCACTAGTGATCAACTCTAAATGAGTCTAAATCCTGCATAGCATATCTTTATGCATGTTTTACCTTCCAGCAGCATGTATTTTAGGAAAAACAAATTATATGCTTTGACAGAATCTTCAATATGAACATTTTTGCATTGCAATAAACAGCTTGCAGATATGTTTAAAAGTTTGGGTTTTTTTTAAATATAAGAACTATGTTGTTTTAAGGGTCTGACTAATCAGTTTTGCCAGTGCAGATAAATTGTAGGAGTAACATTTGCACTCTTACCCGGTCGGATCTTTGTCAAACACTTGATATGAGAGTTCTGACTAGGGATTAAAAAGATTGTCTGTTTATAGAAATTTGTGGCTTAGAGATCAGTGTGCAGACGTTAATCTTTTCAAAGATGCTGTTTTCCTTGCCTGGCACTCGTACGTGATGTGTTTATAGTTACACAACTTCTGCGCATGCATTCATGGTAATTCAATCAGGAGAGACAGAAGAATGAAGTAAAGATAATATTTAATACTGAATATGAGTGAACAGATTAACAGATGAATTGTGCTGATTAAGATTTAACAGAGGTCTTTGGCACCAGAGGGAGATATTTGTGATCCAGGGGCATCTGAGTGGCAGCAGGATAAAGTTCAGACACTGGACGTGGTGGCGGCTGACGACTCTGTGGCTGCTGACTGCTGAAGCGTATGAGGCTGACGAATCCGTAAAGACTAGGTGGTGCCCACGACTGCAGCAAGAAAGAAATGCGGCAGAGAAAGAACCATATTTAAAATGAGGAGATGATAGACTGACAGAGAAGTTGTGTCGCTGTGCTATTGGTTGATTGTGAGTCAGCTAATGACTTAATTTACAGCCCCAGAGAATGACACCTGGAGATAGTGATTGAGTGTGTGGCAGGATGAGAAAGAAAACTTACAGCCTGAGCATGATAAGTACTGTCTTCCTGACTGAACTTTCGCTAGAGCTCCATTAGTGGTAATAAGTAGGATGGTGATAGATGATGACATACGTGCACTGATATGCAGATGGGTAGGTTACCGAGGAGGAAGTGTGTGTACTCTCTTTTGTATTCCAATGGCATTTTGGTTGAGAGGTGGGTATACACCTGCTGGTTATCCTTCGGCAAATTAAAAAGCTTGCTGTCCTTGCTAAAGGTCAGATATTTTTTCATCAATTTTCACATTTTTTCCACAACCTAAACTACATATGTGGAAAATGCTCAAGCACC
Source organism: Epinephelus cyanopodus (assembly GCA_026686955.1). Classification (NCBI taxonomy): domain Eukaryota; kingdom Metazoa; phylum Chordata; class Actinopteri; order Perciformes; family Serranidae; genus Epinephelus; species Epinephelus cyanopodus. Next base: position 7,494,811 of record CM048916.1, on the reverse strand, counting down.
CCTCCACCTGTCTGCACGGAAAATCCCCAAACACTCCTACCTGCCTCCCTCTTCCTGAATGGGTGGAGCTCAGAGTCTATCTGTGCGTTCCAATACCCATACTACCATACTGTATAGTACGCCAGAAAAGGACTTTGCATGTCCCAATACACGGTACGTCAAATGCAGTATGCCAAAATACCAGGATGTTCGACTACATACGGTTTTGTAGTATGGAAGCCAGCATGCTTTTCTGGCTATACTGACCCACAATCCTCTGCATAGCGGACGACATGTAACATCGACTGAGATGACAACATGACAGCCAGTTGACAGCAGTCAGAAGTCGGAGTGACAGAGGACAATAGGAATATTGATTGTTTAGGGTTAACTACATACATTGCAAAGTAACAACAGCAGAACTCGTTGATGTCTGTCTCTGGCGAACTCGGTGAGTGGTGTTTGTTTTATCTCAGTGGTAACTGGTATAAAAGCAAGAGGGTCAAATCAAAATATGACCCAATTGTGTGCATACTGCATGCAACAGTACACACCTTTTAAAGGGCAGCTACTAGTAGTTAAAAGAAAAAGTATGCGATTTGGAACACACCTATGTAGCCACAGCTCACACAAAAGGCTTTTTCCTCATGGAGAACAAAAGAGCATGTGGACCAGTCATCCTTCCTTCAAATGGTTTGAACTGAGTACATAAAATCTCAAACTGCCTCAAAATAAAAAAACCTTGTGCATGTGCTCGTAAGACCTAACCAACACACTACTGAGTTGATTAAGTCCTTGAACCAGACTTTCCTAAATTCATAAATATTCCTCTTAACCGTAACACAGTTCAAAAAGTTTTCTGCCTGACTGTGTTTGTCCGATCCAAAACACTTGCATTTAAACATAATTGCATGGAGAAATCTTTGGCTGAGATAACTAGCTACATAGCTCGAATGATTCATATTTCAAGGTGAAACCTGCTCACACTGCTTGGTGGTATCTGCTTTATAACAACATCTTTATAATATCCTGCATTTTCAGCAGACTTCAGTTTAGCTTTATGTAACAACAGAAAGAAGAAAAAAATATCTCTCTCATGCTTCCTGAGCAGAAATTAAACACACAAATGAAACTCTCTCTTGTGCTCTCTCTTTAATTTCTCACCCTCTCATCTGTGCCTCCCTCTGGTCATCCTCCTCTTCATACAGTGGCAATGAATAACATCAGCTCCACAAATTAATTCCCCCTTAACCCTTGTTGGCCTTCTTCATTGTCTCTGCCAGGTTTATGGGATAACTCTCCTATCAATTAAAGGCTAATTCTGTTAGCTGTCATGTATGAAGCACCAGGGTATTTCCTCAGCTTATGAAAATGCCACCTCATTTAAAGGAGGTGTCATCTCTAATACTAACTGCACATTGTGGCGCGCTGAAGGAGAAGACGGCATGTGAGAAATAGCAAATATTAAAAAAGATTAAGCAGGTGCACAAAATCCAAATGAATTTAACCGGTCAACCTTTGTTCTTTGTCAATAGTAATAATAGAAATATGCTGCTGTAAAATTAACAGTGTGAGTAAAATTGGAGGTAATTCACTGGAAGTGTTTTATGTCACTCTGCAGTCACCACACATTTGCCACGCAAATATTTCAAATTAATAGTTGACTGATGTTTTATATAAATGGTGCTACGGTCATGTGTTGTATGACATGGTAGAAAACTTCATACATTTTAGTCAGAATCGTAAGTGCTATATCGTAAGCAACTGGACTTGCTTGTGTTTCTTTAAGGTCACAATGTGAGTCGGCTTTAACGACTCTGAATCTAAGGCCCTGGGATGGGCCCTACAACTCTGCAAGAGTGACTGCAGCCAAAATGGGCACCTGGTTCACCTTAGATTTTTTAAATACAATTTTACCACTAATCCAGGACAGACATCTCCAAAATGTAACTGGATTTTTTGTGCTTGTAATGTGAGCAAATGTGTCATCAAAATTCTGTGGGTGCAGATTCAGTGTAGGCCTGTTTATTACTAAGTGAATCATCTGCAAAGTTGAATTATTATGCAAGTTGCAACACTACAGTATAATATCATTATAGAGGAGCATGTCATTTTTGTGGTGTCAAAATGTAGTTGTAAAGACCGACATTTTACTCACATATTCCTAAATTGTGTTTAATAAAAGCACCATAGACACCTGATTTGCAGAAAACTGTTGACCAGGATATTTAAGTATTGGTTGGCTGCTGGGTCTCTGGGCTGTTTGATAAACCTGCCATGTGTACAATACTGTGTGTGCTGTACTTAATTGGTCATTCAAACAGAAACAATATTCGGATATGGACGGATAATACACTCAAGTCTGGCTCTAGTTTTTGACAGTATGGGTAGAGCGAGGAGCCTGCCCCACTTTTGCTGATAGCTTTGTCATTTTTATTTAAAACAAAATACATGATGGTTTGGTCCTTCTCCCATCCATGAACAACCACCTTTTTAAAGTTTTGCAGTGGGGCCCCATGAGCTATTATGGCCTGTTCTTGGAGGGACCGCAGGGGCCTGAAAGAGAATTTTGCCTCAGGGCCACGTATCTGTTAATCTGGTAATAGAGGCACAACTGTCTTGCAAGTGTTAAAATGTTCAAAAATTTGGCCACACACATAAACCACGTTACTTGATACAGTCCTGCTAATTGCATCAACACCTGCAGAGTTGACATACCTGCACACATGCTTGCACACAGCAGCACATGCACCCCAGTTCTCAGCAATCCAGCCAAAACGCTTTGAAGAATCACCAAAGCCCTAACTGGTAGTATTTACTCCCTGAAAAGCACAAGCCCAGAGGCCATCGCGCATTCCTCTAATCTGAGTAGGAAATGTTGCTGAGGCAGAGACAGCACACAAGTGTTTATGTAGCAATGATTTGTTCCCAGCACAGCCACTGTAGCCAAACAACTACTTAGTCCTCAGCAGCGTCTCTTCTGTTTGAATCAGTGGAAAGATGGAGAGATGAGCTGATTGCGGTTCATGGACGGGAGCCAGCTGGCTTGTGTGGAATCTAGGATAGAGACGTACTGTTAGCTGACAAGAGATATGACCTGCAACAGATATATTCAGCCACAACCGCTAATTCTGCCACAAATGGTGCGAGTGAGTGTACCAACTGTGGGTGAAAGACGTGCGTCAAGTTGTTGTTGGGGAAATCTTAAGAATCTGATTCGTCTGCCAATGTAAGCTTTATAGCTCTAAGTCAATAGAAGTTTCTTGGTGTATAAAAAGCATTCAAAATCCCTACTGTCAGCAGCCATGTTGAAAAGCTTCGAAGGGGCTGTCCTAGTCGCTCCGGTGAAATCCCTCAGTTTAAAAACCTCAGAGGATTTGGTGAAAATTTATCTTTTTAATGAGTCATTTAGTCTTTTGTGTTTTTTAAAGGACACTGCGTCTAAAATTATACAGTCCTCCGAATCACTATTGTCTTCCCCTAATAGCCGTTATCTTTCCTCTGGATTAAAGTTGTGCTTGTAATTGCACCGTAAAATTGTTCTCTGTTGCCAAAAAGACCTTTCCATTTGTCCTTGAGAGAATTCCAGCAGGTTTCTTGTATGTTACTTTTTCCTCCCCTTTGAGCTGCATTGGTTGATTTGTTGGTGGGTTGAGCGACAAAAAAATCCTCTACCTGTTGGTGGCCACAGCTTTTGCCTGAGGAGGCTGAAATTTGGAATAGATGTCAAGCGCGTGTGTGTGTGTGTGTATGTGTGCTTGTGCCAATTGGCTAAAAGGGGGCGTGTCAGTGTGGGGGTGCATCCTTGTAAGTGGTAGCAGCTATTGGGAATTTGCACTTGTTTAATCATGACTACAGCACAGTGGTTGACCTGTCATTTGAATAATACCATGGGGAATCCTCCAGTCTGATTTGAGGTACACGTTCAGCCTTCACTCCTCTGAAGGCAGCACTTCTGTCGGTCTCATCCTTTAGTGATGTTGACCTGCAAGATGCGGTTGTCACAGCGGTTTCGGGGAGGATACTTGTGACTAAAGCTGCCCTGAATACCAACTCTGGGGCTTCAAAGCTTCAGGTAAGTTCTGCGAATATTCGGAACTTCATTATTCATTAACTTTGCTATTATTGTAATTATGAGACCAATGAGAGACTGAGACAAAAATCAGACTTCAACAATTTTCCTTTTCATTGAAGTGAAAATGGCTACAAAATTTGCAATAATCACATTGAATCAATTACAGTTATACCTCATAAAAACAAATTTGCTTATATGTAGGCCTGTAAACAACTGAATAGATAAATAGACTGTAACTTATGCCACTGTTGAAAAGTGTTTTACTCAGTCTTATTTTATGGCCATTGAGCATTTTGGGGGGTAATGCCTGTATAAACCTCTTGCACTCCACCCCCATTTTGTAGTGAAAACACTTAAAATGACATACCCAAATTAAAATGACTATAGCTTCTGAACCGCTCTGACTACATGCATGCGTGAGGTCTTGCCAGAAAGGAAACTCTCTGAAGTTCTTGTGAAAGTGTCAGAAACACTCTAAGTGATACAGAGACAGACTAATGGGCCTCTGCATTCAGTAAAAAATTGAAGATTTTGTCTAAAATAAAATAAAAAATGTGTTTCAGGATGAATAACTGTCTGTGGCTTCATCTGTGCAGGTAAATGACACTGTGGGGCTGTAGGCACACTATCAATGAACATTTGTTTCAAATTTGAAGAAGACTGCTCAAAGTATATCCATTCTATAGTGTTTTTTCCATGAAAGAATCCAGGCGGAGCTCCAAAAAACAAGTCGGACACTCGGCTTCAAAACAGTACTGTCAGTGATCAAACAACACTCAGCCAGCTTCTAACATTGTACCTTATTGAAATCAGGTGTGATTGTGATAGCTGATGTTGTTTATGACACAGAAACATAAAATATCACAAAATAAAGGACGTTGGCATGCTGGCGGAGTTAGAGAGGTTAAAAAAAAATAAAACAAAAAAGAAGCATTTCAGTACTGATTTGGACGTTGATTAGCATTGCAACAGTAGAAGCTTCGAAGCATTCGGGACAGCCCGACTTGTGACTTGTGGATTGTCCAACTGTGGTTTAGCAGGCAACATCCTTAACTGGCTTGCTGTTAAAAAAAAGCTTGGCTCAGTTGTAAACTTAGGACAGGCAGCCAATCATGCTCAAAAACTGATTGTACATACTCACAAAGATAAAACACACCACAGCTAAAAAGTAGAACTGAAGACTCACCAACTATACACCTGAAACCAAAACCATTATGTGCTCAAACCGTCCTCTGTTCTCTCATTGCATCATTCCCTTCTTTCAGCTCGAGCCAAATATCGATCCAGCCTCCAGCAACATCATAACTTCAAATAACTCAATTTTAAGCATCCCATTAACGTTTTATGTTGTGTTTTACAGGGACTCATGACCTATCAGGTGTGGCAAAGTGAAACAGACTTCACTCACAGCTTTAATGATTCTCTTGGACAGTTCCTTACATGGATCGATGGATAGATAGACTTCTTGTGTTTTTCTTTTTTTTTTTGTCTTTTCCAATTAAGATTGAAATAATTAAATATTTTGAATATATGAGCTGAACATTCACATGGCCCCTATCTGTCTGAAAACGATCTCATTGACACTCATTTGTTAGTCAAAATAGATGCTAATTAGGTTGAAAATTGCCTGGAAAAGTGAGTATTAATGCACACTGGCACTTAGCTTTTTAGATTTCAAATGGGACTTGAGTCTGCATTTTGTAAACAACTAATGATTTCCTTTGGGCATAATGAATGTGCTTGACTACACCAGCCGCACTGTTTGTATAGTGCTGTCACCTTTATGTGGTTTCGGATAATTAATGGTTACACATTCAAGTCTTAACAATACTGGTAAATCAGCTGTCAGGAATCTAACAAATCACTATTAACACAGCTGGGGAGCAAATCAAGTTCGACAAACAACAAAGTTTAAATAATCTCATGTGGCTATTTTAAGGCTCTTTCTAATTACTCTTAAATACAGAGGAGATAATAACGTTGCAGACAGAACACCAGGTAATTCATGTTTATTCTATTTTTGTATAGTGCATGTGGGAGTGTTAGTGCCTTGCTCCAAAGGGAATTGGACCCCTAACTGTTGGTGCTCCTCCCTCGCTCCACTTCTTCCTCAGTGGCTTAAAAATCAATTTCTGAACTGAGCAAGTGTGCATGTTTGGTGCGAGCGGGGATAAGTGCTCATTTGTCAGTGTTTGTTTCTCCATGGGAAAGTCAATGAGCAAACGGTTTGTGTTGTTAGCTGAGGGAAATGTCAATGGGGGATAGTGGGAGCAGCACTGGGCTCTACTGGGCCGGCTAAAGCCTTTCATCTGAGTTAGCCAACATCATTAAGAGCCTGCCATGTTTGCTTTTTGGTGGCTGCAGTAGGATCTATGTGCTTGTCTGAGGCTGTGTGGGTATGAAGTAAAATCTTAATGAGTGTGTACGTGTTAGTGCTCATCTGTCTACCCATGTATGTGTTACTGTGTTCCTGAGCTTGGTCTTGATGAGTCTGTGTATTGTAATATTTCTATCCGTGTGCATGCGTGTCTGTGTGTGTGTGTGTGTTTGAGTGTGTGTGAGAATGTGTCAAAGTGAGCCACGGGCCATTAAGCCTTCAGCACGGTCTGGAGCTCGCTAATGAGGATCTGTGTCACATCAAAACACATCAACACCAGACCTAGTTAGCTAGCGGTTAGCTTTCAACACTGTGTCTGTGTAGGTATGTCAGTTTGTGGTTATGTGGGTTATCTCTGGCACTTTCTTTGCATTCTCTCTTATGATGCGTCGCATCATTGCCAGGCTGAGTTAGGGGTGACGATATTTTCAAGCCCCAAACGGGGACCCTTAAGTTTAAATCACACTCCTGCACGCGCACATGTTTATGCTTTTTCATGCACCATTGGCATGTTCATCAGAACAGATGGAAATTATTTCAGCGCTTAGCACACTTGCCAAGCGCATCTTTCAACATCACAGACAACCTCTCAGCTGACGAAAAATTATGTTTTGTCTATCAAAGTCCACCAAAACATACTTCTTTGAAAACTGTTTAATAATACTATGAAACACATGACCAGCTGTACAGTCCATGGATGTCTGTCACCAGCGTTTGCCCCGCTGAAGCAGGTCATAATGGTGCTACTTCCTGCTTCTAGCCACTGCTTATCTTAATATGATCTTTTATATTATCATATCTACCATGCTTGAGCAAAATATGCTCTTTAGGTATCTGCAGAGAGCAGCCTTTCCGAAGAAGTCATATCCACAGAGGCGCACAAACAGGGCCTATACATGCATTAAATCGAGAGGTGTCAGAGTGAGGAGGCTGCCTTGACCAGGTGCCCCGAGCAGTTGGGGGTTCAGTGCCTTGCTTGAGGGCACCTCAGCAATGCCTAGGAGGCAAACTGGCACCTCTCCAGCCTCAAGTCCACACTCCATACTCGGCTTGCACGAGTTGAATTGTAGACCCTCCAGTTCCCAAGTCAAGTCCCTGTAGACAGAGCCACTGCTGCCCCTGGTTGCCAGTTACTCTACAAAGGAAGTAGTAAGCCTGCTGGAGCTCTTTGTAACAGACTGACTTTCTCTTTGGCACAGCAGCTAACTGTTAGTGTGCCGGTGGATTTGGAAAGATAGAGCAACAAGTGTCCAAGGCAAGCAGCAGCTGCATTGACAGCATCGACAACAACAACACGTTGACTGATTGAGACTAACAAAGGCTTTTTCACTCGAAATCTGTATTTTAGGTTTGTGGTTTTTTAATCTGTCAAGTGACAAAACATCTTTACGCCTAGAATCCTTGCACACTGAGTCAGATGCATTTTATTGTTTTATTCATTACAGAAAGTTGCAATACATAATATTCTCTCCCTGGTTGTCCCCACTCTCTGTGTCATGTGTTTGGCACCGTGGTTACCTGAGGGGGATGAGCTGTTCTTCCTCTCTGGCTCCACATTGTCAATCTCTCTCTGTGTATGTGTGCAGTCTTCATCCTCTATTAGATCCTCCTCTTCCTCCTCATCGTCTTTATCCACGCAAATATTATCTGACCTGCTGAAAGTTTGCTATCTGAGTTTTAAAAAGATACTGTGCAGCCTAATTATCTCTCTCTTTCTTCTCCACTTCTTGGTCAAGAAATTCTCTAGTCTTTGATGGAAAAAATAAATAAAAAATACAGAGAATCAAAACAAAAGTTCTAGACTCAATGTGCATTGACACAAGGTGAGGTCGTAATTAGGCTACATTTTTTTGTTCAACGTGTGACAATTTTGGACGAAAGAAAGTATTCAATATTGAATTCAGATGTGTGGTTCTTGTTTGTTTTTTTGGGTAAAAATGTGTGTGATAAATGAAAATGGAGCACTGAAAAGTAGAATCTTGTTATTATTATGCTTGGTGAATTTAAAAAAAAATAGGATGTTTTTAGTGTTTTAAAGATATTTTTTTAAGGAATTGGGACACCCAGCTTAAAACTGGGACAATCATGAACCCACAAGGAGATCTGTCCGCCCTAGGCCCAGTTAGCTAGGTTTTAGCCTCAGCTGTTAGCTACAGCAAAGTGTGTGTATGCATACATGCATGTATTTGTGTGTAATGTGTTGAATGCCTGAGCCCAGTCCTCACTTTCATCTTCTGCCCTTTTTCCATCAGCTCTTTGCTGTGTATATGTCTCATCTCCTCAACCCCACTGAGTCACTGCAGTGCTGTGAGGTGTTTAGTGGTTCGCATTAGCTTTTAGGACCAAATAGAGATGCTATAGTGCCAGGTAAATGTAAGGCTTCCTGCTGGGCTAATTGAGGTTGCAACCACCCAAGAGAAGGTCAGTTTCCAGCAGCAGAGCATGTAGCAAATGACTGTCTTTTGTATGGATGATATACAAAAATGGGGCAAGAAATAAGTTTAATGTAATAACCCACAGCACATGAAAATGTTTTGAATGCCAACTGATATCATGCAAGAGTGATTCAGATGTTATCCGCACATTTCATACAACATTTACTTCTCAGAACAAAATGATGGAAAGGACTGTCTCAAGTGAGAAACTACCAGCTGATGCAGTTTGTGTTGAATGAACAGATGAATCTGGCAACTGGAATCATGTGTTTTAAGGAGAAGTGCACACTGTCTTCAAAGATGTTGCCCTATTAATTTCTTTGAAAGCTGCTCACTTGGCTTAATTTTACATTTCTAAAGATTGCAGTTTTAAAAACAAACTTTTGAACTATTTATGTAAAGGTTTATGCAATTCTTATTGTTTATATCTTTCTACGAAATGCTAAAAATATGAGCTGTTGAAGTAGTGAAACATTCACATGAGTTAAAAATCTTGTCTACATGTTCATAAGTGTATTGGAAAGGAGATTTTCCTATATGTTCTGGCCCTTCGTCCACATGCAGACACAATTATCTTTTATATTACTCCATCAAGAAACTCAGTTCTCAATATTGACGTGTTGACAGGAGAAACTAAATTTGTGGCTTGTGTCAGCAGAGTGTGTGCCGTTATCTCTTTTAAGGCATCAGAAATAAGATGATATTTAATGCAATGGCAGATGTGACCAAACTAATGCTGGCTCTAATCTTGCAACACATTCTCACTCTGACTTCGACACATTAAAATTCAATTATTGACTTTCTACGTTCACATACAACGTGCAAGGTACCCTGAGTGCGTTGGGTTGACTTTCTGGGATGTTGTGTCAAGTTCTGCTTGTCACATGCATTGTCTTCCCTTTACCTGTCCTTGTGCCAGTTTACATGCAACTGAGAAAATCAAATTACTGATGGGAACGTGTCCTTCTCCTCAACACTAGGTGGCGATATGCGTCGTTTCAGCGGGTTAATACAGGTCCCTTTCCGGTTGACCTATTACGTCATTTAATAATGAACAACTAGAGTCAGATGGAAGACCGGCATTTTCGAACAGCAAGATGGATAATCGTACAGCTTTGTTCATCTCGTACGTAATGTACGTGTTACTGATTGTGCAGATAAGGTGCACGCTATTCCTCGTGGTCATGGTGATTTCCAGAGGCAGAACGCTGTATGCTGTTGGAGGGCTACAACAATAGCATGTCTTGTCTGTTCCGGGGTCATACCCCAGTGCGGGGGGTGTGGAGCATGTGCACATGTACTGTGCGTATACATATACATGAGAAAATCAAATTCCAATCGCATTATCTGGGTGTCTTAATCTGAGTTGGAGAACTCCGATATTAGTCGGAGTAACGAGTACATGCACTTCAGTTGTCCAGTTATAGTCAGATTAGTGTCATGTAAACGTACTGACTGAGTGCCGTTAAATTTAACAGGCTGCACATCCTGCAGATGTGAAAGGACGGCTGTGTTCAATCGTGTCTGATGCCATAAGTCACTGTGCAAGAACTGGATTTCTACGACTTCGGAGTGACACTGGGTTGAATCTAGCTTACAGGACTTTTTTTACGTGTTTAAACATAAATGCACAGTTACTCTTACATTGCTTTAAGGAACCCAGACATCAAAATACGCTACAGAAGTCACTGCTGTAGGAAACTTTTTTCATGCTTCAGATTGGCCAACATCTTCTCCTTCTTTGTGTGCTTTGGCATTGCCGTTATATCACCACTTGTTTGTCATGCTCTTGACTGCGCTTCAAATGTGTTTTGCGTTTTTATTTGGATGGGCTTTTTTTTCTCGTCTCACTTGTGTGGACGCAGGAATTTTCTTGAGAACGAAGAAAAAAAAAAAAAACCCATTTTCAAAAATGCCTATATTTGTGTGGACCAGGCCTTACACTGCAGAACTTTCAATATAGTTGTACTTGTAACATTTATTGTTCTACACACCAAGAAAAACATCAGTGCATGTGAATAAAAATGCAAATGATAATCTTAAACACAGACATGCTGTCAGTGAGACAGAACATACAAACACAAACATTCATACATTGAATCCTAAATATTCGCCAGCTCTGTTTTACACTTCATGTGTATTTATTGTTGTGAAATATTCATGGAATATAAGCACACTAAGCAAATTACCTAAATCCTTCTGAGCCTTGCCAGTAAGCTGTGGCTGTGTGTGGGCAGTATACAGTACATACTGTACCTCGTATGCATTAGCCTGATTAGTGCTCAAAATACAGTAAATCACAACGATGTAAAGGAAAGCTCAGTCTGTCTCTCTCTAGTTTTTAAAAGGAAAAACTGTACAGACTTCACTCTCTCTCTCTGTCTACGTGTGTGATGTACGAGCCGGCCGCTGACATGTGATCAGTAAAGGTCAATCCGTGCTTGACACATGCCGTTAATCTCACACACAAAGGCCACTCAGAGCTAACAAGACCATCTGTGATATGGCTGCGATGTTTTATTGCCTGTTAGCTGAGTACCAACCCAACACATTCAAGTCGGAAAATTAGCTTTGTTGTCTGCAGAAAACAGCAGCTGGCAAATCAGTGGTTTAAGAAAAAATACTCGTACACCTCAACATGCTTTGAAGAAAAGAAAAAAATACATTTGCTAGTCAGTTTTCCCTCTCCTGCTCTGTTATTACAATTTTTAATAGATTTACAATCGCTGAACCAACCCTCAAAACAAAATATGTTTACTTTTTACTTGAAAACAATTATTATGTCTCACCTTTGCAATAAAGTGTAATTGGTTGCTCACGCTATTTTTTTCTTAGTGGAATTACGGCCATTACTCATCAGTGTGACTCAGTAACGTGGATCATTGGTTCAGTCTTAACAAGGTGGCAGACGTGCATGTAGACCGTGATGTTCTTTTAAATTAATTATTAGTGTTTCAGGTCACTGGAAGTGGCAGTAATGCTGATGTGGGTGTTTTCTTCAGCCGTGTAATATAATAATTAAATATTTTCGCATAGCCTTTGACTTTTGGGAATCTGTTGACATTTGTTTTGAGTAAACCAGACGCACACTGAGGAGATGTGCTTTTGCCGAGATAATCAAAGGGACATCTTTCCTCCTGTTCCCCTAAACAAACCAGAGTACCATTTAACCTTTTAGACTTTGTTCGACTTTCTTTTAATGTTTCCAAGGCTGAAATCATTATCATTATTTTAAAGCCTGTGTTCCCCTGACAGACTAATGGGAGCCATGCCCCTTCGTGCATTACAGCTTTAGTAAACCTCACCTCAGGGTTAAGGATTGGGCTGATCATTAATGTTTGACTGACCATTAAGCTTCTTGTGCTGTGAGTTCACTGCTGCTCAAGAGTATTCCTTTTTGATCTCAGACATGGCTGCTAAATTAATTCAAGCACCTGTGGGACCACAGCACAGAGATGTGTGACAATATTGAATGGAAATTAAATCCCGCTTAAATTTGTGTTTTTCTCCCTCACTCTGAGTAACTTAACAGTGGATTTTTGAACTTAAACTTGTCTTTTTCCCCTTTCTGTTTTTATTCCAATATAAATCCTTTGACTCGAATGTTGATCGAGGAAGACTGGAAGACGCTTAAAATGATTTTGTAATTGCACTGTATTGCCGTCTGGCTGAATATGACCAGTTTATCTTTTATTCTCCCAAACAATCTTTGTTGCTATGCACTGAAACACCAAGGCAAATCCCTTGCATGTAACAACCTACTTTGTTGCTTCTCATATACTGTTGGTGGCTTTTGATCGATCAGAGGAGATACAAACCAGCAATCTGCAAGAGCAGTGCAACTAGTGACCAACACAGCTGTCTCTTTCATGTTGTGTATGTAGAAAAATGTGGGAAAGACAGAATGACACACTGACAGTTTCTGTGATTATGTACAGCATACCATACCATGACTTAGTCATTGGTCCACAGGGGGAGCCACAGCGATCGGTCGCATTTTAGCCATATTTAAGCATTTTTCTGTTGTTATAGCGCCACCCAGTTGCCAATTAGAGTTAAATTTCTCCAGTCACCTTGAGGCGTCCTGTTCTGCATATCTACCAAGTTTAGTAAAAATCCATATGGCAGTTAGGCCTAGATAAGAAATGAGCTCTCTAGCGCCCCCATTTTGTTTGATGGGGTCAATAATGGAGGGGTCCCCTCAGATTATGTGTGGTCATATGCCTACAAAGTTGCGTGGTGATGGGTGAAACCCTTGAGATGTTATACACCTTTATGTGATGAGCCACGCCCTCTGCAATATTCATTGCCTTATAGAAGCTCAGTTTTAGTAAGTTTTCCAACTTTTGCCAAGAGGGAACTTGGCAAATGTGTTCCTCATGAGGAGAGGCATCTCTGTGCAAAGTTTCATGTCTCTATGACAAACGGGGCATGAGATATGCCCATTCAAAGTTTGCAATTTCAATGGGTTGCTATAGCGCCCCCCTTTGGCCAATTGATGTAATATTGCTTCATTCGCATCCTCCCATGACCCTCTACCACTGTGCCAAATTTCACATGGATTGACCAAGTCAGTGAGGAGAAAAACACAATAGATACACAGACAGAGTTTTCGTCATTATATAGTCAGATAGATAAAAGTATACCAGTGCTGTTGATTGGTCAGTGACAGCCAGCCCACAAATCATTAAGAATGCAGTGATGAGTAAGTGACTTTGCATTTGTAATAAAATGTAGAGATGCATGGCTACGTAAAATGGGTTGGTTGCATGCATGTACGACTACAGCTTCCTTTTTTGTCAGGCAAGTGCGTTCCCATCAACCCACTCTGTCAAGTTTATAGAGTTTTAGTTTTGCTGCTTAAATGTCCCACGATATTTGCTGGAGTGATATTGCTGCTTCTACTGCGTTAGTCTCAGCGGCTCACTTTCTTAATTTGCCGAATCAGGCTTGTAAATAGCAGGGTGTCAGGTGCAGGCACACCTGGCTTTCAAAGGTACTGGGAGATGACTTATTGGTTGAATTAATTTTACTACTACTATTTTACGCCTAGATTATGCATTGTTTAATAAGCAAAAGTGGAGTTTTACACTCCCTAAATGCACTTGTGCCCTGTACTTTAGACCCTGCGTTATAGATTGTTTAAATAGTTCCTATTGTGTCACAGTTTGTGCACCAGCCAGCGTGCTGGGAATTGGCAGATATATGCAGAAAACCAGGTAATACAGGGCAGCAAACAGCTCCACTAAGCAGTATACTGATGGTGCAGAGACTAGAAACACTCAGAGCAATCACACTCGGTAAAGTCCCTTTGCAGCCAAAAAGTAGTAACTACCCAACAAAGGTACAGAAGTTGGAAACTTCTGGACACATTCACAATACAAAGTATTTTACTCGCTCTGGTTGTAAAAGGACAATTCGCAACAGCTGCAAACACAGCAGTGAAGCCAAAGCAATGTGTTGCTGCAGACAGTAAACAGCAGCTAGCTTGTCCCACTGGCCCTAATGAGCAGTAATGTGTCACCAACTCCTGCACTTTGCATTTTTAATGGGAAAAGGACTTTTTAATAGGAACGGGCTGCCCCAGATGCACTTTCATTGTAGTTGTTTTCTGCCATTCTACTGTCTAGATCACTTTGACATCGTATATTATCCTGCACAGCCGCTGGATTTGTAGTCTCTGGACATAATGCCAATAACAACTTACAGTCAGGCATCCTCTGTTTGCTACATACTGCACCATTTGTTTTGTTAGGAAAAGTTTTAGGACAGTGCGCCCAGGGCCCTATTCCCAAAACAAAGAAAACAAAACACAATACGACACCATCTTCTGTCCACAACCTGACATCAGCAGATAATAAAATTCCTGCTGTCGCTTAGTCTTAAAGCAGGGCTGTGACACTGAGCATCATAGTGTTGAATGGCTTCTTGAGTGAAACATTCATTGCTGCCATTTAAAGATCCAGTGTGTAAGATGTAGGGGAATATATAGGCAGAAATGGAAACTAATCTTCATATGGCGCAGGTCCATATTTATGTAGATTGCCATATGGACCACAATGTTTCTACAGTAGCCCAAAGAGGACAGACTAAACACTGGCTTCAGATAGAGCCATTTGCATTTTCACCTCAGCCACCATAGTGTGATTTATAGTAAGATATGCAGCACTTTTGAAGAGTGTCGCTCGTTTTCAATCCTTGCTTGGGTGAGAGGTTTCAGTAGTCTCCAGGGTAACCAGACACACCCAGTATTTTTTCACGCAACAAATCTGTTTCTGTCACGTCAAGTGTAATCTGCACAAATGGCTTTTTAAAATAACACAAATATCCCGTGTATATGCATTTGTTATTTATTAACCATATCCATTAATTGATCCACCACTCTGTCTGTGCTGCACTGATTCACCTCACTCGCTACAGTGGGCTGGGAAATGAAATCAATGAACCAATAGAACACTATGGATTTTTTTTCCCCGTGGCGCTGACATAAAAACTACTGTGGTCCAGTGAATGTCTGCTGTCAGTCACCCTGGTGAAGGCAGTCTGGCTGGCCTCTGTCATCTCACAGATGACCGATTCTGTGGACAAAGATGCCGAATGCAGGTCAGAGTCGGTGTAGATTTGAAACTACTGTCTCCATGGCTACGATAGCAACACTACTAGTCCAACTGTGCGTTAAAATATTTCCCAGGTGTGCGTCATGAAGGGAAATCATCTCTATTGACTTACACCCACCAAAGTGTTAAGAGCCCAACCCATAAATCAGTCCTTAGAAGCCTATCAGCAATGAGGGTAAAAAAAAGAGACGTTGGTTTGTACATGAAACTTCTTTATTTAGTGTTTTTCTGGTTTAAATCACCTGGGCTGTTGTTTTTTGACCTCTGTGGATAATTTGGCTTCCAGTGAAAACCTCCTGAATGTCTGGATCTCGAGGTGTCAGGAAAGAAAAAGGTTAGCACATATTATAGCAGATGGTGGGCAAGCCGCCTGTCTCTGACATGCCAGCTTCGAAGGAAAACTGACTTGTAACCTGAAACTGCTTCATTCAGTGTTTTTACCTGTTTAAATCACTGGGTCCATTTGTGTTGGAGAGGAAGGCCCCTCTGTTCATAGTGCAGCTCCCTGTGAAAACCTCCTGAACCATGAAGACTTTAGGAATTCTAACCAGGAGAAATTTTCGCTGGTTGCAATCTGCAATCCTTAACACTAAATCCTTAACACTAGATGCCACAAAATCCCCCTAAATCTTACACTCTTTGATGCTTTTCATTTTCATATCATAGCAGGTTCCTCACCTCGTTACTGTAATTCATGATTTGGTGGGCATAATTTTCAAAATCCAAATGACTTGTATGCAATTTTAAATATAACATGCACCGAAACTGAAAAGTTCTGCTAGAAAATATGCATGGGATCAAAAACTCTTGACTGTGAGAAAACATCAATCACTCCCAGTGGCATTAAAGGAATATTTCGGCATTCTAGGAAAGAAACACATTTTCTTTCTTGCTGACAGTCAGATAAGAAGGTTTCTACCTCTTTCAAATCTGCTTCATATTGTATCTCATGTACAGACATAGGGATGGCATCAATCCTCTCATCCAACCCTCAGCAAGAAAGCAAAGAAGCATATTTTCTCAAAATGTCAGACTATCCCTTTATTTAAACAAGTACAAATGATTTGCAGTAATACAACATGCACAACAGGACCGTCATTTTTACTGCTTTGTTGATCATAAGTTAACTGGTTTTAATTGTCAGCCACATACTGCACAGTTACATTAAACTGTTTTGGTTTTGTATGTATTTATTTGTTTTAATTTCCACTCCACGCATGGCTTGCTTTTAATGTCCTGGTTGTGTTCATCTTTTCCTTTCCTTGCAGGGATGCTATTACTCTGCCACTGTAACAACCTAATTTCCCCACAGGCTTCGATAAACCTTTATGTTATCTCGTCAATGGCTTGATGATTACTCTGCCAGATGCTGAGATTTCTTGCATTAAGAATTCCTTTTTCGGTCCCTGCTCAGGAACAGAGGCTCAGTGCTTTCATGTTCAGAGAGATGGACAGTGGAGACATGTGGCTTTCGCCTCTGTTAATACATTCATTACAGCTTTCTGACATAAAAGACATTATGCGACACTGTACAAGATCATGGATATAATCATGAGGAAATTTGATATAACACTGCTCACAAAGATTAAGGGAGCACTTAAATCACATATCAAATCTCGATGAACAAATTATTCAAGTTGAAAATCTTTACTGATGAACACTGTATAGTTTGTTGAGAACAAAATGATGTAACAACGGGCAATGAAAATCAAAATCATCATATCTGTGGCCACCACATGTAAAACCATTCCCTTTTTGCGGGTTGTCCTGCTTTTGCCTCTCCATTGCACCTGTTGTCACTTTCATTTGCACCAAAACAGGTGAAAGTGACTCACAATCACTTGTGCTTCCTAAATGGACACATTGATATCCCTGAAGTTTAATAACTGACTTGGTGTTATACTGTGACTATTAAGCGTTCCCCTAATATTATGTATCTCACCAAGAGGCAGCATGAGATAGAGCAACTTCTGATCCTTACTGTAAACATTGTTTATTTTTTTGATATTGTGTATACTTCAGCTTATGGGTATGTTTTTCATACTTGCACATTCATTCACATTTTGCACTCTTTTCCTACTTTGTTGTGCAACTGCTGCACAACAGGATAAATAAAGTTCCTTCTTATCTCATATTTTCATTGTAAGGATGTGGTATTCCTCTTGACAAGATATTTCCCTTGTACCTCTGCTCTAATTAGCTGGCTTTCTTCCCTCTGCTATGAAGATGTAACTGTAAGCTTTGCAGGAGTCGATGCTGCACTTCCTTGATGACTTACAAACCGATTCCATATTGCCTGTGTAATAAGGGAACATAAAGTAAGAGTCTTTTGAATTAGTCACATTCATGTCCTGTGTAGTCATAATAATACCCTGAGAGTCAGCTTGCATAATACGAATGAACACAGTCTACTTTAAGGACCTCTAGAAGCACTTGTCCATGACTGAAGTGGACTTTAGCTTTCAGTAGCTTTTATTGAGAATTGTGAGCTGGGCTCACTCATTGGAAATCCATGGGCAGGTGCCACTCAGTCATATCAGGACCCCTGCTCCTTCTATTCTCTTTCCAGCTACACAGTATTGATTCCTCTCAACACTAAGCCTCTGACTAAATCACTGAACTCTCCTTTCCAACACTCTTTCCTTACTCCTTTATTTCTCTCTCCAACTTTGTTGCCTTCTGTTTTTCATGCTCCCTCTCTACAGTCTCTTGTTTCTCTCTGTGATCAGACTTGGAAGTGAAATGTGAATCAATGCATGTCATCTGGTTGCCTTGTTTGTCTTTACGTGAAGTGCAGTGACTCAAATGAAAGAGAGGTTATAATCCATAGCTGTCATTGGGCGAGAGGCAGGGTACACCCCAGTCAGGTTGACAGACGCAGGGCTGACACATAGAGACAGACAACCATTCACACTCACATTCACACCTACAGACAATTTAGAGTCACCAATTAACCTGCATGTCTTTGGACTGTGGGAGGAAGCCGGAAAGAAAACTCTGCACAGAAGGGCTCCCTCCTGGGATCGAACTACAGAACCCTCTTGGTCCCTTGACCCTCTTTAGTCAGTACATCATAAAAATCTTAAGGCTAACACACACCACAGTTGGACGGTATGAGTCAAAACAGCCACCCCTGTTTATTTCAATCTAAAGCCCCTACTAGACTTGAGTCAGGCTCTTGAACTTCACGCCACCGTCCTATTACCAGCCTCCCCGCCCCTGAAAATACATGTATTTTTTCCCCACTCGCTCCATGCTTGTACATGCCGCCTCCTGTAGCAGCTCCTCTTATCTGCTGGCAGCTCGTCTTTTCTCCTCATCTCTTGCTGTTGCTGTCTCTCATGTGTGTCCAAGAATGGCTGAGGAGAGACTAGTTGTAGAGGTTAAGACACATCCCGAGCCATCCAACCCACAATCAGATCATTATTAATAAGACAGTGGCAAAAACGTTATTGCCTGGAGAGCCACAGCTCTGGAGACTGGCTCTTCAGGTGACAAGTGAGGTTTAATTTATGGATTTCCACATGATTTTAGGCTAATCACAAATGTGCTAGGGGCAGCGCTTGACATGTGTCATATGATGTGGCACTGTGGCCGCAGTGTATTTTTATCTTTAGCACATCCACATTAAGCTGTTTGAATTTGTAAACACATATTTTTCTCTACATTTCAGCCCTCTGTCCAGACTAATATGGCATTTCTATCTTCCAAAAACTTTGCAAAGCAGTTTCCAGAAAAATCTTAACACGCTGGCTTTGTGTTTCATTGTGTGTGAGAAAAACTGGGCTTTGCAAAACAATGATGTAAGCCAGCCCAGTGAGGGTTGGGACGCTGCACAGCAATAAAGAAGGACTTACTGTCGCCTCGAACTTCCTCTGTGATCAGTCATTCAAATTGTCGTACACAATACACAGCCGAGCTGTTATCAATGACTCTAATTATGTAATGATTTTATCACGGTATCGCAGCAACTTGGAAATGACTGCTGGTTAACAGATAGTATTTATGTGACGCCATTACATAACCATTTCATATTTGTTGTTTTGTCTGATCTCAGACACAGATGGAATATGTGAATGAGAATAAATATATTGTGAATGCGGCCACCTTACAACACAGTAGAGGTGATGACAGAACAGGAGGGGATAGAACGGAGGTGTAATGGTCTGTCACTCAGCAGAGTAACCAGCTGTGTCTGTAGCTGCTCAGTCACAGCTGACTGTACCTCCTACTGTACCAGCACTCACCATGACGCTGATCTTTTCATCACTTTAACCGTGGCCAAACCCTCTGGCCAACCTGGCTTGGAGTTTTCTTACTGTTTTGTAATTTTTTTTTTGTTTGTAAATTTTAATTCGTTTCTCTATCTGTCTTTTCTCTTTCTCTCATCCCAGACTGTTGCGTTGCCATGACGAGTGAGGAGGAGGAGGGCCCCAGCGTTGCAACATCAACAGCAACGCCACCG
Source organism: Epinephelus cyanopodus (assembly GCA_026686955.1). Lineage (NCBI taxonomy): Eukaryota > Metazoa > Chordata > Actinopteri > Perciformes > Serranidae > Epinephelus > Epinephelus cyanopodus. Next base: position 7,474,863 of record CM048916.1, on the reverse strand, counting down.
TCAGCGGCAACAATCTCAAGGGTAACAACAGCCATAGCCAGGTGCGATAGCGACGATGCCGTTACTTCCTCCTCCCCCCGCAGGCCCTCCCCGCACCACCTCCCATGTCCCAAGAAAAAGGAGGAGAAAGAGGAAGAAATAGAGGAGGAAGGGATTATTCAGGAAGAGAGGATTGAGGAGGAGGAGAAGGTGCTGGAGTGTCAAGAGGATGATGAGGACGACGATGACGATGACAGCAGTGACACCAGTGTGTTAGTTGTGCCCTACCCTGAGCTGGCACCTGTGGTCTTCTTCTGCCTCAAACAGACAACCTGTCCTCGTAGCTGGTGCATACGCATGGTCTCCAGCCCATATCCTTTTTATAGTGTGAATGATGAGTCCGAGTTTGTGGATTATTTCCAAAAGTGTTGTCTTTTAATGTCTTATTCATCATCATTTAATCATTCAGCATTCTCCCATTTCAGGGCTATAAAGAAAGCAATATCACTTCTCTCAATAGATTAAATTTCTATGAGCATGTGATGGATTCCGCTTTGAATCGGCACAAACCCTGGCTGCCGGATGTTTCACCTCACTTGACAAGTTCACAACAGCCTCAGGGGAGGTGAAATTCAAGTCCAAATAGTTACTAGTATAGGTGACATCAGGGCCAGATTTACAGATACGTTTGTGCCGATTTATCCACCGCAGATCTGACACATTCTGCTGTAGACACAAATGTATCAAACAGGGGCATCAGGCGTGAGTCAAAGTTGGCATTTTTAACAAGGAGCAGCTCTCTCTTTGCTGCGTATTCATTTAAAGATGAAAAATTCTCCACTTCTGAAAAACAGGAATAAACCAAGATCACTAAGTTTAGAAAACAGGTGACCACATACAGTAGCAATCCCACCAACCAGGTGTGTAGTGTTTGTTGTTCAAGTACCGCAGCACACCCATTATGAACATGCATGTGTCTTTACTAGGTAACTTAGCGAGTACCATAGTTGGTGGTTATTCTTTTGGTACAGTGTGAATCATTAATATCAATTTGACAACTTTGACACTTCCATTTGTTGTTATTGCCTTTTGCATGACATACTGCTTCTGCAATGCATGGATCTTTAGAAAAATGTATATGACTTTTGACCAGATTATGCAAACTGCGAATACTGTATTTCCTCACTTGGAGGTAAAAAGTAGTGAAGCTTTGTTCCAATGTGTTCTGGCATGTGCGTATGAACTTCATTTGCAGAGTGCATCTCGAGATGTGTCCATGGCACAGTCTGTCATTGAAGACAACAGTGTGAATTTGTGTTGCACCATTTGCCCAAAAAGTTTGGCCCCACGTGTTTCGTCACAAACCGAAAACCCTGAAATGTTCTCATAAGTAGGATTATAGCAACAAATTACATGTATTTCCCCCATATTAAACACCAAACATTGACATAATGAAGCAAGGTTCCTTTTGTGAACCTTTACTTTGCTGTACTTTAAAGGAATATGCCAACGATTTGGGAGTTATGCCCTTTTTCTATCATTTTCATATTGAGACAGCATGATCAATATCTTTTTTGTGTCTGTACATCCAGTGGCTGGGTCTCAGCGGTTAGCATTGTGGCTTAGGGTCAGTACCCTGCTTGGTAAAAGTGAACAAATAAACGTAACAGAAACCCTGAAGCTGGTATTTCTGCGTGTGCACTGTGTGTGTTTACGCCCTGCGTGGAGGGATACACCAGTGAGCAACAGCTGCAGCTGGCTCTGGGACAGGTAGCTAGGTCACTTGGTAAAAGCAAACAAAGAGACGACACGGACGATATTACTCACTCGACTGAAAGTTGTCCTTCAGCTCCTGCAGGCCTGGAGTGTTTTTTTTTCATTTTATCTTAGGAACATGAAAAAATGTTTCAATCACGCCAGGATTAGTGATTGCTGCAAAGTTTTCACTCCTTGTGATGCACTCTCTGCGGCGGTTTTCCTCCTGATGATATACCTCCCCAACACAGCAGCACCGAATCCCACTATGTGCAGGAAAATGATTCCACCTCCGTAGGCATAGGTTGGCAAGCCCTGCAGCTACACCACCAATCCTCCCCTGACCTCCGTCTCCCCTCGGCGCCTTGCTTTTCTGTTGCCTCGGAGGATTCAGCCTCTCTTCTCGCCCACTCAGCATCCAACACCTGGAGTTCCTCATCTGTATGCTCCGGCTCAAACAGGTATGGCTCTGGATCTGTGTCCGCTACAAGAAACTCATCAAAATCGCGTTCAGGAAAGGGCATAATTCCCAAATCGTCGGAGTATTCCTTTAAGTGAAAGAGTTTGGAGGAGTTTTTTGTGACCAGAATTGCTGCTTTGATCCGGGAGAATTTGTCGAGTTCCCTGTAAGAACGTGAGCCCACTGTTAAGACCCAGATCAGGAGATATCTGATGTTGTGTGTATCATTCAGTCCTGCGGGTGTTAAAGGTTTGTATTATAGGCTTAGAGGTTCCTGTTAAAAACGGTTTGCTCTGCACTACGTTACGAAATCCTTGTCATCTTGAATCTGCCAATTTTGTGTAGTTTTGTGTAATCTATCACACCATTGTATACACACATACGTAAAAAAATTATAGTTATCTGCCTATGCAAGAAATGAAGGGTGTGTTGGATTACAGCACAAGCAGCACACCGCGTTCGCTGCCCCCAGCTTATCAAGTTTCTTAAGAGCAACACGTAGACTGAGGTCATTTGTGACTCACACACTTACACTCCAACTCCCCGATAGAGTTTATCTGTAAGTAGTTACACTGCTGAGTGGAAAGAATAAGAATGAGTGCATAGAAAAAAACAGAGGTATGGCTTACTGGTTGGCTTTCATTGAAGCTGAGATAGAGAAAGAAGAAAAAGGATAAGGGAAACAGCAGTGACAGAGGCAGTGAGTGTTTAAGAGAGGTATAAAGGTGGAAGAAGGGTTATAGTGTCTATATTTACAGCTGCATATTTGTTTGCATCTGTGTGAGTATGTGCAGCATGTGTTTTTGTCCTATTGATAAGAAAGCGCGTTTTCTCCCCAGACCAGCTGACATAAGTGATTCCTGACAGGGGGAAAGACGGAGATTGAAATAAATGTTCTGTTTGTAGACATTCTGCACTTCTTCCATTAAGCAGCCATCTCATCAGCTTCTTGTTGGGCCTGACATGAATTTATAACCAACTGCAGAGAAAGACGTAGACAAAAAAAATAGAGTTGAGGAGGAAAGAGTTGCTTAATAGGCAAGCCATCCATTCAGATCTAAGTGAAATGTCTTCCAAACGAAAATCTCTTAAGTCAGTGAAAAAAACAGTTGGCTTTGTCTGCTATTTGATCCTTTGTCTTTAATTCTGTCTCTTTCGTCTGTCTCTCTCCCTCGTGCAAAACTGTCTCAGTTTTTCACTCATTCAACGTTTCTGTTTTTTATTATGGTGGCGAGTGTAGCCTTGCTGTGCTGCTAATGGGACTTGCCTTTGCCTGTAGACTATTAGTCTGAGATCCAAGATCCATGACCTCAGCCTTCACGAAAGGCAAGATCTACCTATTGAAGTGTTGAGAGACAAGACAACCCAGATTGTAATTCCAGCCTCAGGCCTTTTTAGGGCTGATTGTATCTGAATTGCATGAAATTCTTTGAACCAACTTTTAAATTGATGCAACCAAGCACTGAAACTTGCACATCAAATGGCCATAGTTTTATTGCGCCAAATGTCTGACAATACAAAATTAAGGTTGATTATTTGATTTCATCCCAACAGAAAAAAATAATGTCATGTGGCCTATTTTCCAATTGTATGAGGAAATTATTTTGTCCATAGAAGACAACACCCTTGCAGTGAGCTGATCATACGGCATGTCACTGTTAGCTGTATAGCCAAAGCTTCATGCAAGTTATTACATTAACCATGAACTGTAATGTTTGCGGGCTGCACAGTGGTGTGGTGGTTACCACTGTCGCCTGACAGCAAGAGTGTTCCAAGTTCGATCCCAGCAGGGAGCCCTTCTGTGCAGAGTTTGCATGTTCTCCCCATGTCAGCGTGGGGTTTTCTCCGGGTACTCCGGCTTCCTCCCACACTCCAAAGATATGCAGTTTGGGGATAAGTTAATTGGTGACTCTAAAGTTGCTGTAGGTGTAAATGTCTGCGTCTATGTGTTAGCCCTGTGATAGTCTGATTATTTACTTATTATTTCTTATTATTTTTTTTATTTATTGATTATTTTGATCTGTGAAAACGCCATCTCATGGAGGTAAGTTGATCCAAAGTAGGCACATACAGAGAGGAGAGAAAACGCCTCAGTGCTGACAAGTCCGCAGAAGTCACTGTCCCTTGATTGGCCTTTCAGCTTTATATCATTTTGCAAATCAACCATTTTCATGTCAACGCCACTTGGCAAAGCAAATATTTTTCCTGGACTTTTGGCTGCAACTTGCTCTTTATCAACGGGAAGGAATGGGTTTTGAAATGGATGCAGCTGTATCTGTCATGACGTCTAACGCACCAAAATGTTGAATGAACTCTATTGCCACTTTGTACTGCTCAGGGTGAAAAAGAACATCCTTGTCTTTGATGGCCTGTGACATTTTCTCCAGGTGGGGAGAGTCTGTCAGCCTACTGATATTTAGTCCAAACACATTCACGTTCACTGCACGTATCATGTGGGGCAGGTGTCGGTCTTTTGCCTGGAGCTCCTTGTTGAGTGCGTTCGGTCTTGCAGGTAGATCTGTCAGAAACCTCAGGTCCAGTAGCCACACATCATCTGACAGTTCCCCGTGCTTCCACAGCTCCTTGTGCTCTTTGTTTCATGTTGTCAGACAGTTTTTATCTCAGGTAGCAAGTCAACACATCTCTGCAGCACTCAACCACCGGACACCAGCATGGAGAGGTAGCAGCATCAAGCTCGTACAATAGAATCAATTGGTGCTGAGGCGCTTTTGCTTGAATCGAGTTTATCAATTTGACCACAGCTGTCATTACGTGAAAAAAGTCCACAATCTTCCCAGCCAAAAGCGGCTGATGAATCACACAGTGTTAATTCAAGAAGTTTGGAAAACCAGGGTCATTACGGCACAGTGCTATAAAACATTGCTCGGACCTTAACTGTGATAATTGCCACCAGTTGATGAATGGAGATGTCATTTTCACCCACACGTTTTTAAAACTCACTGTAAATATCTTCACTGCTCATTTTCTACTTAAGCGCAAAACGGTGAGGACGTCCTCCTTTGCTCCAGAGTCCTGAAAAGTCATACTACAAGCTGAGCTGTGTTCATTACATCCAGGGATTCATCAAACGGTAGTGAAAAATATTTACCGAGTGAGAAGTCCTCTAACACTTGTCGATCTGCGTCCCCTGACAGTGACTCTACCCTCCTTCTCATTGTTGCCGGCCCGAGCAAAACACCACGGAGTGTGCTTTTGATGTCGTCTCTGTTTTTGAAGTTGCTGCAAACAGTCTCTGTGGTAATAGCCAATGCTTCCTTGAATAAATCACCATCTGTAAGAGGCTTCTTGTGTTTGGCAAAAAGGTGAATTATATCAGACGATGCTTCAGCAGCAGCCGCATTTTGAGCAGCAGGTTTTGAAGAAAGCAATTGCTGGGTTCACCTCGTCAACTTTCCTTGCACAGATTGCGGTCTTCTGGGGATAGCTGTCTTTGAATATCTGGTGGCTGGTGTTGTGGTGCCACTGCAGATTTCCTCCTTTAGAAAGTACTTATGTTTAATGGCCCACCATACATATACACTTGTCTTTTACCGAGGTTAAAATAGAAAATCTTTTTCTCATTCAGGATGGAAATGGTACTTTTTTACCTTCTTTCGTGGAGCCTCTGCCAGACGAGTTATCTACGTTAGAGGCTATCACCAGTGAGCGCCATTTTCTGACATTTGCCACAGATAACGTACTGGCACTGGGGCGGCTGTGGCTCAGGAAGCAGGGTGGTCGACTAGGTCCATTTACAATGAGATTGGAAGGTTGGTGGTTTGATCCCTGGCCCTTACAGTTTCCATGTCGAAGTGTCCTTGGACAAGATACTGAAGCAATTGGTGCTGAACTGGTGTGTGAGTGCGTCTGAATGCTTCTCTGATGAGCAGGTGGCCGTGAGACCTTGTACGGTTGCCTTGACCAGCAGTGTATGAACGTGTGTGAGAATGGCTGAATGGTGATTGTGTTTTAAAGCGTTAAATGGTGGCTGAGACTAGAAAAGTGCTGAATAAACTGAGTGATTCACTCTTATCCAGTCTTATTGGTCACTTAATGCAGCACCTGCTATGCTGAAAAAAAAAAATACAACAGCTGGATTGAGACGGAGAGAGAAGCATATGCTAAACTGAACATTAATCAGACATAATGTATTTGTGTATTTATTTTTCTATTATGTTGGGGAGGTACAGGAATAGATCTACCAGTGGATCGCAACTGATAGGTTAGCGACCAACACTTTAGGAGGTCTTCAGGGGTGTAAATGTTCTCATACAACGTGAGAACAACCTCAAAATCTGTCGTTGACACAGCTGCTGGTTTACACTTCATCAGCACTCACCATTCAATCAAATCACTGCAGCTGAATGGGAGGAAGTATTAGTGAATGTAGGGGTGTGTGTACTGTGTGTGTGTGTACGAGTGTGTGTGTCCTTGTTACTTCCCTCAAATGAAAAGGCTTGTATTGACCGGGTCCACTTTCTCACATTGTGAGTTCAGATTGAGTGGCGCTGTGGATTGAAATCCTCTTTGTGTGTATAAATACACTCTGTCCACTACCGGAACTTGTCTGCGTGTTTGTGTGGATGTGCCTCGTTTTACTCTGAAGGGCTGTTGGCGAAATTTAGTCGAAGATAGTGTACAGTTATGAATGAATTAGGAACAAAAAAAATCTACCATGCAAATAATGAGCAAATGGATAATGGATGAATGAAAAAAGGACAGACGTTTGATGTCAATTGATAAAGTACAGATCTTCCTCTGGCTGAAAGGATCTAGCGAGAGCACACTGTGTTTGTGTCACGTTGAAGATGAAGTCACGGCAGTTTCACATGGCATCGCTGTGATAATAAGCTAGAATCCCACCTACATTAAGGGGGTAATTTTTGCTGTGGAAAACAAAATTGAGAAAAGTACCTGGTACCAAAGGTGAGTCAAGGGGAGCCAGCCATACCATGCGGTGTAAATTATGCATTTGAATACAAATGGAAAATGCTCCTTGCAGGATGTCTTGCATTCAGACATGCTTCTGTTTTTATGTTTTAGAGTTAAGCATCCCTCTTCAGTCTCTAACCACTAACAGTCAGACAGATGAGGTCGACAACGGTCAATGCAGCTGAAGTGATGTGCCTGGAAATTGAAAATGTAACTTTACAGTTGAGTGAACCATAGCGGACCTGGAAGAAAATCTGAGGGCACTCTAACAAAATCAGGGCGTGTAATTTAAAAGAAAGAGTCTTATCATAAGAAAGATAAATGTGCGCAGTCAGAAAAGATAGGGTTCAAGTTGAAGTGCTAAGTGAAAGACTTTGGTTTGGGAAGATTTATGAGACAGAGGCAGACTCAGAGTTTTGAGGAAAGAGAGGAATTGTTAGCCAGTTTTTAGTGCTTAAGGAGTTCTGAGTGCTGGCTCAGCTCCCCCTCCCTCTCCCTCTCCCTCTGTCTCTATCACTTTTCTTCACCCGTCCTTCCTAGACAGTAAATCATTTGTAGTTTTCATTGTGTTAAATCATTTTGCAGAGCCAGAGAGAGGCCATCAGTGAGGCAGAGTGGGATAGTTGGCAATAAACATTAAAAAAGAACGCCTCTGGCTATCCGCAGTGATAGACAGATCAGACTTTTGTCGCTCTGTACTTGTTCAAATCACTGTCTGACATAATTTTTCCGTTTACCTCCTGGCTTTCATTTGTGCATCACGTTTTTGTTGCTTACTGTGGCGGGTGGTCGGCTTTCTTGTTGCTCATCTGCTCATTTTAATATATCTGCCAGGGTCTTTTTATCTGTCTGTCATCCACACTGGTGCACACCCAAAATGTCCATTTCATGGTTGTTTCGCTCTGTCCTTGTGAGAAAAGAAAGACAGAGTGATGTGCCAGGTATTGTTCATGAGAAACAAGAGAACAGTTGGACAAAAGGTGAATATTGCTTGACTGTTTATATCAATGAAGGTAGACTAAATATTAGAAACACTGCCTCAATATAATCCAATATAACAGTTCAACAAAAACTGAACATCATAACCTTTATTAAAATGGGGTTTATTGCAGGACCGTTTTAGCAAGGTGTACCTAATAAACCGACAACTTCAATAATATTGATATTTTATAATTGATTCAGCAACATTTCTGTCTCAAGTCAATAGTTATATTTGATGTTTAATCAATCTAAATTGTGTCCAAGTACACTAAATGTACTCGGATATGTCTTTTTGCTAGATACACTGCCTTGCAAATTGAGCTGTGCTACGTGTGAAGTGTATTGAGAATTTCTTATCAATACCATAAATATAAGTCTGCTGTACTCTGGCATTTTGTATAAACTTTTGTTTTTATCTAAGTGTACTTCTCATTTTATTAAGTCATGCAGTCGTGCAGCTCATAAAATTAGCATCACAATTTAGCTGTAACAACAAAACTATGAATAGCTTAACCCAGGAACATGTCTGGGTGGGCGCATAGCACTCATTATCATAGGAATAATGTTACAGTAATGTTATTCAGTGCCCTACAAAAACACTGTTGTTTCTGCTCAACAGAGCAATATTTTGGATATTTTTAACACTGCAATCAACTCTAATGACTATTTTTCTTTGCGAAAGGGTTGTTAGACCTGCTGATCCCACTGAGAATCAACAACCTGGTCTGCAGCTTTTGCAGTGTTCAACAAATGTTTTTTTTGTTCAGACATCAAAACTAAATGCACCATTAATGAGTAATACATACCAACAATTGTTTGTTTAGTCTTTACAAAATTTTACATAAACACTACGAATCAGCACATTCTCACTCCGATCTGTCACGTATTGATGTTTGGTCATGGACTTTCCATGTCCACATACGACATGCAAGGTACCCTGGGTGCGTTGGTTGTTGACGTTCTGCGTATGCATTGTCTTCTTTCAAAGTACACTTTTTACATTTACATACAGTCTCTTTAAAAATAGACACACTACGTCGGGGCAGCTGTGGCTCAGAGGTAGAGCACGTCGTCCTGCAGTTCCACCCCCCGGCTCCTCCAGTCTGCATGCCGAAGTATCCTTGAGCAAGATACTGAACCCCAAATTGCTCCTGATGGCTGTTCGACCGGTGTGTGAGTGTGTTGGCAGGTGGCACCTTGTATGGTAGCCTCGGCCATCAGTGTATGAATGTGTGTGTGAATGGGTGAATGTGACTCGCAGTGTAAAAATCTCTTTGGTTGGATGACTAGAAAGGCGTTATACAAATGCAGGTCCATATACTATTTACATCGGCACAACACCGCTTATTGACTTTTTATTTTTTCCTTCGACAAAAAAACGTGGTTAGGTTTAGGAAGAAATGACAGGGTTTAGCTTTAGAATCTTGCGGGACACGAACCCTGCCACCGTAACTTTCTTCCCTGTCCCACCCTGTTTCCCTCGTGTATCATGCCAGTCTTATAGGATGCCTTTTTTTTGTTGGTTTCAGCGCCTTAAGTCACTGCCCAAGCACCTGATTTCGACAACTTTGGAGTGAGACTGGGCTCTACCAACCCAGTCGGCAAAGAAGAAAAAATGTTGGCATTGTACATTTCTGCAAACTATGGATACAGTTGCATTTGTACGTTATTGTAGCCGGTACATATAAACTTCCTGTTTCAACGACACTGTGGGTAACATGCACTCAAGTTTAGACACACAAACCACTTGGTTATGGTTTGGGAAAGATCATGTATTGAGTTAAAATAGGGATGTCTTGGTAAGAAACAAATGCTTTTTCATGCACAGTTCTTGGTGAAAAAACAGTGACGGGTCGCCAAAAACCAACTGTTTTCACTGGTTGTTTTAAACAGTGTCCTCCAGTGGTCTGTAGCTTGACCGGTGCCTCACCTAGGTGACATCCCATCCACAATCCCTTTGACCTACAGATGACAAAATCAGCTCATGTACTACATCGCTTTGGAAATGTTGATATAAGTATTATGGTATGCAGAAACATACAATTCATTCATTTTCTGTGACCGCGACTATTGCAGGGCAGAAACGTACAATGCCAACATTTTCTTCTGGCCACTGGGCTGACAATTAAGTAGAAATGTTTTACAAATTATGTATGTGTATTCATGTCATTACTTGATGTATTAACATATATCGGTAAATTAAAGCATAGACCAAGCTAATGTTTTAGAGATCCTGTGGAAATATAAGTACATAACATCCAAAATACACTTAAAAATCAGCTCATTTACCGCAAGTGGCTCAGAATGGTTGATTCTCAGTAGGATCTACATTACTGTCCAACCTCTCATATTACGAGAAGTCATTTAATTCAAAGTGAATATCAATAGTTGTGTTAAATGGAGCTTCAAATAGGCTACTTGGTGGTTCTCTTTAAAACCTTCCTGTTGGATGGGCAGACCTGAGGAAAGGCAGCATAAACTGTTGTCAAAGAAAAAGGGGCAAATTTGTTTTGTCCAGCCACTATTTGCTGCAGTATGCTTTATATAAGAACAGTAAAAATCTCATATCTCATTGCATTATAACCGTATTGCTACACAAAGGCATTCATCCCTGTAGAATTATGTTGAGAGTGGTGTTTGGGGAGCACTTGTAAACAATAGACTCAGTTCACTGAATGGAAGGACCGCGACTAAAGTGGTTTAGAAAAAATACTTGAGCTGGAGCTGAGATTTCTGTTTCTGCACCGAGCTGCTACGAAGCAGTCTCACCATCCTTGTGAAATTGCTATTTGTTTTTGCTAAATTGTACGTTTCCCATGCTGAATCAACTGCAAAGTTGCATACGAAATGAAACGTCAAGGCAAACTTGTCACGGCCTGTGGTTTCTCTACCCTACTTTGTACAACAGAGCCGTTTCCAACAGGGAGTACTGTCATTGTATCCACATCTGTGTGATACCACTGATGCTGGGCTGAAAGTGAAGATAGAGTGGAGTGCGGAGCTGCAAATATCGTGTTAACCAGCTCTCATGCAGAAACACAGCCGAGTTCATTCACATAGAGAAGGGATAATCAGAGCAGCATGGGGGAGGGAATAATAGAGATCATTTGAAAGGCTGAGGTGTAAAATGCTGCTCTCCACATCTAAACCTGTACTTGTGGATTGGAATGAAGGAAGGGCAGGAGGGAGGTACAGGGAAAGATACAGACGGAGAGAGAAGAGAAGCAGGCTGTGAAAAGAGAAACAGACCGTGTGGAGTGAATATATATTCTGCTCCAAACCAAATCTGATGGCAAGGGAAGGTCAGATTAATAGCTTCCAATTCACTTTCAATCTCCTCTGGACCAACACATGTGGCCCTCTGTGCCACTGGCATTATTGCACATACACACACTCACACAAATCTCTCACGTTCACACATATCTGCAGATACATTCACACAAAGCCATATTCACTGTATCAGAAGAGTGTGTGAATAGAAAAAAAAAGCTATTTGATAGATTTGTGCTTTACCTATCTGCTTTCCTGGAGTGTTACCTCTAATTAGCACCCCCCCTGTTAAGCCCACAGGTCATGTGATACCAGGTCTGGTTGCTGATTGGTTTGGCACTTAGCAGCAGTTTAATGACATCTGATGCCTGTAATGGACCATTTGGACAAGGTCCTGCCACTAAAATTATATGAGCTTCAAGTGTAAGATGCATTACATCAAGATAACTGCATTTTAATGAACTAGCCTGTTATATTGCTGCTTGCAGCTGTCTTGTAAACCGCTCATACAAACAGCCTCACACTCTACGCACTCTTTGGGGTTCTGAGCAGTTCACCTGGATCCAAACAGCTATAGATTCATTATGATGTCTACGTATGAAAAATATTAAAGTAAGCTGGGCCTCTTTCATCCACCATTCCTAAGAATACATTTGTTCTTAACACCCACTTTCGCAGTTTTCCTGAACATGCTAGCATTCACCAATGTTTTCTTATTATGGATTTGTTCAAAGGTAAAAATATAATTTACTCACACTCAAGAGCACACTGTCATCAGGTATGTTCTGTGCTGACAATTCTACACTTGTGTAATATGATATACAACAACAAGGATCTCGAGGTGCAGCCAGGTGGAGGAAGGGGTCCGGTTTGGGGACTCAGAATTGCATCTCAGCCTTTTTGCAGATGATGCAGTTCTGTTGGCTTCATCACACCATGACCTTCAGCATGCACTGTGGCGGTTTGCAGCTGAGTGTGAAGCAGTGGGGGTGAGAGTCAGCACCTCCAAGTCTGAGATGATGGTTCTCTACCAGTGGATTACTCCCTCTGGCTTGGGAAGAGAATACTGTCTCAAATGAGGGTGAACTGAGTGCACTAGAAATTTTGTCGTATTGTATGCCTTACTGCACAATGACAAGAACAGAACCTTGAACCTTGAAGTATCTCAAGGTGTTGTTTATGAGTGAGGGCAGAATGTAGCATGATATGGATCGGTGGTTTGGTGCTGCCTCTGCAGTAATGCGGGCACTGAGTAGTATCAACTGGCACACAGTTTCAACCTATAAGGACGAGGGCATTCATCATTATACAAACACAGGTGCAAACAACTCCCCAGTTTAGGACCATGTCAGGAATCTGATGTAGATGTTTCTTGGAACCTTTTATAAGGACAAATTTAAGAAATAACTTTATTGATGAATAAGGCCCATCGTACCCCAAAATAACATACAAAAGGCCCCCAAAAGACTTGTCCTGGAAATCCAGAGTTCTCGTGAGAGCACAATTTGAATTTGCTCAGCGAGTCACTCTGACAGTCAGTAACGATGCTCATTACCCATGCCGTTGGAGCCCAGCTGCACCAATCACATCGGTGTATCTGATATAGGCGGGCCAGAGGCGAGCCAGACCCTAAATCTTTCTAGATTTGGGTCTGGATTTCCAGGCTACCAAAAGACATGGAACTCAACAGTATACTACTTACTAACATTGTGCATCTACATAAGAGGAAAACATTGCACTACTACATTAACGTAATAATGACATGTTACACATTGCAGATTCAGATTTTACTCAAAATATAACAATTAAATGTAATGTATTACTATCCAGCATTAAAATAGAACTGAAAGCTCTACCATGAGTGGATGTTAAATAAATGTAAATAGATTGTGCTGCCTCTGTTTTACTCTTAACTTCAAGTAAAAATTTGAATGCAGGAGTTTCACTGTGCACTATTAATAGTTCTACTTTTACTGTGTACCTTTTACTTTTTTAGTTGCCTGCTTTGACATAACCACCAAGGGTTTAATGTTTCGCATGAATTTAATTAGCAGAGATATTTTGCTGGCTGTCATGTTATTCGTTTCTAAGTTAGTGTGGCAAAGAAAAACCCGCCTAAGTCGTGGCAACTTGCCGTCAGAAACACCAGAGAAGTAGTGAGACATGCTTGACTCTCTGTGGAGCCCTGAAGCCCCGACCCCGCTGCTGCACAGAGCCACAGACTGCTGTTTGCTTGTTTATTCAAAGTTTATTAATGTGTCCAAAGTGCACCAACTTTGACACTGTATGTCCTTGGGTCCCCAGTAATACACCAACCAAGCGTGAAGAAAAATGGGTGAACAGTTCATAAGATACGATGTGTGAAGGACACACTCATTGTAGTTAGATGGAGTGTGTGAGTGGTGCAGTGGTCCTGTAGATCAAGTTGGCCAATGGATATTCTATGTTGGCTTTTTCCTGTAATCTCCATTAAGACAATGAAATTCAGCAACAATTAATGCAAATGGCCAGCTTTTGCAATAATTATTAGACAAAGGAGACGGCTGTAAAATACCCTTTGATTTATGTGATTGAATGATGATTGGATTGGATGCAGCTGAACTGGACTATCTTAGAAGACGAAGGCTCAACAAAATCAGTTTAATTGTTAAATTAATCTCCTGGCAGCGGCTGCAGGTGTTTCTTTTAATGATGTCTGAAGGTAGTTTTTTTTTGCTGAACAGTGCTTGGCAGGCAAAGCGTCTCGCCAGGTTGCGTACCGCAGCATTTGAACGCAACATAGTCTGACAAAGCAGCAGCCTGATTGGCCAGACTGGTGTTTTGGTAAACTGCCCACTTGTTATTTTTATTTCTTCAAGATAAAATGAATGTTTTTTTTCATCTTCTTTTTGAGAAGAATTGAATGGTCTGGTTAATCATATACCTGTGAAGCCCTCTGAGACTGTAATTACAGTCCGTATGAACAAACCTGACTTGACAGGACCTGACTAAGTCTGGCAGAGCACTATAGGATGACATTGCATTGTTTCCACACTTGGCAAACGTCTGTGCAGCCGCCATCTGCTTTGGTTTGATTTTTCGGTTTTGTTGCATCCTGGAGGATTTTTAATTGACACTGGGTTGTTCAGGATGGAGCACGATTCTCTGGGCTGCACAGAAATAAATGTGCCCGGGGTTTGTTTAGAGATTAACACACGGCTGTTATACTTCTATGGCTTTTAAATATTCTATCGAGAGGTTCTTTATTTACTGTTTCAAACGTGCCTGCCAGTAATTGGTTCAACCAATCATCTTGTTAAAGGTTTGAATTTATGTACCTGCCCCTCTTCACACCGCAGTGACCTATGGTTACCAATAACACCCTTCTCTGTATAGACCTGCAGAGAGATTTATATCTACTGTTTCCACTGCAATCAGTAGTGTTGTTGTCACTCACTGCTGTATCCAGCACTCACTTTATTTTCTCATTGCTGGTGATGAAAGTCTGCACCTCATATATAGTCTACAGAGTGGGGTCATTTTCCACCATTTTCCTACTATAACTTCACCACACCACAAACTTTATGGGTTGCAGCTGCTGCGGCAGAGGGCCAATCACAAACACCTGCAATGATTCATTGCAGGCAAAACCGTACATTATTTTCTAGATCTGAGTACAAATAGGATCAAATGAGGTTCTGATACTAGTTATTACTAGTTATTAGTTATTTTGGTCAATACCTGATACCCAGCCCTGACGTTTAGCACTTTCAGACAGGTTGGTTGCAGCCATAGTGGTCTGTATTTTAAATCAGTGGCAGCAGTATACAAAGCCACGATGATGGCTCGCAGCTATCTCCCATCCTACCACTCCATATACAAGCTGCTGCTATCCAGTATAATCTCATCACACAGCCTGATGGAGCAGTTTGGATCTTGAAATCAAAGAAATGACAGCATTAACTTGGCAAGATTTGCTAACCAGTATCATAAAGGCTGTTTATTTTTCCAGACAGGATAATCAGACTTCTGGTCTCCCGTTGCTCCAGTACCGTTCCTCGTCATCGATCTGTGTGTTCTCAGCTGGTGAAGGGGTGTATAATTCAAAGAACTCAAATACAGCTCCTGCATCATTTCCCCCGCTGTAGTTTCTGCGGTTGTCATGGTCACACAGCGAGCGAGTTGAAAAAGTTGAATCATCATAAACTCTGAATGCAGCCTCCCTCCCTCTCCTTGCCCCTGACCACGGTGCCATAGCTGTGTTTACATTGAAAAGAGCGGAGGCGGCAGCGGCAATCAGTCACTGTCTGAAAGCACCTTAATTCCAGCTGAACTTGTAAGGTTTTTTTGCATGTCATGACTCGGTTGTGCTTTTGCCGTGCTGCACTAGGGTTGTTAAAATGTATCGCCTTCTTTATTTGCTATTAACAGCGATATGAGGTCCTCAAGGTTTGATGAGGAGATGATTACTTTCATTACAGTGCTGTTTCAGCATGTGCACATAATATATTTACACATGTATACATATATATTTGGGTCTTGCTCTTTAGTGAAGTCCAGATTCAGGCCATCCAAACTTTATTTACTGATCTGATTCAGTGAAGATATATATCATTGCACTACTCTGGCATTTTCAATCACACCTAACCTCCAGGTAGTGACACTCCAGGTGGTGCAACATTATCACTTGTATTTTGCTGAAACTATGGAGAATGATGCATCTCTCACAGCTGCTTTCTAGCACCCCAAGAGGAAGTACCATTGTTGCCCCAAACTAACCTAACTCATTTTTTGACTGATTGACCCAGTCAGTTCATCAGTCAGTGGGGATGACATGTTAATTCTCATTGTGCCTCCAGGGTGCAAAATAGATTTTCTGCTGAGCTCTTGCCAACATAAAAAAAAGAAATCATAACATTAAGATTTTTTTCTTTTATTCAGGTCTGAATGAGGTATTAAAGGAAGACTTTAACCCCCAAATGAGCACTGATTATTCAATTGCACATTCTGTGTTACACTGAAATCGTGAAATTCCCAGACAGCCCTATCCGACAGGGAACTGTAATTTAAAGTGAAACATATCTACACTCTCTTAAAAGCCAGACTCCATTAACAAAAGCAATCATTTTAACTTGCAAAACATGGGAGATGCTGGTCTACTGCTGCCATTATCTGTACTTTGTTTGTGTGTGTTACTGTGTGACTTTGATGTTTAACAGGGTTATTTATGATTCACCAAAGTCACACAAACCCCCCCAAAAAACTTACTGATTGACCAGACCAGTAGCTCCAATGTCCATGTCAATGGCGTCTGGCTTTTAAGAGAGCATAATTTTCACTCTAAGTTAAGTTTCCAGGGCTGTCTGACAGCAAGGCGGTATAATATGATTGGGAATTACCGAGCAGACATCTGGATATATAAAGCCCAGTGTAGACCAATGATAACCACTTTAGAATGTTGCAGACAAAAGTTGCAGCGGTGTGAACTGACCGGCCTGAGCTGGATTCAAGCCGACTGATGGTGACTCTGCTGGTCAAATCGCCGGTGGCTGGTTTTAGAACGTAAAGCATGTTGAATGTTTCTACAGCCAATCGGGTTGTAGTTAAAGGGAAATTTTGGTTTATTTCAACCTGTCTCCTATCGTCCTAAATTTGTTTCAAGTGACTAGTGACATAAAAATAATAGTTAGCATATTTGCTGTTAGCCTAGATACAGCCGGGGTGCATAGTAGCGTCAGACCTGTTAAAACGTAAGTGAACGGGCATACTTCAAGTGCAAAGTTAGTCCACTAAACAAGCTTTTTTTCCACAAAGACTGCCTCATATCGTTAGGATAAATGTCAGAGAACATATAGAAAACAACATGTAAATGTGTTGTCTTACCTTACCGGTGTGCTGCCATGTTTGTTTACCATTTAGCTCTGCTTTCCAAAGCGCGGCCGAAATATCATGAGAACAAGCAGCGATCTCATACCGTGCCTGAAATCTTGCGAGCTCTAGATAAAGCCCAGCTGGATACTACTCCAGGTGGAGGTGTCTCGTCAATTTTCCTTTAAGTCCACCAATCAAGTGAAAATGACTGCAGACGGCGCGTTTGCTTGCTGCAGCAGGTGCTCTGTCCCCACCGAGCCCTCTGTTTCTATCCTCATGTGTGGCCGTGTTAGACGGTGGGTCGCTGCTGCTGCTCGCTGTATGTGCTTACGCCCCATCTCAACTAATTGGCGCTGCTTACTCTTATCAATGTGGCTTATCTATTATAAAAATTGATGGTTTTTGCCATTTCATCACCACCAGAAATGCAGCTGTAGCCAGTATATCACTATCACTCTCCTCATTCATATTTCAAGAAGCTACAAATTATATTCAGCCACAAAATCAGCCTGGAAAGCTGGAAATTAGAACAGAAGTACAGGGAGTTGTTGCATAGGGATGATACACTGTCTCATCTAGTTGCATTGGTGTGAACCGGCTGGTTTTTAGAACGTTGCAGAACGATGCATTGCAAGTAGCTGCCTGTTTCAACTCGTCTCATCGTGAATCTTTGGTTTGAACTGATCTTTGGACTTGGATTATATTGCATGAGTTATGTGAGAGATTGTAAACAAATAGTTTGATATAGTTTTGCTGTTGTTTAATGTGCCCAACTATTTCTTAAATTCATTTATAATCTTCTTGGTTTCTGGATTCTTCGTTGCCCAGTGGCATACAAGAAAAAGTTTCTTCACAAATTTATCATAACATGGTGAGAGTAATTGGTATATGCTCACTGGGGGGGATGAAGTATGCCTGAGGTTGTTATGCACTGTACATTTCTAATCTACAGGTTTAGAGTAACAGTGTGGGTTGTTTGGCCGTAGCTTAGCCTTTTCAGAGTGTTTGTATGCAGCCGTCAGTGTTTTCTACCTATAGAGATGGACACAGCTTGTGGGTGTTTTGCCACGGGGAACAGAGCTGACAGCCCATCTCCCTCTCTGGGACGCTCTTTGCTCATGGCTGGGCATGTAGTATGGATGAAGGGTAAACTTATTTATGAAGACATGTTACAATGGACAGTGCTGAAGCTGTCAGCAGCTGTGATGTGGTGGAAGAAGACATCTTCTGTCTCCATTTTCCATCCTCTCCAGTTTCTTCTGCCACTCATTATTTCTCACACTCCCTCGTTCTATTGCTGTCTTACCCTGCCTTTCTTTGCCCCTCTCCCATGCTTTCCCAGCAGCTGTGCTTATGCTAATGCCGGTATTAATCATTATGCTAATGTGACTGTTAATCGCTATGCTAATGTCACTGTATCTACCCATCAAACTGGTGGAAAGGCTGCATACAAGGAGCTGTCCTCTCTTCTTTTCTTTTGCCTCCTCTGTCCGTGCATGTATTCAGTCTCTCAGTTTATATTTAGAATTAGAATCCAGCATTATGTTATTTATTTATTTATTTTTATACCCTTCTCCCATCTTCCTTCAATGCTGAAGTGCTTATCGCCACGATTCCTCTTGTTCGTCCTCTGCACTTTAATCACTGTTGTTTTCAGTGTCACCATGATGTCGTCCACAAGCTAAAACTGCAGCTGATAAAGTCTCTTACAAGCCAAAATGTACATATTTTAACCTCTTTGCTAGGCAGTTCTCCTCTGATAAGCTGGTTTACTCATCTGTGTATTACTCTTCTCTTTCTTTCTTTTTCGTCATGTATTGTTTTTCAACCTCCCCCCCTCCTCCTCGTGCTCTCCCTCTCCTCCCTTTTGAAATGTTTGCTGCCACATGTTGACAGAACGGTGTGATGCAGACAGGGAATAGGCATCCACGAGGAAATCCCACTGATGGTGTGTGCTGCGCTGTGTGTGTAGAAGAATATGTGTGGAAAAAAGTCCAAAAAACTGTTTTCTTTTTCCTTCATGCTTTTACATTCACTTAGGTATGAGGGACAGAGAGAATAAGGGCATTCATGTGTGATATGTATGCAGTCGTGCATATTTATGTGTGTCTTTGTGGGGGAAAAAGCATAGGGTTTGTGTAAATGTGTGTGTTATAAGTGATTGCTAGTGACAGCAGTCAAAACACTGCACAGCCAATCGCTGTCTGTGCCAATCTTGGTGGAACAAAAATGAGAATGGCCAGTGTCGCTCTGTGTGTGTGTGTGTGCAGCATGGTATTTAAAAAAGTGATTTTCACACAGCACATAGCCTATTATTATTATAAAGTCTAAGTATTCAAATGACAAAATACCAGGGCCAGTGCTGCATTTCAGGGCATGAGGGTCCCATGGTCATGAAAACCCTGGAAAAGTCTGGGAATGACATGGAATATGCGTAAATCATGAATATTCTCTTGATGAAATTTAGGTTCCTATAGATGAGTCTTGGATTTTATCCAGCTCTAATTTTATTTCAATCAGGAGAGACTCATTCTGAGAGAAAATAATATTTATTTACATGTGCACATAAGTATGAGAAATGCGAAAAGTCTTTGGCAATTAGCCCCATCATGATGTCATCTATTCCAGGAGGGTGGTAAAGATGTAGCAGATTAGGGATCCCTCCCTATGGAGTCTTGAACCTGCTGGTGGTGATGAGATGAAGAGGGCGATGAGATGAAGAGGGAGCTGAGGATCTGGATGTGAAGAGGAGTGGGCTGTGATGAGCTGTCCTGGGCTCTGGATAAGGTGACTGGAGGTGAATGGGGTGGAGGAGGGGTATTATCAACATTTCGGCCACATGGCATTCTTCAAGGTTTCACTAACCTGACAAACAATTGTGAAGGGGTGCAGTTTGATGCAGTCACCCAGTAGTGTATTAAATGTAAGCTATTGAAAGGCAAACTACTGAAAAGGACAGCAAGTGATTACAATACAATGCATTTGAGGAACAATGCAAGAGAGAAGGAAAACTGACAAAACACTAAAACTTGCCTCTGATTAATTTCACAAACGTGTTGAGTCCACACTTGCCGTCATTCTCCAAAACACCTCTTTCTTAGTCTGTCTGTGTCTCTGCCGCTTGGTGTTTTGTTTGTGTCCATGAGTGTCTGTAGCCATTGTTTGCATTCTAACATAAAGGCCTGTTATTAGGCATTAAAGCCATGAAACTGCTATTTAGTTTGGCTGTAATCACTCCCTGACCACGTCTCCACCATAATACGCTGGAATTACTATATTAAGTGTTAGAAAACCAACTTGTTTCATTTTGGACTGTTAAAATCACTATAACCATTGAGAATATAACCAATGAAAGGTTAAATGTCCCGCTTTAAAAGAAACCTTTGCACGCTGATACTATAATTCATTAACTACTGGTGGGCTTTTGATTCATTAAATATCAACCTTTAAATTATGGAACTCTGACCTTCACCCTCATCAATAAATGACCTTTACCTTTGCCTTGAGCGTTGAATACCTGAATTTAAGATATAATTAACAACAAAAACCTACTAACCTTTAACCGTAAACATCTAAAAGAAGATGTGTGCTATGAGCACGGTTATGTGTCGTTGTGAGGTATGTCCCTGCAAACAAAGTGGGTTTTGTGGAAAGAATAATTTAATTTTGAAATACAAGCAGGAGTTTCTTTCCAGAACGGAGATAAGTTATTTGGGAACGGACACCGTTGTACAATATATTCCGCAGGCTCCACAACGTTCTTTGGCAGATCCCATTTCACTGAATAGACAATTTGTTCCTTGGCAGAAGCTGCAATTCATTTTAACGGTCGACCTTTCCCCAGTTAAGCGTTCTATTACATCTATAAGTCTCACTTCTTACAGCAGTTAAGAGGCAGCGTTGGCGATGGCACGGACAAATGAGATGGCTTAATAAAATTTCAGAGGGCCGTGGAACAGAGCATCAGTACTTTTTAGTTTAATTTGCCAACTCTCATTGGTGTGAGTGGAGGGTAACATCTGTAGGAGTAAGCCAGAGAGAGACAGAGAGGTAGATATATAAAATTAATTTCAAATTGGTAACCTATAGTCGTATCTTATTCTCTCTGCGAGGTTTATTTAATAGTAATAGTCCTGCATTTAGCCTCTCACTTTTATGGCACTATACACTAATAACGCATTAGAAGGTCACTTAAATGTCTCTGCTATTCAACCATTATTGAAGCTAAAGCTTTCAGTTTGTTGCGTTGGCATATAGTGGAATGATTCAAAGTGTTGCAGAGGTAGAAAAAGAAAGAAAACCTTTTTATGACAGAAGCAAAGACAGACAAGATAAAGTGTTCTCTCAGCTTTGCATTTGTCAATGTCCCCAGAGAGCCAAAACATACATAACCAGCTTTTTGTTGCTCCTCTACTCCCTTTATTGCAAAAATCAATTTTGATCTTGATACAATATCATCTCTATATTCTGTCGGTCAGGTAGATGGTCCTTTATGCCCTCTGTCACCCAAGACTCCTCCGTGCCTGCAGGTGGGTTTCGGCTAAACAAAAACAGCTCGCTTAACCTCCATATCCGCCTTTATTTCTTGGCCTAAAATTTCACCCACCTCATCACAATTTCACGGATCAATTCTGCCCTATTTTTGCTGTGGCCTCTTACAGTTCTGTGGCTCTCTGCGGCGTGGCTGGCCCTATTGTGCCGAAGTCATCCATAATATTTAGGTCATTTGTTTAAAGGAAGCGATCAATAACTCAATGGCGACATCGATAGTTCTCTGTGCCATCAGGTGGATGGTATTGATTGAGGATGGAGCGAGATGGATGTGAGTGTACTGTTTATTTTGGGTTCCCTTGGGATTTTCTCAGTGGATCATTGTGTAAATGTCTGTTGATATAGTGCCTTTGTGAACCCTTATTTAATTAAACGTTCCCTCTCCTGCTGTGATGGACTGGACACACGTGTTAAAGACGACTTTGAGTCTGGCTATATAATTACAAATTAAAGTAAATAAATTAATTAGTAATAATAATACATGTTACTAAACAACATCTACACCTATCTTCCTATCTTTCTGTTATTGATAATTAGATATAACTGGACATGGTCGCCTTGCTTCCAATTTATCCCCAAGGCCAATTTGCAGTATTGCAGTGAAAAAAATCCCTTGGGATCCAGAAAGATTTTCTCCACAGATCACCATTGTAAAAAAAAAAAAAAAACATTTGTAAAACTGTTGACAGGAAACATTGAACTGCAAACAAGGTAAACTATGACTCTTGCTATTATGAATTTTTGATCCATTGAGGTTTTATATTTGTAGAACTGTTTGCCAGCAGAGAAAAGCAATTTAGAAATCTAAAAGTCTTTGGACGTGGAGTGTGGTGAGCGAAGAAAACACTACTGCGCATAATCAATAGGCTGCATACCCCAGAAGTAAACATGAAAGCTAGAAACTTTGTACACATGTGCGCCAGAAGAGCAGTTCTCATTGGATTGGATGCCATCTCGGGGTCTGTATCTGGATCTCATGATACATCTTTGGCTTTAGCAAATCTAGAAAAGTCTTGTAGACTGCTAGCCAGCAACCAATTACTGCAGTAAGAACAATTGATCCTGTCAATATAAAAGAGTACCTGAGTAATGTGTAAGCCTCAGTTTTTAACAGAATATTTCTATATAACCAGCAATGTAAAAATGTCTCATTTGCCATATTTAGATACTTAATAGAAAATAGCACACTTGAAAATGGTAGCTAGCTAGCAGAGCTAATGTGGGGATGTTTGAACAGTTTCCAACTGACTGCACCATCTACTCAGACCTCAGTATCATAAATTTCACAAGGAAGAGTTTTATATGCTGCAGTCTATGGAGTGGTTTATCAGTTTCTACTGCTACTGAGGTAGCAAGATAAGGTTTTCTCTTTGTTGTCAGATTTTGGAGACATATATTTACCATAGTTTATGGTGAGAAGTTTTGTGTGAGATTTTCACATATCACTTATTAGGGGGACAGGATTAAGGGAATGTAGATAAAGTTGTCATTTAAAGATCCAACATGCTGTAATGACTCAGAACCAAGGAACCCAAAAGCACGAACTCAGAGACAGGAGCAAAGTCTTCAGACCGGGAACAGGGGTAACAGGTAACAGGCGAGTCGACAGATAGGCAAAGAATGCTGGAAAGCTAGGCAAACACACTAGACAATCTGGCGAGGAGCATGAGAATCTGGGCCAGTGACTGATGAGCATAATGGGATCCAGGTGAGGAGACTGGCGGGGAAAACTCAGGTGAGGGGAATGATGTGATTGCAGGGCAGATGGGTGTGACAGGAGAGTTAGTGATCAAGCTTGTGACCAGCATGAAAAATAGTCACTAAGACGGCAAACCCGTGACACATGTAGGATTTGGTGGCATCTACCAGTAAGGTTGCAGAACTGAATATTTTCCCGTGTGCCAAGTGTGTAGAAGAACCACGGAGGCTGATGCGAAAACGCAGAGCTGAAGTTTGGATTGTCCATTCTGGTCTACTGTAACATGGCGGCCTCCATGAAAAAGGACCTGCTCCACATGAAGATATAAACAACTTATTCTAAGTTAACAAAATATCTCATTTTAAGGTGATTATAAACTAATTAAAAACAGAATATTAGCCTATTTCTGCCAATAGATGTCCCTAAATATGACATTTAATATGTAAAAGTGCTGCAGTTTGAACCTCCAAGTTTGATATGACAGATTCTGTTTCGCATTAGTAGTGATTCTAAAAAAGGACCATGAATGTTGTTACGAGGATATCACCAAGTCACCTGCTTTTTCTTGGTGGTACTCTTGGTGTGCTTATCTGAAGAAGTTAGAGGTAATACCATGTTTCAAGTTCTTCAATGGCTTCCCACTACTTTGACCAGCTGACATTAGTACAGCCTCTGAAAACTGGTCTACATTTGCGCTCAAAACACAACACTTTTTCTAAATCTATGCCAAACATTTGAGCAAAGCCCAACCCGGTGCCAAATAACATGAATCACAGTTTGGAAGCAAGTAGAAGAAGTCCCACAAACAGTCTTGTGAATTATGATACCGTGTCTTGAAATTAATTAGTTTATTCAAGTTTTACAACTAAATTCTGGTATCCTCTTTGCAATTACCCTCACCTCCCGCCCCTCTCCCTGCTCCAGACAGCCCCGTGCTGATGTCATGTATTGCTGCTCTGCCTTCATGCTGCTTGCTGCCAATACGTATTATTGTCAGCTTGGCATCGCCCACTGGGCCTGCAGGCACTGAAATAACACACTGGATCCTGTAGAGATGGTTAAAGGGTGAATAACACCTGTGTGTGTGTGTGTGTGTGTGTGTGTGTGTGTGTGTGTGTGTGTGTAGCGTCATTAACATCATCTCTGTTGTTCTTCGTCTCTGTTTCCTTCCTCCTGCCTCCCTCATGCCTTTCATCCCTCGCTTCTGCTTTTGCGCACCTCACAGCCGTCTGTGTCGCCATGGTGATGTATGGTGGTCTGACCCCGTGCTGGTTATGAGTTCCCTCAGTCCTGCATGCTTGCTTGTGATATTTATAACGTCCTGTCTGGCTTTCCTCAAAGCACCAAACACTGACTAAAACTTGTGTCTGATAACTTAACTCACCAGAGAGACGTTGACTGGACTCCTGTTGTTGTAGTTATTACGAGGCATTCTTCATTCCTTCTCTGCAGGGACCTCAATCTGAAAATATTCCAGCTGTTAGAAATTAATAAGACCAGAATTATATAACTGTCAACTTCAGTTGAGGAGATAACCCTGGAGCGAGTTAAACCAATGATCAGATAAGTCACTCTTATTGGGCTCCTATTAAGCCTCCTACAGACTGTGACTTTTTAGCAATCTCATAAGTTCAGCGCAGCTACACTGTGCAACATGGATCTAATAAACGTGGGTACGACATCAAGTTTAGTGTTTGCAGACTGTGCAGTGACAGCGCCTACTGAATCACAGGCTGTGAGGTACGATGCAGTAGCTTCCCATACTGAGTGTGCAAGGATGCTGCACGGGTTATTACTTCTCCAACTTTGGCGCATGACTTAGAAGGTCACATTATTAAACAGCCTGAAGTTTTGTGGGCACTATATACTGCTGTGTGTCTGTGTGCGTTTGCTAGCTGCGAGGTTCCTCACCCGGTAACTCCTATGCGATCGTGGTCAGAGCTGGAGGACTCATCGTACAGGCAAGGCTTCTGCTGCCACAACTCAAGGTCTTCTTCTTTGCTGGAATTCCACACATTTCTTTTAGCACGTGTAGCCTCCATGGTGAGCTGCCATCTGCCTGGTTGTTTGCGGTTAGTGCCAGTGCATCATTTCATCCTGCATTTCTGTTGGTTGGTAAGGAGACGTAGGTGGTAACAGCAGTCATATAGGAAGCTGGTCATCCAAAATTTCTGACACTGTGAGAATTTTATCCCAAGCTGTCGTTGAACGCAAGACTGTGACAACGGCCATCCTTGAACCTCTCTCACTGTGCGACAGAGGACCATCGTTTTAGAGCCACGACCAAAGATCTCACCACGTTTCTTTCATAATGGTCATCTTTCACTGGGACAGCCCAAAATCTCACTGTGTGTACTGGGCTTTACTCACACTGGGCTCACATCTATAATAAATTGGATTTACATTTTACATTTTTCTGGTGACCCCTGTGGAACTCTCTCCAGGACACCTGAGGGTCCCCGCACCTGTGCTTGAGAACCTTCGATGGATTGAATGTTTGAGAAATGCAACTGATAATAAACTAATAAACAAAACTTACAATAAATAATGGACAAAATTGAAAATGGGACTGAATATTGACATGAATATTGTTTTACTTTTAATGACGTTCAAGTCAGTTTTAGTTTATATATTAGGCTCAGACAACACGTTGAAAATGTCAAGTCAAGCAGAGATACATAGCCTAATTTTTTTTCCCACAGACATCCGTCTCGTGTACTTCTGTGCACTTGAGAGTGAAGGTTCACACAACTTTAAGGTGGACACACATAATAATAATGATAATGGAAGGGGGTGAATACAGTGAACTCGGCAGCAAGTATACTTGTGATATGTAGATTAGAGACAAGAAATCAAGCGACATTGCATTTTCCTCTGAACATATTTAGGTAATGTGTATGAGAGCATAATTATAGAGAGGGAGTAATCTGCCTTCATAACTAAAGCAGGCAGCACACTGTGAATTTAAGCTATTAAGAACACTCGGCACATATGGCAAACTGTAGAAGACAAATCTTTGGCGCATTTAGACCAAACAAATGACTGATGAGGTACAAAATATATAATTACTTTTAGAGATGTTAATTATATTCAAAAAAATTGGGCATTGGTTATAAACTTCCAGACAGACGAAGACTGAAAATACTGAGACAAACCCAAATGAAGCCATTCTCCCAAGTTTGGTAAATAACCATCATTAGTCCGTCATTAGCACTCGCTTCCAGTGATTGCTATCTGCATAGTGTTATCGTGGGAACTGCTCACTGGCATGTGTTAATGTGTTGTGTGCGTGTGTGTACGAGTGCATGTTTGTGTATCTCTGTTCTGTGAACCGAAATTAGCGTCTCAATTTGGGAAGTGTCTAGTCTAGTCACTGCTGAAAGTGATCTTATCCCCACAGATACCACACTTTGTTCCTCTTGTTAAGATCATGAATATTAATGTGTCACCTTGTTATGTCTCAGCCAAATTATGATGATGATGATGGCAAACAATGGAAAAATACAGAGGATGGAGTATACTCAAAAACTCATTCTGAAAACTCAGGACTAATTGACCTCCCAACACAGAAATAGACGGATGTTACCACAACTCAAAGAGGGAGAGACGGGGGAAAGAAGACAGAATTTAAAAAGCAAAAGGAATGGATGTGTATGGAAAGAGGAAATATTGATACAAAGGGAGATCAATGAGAGAAAAAGAGGCGTAAGTATGGGGAGGTGTGAATTGAGGATATAGGGCAAAGGGGGGGACGTGACACCTGGTACTCTATTGTGTTTGGCCTGTGGACACACACTATGTAAGTCATATAAAAGAGGACCTAAGACAACACGTGGACTTGACTACTGTGAGCCTCGATCTTGGATGTTTTTGTTAAACTTGTATATTATATAGTGGTTTTAGCCATTTGAAAACATAACCAGCACAGTAGTAGCACTCACTGGTGTGTGAAATATAGCAGTGCTTGATTAATGTTGTTTGAAATTGAATTAACAATTGCACTTTTATAAAAGCTGAACTTACACTTTATTTACTTGTCATGGCTGAGTACAGTTTTGTCTTTTGAATGACTTCTTAAAAATTTTATTTCTCGGGGACTGAATTAGTTTTCAATTCAGTTCGGTGTACTATGACTATAAAATGAAAGGATGTTTTGTTGCCTCTTACAGCAGCTGTGGACTGAGGAAAAAGAAAAAAAACTTTATTCACTGGGCTGATTGTCTGCAACTTTTAAGGTGGATGTTACTCAATGCATGACTTTATGACATAAATACATCAGCACATCATACATTTCAAAACGACAACTTTCCATCAGTTTTTATTGTTTCTCTTGGATGACATACACTTTAAGTAATGAATGGATCTTCAAGCATTTAAAAATATTTATTAATTTTGACCAGATTTTGTGAATTGCATATATTCTAATCCTCGCTTGGAGAAAAAAAAGTGTCACCAAGCGTCATTCTTGTGCTTCCAGCAACACTAAACCCCTGCTAACGTCTAACATTAGCCAACTCATAAGTTCAGTACAAGTGCTTGATGTTATGTTCCCTCAATCATAATATCAAGGTGGTTTTGTTTGCCTTTGCGTTATTGGTTGAGTTTGTGTGGTTAATTCAAGCTACTGAACACATGCTTTAACTGTCGTCTCTGGCATACACAATTGGCTTCCTTCTCCAAGCTCAGGATGGGGCAGTGTGTGACGGAGGAGGTGGGCCTGAGCCTGGAGCTCTGCAGCTAAACCCCTCCAGATGAACAAATATTTATCTACAGCAGCTGATAGAACTCTGAGGAGACACAGATAAAGGAAACACATCCACTAAGTCTTATTTACCCAATCCCAATTCAATGTGCACGAGAACAAAAAGCCTTCACATGAAATTTGTCTTTGATTATGAATAATATCTTCCATGAAGGCGGCAGCAGATGTGTAACATTATTCAGCATGACTGCGTGACAAATGAAGGCAGTTTGTCGTGGGGAAAGCCTGTCAACATGTACTGAAACAGGACCACTAGTTCACTTTATCATATCAAGCTAATTATAATATTATTGTACCAGGTGCTGCAGCTGCAGTCAAAGCTGCACGCTGGGTGAATACTCATCGACACACCCAGCATGGCGGTGTGGACCAGCAGAAATGGGAGAAAACAGGCTGCTAGTTTACTGTTGTTGTCTACTGTTGCTTATTACGACCTACAAGATATGCACAACACACACACGTGCTTTTTGCTCTGACTAATTAATTGTCTCTCATCTACTCACAGGAAATTATTTTCCCTGACATTCCTGTCCTCTCCACATCTCTCCGTCTTGCTTTTCCTCCCTGATTGTTTTTCCTTTCTAGGTTCATCTCCATCATTTGTTCTCATTACCTTGCTCTATTTAGGTAGCTATGTCTTCTGCACTCAGCGCCAAATGAAAGCAGCTTATTTCAGTTTCAAAATTGACTGTGAAAATTGAGCAGATATTCACAGATACTTCCACGCTGCAGATGTTGTTTGCACATATCATACACTTTAGCATGTCTTCTTATTGGATTGTTTTGTTGTGTGGTAATGCAAAATAATATTTTGCTTTTTTCTATTTTTCATTTTTTCCCCCTACTGGTCTCAGTATTTTTAGCTCTGTCAGTAGCTGTATTGCGTAATCGTGGTCAGTCTGTTCCTCTGGTTTTTGCTCTCAGTTACACAAGCCTGGCAGTGCCGGGGGATGGAAATAGCGTGTAACAGTGGTCGTGGGCAGGAGAGGAAACCTACACACTTGAACGTCCGCATCATATTACCACCATGCTACATCACAGAAAGCGAGATAGAGAAGGGGAGGGAGGGGAAAGAAAGCAAGAAACCAAAACGGAAAGCACAGAAAATCCCACCAGATGGTCTAAAGGAAGACTCTGTGTGTATGTCGGTGTCTTTTCCTGTTTTATCTTATCTGTAATTGCACACTGAGTATTTCCCTGCGCCCTCTATTTATCGCATCTCGCCATCACTGCTAAAAGACACCTGGCTGGCAGGTGTTTGTAAACCAGTGGAATGTAATTTATCCCTTTCCATGGCTTCAGTCCTGCCTGTTGCTGCAGTTTATCTACCTCAGTGTGTTTCCAGGAGGAGATGGACTTTTAAATGAACTAATCTGATAATCGCACCAACACCACAGCTCCCACATTGCAGGGACCGTGTGTGCACACAGTTTTTAGCCTGTAGCATCAAATGAGTTGGATCTTATAAGACTGATAGCACATTATTAAACCAAATGGTGGTCTCAATGGAGAAATGGCAGCTAACTAAGACCTCATCAGTTAACTTTACAGAATGGGTCTTCGATCAAGATAGCAAATGACAAACTGAGAGTTTAATTAGCCCAAAATTGCGTTATTCTCAAACCCAAACAGCATGCACACTCAATAGAGGCTTCCTAATATTTTAGTCAGGGCTGGTTGCCACAGCAACAGGGCAAAGCTTGTCTAAAGGAATCCTATGGCAGCTGTGCACCGGCCATCTGGGAGAGAAACAGAGTGGGAGACACAGACAGAGAGAGAAGTCAGAGATTTGAGGAGGTGGAAAGTTGAGTAGTTCTTTAAGAAATGTTTTACGTGAGGAAAACTTAATCAGTTATTTAATGGGGATGTCTTTTCAAGGCTCTCTCGCAGTCAGAGAAGCCAGTAAAACAGTTTAAGACCTGCCTGCAGGATGACCCTGTCAGAGTTTCTCCTCAACTCAAAGACCCGTTTTAATGGAAACTAGCCTGCAGCTGATCCCTGACCTCTGACTTGCCAAAAATGGGAAACAGAATGATCTTTTGTGAAGCACTATATTTTCAAAGTTTAAGACAAAACTTCCCGGAAAGCTGCAAGAGGATCAGAAGAGACACTAACAGCCAGCTGAGCATTCTGACAGCATAATGTTAATTTTAAAGGAGCTCTTTATAATATTCAGAGTGAATCTATGATCCAGAGGTTCCCTGCACACAGCTCTCAACATGGAGTAGCGCAGTAGTGCCAACACTGCTAACAGTGGCAACGGTGCTGACGGAGCTAACTGTTAAGGTACAGTAACACATGAGGACATGCAGGTGAGGGACCACTGAAAGACAAAGACAAGTGGCAGCATTAGCTTGAAATCAGTCAAAACTTACATTATCAAAAATGGGGAAAAGCTAACCCTTGACTCAAAACCTTTCTACTCTGCGTTCTGGGACAGTTCAGAGCCATATATGTACAATGAGCAGTCGAAACTGTCCCTGTCTTCTCCGCAGCTATCCAAGGTTTCAATGGAGGCTCATTCATTCTCTGGCTGTGTTTCACCTGCACAATTAGTGAGTGGCAGTGTTAGCTACAAACAAGGCATGCCTGACAATAGCTTACTCACAGTTTATATATAAATACAAACCTGTCCACAGACAACCAGAATATCCATCAGTGTTCTCATCACTTTAATTTCGCCAACAAATCCGGCCTTCGTTGAGGCTTTTGTATACTTTCTGGCTTTGCATTGGGTATTTTCCTGGCGTTGAAATCAGGTACATATAAATA
Source organism: Epinephelus cyanopodus (assembly GCA_026686955.1). Lineage (NCBI taxonomy): Eukaryota > Metazoa > Chordata > Actinopteri > Perciformes > Serranidae > Epinephelus > Epinephelus cyanopodus. Next base: position 7,443,852 of record CM048916.1, on the reverse strand, counting down.
TCAGGATACCCGAATCCTGGCCACGTGTCCGTAGACCACTTGTTCTTTGGTAGCTCGTACGGATCATTCATAATTCATACTTTTCCCAGTCTTGCTGTGTCTACTTCTACACTCCGCCATGTTGAGGGAGGTTTGTTTTGCGAATCAGTCCAACTGAGAGGGGAAGTGCCGTAAACGCATACCCTCTATACAAGAATGAACATAATCTGGTTCATGTTAATTCCTCAGTCAAGCATCTTTCCTAATACAAGGCATGTTGCTCCAGTTTGTTGGCACACACTGCAAAATGCAGCGTTAGAGGCTGATATAGGTTTGCCTCGCATATAAATTAGACACTGTCCTGTGTGTGTGTGTGTGTGTGTGTGTGTTTGTATGATAGTTGGACTGATGTTAAACTTATGACTTCCAGTTTTCAGTCATTTTACTCCAAATCTCCTCCTCCTCCTTTTTCTTTTTCTTCTTCTTCTGGTTTCTTTCAACTTGCGCACAGGATCTTGGCACAATGTGCTCTGCCTGGAGCTATTTGCATCCAACCACATCTTTCCATTTGCACATATATGAATCATGATCTGTGTATCTTTCTATGAATTATTTTGCATTTTAATAGCGCATCATAAAACCGTCATGTAACATAATTTTTCTTCAATATGTATTTTTGGGGAGGTGAAGGGCATTGTACAGTCAAATAAAAAGACCTAAAGTGCTGACCAACATATTGAGATTCACTACTGTAAGGGATACGATTCACTGTAGCACACAGTCAGCTTTAGCCAGACTAGGTAGAGGCTGCCACTCTTGTGAGTGACGGTCTCATTTGTTAATAGTAATTATACTGGTGTTGTAAAGTTAATGTGTTAATGATTCATAGTTTAAAAGCTTTGTATCACGCCGTTAACCAAACATCGCTTTCAGTCTAATTAAGAGTGAAGTCAGAATGACTGTTTGAAAGCCCAGAAGGCAGCAGGCTGATGAGCAATGAGAGATTCATAGAACAAGTAATAGCTTCTGTTGTTATCGTCATTCTGACAATTATCCATATAACCTTTACCATCAGTGTGTCTGAGTGTGTGTGTGTATGTGTGTGTCCACTCCTCTAACCTGACAGCTAAGGGAAGAGAGGAGCTGACATGAGACGCTGTGAAGCATCACCGTGTGATATCCCATGACATTTGCTGCTGTCCAACATACACACATGTACACACCATCGCCCCCCACCTACACACACACACACACACACACACACACACACACGCACAATCCATCCTCCCTTTGTCCAGTCAGCTGTACGGGATCGAAGAACCCCTGATGGAAAATTCCAAGAAAGAAAACAGATCCACCAGCCCCTCTGAATATTATACAGTGATGGAGGGAGGAAGAGGAGGCAGGGGTAGAGAGACCGAGCAACTGAAAGATAGATGGCAGCTCGAGAACAGTCTTAGGTGAGATAAATGTGTAAAGGAGGACCAAAGGAACAGAAAAGGAGGACTAAAGCAGTAAATGTTGTTGGAATAAGTGGCTGTCTGTCGAATGTGCTGAGAGCAGCACAGTAATTTACATCGAGTCTACACTTTCCGGCAAGTTTTTCCTCTTGAAACAAAGTCAATATATTACTGGGAAAACTTCAATGCTCAGTGAGCAATCCAGAGGCAACCTTCCTTTTCAAAACACAGGGAAAGAATGAATGAATCCAGCCTCTTGCCCAAATATACTCACTTCTGGCTTTAAAAGATGGTGATGGGGGTCACGCCAAACTCAAGGCTTCTGAATGGGAGTCCAAAACAAATAGCTACATTCATTATTTTCACAGTCTGTTCCTTAAACATGCTGCCTAAGTGAATTATTTGAACAGTGCATGGTGCTGCCTAATCTGTTCACTTGGTCTCTCCTTTCCTTTCAGCTGACACCGAGCATCATTGGTTTTGGTTTGCACCTTCAACACCTCCACAACACACCTGACATTCATGACTGACTTTGCTGATCTACACACTCAAATGATCATTTAAGTTAATTTTAGTTTAAAAAATTCAGCTTGTTTAAGTAAATCTTCTGGACTCCCTTCTTGTCACATACTCCGAGCCAGTTTGTGACAATGACTATTGTAGGACTTGTGGTTTCAGGTCAGGCTACAGATTCTATGTTGACGGGTCGGGTTGAGGCGGTATTGCAAAATAGTCCATCATGAGTTTGACATTGTCTTGCTTTTGCATTTCTGTGTCAGTGTGTGTTAAAAAACAAGATATATTAACTGATCTGCTGGGTAAAACTCCACACCAGAAAGTGAGGCAGTGAGGTTTCTTTGCAAAGTTTTTATTAATCTTTCATGGCCCATCATCATATTTCTAAAGGCACTGTCCCTCTATCTTAAATCACTAGAGCTCCTGCAGTAGCAAAGTTTCATTAACACTGGCAGAGGAATTAACACAACCATTGAGGCCTCGTGATGTGCTGGGATCTAACTTAAGGACACCAAAGCCCCCAACCAAAATAACTTCACCCCTCTCTCCTCCTCTATCCCCCTCTCTCTCTATCCTTCTCCCCTCTCTTTGTGACTATTTACTTCATTTGATAGTCGATCGGTTGCCACGGAAACCGGAGGTCGTTTGCCTCCTGCGTGTCTCTTTGGATACAATAAAAACAAGAGAGGGAAGGCAAGAGAGAGAAAAGGCAGAGAGACGTCGAGAAAGAGTTGGAAAGAGTGACGCCACGCAGTGCGGTATTAAGAATTCATTTAGCCCCCGCTGCCGCACGCTTTCAGCCTCCCAGCTCTTTCCAGCTCTGTCACGCTGATGCTTTCGGCACATCCAAATGTGTTGGGTAATGGTCTCTGATGCCACTGAATTTTATCTGGCCTTTTTAAGGTCTTGGATTTGTTTCCTGCCAGCTGTATGATGTAAGTGAATCTGCTCCCAGAGCTTTGGATCAAACCTTGTCGTACCCTCACTCGGCAGGTGTGGAACCTGGGTTGCCAGGAAAATCGCAGTGTGCCGAAATAAATGTAAAACGTTTAAAGGGTTGAAAGGAGGCAATTTAATCAGTTAGTCAATCATCGGAAGATTATTTAATAATTGTTTAAGTGATTTATATATCGAAAAGTGCTTGTGATCGCAATTTGTCAAATGCCTCTGACATCTTATTGGCTCAGTTAATTAAGAAAATAATTTATGGATGAATCCAAATATAATTCATCATTACATGCAGCCGAAAATGTTTTGCCTGACTTAACAATCAACATTAAAGTGTCTTTAAGTAAGGTACTGGACAGTTTGCTGAGATTGGACCAATATTGATGGCTTATTGTGCAAGTAATCATGATATACATCAGTCATGTAAAATCTTTGACACCTGCCTTACTCTCACAATTCCATTAATATAGATATTATTGGAGGGTTCATGTGTGCCAGCATTGCTTAAATTCTCTTTTAGAGGCTTTTCACCTTGCCAATGACAAAAAAATCTATCAGGAAAAACCTTAAATACTGATCGATTAGAAAGCTATCAGAAAGCCCCATCAGTCACACTGTACTCCTAACTATTTTAATGGAGCTGCTCAGTGGCCCACATTGAAATACTGTAGGTGTTCCTGGCAGCTTCCAGTAGTGAGTGACAGGCGCTGGATGAATGTGAAGCAGAGCATGCTGAAAAACACTACCCTACTTTGCAATCACTCCCTGGTTAAAACAGAAGAAGGTTAAAGAATTCCGGAGGTGAAACTGTTCTATAAAACAATTTCTGAGTTAATCTTTTTCGAACACTCTGTCTGTAATAAAGCCTTGTGCTTTGAATTTCACCTCATTCTCCATCCAGTTGCAGTGTTGATGTGCAGTATATGTGTGTGTGTGTGTGTGTGTGTGTGTGTGTGTTGTGTGTGAGGAAGAAAAAAAGATACAGAGCCTCCTCCAAGGCACCCACACTAATTGACTCATTTTTCAGAAGTGGAGAGAGACAGACAGATACTTGCACATTGTTAAAGGCAGCTCATGTATAGGCAGCGTGCATGAGAAGCTAAACCGGAGAGCTGGCAACACGCAGAGGCTGTTTTTAAAGAATGCATTTGGCAGTGGAAATAACCCCGAGATAATCCTTATAGCATTAGCCCAAAGGCTGTCATCATTACTTGGACTGGGGAGAAATAAGAAAGCGCTGACCTGCAGTTTTATCCAACCATGATATTCACATTAAAGTGTGTATCTGCCTGGAAAGGCTGCGCTTTTTAGGTGCTGTGTTCACAGGCGCCGCCTGCAGGGTCTCACCATGAGCTCAGTGACACCTGCGGATGATATCTCTGTCCTCATTAGGAGGGGATAGCTACAGAAAACAGCTGAAGTGGCAATCGTGTAGTGTGTGAGTGTGTGTTAGCTTGCTGTGTGTGCCTGCCTGTGGAATGATGACAGAATTTGAATATTTGTATCATTTGTAAGCAGGGGTGTCACGATCAACTGTAATTGAAGATACCATGATATTTAAAAATGAAATATTGATATCATGTGAATAATCCAGCAGCCCTTAAGTATCTCTGTTTCTTTCAGTTCTCACTTTGTCTCCATCATCACCCTCCTACACTCGTATATCAAGTATAATGTGTTTACCAAAAAGGAGACAGCATAATAAACAAAGTTAAAAATGAAATTGACTCATAAATTTGATTTAAATTTTTCAATAGGCTAGATATTGCGGTAATTCTGTTATTGTGACTTATTTTAGTCACAAAAATCATGTAGTGAAAATCTGACATCAAACATACGTCAAATTCATAAATGTAAGGTATTTTTGATATCGGAGGTAGAAGTCTGTCTGTCCTGTATCTCTCATGCCCTCTGTTTTTTAAGTGTATCCTCCTGAGACTCTGTGTCCTCATGAGGACATCACATTTTTGTTTTACTCTATCACTCCACATGACTTGTTTCCAAAAAGCATCAGGCTTGTTTTGATGTTCCTTTGGAAACTTTTGAATTTTGTTGTGAGGACACAGAAAAGTTTTCTTCTGATGACTCTTCCATGAATGTCATATTTGTACAGGTGCGGCTGTAGAGTAGAGCAGTGCACCACCACTCCAGAGTCTGATAAACCTTCCTCTATGTCTTTTGCAGTCAAACAGGGGTTTTGATTTTCTTCTCTAGCAATCCTACAAGCAACTCTCCGGAAACATTTTCATAGTTCTCCAGACCTCAGCTTGACCTCCACTTCCTGGTAACTGTCATGTTGTCATTATCTTATGAACTTTGGTGGAGAGATAGAGCTGGCTGTCATCTGCATAGTAATGAAACTGTATACTGTGTTTTTGAAAAATATGGCCAAGGGGAGGAGATAGATAATGAAGAGGAGGGGACCGAGGACAGAGCCCTGGGAAACCCCGGGATGGCTTGGACGTGAAGGATTTTAACTGAATGAATGAGTGCGGCCAGTGAGATATGATTCAAACCATCACCTGACTTTTCCCAACAATGATTGTGAACAGGCCGTAGTCCTAACAAGCTAATTATGGTATGAGATCCTGGTAAAAGTTGTCTGAGTGCTCAGATGTCTTGAGGTGCCCAGACTTTTGCATGGTGCTCCTCCTTTTTTTTCTCCACTACTGTATAAACAAAAATAATACACAAATGTTACATCTTTAAATTTATGCCTTTTGAAGATCAGTTCATCATTTACTTATTTAACTATTCACAGTAAAATACATTTTGACCAGGGGTGCCCAAACTGTTGCATGTCACTGTACATACAGTACCAGTCAAATGTTTGGACGCACATTCCATTTACTTAAATGAAAAAGTGTGTCCAAACCTTTGACTTTGTTACATGTGTCATGTGCCCCCCACTGTGTATTTAATAGCCAGAACTCAACAGCCAGTGCTTTTAAAGGGTATAACCAATTAAAAAAAGGATCCTGCAGTGTATTAATTGCTGTGTGATGTTGGTTTGGTATATGGAGTATAAGATGACAAATCTTTACCTTGTCTCAAATGTCTACTTTAAAGCTATTAGTCTGCGGGACAACGATATTAAACATGCCTCCCTGCGGTGCTGAATATTTCTGTTTAAATGATCCCCATCAGCTGACACACATTGATTCAGTGTGATATTCAATGTGCACAAATGTGTGTGTGCGTGTGAATGTGCGCTCACGTGTGGGTGGTTGAGTGTGAGCGTTCATGTTTTTGAACATGTCGGTTGGTTTGCACATGCATATCTGCGTATGTGTACTTTCCTGCTCTTGTGTGTTGACGAGTGGGTGTTTGTGTGCATGTGTGCGAGGCTTTGTCTGTGTGTTTGTGTGTATGCATGTGTTTTTTGCCCACTCACAGCCTATCTTTATACATGCTGTGATATCGGCAGTATTCTTTCTGGAAGGGTTCACGCGAGGCCAAGAGAAGCATGTCGAGAATTGAGTCTTTTCTGGGAATTCTGTCTGTTCAAACGTGCGGTGTGGTTCGCTCAGAGGAGAGCAGGATCCCCGTTTTTCTTCCGTCCTGCAGGCTGTGTGTTGTAGGCTGCTGGGGGAGCTTTTCAGCATCCTGCGCTGTATAGCCTCAGGGAGGGATTGGACCTCCAGGGCTATTACAGCACATCCTCCTTCACACGCTTGTTAGCCAAGCAGTGCACTCACTCCCTCAACACACGGAAAATGCATATTGAATCACTCCGTCACACTCGGCTGCTTTGTTTCTGTCGGGTCTTTTTTCTCCGACATGCAGCTTGGTTTTGCATGTTCTGCTCGCTCCGTTAACCTTTTCTCTAAACAAATGTTGTTCATGCTGTTGTGCTCTCACAGCATCACCACAGATATTGTCTGACATTTGTTCTGCAGCATTTTTCTGAGTAGTCAGAGTGAAATAGGAACTTCCTCATAGGAGAAGAGTAGAACTGAGTTTGTGAAATGCATCAGCATCTAGCTTGTTTGGATGTCTTAGGGCGTGCATGTGCGAGTATCAGGGGAGTAATACAGCTAAATGGAAAACGCTAGTTTAATAGCGTACAAATTGTAAACATCACACATTATGCATTTCATTGCTACTGCAATCAATACATATAAAGTCTCTCTCCACTCAAACATGTTTTTATTTTGTTTATGTCCCCTGAAAATGTCTGACCTTGACAATACTGACTTTTGTCTGTGCAAAGTTTGTCACCAGAGAGATGTTTTCACATTCCTCTGCTGAAGTGAAGGATGTTTGTGCATTTCCCTAAGATCTCAGAGTCAAATGTGTGCCTGGCATGCTAGATTAGGTGCATCACTAATACGAAAGCCAGTTGCTGTTTGATACGGGAAACACATGCAGGTGGGGGAACAGACTTCAACTCAATACTGGCAGGAGGAACCTGACACCTCCAGTGCAGAGCAGACTTGTCAGAACAGAGAGCAGAGTTAGCATTAGCATAGTGGAGGTTTTAATGTTCGGGACGAATACAGTTCTTCCCTGGGACACCCTTTGGAGGAAAGGATGCATTAGACTCACTATCAAAGCGTCAAAGGACACAATTTATTGTTTGCTAAATTATGCCCTACAATGAACAACAAATCTGCGTTAAAAATGGCAGGAGGAGAGCTGGTTAACGTAGCGTTTTCAGTTGTTTATTGGCAAAAATCGATGTCTGCATTCATACCTTCACCAATAATCTGACTTACTCTCGTAAAAGGAGAATTTCAGATTTGTTTGTACATTGAGCAGTTAAGTCGTTTGGGGGGTTCCATAACGTTTCGTCATCTTGAAAATACATCCACCAGCAAGGGACATACAGCACTACCACGGAGTAGCCCCGCCTTCGGCGTTTTCGCTGAGAGCCAGGCCAGCGCTGTGTGACTGAGAAGCCGAAGGAGAGGAGCGAGTGGCGCTTTGCTACTACCCCGGCACTACTGCAGCATGACAAAGCCCCACTTTTTGAGCATAATGCAGGATCATGCATATGCAGCATCACGGGAGACGGAATCCTCGTCGCCAAGAAAGTGCAAAAGAGAATCAAAAAGGCAACGTGATTGGCGGATTCAAAAAACGAGGGTCAACATCGGTGTAGCCTTTCCCAGGTGGAGAGAGCTGCTGAAGGAGAAAGGTAATGCAATCACAGGCCAGTGTCAGCGGCGCAGTGATGCGAGGAGAGGGATGAGGTGTGTGAGGTTGAGTCACTTGTCAGTTGTCAAAAGACAAGGCGTGATTGGTTCGTTTCGATTTACACCCGCCCCAACAGTCCTACGTTGTAAACACAGCCAGCATGGTGAGGAGGGTGTGTGTCAACTCTCATCGCGTGTGTCTGTGTAGGAGCCTGAATGCATACTCCTTGAAGTATAGGATGACATGGTTTCATCATTGTTATCATAGCTTTCTAGCACAGAGCGGCTACAGTTGTTGCAATACATATTTGAAACAGCTAGACGTTTAGAGTGTGCTATCCGTTTGAATGCAATATTATGAGTTCAACGTTAGACGGGAGAAATTCCTACACACTGTGGCTTTAAAGGAAAAAATGTTGTTTTTTCCAGCAATATAAAATATGATGTTGATATGATTGAACAACATCTGATTGTGGGTCAAACATGTAAGGCTGAATCTCTTACACTTACCATCCCCATGTTAATGCAAACTCAGCACTGGAGAAAGCAGAAAGCAAAACCTACTGCAAGCAGCGGAGGTGGGCAGAGACCAGATTAAGACATTTTCATAATGGAGAAAGAGTGTTCCCATGCTTCCTGCCCCTTTTCAGAGTTTCTTTTTTTCCTTTTATTTTTATATGCGATAACCACATTAAACAAAATATGAGTGTTTTAAAATGTGTCTGAAGGGGGACTTTAACAACAACCTTACAGTGTAAAAAAAAGAAAAAAAAAAATCATGGCAGCCCTAAAAGTCAAAGTCTTACTCTGAAACAAACTGTGACATTTTGTGGCTGAATTGGACCCTGCAGGGTTCACCTTTCACTGCCTTGGTGTTGCTACAGTCACTGCAGTTTCACAATAACGATAACTTTGGGACTGCCATAAAGTTTTTAAGCACTTTGGTATAAAAGTTCAAGTGCTGGTAAGGACGTGATTTGACCCTGTAGAGTAAGACCAGAGGATGAACTTTATGAACGCTACACATAGTGGGTTCTGGGTCCTGCTCTTGTCACTCGCCTTGATTTCTGTCATGTGCCCAGGCCCACCTATATCTCACCCTTCATCACTGAGATAATTATCAATTAATGAATAAAGAAAAGTATGAACGAAACTGCCACCAGGTCTTTGTCCTGTCAGATTCCATCTTGTTCTGTGTTTCCACTCTACAAGCTTTTCTCCTTAACACTTTAATTCCACATGGTTCGAACGTGTGAGCATGATGGTGATCTTGTTGAACTGTGTGACCCTGGGAATGTACCAGCCCTGTGAGAACATCGACTGCTCCTCAGACCGATGCCAAATACTGCAGGTACACACACACACACACACACACACACACACACACACACACACACATTTTTTTTTAGCAGATTTCGAGCAACCTCCCAGAAAATGTTACAGAAGCAAATCTAAGCACATTTTTAACCTTTTCATTGTCTTGATGGTGAAGACTGTATTTTGGGGTTTGTGCAGTTTTGTTATAATGTTTTTACACATGCTAATGCCATCTAGGGATTGCATTTTTAGTCTGTTGGTCTACTTCTTTGAGCCACATTGAAATATCTATACAGTTATTGGTCTGATTGGCATGAAATTGGCCCAATGGGATGAATCCCAATGGGTTTGCTCACGCCCCAACTGTGCAAAGGGCGAAGAAGCATTGTTGGTTTGTTTGATTTGTCCATTGATTTATCCAGTTCCCTCATTATCTCTGCATTTATCTTAGTTGCATTCCAGTCCCTTCTGTTTAAGATTCAAGGAAGAGATACAATAATGGGGAAATTGAGAAACGCGCACTTTGAGAAATGAGACTTCCTACCCTCAGCAGAGACATCGCAGTGACTAATGACGGCTGCACAGCTGGATCACCTCTTCAAGGTCTTCACAACAAAACATGCTTTTGGCCATAACTCAAGAATTCAAACACTAATTATGACAATATTTTCCACAAATGTCAACGGGATAAAATGCTGAAGTCATGACGTTTTATATCCAAAAGGTCAGCTTCACTGTGACATCATAATGTTCTGTAAAAATACTTATTTGGTCATTATTCAACTCCATAACTCAGGAACAGAAGGGGAGACATTTGATCGGATCCTGAACTGGTGACACTAATCTTGGGTGCCCACGTTAAACTGTGCTGATTGTGTAGATTCTGTGCTGCTGGGTAGAAAGTGTTTGCACATTTTGCCAGAGAATAGAGTTAATACCTTTTCTTAAGTGCCTTCAGAGTCATCACTTCATATATTATGTGAGTCTTGACAGACGTCGATGTAAACTACAACTTGACTAGTTGGCGTAGGCTTTCAACTGTGAGGCAGTAATTCTAATTTATTGATATTTGATGCTGACACCACCCTCTGGCTACTATTTGCTTTATATCACCACAACTGCAAATGATCCAACTTTGGACCTTAACTTTTATTTATTTTTCAATTTGGCATTATTTACAATGAAGAGTCTTGTTTTTCCCTTCTTTCTAACTACTGCTAAGTGCCCTATAAATAAAGATTCCTTAGTTACACAGGATCATGTACAATGTTTGATCAGAGGCTCTACATATGCACTTATACTCTTACAAACATGCACACTTGCACTCAGACATATATATTTTATATATAACCCCCACAAAAGCATACATAATAAACTCACATTAGCACACAAAGACAGCTGTGTACAACATGTGCAGGAACAAACACATACTTGATACACAAATGCAAATACAGCCCCTCACAGAGCAAAGAGTGCTTCTAGGAAGTGTGCACATGTATCTATGTACTTGTACTGACACATAAAGAACACACTAATTCACATGCACATACAATCTCCCGCTGTTCCTCTCTGTATTCCTTCCTTGTCTCGCTCCCCCTGCGCTCTCCCCTCCATGCTGGAGCCTGTAACTCCACGCAGTGACTCACTGCTAGCATGTGGTCTTTATGGTGCAGTGAGCATGACTTCCTCACGTACGGCACCTCGGCAGCTTTCCTCGTCATCTGGCAAGACACAAAATCCCTTCTCACTTATGTCAAAGGTGGCCTGAGTGGGTGTAACATCTGTGCGCGAGCGTGTGCACGTATGTCTTCAGTCTGACAGTGTGAAGCTCTTGTTGAATCACCCCGGCACCCTGGTTTTTTTTCACATTCTCACACGAACACACACAAGGCACCACACTCATCATATAACAGCCAACACACACAGTAGATTGATTTGGCTCCCTGGGGGAGGTGGCTGGTGAGTTGGACCTAATAGAATTTCTCCTCCAAGTATCTATAGACCCTATTCAATATCAGCATGGATTTAGAGCGCTACGGTGCCACAGTCAATACTCTCCTCTCAGGAAATCCATTGTTCAATACCATGATTTCAATGGTGCCTCGCCAGCAGAATCTATAAGCTCCAACAAATGTGAACTTAAAGACCTCTGGAAGCTTAGTTAGTTATTTAGTCAGCTAGTATACCCTTGTAGATGGATGGATCAGTGGATGGAGTAGGAAACAATGGATTGCATCATAAGTTAATTCCGAATTCTCTTTTGCATCTTCACAAAAATACAGCGATAGGGCTGCAACGAAGACCCTTCATTACGCCGGCTTTGCTTTTTTATACAGAGCCAAACAAAGCAGGCATAATACCAGCTCAGTGCGTGACTTCAGATAGTATGCTCTGCAGTTACACCTTCAAAATTAGTTGGCTGTGGAGTTTCTATAAAATGCTGTAAAGTTTAGTTGATTCAAAACACACAATAAATATGACTTAATAGTGACAATTTCAAACACAAGTACACAAATCGGCTTCACTTTAACTGGCAGGATTCACAGACAAAGCGTCTGTCTTTTGGTGGACACATTGTCCCCACCAATACAACATGCTAATGTTTTTAGCGCAAGCCTATGGCATTTTACATTGTATAAATTAGCCTAGCAGCTAGCAGACTTTTCCTCTACTCATATGAAGCCAGGGACAACAGCAAGACTTAACAAAGGTAACATTACAACATTTGGTTCCATTACAACTTGCAGGGTTCTCTGACAAAACAACTGTCCTATTCTAAACACGTTTTCCAAACAAATGTAACATGCTAACATAAGTAGCACAAGCCTATGGCATTTTACATTGTATATATTAGCCTTGCGACTCATATCAAGCCAGGATAAATCACACACAAGATTTAAAATGCTTTTTGTGGGGCCAGTATTGTTCTCACAATCTATGGTTTCTTATTTGTGAAACTGAAGTAAATAAAACCTCTGTTTCCACTGAGGAAAATGGTGTCAGCTTACAAAAATAGACAGAACATTACATTTCCAGGGAGGTTCACATCAGGCTATATGTAGGTTACGCGTAGGCTCTACATTGATGCAGAGCCTACGCCGTAGATACAGAGTTGATTCAACGCAGAAGTTTAAATCCCGTTCAAGGAGCTTCCAGACATCATTTTCTCCCCAATTTACAGACATTTTTTGGCTGCTTTTATCCTTCTTTGAGTTAGCTGCTAACTGCTGCAAGCTGCTTCTTAAATCTCCGATGGCAGGTTGCACATGTAAGAAATTGTCAAAACATAAAACTTGTCCCGTCGATTGCCCTGTCCTGCTCGCTGTCCCTGGGAAATAGACATCAGTGTGGCACTGCTACTTTCCCCGATGTCAGCTTAAAAGCAAGAGAACTCTGTCTCCTCATTCTGCAAGGGTGCCTTTTATAAAGAAGGGTGAGTTGGAACGTGAAATTCCCACCTTGAACAGGCAGTGTAAAAGGGTTTATGTTTGTTCTGTGAGAGTCAGAGGCAATGAAATAGTAGTTTGGTCCTAAATACACTTCACAACTCATCACAGAGGCTTTATCTACTTCTAACCCCTCCACGATGTGTGTTGAAACATTTTAAGACCAAACTGCAATTTAATTTGCATTTGACTTCCCTCCAGCTCTCCTGTGACCTGGATGGGTGAGAATCTTCATAGACATCACACGCTGTTGTGTAGAGACAAGAATGTTTTTATCTTCCTGAATAGGAAATGTGAGAGAATCAATAACAAGCCCTCAGACAGAGAGCTCTATGCAAATGACGTCCTTCAACACAAATCACAAGCACAAACGAGTGCCTGAGCTTGGACACGAGTCCCACCAAGGCTGATAAACTTTTGTCCTGAAGTGTCTTTTGTAATAGCAGCATTCTTTGATCTGATCACTTGCTGAGCTGGAATGAAAAAATGCTTTGAAGATGTGAAAGGTTTGAAACCTTCAGAGCTAAATGATTTTCATCAGTTTTCCTCTTATGTAATAATGTTTTGTTCTTTGATTAGATAGATTTGTTACACCATTGTATAGCAATGTGCATTACAGGGCTACAGTAATAAAACATCAAATGGTCTGCCATGCCCTCTCCTCCCCTTTCAAACACGACCTTAAAGCATTTCTGATAACTGTCAGATTTGTATCTGAGAAAGGGCGTATGTTTTATTTCAACACTGGTGGGGACACAGAAGTGAGGGGTCTGGAGATCCTCCCTTAGGATATTTTGAGCAATAAATACTTCATTTCCTGCATCCTGGTGAAGCTTCATGCACTAGTTTATGGTGGAAATGTCTTTTTGTAAAGGAAAACACAAAACTGAGGCGATAGGTGATGAATCAAAATATAAAAACAGGGCTCTCAGGCATTCTGTGTCACTTTTAAATATTCATGCTCCCGTAGATCATCCACCCATCTATTTATTTTCTAACTGCTTATCCTCTTGAGGGTTGCAGGGGGCTGGAGCCTATCCCAGCTGACACTGGGCGAGAGGCAGGGAACACCCTGGACAGGTTGCTAGAGGGCTGACACATAGAGACAGACTACCATTCACACCTACAGACAATTTTAGAGTCACCTCTCCCACATCTGCATGTCTTTGGACTGTGGGAGGAAGCCGGAGTACCCGGAGAAAACCCACGCTGACACTGGGAGAACATGCAAACTCCGCACAGAAGGGCTCCCACACCCGGGATTGAACCAGGATCCCTCTTGCTGTGAGGCGACAGTGCTAACCACCACAACACCGTACTGCCCCACCGTAGATCAGCTTTTTGTAATTATTCTTACACCCGCTGAGGTAGGAATTATACTTCTGAGTTGACGTATAACCTATGCAATACCGTACCCTGTACCCTGACGCGCACCTCCCCAGATATGTTAATACATGTCACAGCGACGCAGACCTCCTGTTTATTTTTGTAAGCTGATACCATTTCCCCCTCAGTGGAAACAAAGCTTTTATTTACTTTAATTTCACAGATAAAAAACAATAAATTGTGTAGATAATAAAGCCTCCACAAAATAACATTTAAAGTCTTGTGTGTGATTTATCCTGCCTTCATATGAGTAGAGGAAAAGTCCACTAGCTGCTAGGCTAATTTATACAATGTAAAATGCCATAGGCTTGGCTAATAACGTTAGCATGTTATATTTGTTTGGAAAACATGTTTAGTATAAGACAGTTGTTTTGTCAGAGAACCCTGCAAGTTGTCATGGAACCAAATGTTGTAACGTTACCTTTGTTAAATCTTGCTGTTGTCCCTGGCTTCATATGAGTAGAGGAAAAGTCCGCTAGCTGCTAGGCTAATTTATACAATGCAAAATGCCATCGGCTTGTGCTAAAAATATTAGCATGTTGTATTTGTGGGGAAAATGTGTCCAGCAAAAGACAAATGCTTTGTCTGTGAATGCTGTGAGTTATAATGAAGCCAATTTGTGTACTTGTGTTTGAAATTGTCACTATTCAATCATGTTAAATGTGTGTTTTGAATCAACTTAACTTTACAGCATTTCTCCACCACCTACTATTGTCTGGAGGTGTAACTGCAGAGAGACAAAGACACATACGATCGCACAAGTATAAATGTTCACAATGGCGTAGGCTCTGCATAGAGCTGACACACAAGTATAAATCCCGCCTAAGTCAACACACATATCAATAGGCATAATTTACTCCTAGTCCTGTTTTTTGTCTTTTGTTTAGGCAAGTTACTCTTTTAAATGTGCATGGGGCACCTTTTCACAGCAAAGATAAATTAATTAATTTTAACTACTTTGTTAACCCTTGGACTTTAATAGCTTCTTTCGATTTAACATTTTCATTGTTAGCGGTCAGCATGCTGGCTGTGGACTAGTCTGTTTGTCAATGTGATGTGTTTGTGGAAAAAAATAATATATTATAATAATATATAATATATATAATAATAATAAATATATTAGATTTTCTTGAACTCTCCAATATCAGTATCAGCCTCAAAATGTAAGTATGAATAGAGCTGTGCTTGCAACTCAAAGTAAAATACACTCATTTCCTCCACTTTCTTACCAGCCAAAGAGCAAAAAGACTGAACAGAAAAAAGGAGAAGAAAAAGAAGGACAAATCAAGAGGAAAAAGAAAGAATAAAGGATAGATGAGGAGTGGCAAATGAAAAAAAACAAGCTGAGAGCAATGAATAAGAGCAGAGGCTTAGAGATGAGGAGACATGAAAGAGGAAAAGTACGAGAAGACTGGCATTAAAACAAAAAGAGAGTGAGAGGTGTGAGACAAGATCTGTGGAAATGTCAGAGGAGGAATGTTTTTCTGACATTTAGTTAGTTTACATCCTCCTCGGTTCAGCGAACTTTACAAAGGTAGCACCTCGTCCATCTTTCCGGTCTGACAAAGGTCAAGGTTGCAAACTTTGACCGTTCTTCCACATTAGCAGGCGAGTCCTGCCTCTCTAAACTCCTCCAGGACTGCTGAGTAGGACGCTTCTTTTCAGCGGCGGGCAAGTGACAAAACAGAGATTCACATCAGTGGTTCAGATTCAGATCGTGTTGCCTACAGTACTTCCCTCTGAAAATCAAATTACAGGCAACGCCAAGCGCGTCAGTTCATCTCTAATCCCCCTGTATACACAGAAAAGAACACCAGCTAATCTAGGCTTTTTGCTCACAACAGCAATAACACGCATTAGCAAGCCGAGATCGTTGATTTATTTGGATTTTTTGCTCTCTTCTTTTAATTAGATGCTTGATTAAAGCTGGGAGTGAGGTGGGGGATGTCGATGTGGGGCTTATCGCTGATTACTGCTCAAACAAATTATTTTCCATTACCCCAGCGTTTAGGGCAAACAGCTCAACTGGGGAGGAGGGGGGGATAGAGGTTTAATAGAGAGAGTAAGGTTTGGAGAGAGAGATCCAGATATTAAATTGTCAGGGAAACATAAGAGAAAGAAGATACAATGATTGCAGGAAGACAGGCAGCAGTAATATATTGGCAGGAAGATGTGGAAGAAACATGGAGGGGAAGAGATGAAAGATGCCCAGGAGGGAGACACGGCCAGGAACGGAGGAAAGAGAGAAGTTTACTCTATCTTGGCTCAGTATGCCTCATATAAGTAGATGCAGGACAGGATCACAGATTACCTTCACTACGCTACTGCTGGAAACACTCCACGTTAATCACCCACCTCTTCCCCAAGGTGCCTTTGAGTTGATTTCTTGGAAATTTAGCCAAAGTCATTTGCTTAATCTGCCAATTATTTTCTCATCTAACTGCTTAATGTTTGGTCTGTAAAATGTCGAAAATAGTGAAATATGTGCGACATGATTTTCCAGAGCCTGAGGTGGTGTCTTCACATTCCTTGGTGAGAAACAGCCCAAAACTCAAGATAAATATAGACGGAGAGAAACATTTGAGGAGCTGGAACCAGCACATATTTGTCTTTTTTTCACTTGAATTTAATTAATAAATAAATAACCAGAATTGTTGTAGTAGTAATGAATCAATCAACTGAAAATTAATTGGCTAGTCAATGAATCTACTAATTGTTTCAGCTCTATTACAGACACTCTCTAAAAGGGAGACGGACACTGAGGAGATAAAATGCAGAATGAGACTTTAGATCAATGTCTTCAGTGACCAATGCCAAGTTTTATCTATTATTTTAACGATTTGTTTAAATACATTCTGTCCTGAATTTTCCTAGCAAACAATGTGTAGAGACCTTGCTGCTGTTGTAGAATAAAGAGGGAAAGTAGATAGTGTGTGAGGAAGACGCATAGGATTGGAAACACATGAGAAAGTCAAAAAATTGGTACATCATGACAAACAAGCAGTATTAGTTGACACACTTTCAGTTTTCCAGTACACATTAAAGGGTGTTTCCTGTCACTTAAGCTACTGTTTTCAGACAACCAGCTTGGAAAATAATTGCTTCTCCTCACATAACCAAATTTGACCAGAATCATGCCAGATCATTTGGCTCACGTTACATCAGGATGATCAGTTTATGATAAGTCACGTACACTATCCTCTCTGCCTGTATTTTTGTTCTTATTTTGCTGTGATCTGGTTGTCTCTTGTCACAGCACACAGGTAGGGTTGAGACTTAATTAATAGCTGGCACGCGTCCAATTGGAAACTATGAAAATTAAAGAGACAGTGCAGAAAAAAATGCACTGCAATATAGCACAATGAAACGCCAAGCAGGTAGAGGATGGGGTTGGCTTTAACTTTCACTTTCATTGGCAATACTATCGAACAGTCACCAACAATCCCTGCATAGTATACTTTTAAATAAGTGTTTGTCTTGTATATCAAAATTACGTCTAACTTATAAGTTGTAACTGTTGGTTATGGCCAGTCTTACAGGCAAAATCTACTGAAGTTTGTAACTGAATCCGACTTTTTAGAAGTCTGCAGGAAGTGCACTCGAGGCTCCTTACAAACTTGATAAATTAAGGATTTGGACAGCCCCATGGTCATACTGCTGGAGCGAGATTATCTCATGTGCACACATCATGGCACTGGCGATAAGTGCCCATTGGATAAAGATGAGTCAAACAAACACAACATCTTCCTCCCGCTACTGTGTGTTGTTGACAGCAGGCAGGATGGACCCATTGACTCCAAGTTATGACTCTTCAATCAGCGTGTTGCTACGCATCCAGAGCAATCCATTTGCTGCTGCAGTATTGTTTGGTGTACTGTATTATTTTCAGCACACATTTTAAAAAGATAAAAAAGGAACTCTATCACAACAATCAAATCATATTCAAAGTCCTATATCAAATGTTTTATTATATTGGTTCTCAGCCTTTTTTGCAGGTGTCCCCTTATGTAACACAAAGTGATGTCTTCTTGTGGGTGCATTTCCTTTCTCAGGCTGAGACAGTATGACTAGTCTTTAGAAGCCAATAGATGGTAACCCACCTTCACCCAGGCCACTTCTGCAGAATGAAGGGAAGCAAGGGCCCAGTTAATAAACAAGTAATTATATTTATAAGAAAAAAAAAAAAAAGAATAAACGTTAAAAATAAGCTGGATGCATGGGCGTCTCTATGATTTGAGGACATTCACAGATTAGCCTGGAACTCTGTCGAGGGGTGCGGGGAATCCTCCCTTGGCAAATTTCTTTGGATAACAAGCTCAATTTATTTTGATTGTGAATTAGATAATGGTCAATGGGCCACCAGGCCCCTTGTTTGGCCTGTGGCCATGAGTTGAGAAGTGCCATAATTAGTTTGTTAATTGTGAACAGCAAGGCAGCTGCCCATCAGCAGTTGCCTGGCGTCCAGTGTAAACGGCCTAATCAGCTGCTGAAAGCAAGCAGGCAGCATTCCATAGAAAATCTACACGCTTTGCAGCATTTCCATGTCCAGTGTAAACCCCGCATTAGATTCACCTCAGACCTTCTTGTGGAGTCTCAACCAGATATTACCCTGTCCTAGTTAAAGGGGAACCAATGTTTTATTTTCAACGTGGGCTCTATTTTCCGATCTGCTTTTGTCTGAATGAGTGATAGGATGTTGAAGCTCGGGCTGACCTGCCTGCAGCCCGTGAGCATGCACTATATTAAATAATATGGCACTCAAACAGCATCAAACAACGTCAAAATACGTCCACTAAAAGTGCATTTTTTTCACACAGATAGGCTGAAATTGTTAGTATAATTATCCGACGACATAACAGAAAGGAGAAATGAACATCTGTGTTTACCTTTAGCTGGATTTGGACATGTTCCTCTGCCTGTTGCTGCTCCCTCTTTCTCCTCGTCCGCTCTTCAATTTCAATGAGCTCTGCATCCATGTACGTCTGTGTACTCTGTGTTCAAATAAATACAGTCCATCCAGATCCAGTTGGTCAAAAAACATTAGTTCCCTCTTAGGTAGTAACTGATATTGAAAAAGTTGATTCACTTAAATTACAGAAATATATATTTTCTCATGTAAAGTCCTTTGCTTAGTTTCACTGTCACCCTCTTAGGTTTATAAATGTCATTCTCTGACGATTCTGTGACATTCTCCTCTTTCTCCACTCTTGACACCTTGTCTCTTTGTCTCTTTATGTCTTCCTGACAGGCTTTTGATGCATTCATCTACATCTTCTTTGCCCTGGAGATGGTTATCAAGATGGTCGCCCTGGGAATCTTTGGTCGACACTGTTACCTCGGGGACACGTGGAACCGACTGGATTTCTTCATCGTCATGGCAGGGTGAGGGCCTCCTGTTCTCTTTATTGTATCCCTTTTGTCTGTCAGGGGACTCACACGTGTGAACAGTGACATGTTTTCTTCCTAAACATACATCTTACACTGCGTAGTGATTTGCAGCACAGACCAAAACAGTGTAGTACAAATTAGAGCAGAATGGGTAAACACCAAATTTAGAAAACCCATATGTGGGATTAACTGGGAACAGAAGCTTATTCATTCCCAGTAATGTGTTTTCCTAATCATAAGCCTATTATTAGTCTCTCTGTATGTTCGAAGTACAGCTTACAAATGAAGCATGTCTGAATGAGTTAAAAGTTCAAATGTTTAATTATTATTACCATGGGTCTATTTAAAGGCCATGTTCATAATCCCTTTCTTTGGCCCCGGCTATCTTTGCCGTCCCGACAGTCCATGGTCTATTGTGCTACCATGGCCAATCATGTCAGTGTTAAATATGAAACATGACATTAAATATTGACATGTTATTAGTCACAGGCTATCACCTGGGACGTGGCTGACAATGACACAACAGTGACACAATTCAGTTGTGCTAATTGCCACAGTGTAATTTAATAAAGCAGCTGAAATTACCCTGTCATAAATCTGGCACACAGTCATAATGTTCCTGCTGACTTAAAGCCAAAATCCTTTGGCTGGTGAAATGAAATCACTTAAACTGACAAATTAAGAGCAACATTTAACAACTATTCTTCAAAATCTGCCCAGTTTGGCAATGTACATGTTTGGGGAAATAAATTATACACTTTTAAATGAGCCCTTGAAAAACATAACCCTACCCTTGACCCTAACCTTAACCCTATCCGCTTTGTTTGTATAAAGCAGTAGCCCCTTTCACACTGCCAGATTTTCCGTGAGTGTTGGGCCGATTTCCCGGCCAGCTGCGAGCGTTTATACACACAGAGGTGGAATGGCGAGACTGATTGGGCTTTCCTGCAAATTTGCACAATTCCTATCTAAAAAGGGCTAATGTGATTTCTGCCTTGTGATTTTGTGCATTATACATTGTAACCTATACAGTCTCTATCTTACTGTGTTGCAGTCTTTTGATGGCAGTGCATTTCTCCCACTGCTTCCAGTTTCCTTTGAACGTCTTATTTCACAGTCTTGAGTGATGCTCTGCCAGCGAGAGGAGTTTTGCCTTTCTTAAAATCATTTCATGTCTCATCTATTGATCAGGACAAGGGCTGTAAATGTCTTCTTTTATTACAAGTTAGGATTTCAAAGGATGCAAATGTTTGTAAGTTACAGGCCGTGACTGTAGTATTGTAAATAATGACAAGAGACGTGGTTGCTTTCACACCTATATTTATAAAGCTTATACAGACACTGACACACTGACTGCAGCAATAAGGAAATGTGAAGTCAACTAGACTGACAGGTAACTCATTCATTGGACAGTTTCGGCGACTGTCATCCTGCATTATTGGTGCTACTTGGACCCCCATGGGGAAATCATGTTCTGGTGAAATGACAGCAAGTCATGCTGCACTTTACTCTGCCTCCTGTCTTTATGGATCCTCTCAGTTGTCACAAATAGCTCATAAAGAAATGATTGATTACAGGCTTTTTTTTCACACCAGACATTTTTGACATCTCATAGCTGGAAAGCAAAGCATCCATACTGCACTGTCAAAAGCAAAAGGTACATTTAATAACAGTAATGATGGCTGCATTCCACTGAGGGGAGGCCCTGGTGTTGTTTATGCTGGCTCACTGGAATAACATAATGATACTGGGCTATCGTTAATACCTGTGCTTTTCCTGATGTGAGAAGTCAGAATGTCTGCTGTGAAAAAAACAGTTTAGTCCACAGTGCAAATGGACCTCAATTGGCATGAATAATGACATAGAATCTGGACGGAACAAAGTGAAAAAGAGGTGTCTCATATTGTAGGGTTGGGGCGGTGTAAACAATTTCAAACTGGATTCATATTAAACAAAACACTGAAACAGACCAATAAACCAAATTTTACCAGTTAGCGTACTTGAATCAGCAGCTGCTCCTGAGTGGAACATAATGACACTATGTCCCAGTGGCAACTGAGTGTCCCACTATTGTGTTGCATCTGCTACGTCCATTATTTTATACAGGCTATGGTGGCATTGTATTAACACTGAATCCTTAAAATATGCACCTCTTGTGTCATGTAAACAAACCACATAGCTATCAGCCGTGTGTTAGAGATCAGACTGGAGATGTAACCACTTAAAAGATGGGTGAGTGAGTCGCCTTCTCGCACACCTTTTGTGTGTTTTCAATATGTATCACTATTGTGATATTTACTGGAAATACAATGTGATGATCAGCAAGTAGGTTATTAGTAATGGTCATTTACCAGAAGCTTTCAGCTCCCTTGTGATCTTTCTCCAGCCTTGTGATTTTTCTCCAGCCAGCAGAAAGGAAATGCAGAAATAAGAAAGTTTCATTTCAATAGTACCTCATTACAACTTCATTAATGAGCCTGAATTGTGCATTGAAGTGCTTTCAGAGCAAGCAGCTGGAATAAATAGAAACAGTGATCCAACAAAAGTCCAGCTAAAAACAGTGCTTTCAGTTTTTTAGGACACCTCTTTCGTCAGCTTCAAATCCAAAATGTTGCCATATTGGTGCAGTTTTAGTTTTCTTGAGAGACTAAAGCCTAGTTCACATTACATGATTTTCACCCTGATTTTGCGTTTCTGTCATCGGGAGTCTCACCAACTGCGTTACAACCTGTGTGCACACCACAAGATTTCCCAACCAAGCCTTCGCCAACAGAGCCCCAGATAACACGGTGACGTCACCAAACCTGGAGACGATCAGATCTGCCTCCATGGTCTGGATCCAAACACTGATGCTCTTTGTCAGTCGTGTCACACTTCTCCAGTTTTCTAGCATGCCAGATATCCAGTCCCAGTCACAGTAGAGGGGGCATCTTGTTGTAGGCTTGTTCACAGATGAGGATTCGTCGTGGCAGACTATCTGCCGACTCACCTCAGACCCAAGGTGGCTCTCAAGATCCTCTGCAACATAAAAATCGCGGTGAAAATCATGTAATGTGAACTAGGCTTAACTCTGCCATATCTCATCCTGTCACCCCCCAAAACATCCCCTCCCCCACCTCTAATGAAATTTGATTTCCTTCAATTTGCCGGTGCTTGTCTCAGCAATAAATTGCACAAGGCCCGTCAGACACGAGCGCCTCCATTGGTCCATTTTTAAACATAATACTGTGTTCATCACACTGTCATATAGCTTATTATTACTGATGCAATACAAGTTTGCATAACATCAAACTGGTCTTAGCTCGTACACCAGACCCGACTGGCAAAACCAGAAATGGACCCAACTCTGTTGCATAGTTACATTATGGGATGGATGCATGGGGACTGAGCTAGGGGGTGCGAGTGTGCATGCGCCGAGGCCTCTACTGTAGCCTGGGGAGTCGATAATGGTGGACAATTTAGTCTCGAAGAAATCAAAGAATGCGCCACTATGGCAACACTTTGGCTTTGAGCCAGACGAAGGAGGCAACCCTTGTTTGCACTGATTGAGTAAACTGTAAACTTTATTTGTAAGGAATAAAAGAAACAAAGTGTTAGTATCACTTTGTTGTCCTATGGTTGTTTTTTATTTTAAATGAGTCAATTGCGTCCCCAAGTGGCAAAAGTTCACAAATTTTTTTTTTTTTGTTTTTTTCTTCCTCATACCGACCCAACCCTAATATCCACCTTCACAGAATCCTGCTGTTGGTCTACTTTGTTGTTGCACCACAGATACATGGCATCAAAGACACTTTAGGTTTTAGGTGCATGCCTATGCTACCAATTCATAGCCTTGCATGATAGTCTAGGGCAACAGAATGAGTTATTTGTGTAATGGATGTAGAAACGTCCATTACAGTAATTCTGACTCCACATCAAACTGTACACTTGTTTTTCTACACGCAACATCCTGTAGGCTACAGATGTTTTATTGCTACAGAAGGGCAAATTATTGATTTCCATTGCAACCAATTATCCCACCAGCTGACAAGGCCGGAAAAGTTGATCATTTTAACTGCTGTAGAACTGTAATGAAAACCAAAATATTACTTTCCTCAAAGACGTGATAAACATGTTATTCTTTTATGTGTGCATCACTCATGTTGGTGTCAGGAATTAATACAAGACCATTCCCATTAGCAACACAACCTTATTGGTCGGCTTTCAGTGTAACCACCAATTCCACTAGAAAGTACAAAAACAAAAATGAGTTGATAACAGCATAAACTACACAACAGAAGCAGGCATTTGTATAAACAAGCAGACATTTCCAAAGCTGGGATACCAAATTATCTGTTGGCACCTAAGAATTAAAGTAATTACAATGATTTGATGACTCAAAACAATCAAGTTGCATCCTATCATTTTTATGTTCTCCAGTTTGTATTAAGAGACGATTAGCATGCACAGTTGTACCCCCCGCGATCAGTAAACAGATCCCTTTAAAGGAGATGACACCACCATGTTATCTGGGGATGCTGTGTAAATATCTCTCATCTGTGTCTCCTGTTGGCTAAAGCTTTTTAAAGAGACATTTTCCATTATGTTGGAGTCTTTCCAAACATTATAATTAACTTTGACATACTGTGCACAGGAGAACAATTAGGAATAGTCAAAAACAACACAATGAAGTTTCAAGGGCTTTTAGTCATCATTCAGATACTCAACAATTGGCCAAATTTATACTGAACAAAGATAAGCTGTATACTAAAAGTCCCCCTCAGTTAATCTTAATATATATAATGACGAAAACTCTGTCTGTGTGTCTGTTCCATGTTTTTCTCCTCACTGACTTGGTCAATCCATGTGAAATTTGGTGCAGTGGTAGAGGGTCATGGGAGGATGCCAATGAAGCAATATTACATCAATTGGCCAAAGGGGGGCGCTATAGCAACCGATTGAAATTGCAAAGTTTGAATGGGCATATCTCATGCCCCGTATGTCGTAGAGACATGAAACTTTGCACAGAGATGTCTCTCCTCATGAGGAACACATTTGCCTCAAGAACCCATAACTTCCGCTTATATAGATTTTCCGCCATTTTGAATGTTTTGAAAAACACTTCAAATGGATCTCTTCTTAGGAAGTTTGAGCGATCTGCATGAAACTGGGTGAACATAATCTAGGGACCAATATCTAAAGTTCCCTCTTGGCAAAAGTTGGAAAACTTACTAAAACTGAGCTTCTATAAGGCAATGAATATTGCGGAGGGCGTGGCTCATCACATAAAGGTGTATAACATCTCAAGGGTTTCACCCACCACCACGCAACTTTGTAGGCATATGACCACACATAATCTGAGGGGACCCCTCCATTATTGACCCATCAAACAAAATGGGGGCGCTAGAGAGCTCATTTCTTATCTAGGCCTAACCGCCATATGGATTTTTACTAAACTTGGTAGATATGTAGAACAGGACGCTTCAAGGTGACTGGAGAAATTTAACTCTAATTGGCAACTGGGTGGCGCTATAACAACAGAAAAATGCTTAAAAATGGCTAAAATGTGACCGATCGCTGTGGCTGCAATTGTCAAATTCATAAAAACTCTGTCTGAATACATTGCTCTTCTTAATGGGCTCAGTTGACTATTTAATCTGCAAATTCCTATGACCTGTATGCCAAACACACACCATGTGAAACTTTACGTAGGCAACTGTGCACTCAATGGGTATGGACTAGTCCAACATAATTATTGTATTTAAAGTCATGCTCTCTATAAACAGATGTCTGCAATTGAAAAAAGAAATAGGAAAATATCTGTGGGCAATGGGATAAGATTTTGGTATCGCAAGCATGCTTACGATATGCATTTGTAGTCTGAATCTCTCAATCACATTTCAGCTGCAGGTAAAAGATCCGTATGGAGAAGTGGAATGCGCTGGCTGTAATATAATTTCTGGACCAACCGACTATTGGTTGACAATGATGTAGCTTTTAAGTAGCTTTTCTACAAGAAACATCTGCATTCATATCTGTTTATAGAGATTAGCCAAAATGACTGGAAGTCTTGGCTGGATATCTGCTGGGTACACTGAATTTCTCAAGTACTGGCCATTGGCCCCAGAGGTTTATCACCATCAGACTGATAGCCGGTGGTTTCTGAGATTGCTAAAGTCATAGAATACTCATCTTAGTATGTGCAGTTACATATACTAATTTACTTATATACTATGAGTTGCCTAATAGGTCATTCAACTTTGCAATCTCACACCAAAACCACACTGGAGCGCATGTTTACTCCTGTGACAAGAATCTCAGAAATGCTAACACAGAGAAGACGGCCAAACAAAACTTTAAAAAAAAAAAAAAGTCCTTTACCTTCCAAACACTAATGTGATTGCTAAAACACATGTGCTTAGAAAAAGTCAACACCACAAATCCTACTGAAAACCACATTTCATGATATAAGCTCAGCATCTTTCTCCTCTGAAATTTTCTCTCGCCCTAATGCCCTCTTTTAATTAATATTCAAATAGATGTTTTAAATGTTGCGTCAAGGAAAATCCTAACACTCAATTTTATATATTTCTTTTGCATGTTTCTTAGATTAATTATTAAATTTTCCTTCCCGTTGTCCCCTGTAGCTTTCCACCATTTTTTATGTAACTTGCATTTTTCTATCTTACACATTTTCCCTTCCTCTGCCTTTTCATTTCTCTTCATCCTCCTCTTCTTTTCCCTCAAGGGAAGGTGAACATTTTTCATTCACTTTTACTGCCCTGGTTTCTCTAGATTTTCCATAAATCTTAAGTCACCAAGCGCACTGTTCCAGCCCTTAGGCCAGAGATGATACTGCTGCCACCATCTTGCTTTCTCGTAATGTTTTATCTGGTCCGTTTCCTCTGCTCTGATCCCACAGTTTCAGCGCATATGTCTTTCCTCACCCTCCCTCTGCTCGTTTTTCCTTCAGTCATCCTTTAAGCAGCAGCCTCAGAGATCTGTCACCTCGTCCCTGCGCGCCAAACCCCGATGCTCAGCGCGTGCGTTCCAGGGAGATACCACCACCAATTATTCCCCAGTGTTTCATCCACCACATGCGGCGCATGTAGCAGCAAGGATGGGAGGGGGCATGATAAAACGCTGCACCCCTGGGAACTAGTGTGCTGCAAACACAAACAGTAGGCGAGCTGCAGGAAGGGGATTAGAAGCAGCATGAGTCCCACACTAGGCTCTGTTTAGCTTGCCTGTACAGCTGAACCAGACCTCTGCACACAGCCAGATTGTATGAAGCAATGTGCGGGAATGATGTTTGTTTGTGTGGACTGGTGTGGTGAAGGCAGGTGTTCAACACTAAACCCAAAAGTTTGCTCTTTGAGTGAATTCTGTCTTAGGCGTAACCCCCTGCTGAATGCCTGTTTGTCAGGCATTTTATGAATTTCAACAAACAAACTCCAACAAAAAGCCTCACATATTGTATTCTGGTGCATTATGACTCATATGAACACTTTATTCCACTGAGTTAGTTGTTGACCTGGCTACGTAGTTTCCATGCTGCTTGACCATTTAGACATTTGAAATGAATTTTTGTTTTTTTCTTTTTGCAAAATGGTTGAATTTGATTTTTAAGATGACCTCCCCTGTCAGTGATGGAGTCTAAATGAATATATAAATGTAGACACAGAGCATTTAAAATGTGTCTTTTGGTAACCTGCCCAACTGGTTTGATGCAGGACATGTTTGCAGAAACCAGGTTGCAGCTGTAATTTAGATTTATCTGACATGTGCCAGTGATTTTACAGTACTTTCAAATGTATGAAGGCATTCTCTTTCTTTTTTTTCTTTTTAGCCTCACCTCGTATATTTAAGGCTTCATGTGTTTCATCCTCTTCCAACGGCATCAAATACAGCAGCCTGGTCAGTAGCCCTCGGCTTCTGTTACTGACACAAAAAGCACCCTACAGCGTCTGAATGAGATGCCCCAGGCTTTCAGCTAACTCCAATGTAATCCTGCCTGCAGCAATAATGGAACAGAAAAAGTTAGAAAGTTGAAGCAGGGCAGAGGGGAGGGTTGCGGATGGGTCCAGACACACCAAACTAACTTCAGAGAACTAGCTGTGACAAAGGCCCTCTACTGCATCGCCTGACGTTGCATGTAACTCAGCCAAATCTTGCACATAATGCTAGTTTGCCAGTCAGCACATTAGCAACACAAACTAATGCTGCAAGAATGAAGCATATTTACACGGCAGCAGTGAACTATAACACCATCAGGAAACATTTCTGCTAAAGAAGTCAGTGGCTAAAACAAAATCTTACCTTGTGCAACAAGTTCATTTTGGTCTCACTCCCTCTTGACTTAGCTCTTTGTTTACTTTCCTCACTTCCATTACTCTTCTTGTGCAGTAAGTTAAATTGCAAACCAGGGGATTTCATTCACAGACAAGTTCTGCTGTCGCAGACACCAATTCAATTTGCCGAACTGACCAAAAGAAAGCCAATGGAGGGAGACGAGGGGCAATGATATGGGCCACACCACACTGACTGGGTCAACAAACGCATAAGGATGAACCGACATTGACCAACTTCCAACCATTGGCTGGTGTGTCAGGGCCTTTATGGCCGTTGTGCAAGCTGCCAAGTTTAACGAGTTGGGTGTTAGAACATGTTGTGTGTACACGTACAACAATCAATAAGGTCTTCAACATATGGGTACAATGTAAAATCGAAAAATATGAAAGGCAAACATGTAAATGTAGGGAGCAACTGTACCCAAAACTACAGTTCAATCATTCCACAACCATGAATTACCTGAACCATCACAACACACCAACACATTGCAGCCAGTCTGGAAATATGGACAAATTTAAATTAAAGCGCACAAGTTTAAGGAGCTGTAGGGACCTTGTATGATTTCATCCATCCATCCATTTTCGTCCGCTTATCTGAGGCTGGGTCACAGGGGCAGCAGGCCGAGCAAAGCACCCCAGACATCCCTCTCCCAAGCAATGCTTTCCATCTCCTCCTGGGGGACCCCAAGGCGTTCCCAGGCCAGATGAGATATGTCTGGGTCATGTGACGAATACATGACAGTATTTTAAGATCTGATGCAGGCATTAGTATTTTGCACACTGCTTCCTGATGTTTTTCCCACCTCACTCCCTTGTAGGTTTGTGCAGGTGTCCAGGGGTCCAGCCCAGGGTGTTATGGAAAAAAATAAGAATAAAAAGACTGCACTCTGATGAAACACTATAAAAGAGCCACTTCAGGTACAAAAAGGGATCGATCTCTTGTAGGCCTGGCGTCAAGAGTGCAAGCCTTTCCACATTAATGTGTAAAAGCCGACATGTAAGACCATCAGGGAGTCCTTGAAGGACAAGGTTTGTGCTCTGCAAGCTGATACTGATTCAGTGGGTCTGTATGTGCACATGCACATGCCTGCACGGCTACTTTCAGACATCTTTAAGTCCTCTGTGGCACATGCTTCACATACATTACAGAACTTTACCCAGTGAAACCTATATTGCCAGTGTTGGTCTTTTCCTTACTGAACAACTGAATCCATTTCCTTATACATTCCCCGTTTTTCCTCTGAGGTTTCTTACAGCAGAGATAATGATAGCAGTTCCGTTATGTACAACACAACCAGCGCCATAGGATATCTGTCTCTCCATATTCAAATCTCCAGTGTGGTGATTATATGTACAGCTGCTCTTGGCTCTTGGTTGCGGTAATAACATTACTTCCGATGAGTGACTCTGATCCTAATTTGTTGGAGCATTGCGCCACTGTGTTCGCCTGCAGCAGAGTGGACAGGGAGGAAGAGGAAAGAAAAAAAAAGGAAGGTTAAGCAAGAGAAGGCAGTTTGCGTTTGGTTTTTTACTGTTGGCACCTGCCGTTGTTCAGCATTAGGGCTCTTGCCTTGCCTGCATGAGGAGATTGGAGGTTTAGTTGTAGAAACATTTTTGGAAACTGCACTGTAAGCAATGGAAATCTTGGCTTGGATTAACTTCTGGGTAAATAGTGCAAGACCCAGTTTTCAAGCTGACATGGCAATGAAGAAGTTCTTATCAAAAAATACAGGACATTAAATATTCGATTGAAAATGACTTATCAGTGGCCAATGATCTTACAGAGGAAGCAGGTTACAGCTTACTATATTAGCTATCAGTCTGTAGGATTACTTTTTAAGGTTTTTAAGCTTTTAAAGGTCATATTGAGCAAGTACCTGACCTAGGCTTAGGTTGAATTGCAGTTCCTTTCTCGCTTTCACCCTTTCACACTTTCCACCATCCATTTCAGCTTAACAGCCATTATTTTGGCCTTGGATTCAAAGCAACTCTGCTTCTAAAATGTTTGTATAACTGGAACCTGCCCTCTCATGATCCTCACGCATTGTATGCTTGTGTCTGTGTGTATGTCACTGTATATTCAAACATTTGTGTGTGTGTATCCTTTTGTGACAGTCTGTCATCTGGGGTAGTTTTGGAGAGGCTATCTGTGAGTGCAGGCCCAGCTTTACACCTCCTCTCTCAGGATCCATTCATTCTCTCAGCTCCTCCTCCCTCCCTTCACGCCCTCTATCTGTCCCCAACACTCAGCAGAGGGAGCGGGAGAGGAGGTAAAGACACGCCGATGTGTTGAGAGAGCATGAATGAAAAATATTAGCAATATAGCGGAGACAGGAAGGGACATCAAAGCGTATTAATGGAGAAATGTCAGGGCTCATAAATTTACACATTTTAAGCGCTAAATGCATTCTTATCAAACCTATTGTAAGACTCACAACCCAGACTGTGTCCTCTGCTGCTCAGGCTGTTGCTCGCTCACTCGACTGTTGCTCTGAGTATTACCCATGTTAGCAGAACCACCACTGTTCAATGGGCAATCTGAGCCAGATAATTGCCTGCTGTTGCTTGCCACCATTGTTACAGCCATAGATGCTGGTTGCGTGATTGGCTCCTGATGGGCAACGCTGCACAGAAGATCAGCAGTCGAGAGGTTCACCACAGTGGCAAACGATCCCGTGTTTCACAGATAATTTTATTCTTGCCAGGGTAGAAAGGCTTCTGTTAGTCATTAAGGGAGACTTAAAACGAGTTAGTTGGTCCCTCAGGCATGCAGGGTTACCAGCTTTTACAGCTATCTCAGATCTTATTACATGATTTGAAGAGGACATTGCACAGTGCAGTTTATAATGGGGTCCCCTTTTGCTTTAGACAGATCAGAATGTGGCTCTGTTCATAGAAAATAAGGAGAAGTGTGAGAAAGCTCTGGAGACGTACTGATTTTGCTTTTGAGAGCCGCTTCAGTCAGAATAACCACATGCATTCTCATTTTCAAAAATCAAGAACAGCTAACCCAAAATATTTTTTTTCCCAGTCCCTTTTTAAAATTCCTGTAAACCATGGTCAAGGGAAACAGGGAGAGTCTGTCTCATAACAGTGGCACTCAAAATTAGGATTACATAACTAGAATTGCAACAATGAATCGATTAGTTGTCTTCTAATAACATAATTATTGGCTAATTTGATAATCTCTCAAGTGGTTTGAGTAATTTTTAAGAAGAAGAAAATATAAATTGTCTGATACCAGCTTCTTAAATGTTGTGAAAATTTTCCAGTTTCTTTTCTCCTCTATGACAGTAAAGGATATCTTCAGGGCACCATCTTGGACTTCAGGAAACACTGAAAGACTGTTTTCACCATTTTCTGACATTTTATTGACCAAAAAATGAAATTGATTGCTCAAAAAAATGATTGACAGATTAACCAAAAAGTTAGATAATCATTAGTTGCAGCCCTACACATAACTGCTTGAAGGTTTCATTTATTTTTCACTCCCTCCTTTATCTGCTATTTCCAGTACTTTAGACAGTGTAGAATTCAGTCTCACTAATCCATCCATTCATTCAATTCATCCACTTATCCAGAGCCGGGTCGTGGGGGCAGCAGGCCAAGCAAAGCAGTAACTCTATCCCAACCCAGAGAGGGCAAGCCACCATTTTCTGGTAGAGAACCATGGCCTCAGACTTGGACGTGCTGACTCTCATCCCTATCGCTTCACACTTGGCTGCAAAATGCTCCAGTACATGCTGGAGGTCACGGTGTGATGAAGTCAACAGAACCACATCATCTGCAAAAAGCAGAGTCGCAATACTGACGTTCCCAAGCCAGACCCCTTCCACCCTGTCCATGGATATCACAAACAGAATTAGGGACAAGGGACCACCCTCACCATCTCACTAATATTCGTCTCATTAATGTTGATTTTATTTGTCTCTAAAAAGTCCTGAATTTCTCAAATGTATATAGAAATTTGGTTGGTGGATAACTTGGTGTGAAAACAGCAAAAGACACATTGGAATGGTGAAAATGTCTCTTTTGCCTGTTTCCAGTCAGTTTCTGTGTGGGGTGTGAAGATCATGTCATGTTAGTGAGATCATAATTTTGTCTGAAGAAATGTGCTTATCCATCCTTTATGTGTGTGTGTGTGTGTGTGTGTGTGTGTGTGTGTGTGTGTGTGATTGTTTCTCTGTCATTTGCCTTTTTATACATGCTATCTGTTTCTCTCCTTTGGTATTGTTTTCATGTGTATGTGTGCTTACATTTCTATATTGTTAATGTGTCTTCCTTCATATATTAAACGTATGCTGTCAGTATGTATCTCAACAGCCCCCCCCCTAATAGTCTAAGCTGCCAAATCTTATACTGGTGAGGAGAGCAGATGGGAGATCATAATTGATATTGATTCACGCTGGCAGAATATATATATATATATATATATATATATATATATAATATATATATATATATATATATATATATATATATGTGTGTGTGTGTAAATATATATATCAAATGTTCTCCCCCTCCGTTGACAGAAATAAGCGTTGTCTGCTCATATATTGGCTGGGCGTAATCACGTTCTTGGACAAGGTTAAAAATAACTACTTAAAACCCATTGTGATTAAGCAGGTGCAATTCAACATTTATTACAGAGGACTGTGTACTATATATTCATTATTTTACAAGACCATCAAAGTTTCAGATGCAAATTTGTCGATTTTGTAAAAAATGCACTTTAGATTTATAGTGTAGAATTAGTGGTTAGCACTGTCGCCTCACAACAAGAGAGTTCCTGGTTCGAACCCAGGAGGGAGCCCTTCTCTGCAGAGTTTGCATGTTCTCCCTGTGTAAGCGTGCGTGCACAGACATGCAGGTTAACTGGTGACTCTAAATTGTCCGTAGGTGTGAACGTGAGTGTGAATGGTTGTCTGTCTCTATGTGTCAGCCCTGTGATAGTCTGGCGACCTGTCCAGGGTGAACCCCGCCTATCGCCTATTATCAGCTGTGATAGGCTCCAGCTCCCCCGCGACCCTCAAGAGGATAAGCAGTTACGGAAATGAATGAATGAATTTTAACATTTATTGCAGAGGGCCGTGTACTATATTAATTATTTTACAAGGCCACCAAAGATTCATCTGCAAATATGATGATTTTGAAAAGCTCATATTTTAGATTTGTAGTGTTGAATTAAAAGATTATTTAGGGTAAAATGGAATTTAATCAAAATAGCTGCTTTTGTTTGCTTGATTTTTTTACAATCTGCACCAGTGGCACCAGGTTTTCACAACATAAGATGTTTCCAACCGGAGGAAAATGTTATAATTCTGTGTCGACCTTCACCTGCTGCGTTTATTCCAGCAGAATCTTTTCTAATTCAATATAACTGAAATTTCCCATTGTCGAAACCAATGATTTATCAAGTTATGGAACCAGGGTGGTTACTAATGTAATAGAGGTTAATTCTCTTGGTAGGTAAAATGGTTTGTATCTGAATCCGAGATTCCCACACTGACAAAACCTTGAGCCAGTGCACCACTTTTGATTCGCATAGCATATGCTGCCATCTCATTGTTTTTAGTGAATGTACCATCCTGTCCGCTCTAAAAGGAAAGAACTTCTGCTCTGTAGAGCTGAATCAGGCACTCTATCATCTAGTCATTACTCAGTGAAAGAGAACAGTCTGCAGGCTCACTGAGAAGGACAAATGCCAGCTAATTTTATGTGGACAGCTGAGAATTTATTGCTCCATGAAGGAGTTTTTGAGTATTTAGTCGATGTCTCATCAAATCCCTGATGGCCTTGTGTCTTCAGGTGTTCGCTTTTAGATGTATGAGAGGGTTGTTTTGATGATGCAGTAGGTTCGATAGGTTCAAAATGTCCTTTGTCCTCTACAGAAAGTAGATCTGGTTTGTAATCACCTGAAAAAAAATTCTTCATGTTTTCATTATGTTACAATGAGTTGTTTATATCTATGTACAGAACAGGCTGTCTTCCACAGAGTCCGCCATTGTTGTTTCTTTGGTAGTCCAGAATTGACAAACCAAACACTGGCTCTAGATAGGGTCACTTACGTTTTTGTTTCAGCCATCGTAGTTTTCCTACACACCTGGCACACCAGAGAATGGTCACTTCTGCATCCTCACCATTGGATGCCACTAAATTGAATTTAATTTGTACAACGCATAAACACAATATAAAGTTATAAAGCAAAATATATATAAATATCAATAACACACAACCAAGTAAGTAGACTATATTGCTAAATATTGCATAGATCAATACCCATACATTACATTATGAAAGCACAGTCATGTCACTATTGATTTACATGGTGTGTTCTAATCACACAGCTAATACAGACATAATTAAATATATAATAATGGCACATGATGATTGGCACTGCCACCGGCAGAACACCAGAAAAACAAACTGTCAGAAGCAGGCAAACAGAATAGCACCACGATGCCAAAGGATGAGAGTGAGACCATCTTGGATCAACATCATATGGTGTCACATATTCATCAACCATGCTGCAGCAATATGGCTGTGCTTGTAAGTGTGATGTCCATAATTGTGTCTACATATCTACATATGAGGCAATGCTGCTGCTCTGTTAAGATTTTTTTTTTAATTTTCCCCCTTTTTGTTTGTTTTTCATTTAATTTCAAGAATATGAAAGGTGTTAAATTTTAAATTTCTGTGGTGCAGTGCTGTACTGTAACATGCTATCCGATACACTGGTGTGTCGTGTGTATGCATGTATGTGTCTTCATACAGTATCTATATACTCTATATGCACAAACACAAATTTGCACTGTATTATCTAATGCAGTGGATTATTTATTGAAGCTTAGTCTTTTGCGTGTATGCATTTGTGCAGTGTGTGTTTGGGTGTACGTATTGGCATATGCACATGCACTAATTAGTTTAATTGGAAGATGATGCATGAGGTTACTGAGTTAATGAGGCTGAATGGTTTTTGACAGTAAGTGTATAGTAAATGAGGCCTGGGAATCAGTCTGGTATCATATAGCACCAACTGTCTCAGCAGATGTGTATTCATGGCTGATTATCCTCAGATAAAGTCATAATGTCATATAATTAATGTACATTATATATACGAACTGGTAATTTCTTGCCAGGTTATTCTTTGTTCCTTTGTTAGTCAACCGATGTGGTCAGAAGTGAGAATCGTTTGTTCAGTCCAGTACTCTCATATGTATTCAATTATTTTTTCCCCGTAAATATAAATCTGGCATGGTTTTAAGTGAGTGAACGAGTACTAAAATGTGCAGGCAGCCCCCCTGAGTAGTGAATATTTCCCTCACATCTATTTAAATGCCTCCTGGGTGTCATACATTTACTTTGATGATGGATGCACTTTGACCGAATGGCATAACTAGAAAAGCACATAGAGTGGGTCAAAACTTCAATTAGGCTACATCTACAGGCCGTCCCGCTTAAAATGTGTTTACTCTTAAAAACATAGATTAAATGTTGCCTCAAATAAAATAGCCTACCAGCACAGAAATGTAAATGACATGATTCCTATTTTTGTTTTCTCTTTGTGAAAATGAAGCTAACTTGCTTGAAGACTACTTCAACATTTTTGGTAGATGTGATCTTCTTCTACGAAGACAGTGAGAGTAAAATGTGTAGAACGATCATAATCTCTGTGCACTCCATGAGGAGATGGGGTTTAGGTCCAGTATGTGTTCAGCCTAGCTAAGCTCAAAAGCTAGAAGAAGGGGTGAAGGCCAAGTGGCATTTTGTGAAAATCATTTAAATCTTGTAACATTTTGTTGGTGTTGTGGAATAAACAGACGCAAAACATATATTTGAGGGTTTACTCGCAAGAAAGCCAAATAATTGGTGCATTATGACAATTGACCATGTCTGACACACAAGCAGTATCAGTTGACACACCTACAATCTCTCCCAATTACACACATTTACACACACATTAAAAGGTGCTTCCTGTCACTTAAGCTGCTGTTATTTAGAAAACCAGTTCTGGGAACAATCACTTCTCCTCACCTACCCAAATTTGGTCAAAGTCATGTCAGGTCATCTACACTACAAGGGCTACGGAAATCATTGTGTAATGATGTTGTGCATATACACACAATATTTATATATAAGTTATCTACTGACTTTTCAAACAGGCAATAGCTGCTTACTTTTGACATTATTTTCCAACACATTTAATGAAGCTTGATGAGACATTTTCTTTTGCTGCTAGTGTTTGCTGTAATGCTTTACTAAATGCACTCAAGTGAAACTGATAAGCTCTTCATTAAAGTCATTTGAAAATTGGAAAATACATCCCTGCTCCTGCAGTTTCCCCTCCCTCATAACCTGTAAGAGATAACACAGACTTAATTGACGTCCATCTATATGTAGTGCAGTGCAGTGCATAGACGAACAAAAGTGAGATACAAAAACAGGTACACAACAAGATACAAGACAAGGTACAAACATGTTGTGCAATGATAGAGAAATATAAATACAAATAGTGAGTTTGAGGTAGTCTGGTTCACTAGGCAGGGAGCAGACATTTGTTGTGAAAACATTTGGGAGAGCTGAAGTTAGCCTTCAGCTGAACATGAACACTTTTTCATTGCCACATTTTCGTTTCCTCTCACACCTCCACCAGCATCACCTCGCTTGGATGGCTCGTGCTGCAGCTTCAGGCTCAGGTCCTTGTAGCTGGCTAAAGGCTGCACAGCTTCTCTGTAAGAGTGGCTTCGTGATTGTCAGGAAGTTGGTTCTTAAAATCTAGCGATGTCCAAAAGAAATAATCATTTATTTCATTGTTCAGATCGTGATAAAGATCCCAGTGCTGTTATATACCAGCAGTTCTACAAGAATTACCATCCTGTTTACTTTGCAACCTTGTGAGCCTGTAAAGCCCTTTGAGATGACACGCTGTGATTTAGGGCTCAAGCTAATGCTGGCTACATGAACATGGACTTGAATTAGCTGCATCAGTAAGCCTTTGGCTCCGGTTAGTAGAAAGCTATACAATTAGCAACATTTCCTTTCCATCTCTGAAACGCCTCACTGATGTTCAGACATGTTCTATTTTCATGTATTGTCAGATTTATAAAAAGCATCTAAAAGAGTTTGTCTTCCTGTTTGGCTGTTGTTTTGCAGTGTATAGGCGTGTTGCCGGTGCTGGGTAGCAACTTTTTCGGCAACATTCTCCGCCGTTGAATCAGGCTTCACGGAAGGGAATTTCTCAAGCATGAAAACTATGCTGAAAGGTTCTTATGCAGTTTTTGCTCAATTCACCTACCCCAGCTTTAACAGTAAGAACAAATAGAAAGGCATTTCCTAAATCATCTGAACTGTCATGTTACACTACATTGTGACCTCTCTTTATCATCACACAGGTTCATGTTTACCTTACAAAGTGGGACCTTAACCAAGAGTCCACTTTACGGGGACAGAGTCCTATTGGACCACTTACTCTCCCTGTGCATTTTATTTAATAGCAGTATGTTGCAAAGTCAGAGGCTTAAATATGATGAGTGTAGATTCTAACAGGAAGAGATGGGGGAGAACATGTGGGAAGAAGGATAGATAATGTGTCCATAACGGCTTCAGCAGACAGATGGCTTTCATTTGACAAGATATTCACGTCTGTGCATATAACACACACACACACACACACACACACACACACACACGCACACAGGGACATGTGTATGAGTATCTGTACTCAACTGGAGGTGTAACAGTAGCTCATTAGAGTTCTCACACCACACCACACACTGCAGGAATGTGAGAATGGAAATAATACACACAGAGAGAAAACACACACAGGGGACAAAACAAATAGGGAAGAAATAAAGAGGATGAAGATGTAAAAGGGGGGAAAAAAGAGAGTTTGAGCAATAAAGGGGGAGATTTAAGAGAGTTTGTGAGGTGGAAAAGTCAGTAGAAAAGATAAAAGAGGAGGGCAGACGGGAAAAGGTAAAGAGGGAGACGAGCGCGTCAGAGCTGTTGTAAATGAGTGTGTGTCTTGCGAGCTCATTGTCTGCGTGCATGTGTGTGTGTGTGTGTGTGTGTGTGTGTGTGTGCGCCTCTGACTTGCAAACCACTTCTGGGACAGAAGATCTACTGCATCCATTAATCTCTTTTTAATAATTAATGCCATCTTCTCCAGAAGGAGTTTGGCCTGGACTGTGAGACATTTAGTGCTCTCTGGTAATTGCCATATTAGTTTATTCTTGCCTATTAGACCAGTGTACAGCCAGAAGAATGGTCTAAATGTACAGAATCTTTTGCTTTCCAAGGCCATTTGGTCGCCAATTATATACCTTTTTTGCTAATATATGTTGCACCTTATGTGACTACAAGTAGATTTACTTCTGCTATTAATGCTGTTGAATGTGTGTGTCCGGAACTGGTGTGAGTCTCATCCACCGTAGCAGATACACGACTCTGCCCCAGAGCTTTTATAAAAGAATTTGGCCTGTATAATCAGAGCAATTAGCTGCTGATTTTTCAGGACTGACCATCATTACCTACTTTTGCCTACAGATGATATTTTAGTCTCCATCCCCTCATTTTGTCAGTTCGGCATCATGTGTAATATTTAATACTTTAATATTCACAAACTTAAATATGTACAGATATTGTAGTGTATCAGCAGTGTTTTTGATCATTTTTAGCCATGCTAGCATTGTGGCTACACCTATGCGCTACACTGGAAACTGTATATTAAGCACTTTCATATCAATTGTTCAGCATACTTTTGTGTACATAAACAGTAGTGTGTATCTTTTCAACACATTCTCACTCCGACCTCATCACATATTGACATTTGATCACGGATTTCCACATCGAGATACAACGTGCAAGGTACCCTGAATGCATTGGTTGTTGATTTTCTAGTACGCCGTGTCAAGTTCTGCCTGTTACATGTGTTGTCTGTTTTCGATATACACTTCTGTTTTCACAGGAAGTGTACAATGTGCATACAGTCTCTTTCATGAATTGCTTTTCCTTTAACAACAGACGCACATGGTTGGGTTTAGGACAAAAGAAAAACAGGTTTAGCATACCATACCTTCCTTAATGAACAAATGTTTTTCGTGCTAATTAGCAAATGCTAGCATGCTAACACTGAACTGATTTCAATCAGGAGAGACTCGTTCTGAGAGGAAAGAATATTTATGTACATGTGCACATACTGTAAGTGTGAGAAATGTGAAATGTCTTTGGCAATTAGACCCCATGATGTCATCTATTCTAGGAGTGTGGTAAAGACGTAGTAGATTAGGGATTACCCCACTTACACTGAGCTTCATATGTGAACATATAAATAAAAATATAAGTGCCAAAAATCTGCATGTCAGTATTGTCACTTAGTACACAGAATATAACTAATGATAATAATTAGCTGGGTTCTCCTTTTGTTATTAGTCTTATAATGATTGTGCTATAATCAAAAAACAGACATTATTTGCATCACACACTGTTTATGGAGTGCAGCCTTTGACACCGACTGATGTGAATGTAACTTTTGAAGAGCACTGTGCCATGGCAAAAATAATTAACACTGTTGGGAGCACCAGGTTCATTTGATTGAAATTAAAGAAAGACATGAGACTAAGTGCTGTGAAGAGAGGCTCCAAGCGGACACAGACTCTTGTCCAATTTTCTAACTTTAATGTGCACTCTAATGTGTCCTTCAGTATTCTCGAGGGTACTGTTATTAAGAGGAGAAAACATAATGCAAGACATCGTCATTGCGTTTCCTTCTGTTTGAATCTGAGGCATCCTGAGCATGAACACTGAATTGGAACGTGTGGAGTCATTTGTACGGATCAACAACCTTATCAAATATTAATTGTGGTCATTTGCAATTGTAATTTCCACTTTGGCTTTCAGTATGAAATTTTTAACTCAACACTGCAGATGTACTCATAAAATGTATCTAGTGTTTCGAATCCTGCCCCTTACAT
The DNA here is from genome assembly GCA_026686955.1 of Epinephelus cyanopodus. NCBI lineage: Eukaryota > Metazoa > Chordata > Actinopteri > Perciformes > Serranidae > Epinephelus > Epinephelus cyanopodus. The sequence goes on along the minus strand of CM048916.1, from coordinate 7,403,972 downwards.
TAGCCTGTATCCAACATTCAAAGCCTTCCCCTCGAACAAGCCGGGAAACCCTGAAGAAAAACTCTCCCACTGTTCCACTCTGCTGGCTCCTGGGAGAATATTTCATAATGCCGACTTGTGACAGTGCTTTCTGGGGGTAAAGTAAACGGCAGAGACAGAGCAGCTCCCTCAAGAGAAGAGACACTAGAGAGAGTAAACCCCAGAAAGAGAAGGAGGATGTTTAAGAACCATTTAAAAATCCACATCCCTCCCTCTAACGGCGCTTCGGAACTGAAGTGATCTCGCTCCTCCTTTCATGGAGCTGTTTGCTTAGAGAGCAGCCCTAACTCAAACACAGACAGACACTAAATTTAGTTTTACTTGTGTGTGTGTGTGTGTGTCTGAGAGTGATGGCCTGTACTGTAAGAGTGTGTGTGGGTTCACAGCTTACATAACTACACTCTTCAGGAGCGTGCATGTCTGAGTTGGGGTGTGAGTGTGTATTGCTGTGAGAGACACAGAAAGTGTGTGTGTGTGGCCTCTGTGTTCTGATCTGACACAGCCTTGTGTGAGCCCACAGTCTGCCCCAAGCACTTTATCTAATTGTGTGTGTGTGTGTGTGTGTGCATGTGTGTGATTTTGGGTTTGGGTGTGATACCGAGGTTATCTCTTTGTACATCTGCCCAGTGTGTAAAAAACTAGGGTATATCGGGGTGATGTTTTTAGTGTGTGTTTGATTGTGCCAGTGTGTATAATAGACTGTCTTTGCAATCGTGTGTGTGTGTGTGTGTTCCGTATGTGTTTGTGTGTTCAAAATGAGCCGTCTTATCTAAAATTGCTGCACAAAATTGCTCAAAATGACAGATCCCCATTACATCCTGCACCACACACACACACACACACACACACACACACACACACACACACACGCACCTGTCCTGTCAGTGTACTATAACGCATTTATTAAATCAACAACTGTAGTGAGGACGCATTGCAGTTGAACTTACAGTCAGTCCAGTTCATTTTGGCCTTAAGCTCCTGGTACCAGCTGAACTATTAACACTTATCTTCACCTCCACACACACATACAGATCTATATCACTAACAGTGCACCATGATCCTGCACCGACAAACTGTAGACAACGGTTTCTCATTATTTTGGAAGAAAAAAAAAAAAAAGAGTTATTAATATTTCTTCAGGGAGTGCAGTTAGTTCCAGTGTGGGCTCCATGTTTACTCTGAGCTCGTTGGACCATCACAAAGGGGCGGGGCTTAGCAAAAGGTCAATTGCCAGAGAATATGTTGTCATTGTAAAACATTTGCTTGTTTTTTTATATTTTAACAGCACTGTTGTTACTATGTTGTCATCTTTAGGCACTAAAATCATGGTTTGGAGATGACAATGTTTTTTGCTTAAAATGTCAACTTCTGCGGGCTCACTAGCAGCTGCAAACACAGCGATGACTGTGTTGTTTACTGGTCTCACACAGAGGTCTACAGTGTCTGCTGCTCTGCAGATATCTCACTTAGGTGTCACGCCATCCATCATCCCCTCCACCTCCCAGGAACAAAGTCAGCTTATACAATGTCACTTACAGAACATTGATATGATACATATAAAACATTACAATGTGTTCAATCAGTGGTTTGACAGAGATGGACAATTTTCTTTTGGCAACTGGGCTGGTCTGCACCTGGTCATGTACCTGCTAATAATTTCTTTCAAAAACGGACGGTTAAATTTTACAACATTCAAATATTTTCCTCACTGTTAACTTTATATTAAATATTTCATATCTTGCATTGCTAACGTACCCCCTCTCAGCCCTCCCTGTGCCCTGGCTTAAACTCCCAAATACAATATATTTCTTCTTCCTTGTCGTTTGGAAGTGGATGATGTGCTCACTCTGTTCCCTGCACCCACCATAGAAAACTACCTGTCAGATTAGATCATGACTACACATCGAAGAAGCAACCTCTGCGATCACACACAAATATGGCTGTATCCAGGTATTCTGCGAACTCCGACCTTACTTCTCACGGCTGGCATGTTTTACTAGCACGGTTTTGTCTGATTTGTAGGGGGAGCTGAAGCAGAATCAGGGCTCAGCCGGCTCCTGTCACCACCAAGGTTACGGTAATACGCTGGCAAGAGGGGAGATTCATATTTCATGGCTCAGTGAGTTGGATCCACACCTTACGGATGCTTTGAGGCATATGCAGAGTTTTGGTCACTGAACTGAGGTTTGGTTGCTGGACTGCAAGGGATAAAGAAAACTGTTCTGTTAAGGAATTTCACCTTTGAGCTAATGTGGGAGGAAAGTGCAGCTGCAGGTTTCGACTTTGAAATGGTCACGTTTCCAGCTTTTGAATGAGGTACTGTCCTAATTCGACATTTAATTGAAGTTGGCGGTGCCTTTATTTTGTCAAATCCTGGCAGGACTTTTTTTTCAACTTCCTGAGTTACATCCTTACTTGTTCGTGTTATCCATCTTTGAAACCTCGCATGATTCAATTTCAAACTGTGAAACTCCCTCTGGAGCACCAGGAAATTGGAGGATTTTTATGTTACTGTCTATTTCGCTGCTATTTTGCTGTCAAAAAATATCTAAAGACTCCTCTCCAGATGCGCAGGTCTAAAGGTCGAAAGTGAATAATTGGCTGGGGCTTTTAAAACTCTTGAAAAATCACCTGGTAGGCTCTCCAACCACTTATTGAAATGAGCTTGTTGGTGAGCGGATATATCTGAGAGGAGAATATTTGTGTGAAATACCAGAAACTTGCCAAAGTTTTTTTGTACTTTTCTTTTTACCACATCTTTTTAGCCTGAGAGCAGCTTTCTTCTATTCAGCCAGGTATATGCATATTGCTCTCCTGTCTTTGCCTCTGCTCCTGACATTGTAATTATCTCCAACACTTGATAAAACCCTCAGGCCCACTCCCTCTCCCTCTCTCAATCTTGCTTTATTGCCATCGTTATATAGCGCTTAATCATCCCTTGGTGCTTTACTCTTGTAGGTTTCTGATCTATCCTTTCCTCGTCTCACGAGTTCTCCATCTCCTGTCATTCTCCTGTTTCCTCTTCTCTCTCTGCCCTCTCCTCCCTTCTCTGCACTCTCACCGTCTCCCTTTTTTTTGCCATTCTCCAGGCAAAGTATGCTTTCCCTGTAATGAATTTGCCAGAAATAGGTCAAATAGCAAACTCCTCACTCCCTGCTTCCCTTCTCTGTCTCCATTATTCCGCACCTAGTTTTACTTCAAGCCTGTTTATTCCCTCCACCTCCAATCTCTGCTCCTTCACAAGGCTCTGCTTTCATCGTATGGTTGCTGGTTTAATCTCACGCCTCTCATACTTGTGCACGCCTGCCTACTGACAGGATGCACTTTGATGCTTTCGCTACATGCACTAAAAGGTATATCCAGTTTCGGGGATGCAGGAAGTCTACTGCACTTACTCACTGGTACTTTGACATCTTCCTCCATCTGTGTCAAAATGATGCTTTTAATGCCAATGGAGCCCTCTGTAACATTGCTATGTAAAGCGATACACCTACACACATTAATATTCATGTTAGGCTGCAAACAAATCGATGGTTTTGTTGTCTCACACTGTGTTTAAAGGCAGTTTCTTGTTGCAAGCTAATGTTGCGAAGTCTACCACTGACCCCTGTTTCTTTGAATGTCTTGCTTTATTAGGTACACAAATTCCAGCTCATTAATTCATATTAGGCCGTGAACAGCAGGACCCCGACTGCGCGAGGGTGTGTGTGCGCTTCTGTGTAAGCTTATTATTTGAAAGAAACACAGAGGGAGGAGTACATTAAATCAACACAACTTGGAAGTGGAGATGAAATATATTCCTCTGCCGTGATCACATAGGTTATGATGTTTGTCTTTTTGCGTTGGCCTAGCTTTTATTTTCTTTGGTAACCCTTCATAGACTTGTTACCAAGTTTTTCCTGTATGTTTTCTGTGTGTTTTGCAGGATGGTTGAATACTCGCTGGACCTGCAGAACGTCAACTTCACCGCCATCAGAACAGTGAGGGTACTGCGGCCTCTCAAAGCAATCAACAGGGTACCAAGTAAGTCACAACATCACGTCACACTGGGTTTTCCTGTTACTAAAATTAATTCAGTGCACCATAATACGATCCGGAGCCAAAAGGAGGGAGTGAGCTCTGGCTGCCTTCACATGATAAACGGCCTCAGCTTTGTGCTTCTGACTAAGTGAGGCAAAGAGTTGGTGCCAACACTGATATGTCATCATCTGATATGTCTGCTGTTTGTAAAAGAACATTTAAATTCATGCTGAAGAAAAAAATATATATGTATGTAAATATATATGTATATATCTGTGTGTGTGTGTGTGTGTGTGTGTGTGTGTGTGTGTGTATCTGAAAACAGAGATGAAAGGATGTTCATTAATGCAATGCCGTCTGTGGCTCTCATTCAGCACCATGGACAGCTGCTGTCTATCTGAGGTGCTGAACATGAGTCATTGGGCCAGAAATACCTCAACTGAGAACACGTTCAGATTAGATGACAACAAGCTATACTTATGACGTGTTGGTCAGAGTGGGATTTGGCTTTGAGCTGATTACTGTAGAGCCGAGGTGATTTTTAACCACTGTAGCATACAACTAATCAAAATTTGATTCGTGGCACTATTTTTTAATTTTTTTTTTTACAATACCATGTTGGGCTGCCCCCGACTAAGAATTTTCCTTGACGACCAATACTCTTAATTTAGGGCCATTAGTCGACTAGTCGTTTGCATGTTTATGATATTATTTAAATCATTAAATGATATATTTTGGGTGGTTTGAGTTGAAGGTGTGAGAAAGAATAGTATCGGTAACATTGTTAACACTGTGCTACATTACAGAGAAATACAAAACCGTACTAATGAACCTTCATTAATATAGGCCTATATTTTATCTCCAAGTGCACGTCACACACTGAGCGAGCCGCCTGTTAATGACGCTGTGGGCTAATGGGCATGTAGCTACTTCCATGTTTCAGATGATATGTCATGTTTGTAGTCGACCAATGAAGATGAGTTTACATATCACCTTGGGTTCGTCCTTCACCTTCTCAAAATGATCCCACACTTTGGATTTCCTGCCCGACATGTTATTAACTAGCCTGTGAAATAACCGCAGGTACCAGCCCTGGAAATTAACCTGACTCCTGTCTGACTGCTGAGCGTGGACACTTCCTGTGTCTGTCCTTTCAAATTAAAGTCCCACATGGTCCAGTCATATAGGTTTTAAAATATTTTGAAAAGGTGAAGCTCCGAAAAGAGTTTGCTTGTTTGTTGTCTGCGACTAAGGAACCAATGAAATCTCCTAAGGCCTAAACAACAAAAGAAAACCCAAACTAACCACTAAATAAAAACTCACTTGATTTACAGAACTGGACAACAAGACAATAATAAGCTGCCTGACTAGCTACAAAACAGGAGAACAAGCTTTATGACGTAGCAGCAGAAGATACTGAAGATAAATGTAAAATGAAACACAAACAAAAGACAAATGTATTTAGTCGGTATAACAGATTGAGTCGATCCTATATGAAATTATGTGTGTTGATTTGACCACAGTGGCATCAGCGAGAGCTTTGTGTTTCTTAGCAGAGGCTGAGGTCATAATGAGGATGTGAACGGGTGCTTACTAGTATACTCTGAAGCCTTGGTTCACAACCCATTTCCCCACTTGTTACAAACTTTTCCAAACTTTTCTTTCCTCAAATCCACAATGAACTGAGGTCTCACATTCGTAAACAAACTAGCATGTGCACATGAACAGGCAGCTACTTTGGTCAGCTGGCAGGTTGCCCTGGAAGTAGCTCCCTATGCAGCATTGGAATTTTCTTTTTAGTTGTATAAACCTGAATCATGCTTTAGTCAGCAGCTGCTCCACAGGTATTGTAGAAATAATCAGGTGAGAAAAACAGAGCGTAAATTGGATTTTTTTTGTAATTATGGAAACATCTAAGAGCACTGCACTGTATCTCAGCAGTTTTATTTCACAAGGACCACAGTGATGACTGTGAAGACATTTTATCTTTCTACAGTAGCTACAGTCTGTGAAGTCACCTTGGTCATTAATTCAGCTTTTCGTCTCTTTAACTGTTTTCTATATTGAAGTACAATAACAAATGAACAAAGAGAAGTGCAGACACTCAGACATATGCAGACATTTTCCCTACGATTTCGAGTGTCTCAAATATGGATGATGGTGCAATTTAAAGTTTAGTTTGAAGTTTTAATAATTTTTGTACGGTGGAGAAAAAAACAAGTGCAATCACCAAGATACATAAGTAAGAAGAATTCAACAAAACCCTGGATTATGTTCAATGACAACATTTTAATGTTTCATTTCAACGCTTTTTATAATCTTGTTGCATGGCAACTACAATATGGCTTAACGCAGGGGTTTTTCATGGTTGTGGCAGTTAAACTATGGCTGTGGTGGATTTAGGGAACTTAAACACCTGGTTAAAGTTGGAAAGATTACAACTAAAGTACAAAAAAGAGTACGAAAATGAACTTGGGTATCAGGCTTGAAAGACAAATACACTGCCCTATCCACCAGCCCACCCTTAACGTACTTGTACATTTCACCTTGCTACAGTAAGGGCGCGCCACTTCCTGTGTTTGCACTATGAGTGTTAAAGGGACAGGGAGTGTCTCTTTCCAGAAATCATGACCCCGTTCCTTAAGATAATCCACAGACCTTTTTGTCATCAGTTTCATGTAGGAACTATTTTCTTTCCACTGAACTACACTCACTAACCGTAACACCTCACAGAAGGAAGTGTGCATCTACTCATGGACAAGAGGCTCAAAGCGTCAAAAAGATACATTCAAAAAACTCAACAGCAATGTCTCTTTCCAGAAATCATGACCCAGTTAATGAAGATAAACCACAAACCTTGTTGTGAACAGTGTTGTACAAGAACAAATTTCTCCCTACCATACAACACCCACCAACTGTATCACTGCGCAGAGGGAAGCGTGCATCTACTCACCTAGCTTGGCTGAGCTAGATAACATTATAGGTCAACCAATAAGGATGCCATTAATGTTTAAATGTCATGCCATCATGAACATGAGCCTCTCGTCCATGAGTAGATGCACACTTCCTTCTGCGCGGTGATACAGGTAGTGGGTGTCATAGTTCGATAAAGAGAAAAAAGTTCCCACATGAAACTGCTGGCAAAAAGCTCTGTGGATTATCTTGAGGAATTGGGTCATGATTTCCGGAAAAAGACATTGCTGTTGAGTTTTTCAAATGGGAGCGTGCAGACATCTCTACCTCTCTGATGTTGCCAACACTCGGCAACTAACACCAAAACAATCAAGATAAATAGCACTACATGTAAGACAAAAAATATGTATTTTGGATTTGGGGGTGAACTGTCCCTTTAAGCATAGGCTATAAAATGTGAAGTGCTGAATCATCCAATAAGTATTCATTTCTAAGGACACTGACCTGTAGATTTTAGACATCAAAACTTATGTTTCTGTAAACTTTATCAAAAATCCTATCCTCTAACTACTGCTTAAGATACTCATTAGTTCGTCACCTCCTCTTTTAACCGTTCTTTGTTCAGTTTCAGTTAAAAATCTGCACTGAATGGATGAAAAACAACTCTTTTTTGATTGTGAGACTGGGTCTGGTGTTTACAGCTCCATCTTGCTTGCAGATGCCTCCCGTCGTGGTATTGTTTGTGACACAAATGCTGCTGTACTGATACCGAGCCACACCATTGTTCATTCTGGATCAAATGGGCCGCATGAATCAGCACCATTGTAACTACAGCGCCATACATGTCGACACAAACCTGACTGCCAAATGCAGCCCAAATGCCTCGTTGTCTTGGCTGTGATTATGTAATTTTGATTGTGTACCTGTTGTTTCTATGAGCTGGCCCGGTGCTTTGCAGGTGCAGATGCAGTTTCGCTTGTGGGCAAATTGATTTTGTCTTTCAAACAGTGATGGACATCTGCACCAAAATAAAAACGGAAAGAGTAAAATTTCAGCACTACAGTCACATTTCATCTCGGTTCAGCCGGTGTGTTGTATACTGTGAGCTACACAAGCAGTTTGATCCTGTGTGAGGAAACAAATCCCAGAGTACACCAAGCGCACAGGGCTATTTAAGTTCCTAAAAAGCAATTTGATTCACCCTGAGCTGTTCTAATTTGGACAAAATCTCCTCAGCACCCAAACCCATCACTGGAGCGATGCTCAAACGTTGTGAAGTGGGTTTCCGAGAGTGCTGCTTAGTCTCTGTCCTTTTTGATGAGAATAATCAGAGCTCGCTTCTACTTGCTTTTGTGCTTTATGGGTCTAAATTGCACCTAGCAGGCAATAATTTTAAGAAGCTATGAGTACTCTCTAAGTCGGATATGCTGGTGCTTGAAGTTAATGTTGTTTTGCTTCCTTCATGAGTATAATTGCTAAACCTCCCACTGCTCATAAATCTGCAACATAAACTATTCGAGCAATTTAATTTTTTCTTCTCTCAAAGCAGGTGGAGCGAATTTGTTGTTCACAGGGAAATGTGTGGTGATCTCTGTATTTGTCACATACATGAGCACGCACACGTGGCGGGCATTTAAACATGCATATGGTCTATACCTGATGCAAATGACACTTCATTTTTATCGTCATCATATCCAATAACATTGCCAGTCCCTCTCCACTGTACCCCTCTGTCTGTCTCCTTTTCTATATTTTTGTTTCTCCTGTCTGTTGCTCTGTTGAAATAGAGCAACAGTTCTTCATCAATAATCAATAATTCAATAATTCTTCATCCTTTTTTATTATTTCTTTCTGTCTGTTCTGCCTCTCTGTCCTCCATTATTTCTCCATCTATCTGACTGTCTGCTCAAGTGTGACCACGACCTTTCTCAATGCTTATCAGGGTAGTTTTGGTTGCCCTGTGTGTAACTTTCGTATTAGTGAAATCTGCAGTCATCATCCTGTCGAGGACCAGGGTATCTGCCCAACGTTACATGCACTGTGACTGACTGAATGTCAAGTAGCATTATGTTGATAGAATGGAAAATAAATTGGCTTACAGTCATATTTAGATCGTTGCTATCTGTGAAGTTCCTATTTTTCATTTGAACATTGGCTTCATAATACTGCGTATCTTGTCATTTGCCAATTAGTTTATCAGTTAACGTTATGGAGAAGCCAGCGGAAGGTCTATGCCACTTAGTTAATTTAGTTAGCTCGTTAGTTAGCCTACTCAGCTAGCTGTAACTGTAAAGCAACTGCAAACTAGCCTTGGACGTCTGGATGAATTAGCAGACGTTAATCACTGAACACAGTTTTTTGCTACATTAGCTAGCTCGCAATTTCTCCACATTAGAAAGCAAGTTAACATTTGCTAACATGAGCCAGCTGAAACCACAATATCGCAATATATTTTACATGTAAGTTTGTCCTCTAGGATTTGTTTCAGCAGGGACAAGGAAATTCTGAAATGGGGACCTTTTATTTGATGAATTTACTTTTTATCAGACAGAAAATGAGACAAAAATAAGCCAGTGCAACCCGCAGTCCTTCAGCCACTTCCCAACACCTGCAAATTACTTCCCTGGGAGGAGTTTGGATGGCAGCTCTGGATATGGACCGTAGACGAAAGAAATCCCACCACAAATGAGGGTCCATCACTGAGCCACTATTGGAAAATACTGCTCATTTGTTTATGTTAGCAGACTCCATTTCTAACCTAATGTTAGCTAGTGTTGCACACTGTTGTAGCAGAGCTACACACAAGGCACTTATGAGCGCACATAATATCACCACAAAATTTGTCCCAGGTTCTTTACATAGAAGGCATGCTGTTGAAGACAACCACAAAAGTTGAGGATGGTCTCAGTTTTTAAGGTACGTTTCATTCTGTTTACCAGTTGGCAGTAAAAAGCAATTAATACATGTCAAACTTTAAATAAAGAACCTTTATCTCGAACAAACCATAAGTGATGAATTATAAAACATGAGTCATTGTTTGCATAAGTCATATGGTTGAAAGACAAACGGTCACTGTTTGGTTTAGGTGTGAGAAGTTGTTGTTGTGTTATAGTGTACATGTATATAAAGAGAGATAGTTATTTAGTGTGAGAGGAGCTGTGCTCACCAGATGCCATGAAAAACTAAACTTTCTTAATGTTGCACTCCACAGTGTAACAAAGAAAATACTGAACAAAAGTGATCTATAAAATGTTCCACTCTGTAGGTTTTGCATTGCAAGTTTGTGTTTCAGACTTTCATTAGGCTACATCCCTAATGGCTACCAATGTTTTTGTGCAAGTCGGACTTAATTTGCAATTGAATGGGTTGCACGGCTCTCTGCCGGGATGAAACATAAACAAGTTATTTAAGTCTATACCATGTTTACACCAGCTGTAATCTGGGAGTTTAATGAGCAGCAGTGGCTTTTTATTCACTGAGCTTCCTTTTTGACATTTAAAAGGCAAAATGTATTGTACCGGCCTATCTGTAACACAGCTTAGAAACAAGCCAGAAAAGAAGTAGTGTAAGAAAGTCAAACATTCTGTACAATAGAAAGGATAATAGAAAAAACGACCTCCCCTTGCACTAGATTGATGCTTTCTTTGTGGTTTATTCAGCAACATTTCAATAAGGATTCTGACTTTGGGTTAAAGAAGCATAAAATAGAAGAAGATGCAGGTGAGAAGGGAAAAGAAGAGACGCAAAAAGAGACAAACGAGGGAGGGAGGCAGGGATTATCCAGCTCCATGAAGGATGGGAGAAGATGGACGAGAGGAAGAGAGGGATGATGAGGGGAGAGATGCTGGGGGGACTCAGATGAGCATGCTATTACGATGACGAATAGAGCTGAGGAGACAAGTGCAAGGAATGGAGAGAGATGGAGATAAAATGAGCGAGGGACAGAGAGGACAGAGGACCGGAAAGTGGAGGATCAGATGAGAAAAGGGAGGTGATTACATCTTAGAGAAAAGGATGAGGCGATCCAACCATTGCACTTGTGCTTTATATTATTACTTTGTGTACTGAGATACAGGTGGATTGACAAGCACTGCGATCACAACAATTATTCATACGCACACAAACACACACTATTGCAATACATTGTCTTCAGCTTTAATGAACGACTGTTGGCTGAGGTGTAAATCCCAATGTTGCAATTTCCCTCAGACCTTGAGTATAAGGAAGACGGCAAAACACACACATCACTTGAAGCTGTCATGGTTCCATGTACTATACCTTCAAGACATTTGAAGTAATTGGATGGATTCAATGTGCCAGCCATTAATGCAGACAAATCTGAGGCTCATGTTTGAGAGACTGGAATAAAATGATAGCCTGTTTACCAAAAATGTCATTGTAGGTTTTACCTTTGGCTGGTGAATCCCTGTTTAGCCATGGTGATTACTTCACTCGAAGATAACTAGCCACAGGCTCTCACAGCTGTTCCTGGAGAAAGCAAATTAAATGTGGCTGTTTGTAGGAGGATACTGGAGAATTATTTGGCACACAATTAATGGCCAGAGCAGATGTTCAGAGCAAGTGCAGGGAGCAGTGATCCCTTTATTTTTCAAGGCAGAAAGTAACAGGGTGGAGGTTGCGGTTGGATAGACATCTGTCAACTTTCATTCTGGAGACGGGAGATTGTCCAACATTGTTTTTATTTATTCACCAGTGACAGTGCACAAAAGTAAACTTATCAGTTTTCACCTCAGTGTAAATGTACCAGAATTGACCAAGGAGCTAAGTCCCTGGGTAGATTGTTACAAATTATAATTTTTTTTATAAAAAGTTTCTCCAAAACTGATTGACCTGGTGATTTAACCTGTAAAAATACCAAATAAACAGTTTCAGATTTAAAAATCTGTGTTTTTGCGTTGCTACTTTTGGTGAACGGGCTGCTATACATGGCCACGCGAAAACGTAAATGGCCCTATCTATAGCCTGTGTTTGGTTTTTAATATGCTTTTTAAATTGAAATGTAGAATGATCCCATAGTATTTAAAATCAAGCATCAACTTCAGCTTTTCTCCTTTAGCAAAAAATCCAGTTGGTGAGTCTTTGTTGTTTTTCATGTGAAAGACATACAGTTCTGTTTATGTTCAGGTGTAAACATGAAATGCTGAACCAATCAGATACATGGGCCATGGCCGCAGTTAACTTGTTTGGAGCTTGTTGTTTGTTTTTGCATGCAGATAAAGAACTGTGTCATCAGCGTACATACTGTATCTGTGTTGACATATGGGCTGACTAAACGCAGATCACTCATATACAAGCTGAACGAAATAGGCCCCAGTGTTGAACCTTGAGGAACACCAATTGAATGTCGCCGATACGTACATTTTGCTTCCTGTTTGTTAGATATGGGTTCATCCATTTAATGACATCAGTGTTTTTAATCGTGCTAGTAGCGTGGCTGGAGGGTTGGCAATCAGCTGCTTGGTCTGAACTGAAATGTCTCAACACCTATTTAATGAATTGCCCAGAAATTTGTTTACAGATATTCATGTCTCCCATAATTGTTACATCGTAGTTGTAAACCTAGGTTGTTGTACACATAGGCTTTAACCACAATCTTTCCCAAAATGTTTTACTTGCCTTACTGAAATGATAGGCCTTTTTAATAGCAGACATTTTTGACTCGCCAAAAGCATGCCCCAGTAAGCCGTTACAGTGTACCAGTGAGTCGGTACGAGCAATTCCAGGACCCTGAGATTGAAGCGCCTATACGGAATTTAGCCATCATAATTTCGTTATTTAAAATGACTATTTTCCAACTCTGACATGCCAAAATGTGTTCTGTGAAAAAGGCCTCTATCTTGTTGATAAGCACCGTCTTTCCCTACACTTGATGCAAAGCTGATAGAGTCAGTCCATGAAAGCATAAAAGCTTTCTTGAACTGGTGTGAAACAACACCCTAATGCTTTATAAAGTATTGACGGGGAAATTATTAATTATATAAAAATGAAAGTGTCAAGTTATTTGGTAAACTAGCGGCCACAGTGGTCCCAGGATAAAAAGGTCAGTTTATAACAAATGGAGTTGTGCACTGCGCCAGCATCAGCTGCCAAAAGCCACTTATTTCACTCCTCTTTATTTGTTGGATGAATAAAGAAGCAATTCTCTCCTTTATTAAAGACAATTTACCACAGAGCTCATCTCAGGGGTAATTCAATCTCCATGCTGCAGGAGACACATACACACCATGCAAGCACACTGCACAGGCAACAAATGCAACAACACAAAACCGCAACCAATGCAAAGCCACAAACACTCGCATACACACACTTGTAGGCGCATATGGACTGAATGTGCACACACTCAGTGGAGGATGTGTGAAGTGAACAGAAGAGTCAGTTAATGGGACGCTAATGGAAATTATCCAGGCCTGGTTCCCACTGGCCACAGCTTAAAGGACTGGGCCTGTTTACTACATTACCCACCCCTCTGGGAAATGCTGTATTAGCAGCCAAGGTAACAGCCACAGCACACTTTCTTTCTGCCGCCCCTCTCTTTTTATTTATTCTTTTCATTTTTATTCTGTTTATTCTCAATCTAATCTAGCTTGCACTTTGCTCATTTCTTTTTTCTTTGCTCCTAACATTGCCCTCCCCTCGTCCACAGATGCTCCCACAGTCTGCTGTAAAAAACAATATTTAATGTTCAAATAACCAGGATAAGTTTAACTTAGATATAACTTTCATTTTCTTCCTGTAGGAAACAATTTTAAATCTTTTCATCCTTTAATTACATCTTTAACTTTGGTGAAAACCTGCGATACAGTGCCCTTTTATTTATGTTTTTTATGTATCCCTGCTTTGTATACTTCATGTCTCTTTAGCATTTTGCCTTTTTCATCTTTTCTGTGTTTTGTATTTGGAAACATTACATAAAGTTTACTATCATTGCTGTTGATTAATTGTAATTTAATATTAGAGTGTCTTGAGTGATACTGCAGCACCGCGAGTCGCTGCTGACTTCAAACAGACTTGATCATTCTGAAAAGAAAACAGAAAAAGAGACATCTGCTTCAACTTTCTCAAAGGAAATCGAGTTCTGTGATGTGTACTATCTGGCACCAACACGGCCGGGTTAACTTCAGTTCCAGTAGAGTTCAAGTCAGTATAATTTAGTTTGATCCAGATCAAACTTGCTTGATTTGAATAACATTTTGCATGTGCGTTTGAAGCCCATAATTCCACTAATTAGAAAAACAGAATGCTAAAATAGGGCCATTGATAGAAATCTTTCAAATTTTTGTCACTTTTTAAAAAATATTTAGCCTTGACTGGCAGTGAGAGCTAACGGTTTCATACCCACAAAAGATAGATATTTACAATAAAAACCCACATTACATAACTGTGTAGTGTGTGATGAGAGAGGAAGGACATATTATATTTTTCCCAACAAAGGTGAAATCTTATCCTTTTAGGGGGATTTAAATTTGCATGAGACATGTGCATTTACCTGTTGTGATTGGCCACCACATTCAGTGCTTAAGAACATTGCACAGAAGGAGATATGACACCAGAAAGTTTCATCCACAAATAGGTGAATACTTCATAATTCTCACTGAATACATACATAACATTTAAAATACACCTGTATATGTTCATGGAAATGTTACATATTTGATGTCTTTTATTTAAAATACACACCAGTCAAGTATAAGTATCATTAAAGTTATTCAAGACTTTACAGCTTCCTTATCTTCCACTTCTTCAGACTGAAATATCTTAAGTCATACGACATTTGGCAGGACCCCTGGGAGAGCGTCTGAAGACCGCCTGCCCACTTACTCTTGATTAGTCAGCTAAATGCTGTATCAATCCCCCATCTATTTTACAGATAGAGTTTAACCCCTGGTTTAGTTTCCTTATACAGATCAGAGCCAAATTAATGGGCCATGGGATCACAATTAGTGTGGAGATTAGGGATTGATTAGCTAATTATGATAATACGAAGGCTTATATGGAAATGCCGGCATAATGCCTTAATTTTCTGCACAGGCAGAAGAGTGGGAGGGATGAGAGAGAATGCATCTGTGTGAAAGAGAGAAAGAGGTAGAGAGATGAGACTTTTTAGAGTGTGTTTGTGTGTGTTTCTTTGCACGAGTACACAAATTATACAGATGTGTTTCTTCCATTTACTATGAAAAGACATGAAAGATTTGAATCTGTTGCTGGTCTACACGTCTTTCTTATTGGTTTGCATTTGGGAGTTGAAGCAGCAGTGCACAGGAACAAAAAAAAAAAAGAATCCGACACAGAACAGAGGTTATGATATTGTAACCCTTGTTGTATTAGCACAGGCTCCGCTGTCTACTGGACTCTTTGGGTAATGCTTTCCTCCAATTACAAGCATGCGTCTGCCCACAAAAATCTGCGTAAATGTAGCTGACACCACTGTCGTGAGGCTCCTAATGGGGGTAGATGAGTCACCTTACAGGGATGAGGTCCAAAGACTCTCCGAATGGTGCAGAAAGAACAACCTGGCGCTCAACCCCGGAAAAACAAAAGAGATGGTGTTGAACTTTTGGAGGCACAGAGCAGATCCAGCACCCCTCGTCATACATGGAGATAAAGTGGAGAAGGTCTGCACTTTTAAGTTCCTGGGGATCACCATCTCCCAGGAACCTACCTGGGCTGCGAACACCACAGGAGGAGTCAAGAACGGCCCAGCAGAGACTGCACTCTTTAAGACTGCTCAGTAACAGCAGGTTGAAAGACAACTTGCTGGTGACCTTCTACAGCTCCAACACTGAGTGTGCTGGCGTACTGAATCATTGTGCGGTACGCTGCTGCAGACAGGAAGGCCCTCCAGAGGGTTATCAGGTGATCAGCTGTCCCCTGCTCTCTTTGGAGGACATCTCCAGCTCTCGGTCCCTCAGTAGAGCCAGGAGGATCAAGGACAGTTTCCACCCCTGAAATAAACTCTTTGCACTACTGCCCTCTGGAAGGTGCTGGAGGACTCAAACACAGCTTCTCCCCCCTGGGCCATTACATCTGTCAAGGCCGCTAAGCTGAACCACCTCGCATAAACTAATAGGTGCAATATTCTACCATGCTGCCCTTGTGCAATACATTTTTTATGACTTTAAATATTTATTAAGTAGTTTTTAGTGCATCTGTGATTTTATATGTTGCTCCCTTAAGTGTGCATGTGGGTATGGGTAAATTTGCACTGATCAGGTATGGCATCTTAATTTAACTCTTTTCTATTCTAGCCAATCTGGACATGTCTACCTGAATACATGCAGACTCCACAGTATATACAGTGTATATAATATATAAGTGGTGTAGGAAGGACAGTGTTTCTGGGTAAGTGGCTCCGCCTGTGCTAATAGAACTAGGGTTACAATACTGTAACCTTTGTTGTATCTCACACAGGTCCACCCTCTACCTGACTTTATGGGTTCAGTGGGTGGAGCCTGATGAATGACCGTCCTGTTGTGACGTAACATTGACCCAGCTACACGCATCCTGACAGGCTAAAGGTTAGTGGAGGGACAGCGTACCCAGGTAGAGGCCTGTGCTTATAGAGCTAGGGTTACAATATCATAACCTTTGCTCCATCTCACACAGGCTCCACCCTTTACTGGACTTTATGGGTACAGTGGGTGGAGCCCAATACTTGGACACCCTGCGGTGGAAAGACAAGCAATAGACACCCTGCACAACTCCTTTCCTTTCTAGGAGCAGAGGAATATGCAGGGGTGTCACGCCCAGAAGGGAATCCATTAATACACCACTGAGACATGCCCGAGCCTTTTCAGCAATCTTGTGTCCCTGGAATCTTGATTTGACGGTTATGTTTATGCAAATTTCAGTGGGCAAATGCGTTGTCCTGATAGGAGGTGGGTATTACCCATAGAGTCTAGCAGAGGGTGGAACCTGTCACAATCAATACATCACCCTCAAAATACAGAAAGCACGCATGACTTTTTGTTAGTCTGTACATGTCAGACACGTTGTCTGAACATATGGTAGGATTTAGCTTTTTGTTTATTTGTTAACACATGCTCAGCTCACTCAAAAGTATTGAAATTGCTCACTTAACTAATACCTTAAGGCAGCATAATGAAAATCGATGGCTCTTTACACACAACAATCTGTCATTTTCAGCTCAGTGAATGAAAACTAAATTGTTAGATTTCCCGAGAGCAAAAAAATATGGAGTATATGGAGCTGACTGGTCGGCCAGGCTAATGTGTGTGTAGACTGTCTGCGTTCCTGTTCAGTGGCTGCCTCTGTCAAAGTCAGTGCATTGTATACCAAAAGGTCAACAAGGCTGTCCAATCGCAACACTTCCTTCAAATGTGGAAGAGGTATGCAGTTATCTTTCGCCTATAACTTGAGGACACATCTAACGTTCAATATCTTCTGAGTACCCCAAGATCTGTTGGGCAGTGGTGAGATGAGGAATTTGTATTCAGGCAAATTATAATGGAATCCACAAAATGCTTTATGGTTACCACCCACAAATTTTTATTTCACTGTTGCTGTGCTTTCTAAATTATTTCTTGGCAATGATCAGACGCAAACTGTTCTCAATAGAACAACAAGTAGTATGCAGCCTGAGAGTATCACAGAACCTGCCTGCGTAGCCCGCTTGAGCAGGTCGGGGTGGCTGTGGCTCAGTTGTCCACTAATTGGAAGATTGGAGGTTTGATACTCGGCTCCTCCAGCCCACACGTTGAAGCATCCTTGGGCAAGATACTGAATCCCAAACTGCTCCGGTGGCTGTTCCATCGGTGTGTGAGTGCAAATGAATGGTTACTGAGTAGCAGGTGGCACCTTGTATGGTAGCCTCAACCACCAGTGTGCGAATGAGTGAATGTGACACGTAGTCTAAAAGCACTTTGAGTGGTCAGAAGAATAGAAACACTCCGTACAAGTGCAGTCCATTTATCACTTTGTTGCTCTGGGGAACAGGCACAAGTTCAGCTCACTGTCCTTCAGTCAACTGTGGGTTATATTTTTGTAGGCCATGTCCTTCGAAGAAATTAGATTTCTAATTGCTGCTAGACTTTGTGCCAACAGGAAAAGTGTCACAACTTCAGATAGTCAATCCACCTACTGGTTTAAAGCTACGATTATAGATGGGTCACATTTAGCGAAGGAGAGGAAGTGAAAGTAAGTTATTTTGTATGGAGGGCAAGGGTTACATAGCCTGTGTCATGTTTCTATGTCTGTCTTTTCAGGCATGCGTATCCTCGTGAACCTGCTGCTGGACACTCTGCCCATGCTGGGTAACGTCCTCCTCCTCTGCTTCTTCGTCTTCTTTATCTTCGGCATCATCGGCGTGCAGCTGTGGGCAGGGCTGCTAAGGAACCGCTGCTACCCGGAGGAGAACTTTACACTGTGAGTCACCGTCTGGTCTGTGTGTGCGTGCGTGTCAGTGTGTGAAAAAGAAATCGTGAGAAGTGTGAGACGATGTCATGCTCCAGGATCTGAGATGTTAGCTTTAAAATGTATCTGCAAGTATGTGCAATATGTACACACTGTTATATCTGTTTGTGTTTCCATGCTGTGTCATGCTGTGTTTGTGCAATGGTGTAAATGTGTGATAGTTTTAGCTGGTGAAAACACAAGTATACATGCATGTGAACACACTGTTGCCACATTATGCGCTTTTACCTAAGCGTATGTGTGTGTCAGATTGTGTCTGTTCATGGGTCTGTCACCCCACCTCTCATCGTGACACGAGAAAATTACATCATCTCCTCAATTTACTGATATTATCATAGACAGAAATGAGGTCTCTCTCTTTTCCCTCCCTTCCTCTCTCTCTCAAGTGCTAATATAATGAGGCTGATTGCAAACCCAAATTTGCACAAAGCAAATATCATTATCTCTTGAGTCAATTCTGTCACTTAATTAAAAACTGACACTCTCTTTCTTTCACCCTCCCAACCTCGTCGACCCCCCCCCCCCTTCGCAATCTCTGCTACACTGTGTCAGATCGCTGAAATCATTTTAGCATGGATGCAGGACGCTATGGGCACTTCTGGTCCATGTAATCATGTAGTTCTAACAAAAAAGTTTTGCAGCGAAAAGAAAGATAGGAACAAGAAAGAAAGTGATCGAGTGGGGGGAGATATGAACGAGGCATTCCAAGGGTGCTCACACAGAGTACATCACTCAAAACCACTGATTACACTGAGTGTGTTTACATGGACAGTTTAATTCCTTTATCATTTGGAATTAAAGTTCATTCCTATTAAAAGTGATCTTGTAAACACGTAATTCGGAATGAAAATGCCTGATGCGATTGAAAATTCAATCCGATGTAAGGGGCTGGAATATTCTGTTTCTAATTCCGAATGAAAAAATTCTCGCACTTGTATACACTCATTCCTCTTTAAGTTCATTCTGGTCTTACTGCGCATGCTCGTTTCCTTGCCCTTCTGTCACGCATAGCAACGGGCTGATAGAGCAGTCAGACTCGGTGCACTGACCGGTTTCCATTCGCCACAGCACGGTCTTCTATCTCCCTTCTTCAACCTTCTACCTCCCTTCTCCTCCTCAACAGACGAAGCATTAGCAGAACAAGGTTGTTGTCGTACTGCTGCTTCAAGAATATAAGCAAAACACGCCCGAAAAAGGCACTAAGAACGGTGGCGTCAAGCATCTCGTTATCCGGAGCGAGGACTGCAGTGTTTTCTTCGGGTAAACGTAAACACATAACATCTGCCCCGCTCCCTATCCAATCAGAAACCTTCCCTGCCCCAAACCTTGTGCGGACCCGAATAAAGGCGATTAAACTGATCTCCGTGTTAACCCTCATTCAGAATGAATATTTCCCATGTAAACTACCTTGAAAAACTTAAATTCTGAATGATTTCATTCAGATTTATTCAATTCTGAATGAGAAGCCATATGTAACCGCACCCACTGACAATTAACTTGTCTACATACTGTGTTTGTAAAAAAAAAAAAAAAAAAAAAAAAAAGGACCCCAAAGGTGGACATAACTTTTGCGTTAACCCTCTGAAAACGGACCTCCAACAGGCAGCCATGGGGGATAAAATAAAAAAAAGAATCTATAATAGCTAGAGCATTAATTGTATTTGCAACAAAAAGCAAAAACATCTGTCTTCATCTGTCAATTGTTCTATTGGAATGATGTCATGACATTATCCTACAAGCGGTCTAGAAAATGGTGAATAGATGTCGTCACGCCACAATATTGTCCCGTAATGGCTGCAGGAGATTGTTCATCCTTTTTAAAGCCAATCTAAAAACTAAAATGACATCATTGTGCTGTACAGTTCCAACAATGGTGAATTTATTTTAATTTATTTATGACACTATTTCAATACTTTTATCAGTTATCATGGTTTATTGACTTGCATAACCTTTTACCTTTTAGGTTGTACAGATTTTTGGGACATGACATACCAAATATTTCTACTGACAAATCAAAACAGCTTTGCTCTCTGCTCATAAAAATGAGCACTCCTCAAAAACAAAAAAATTAACATAGTTCAGATAACTTATGGAGTGTTAAGTAATATTTCTGTCACATTTCTACATTTAAAAATATTTTGGATCAACATGTTTTATGTGTTTATTTGTTCAAATATTATGAATATTGTTTTTTTGTTTCTAAATTTCTGACATAATTTCAATACTTTTTTGTATGGTTTATTGACTTACACACTCTTTTAGCTTAGCTTGCACAGATTTTAGGGGTGTGAAGCATTTGAAGATATTCCAACAAATTACATTACAATAATACCAACATATGCAGTGGCAGACCATTTCTACACCCGAGTCTGAAGGGTTAAATCATGAACTGTATTCAGAAGAGGACAAAGGCGAGGACAGAAGCCTAGACACTTTACTGCAAACATCCAGTTATGCTCATATGACATCAGCCGATGTTGCAACATGCCGTCTGATTAAGCTGTCAACTCATCAGAATCCACATGTGCCACCAAAGCAGCTGTCAGCAGACTGTTATTTCACTTGTTGCACAATAAATGGAAACATCCAGGTAAATGAACAAAGTAGCCCGCCTGCAGTGACAGTTAGACCTACACAAAACAGCAAGCCAGTGTGCAGGAATGTCTGTGTTGCTTGGCAACAGTTCAG
Organism: Epinephelus cyanopodus; assembly: GCA_026686955.1. Classification (NCBI taxonomy): domain Eukaryota; kingdom Metazoa; phylum Chordata; class Actinopteri; order Perciformes; family Serranidae; genus Epinephelus; species Epinephelus cyanopodus. The sequence goes on along the minus strand of CM048916.1, from coordinate 7,382,861 downwards.
TCGCAGTCCAGTTGCAGAAATGTTTGTGTTGGTTGAGCCAAAAAAAAAAAAAAAGATTAAACAATGAAATCCTAACTTGTTGGCGCTTGTTGTTTAAAAGCAGAATCACACTCAAGGTCATGCTGTTGTGCCGAGATTTTGCTAGAATTTTTTTTTGAATATTAGAAAACGATCATGGTCATGATTAAAAGAAGGCAGCATTGGCTGGTAGATGTACACAGGATGCATAAGAATGGGCCAATGTCACCAAGTGACAGTGATGTTTTTCCACTTTTTTTGTTTGTGATAGAGTTATTATTCTTCCAAATGACTCCCCTGCCTCCGCATCAGTGAAGTAAAACATCACTTAAGAGTTTTCAGGACTCTCCACGGGGCCCAGACCCCAAGCTGTGCTGTGGGGAAGTAACAGTCTCGCTTAGTTTCACAGCCTCTGTTGTCTCATTTGAGGAGACAAGTTGGACCCACTGACCTGTTTTCTTGTGTTTTTCCGATGAAACATCTCTTTTTGTTCCCACTACTCTTTTCAACTGACTCTACTCTTACTTTGTATAATCCTGCATGGTGTGTGTGTGTGTGTGAAGAATCACTTCCTGCTGTGACACATATCCTCCTTTTCTGCATACTTTCCCAAAGGACACACACTTGCGAGGATGTGCATATATGCATGCACACACAATCACACTCTCCCATTGACAGAAAGACTGTTGAATGCCCCCAGCAGGGTATCTTGGGTTTCTGAGAAGGTCTAAGCTTTAGGATGCTAATAATGCGAAGCAGGTGTACTGTACCTTTATCTCCCTGCTACTTCTAACCTTTACAGTTTGACAACAGGAGGCTTTTTGCTTTATTCTACATCCTTTCACCTTTTCACTTGGCCTCTGTCCCTTTCTGTGGGGTGAAATCTTATTTGGTGCATGTGTGAGAGCGTTATTGTTGCGATGGTATTGCATGGTATTTCCGGGACGAATGTTCTGTATCTCGGTGGCTGCGGGCTGTTTATTTTGGTGAAAGTGTCAGAAATTCAATTACTCCTCTGTCATGTTGCTTCAAAGTCAGAGGAGTGCAAATGCCATTGTCGATTTAGGGCGGCTACCAAAACACTCTCTGCTTGAGCTTCACACTTGTCTTGGTGTTTTTTTTGTTTGTAATACCGCATCTATTTGTGCGCAGTAGCAGAGGCAACAGCAGTCAATCACAAGTGGAAATCCTTGAACTTGTACCCATAAAACTGCATGCTCTGGTGATTTCACACAGCTATGTTTGATTACATTCTCATACTCCATGAACTACACCATGGCTCCCTTGCAAGATAACTTAATAGATATGATATAATGTGGCATTAAGGCTGAATGACTCTTCTTATCACAAAACTGCCATTTGAAAGAGATTAATTTTCAAGTCGCAACAGCCACGAATTTAGTTACATTATTAAAACTGACTTTGCAAACTTTTGCAGTAGTCTCCCAATTTATGAAATGACATTGTCTGAAGATAAAATCCCCTTGGGGAAACTTTTCCTGGGCTCAACATCGTTACAATTACTGATATAATAAAACACATAAAGTCAGTATTCATACATTCAGCAAAAAATATAATACACCAATAAAACTGATACAACTACAAAAAATGCAACCCAGAGTATAAAGTTGATGGTAATGCACCACTCTAGACCTTTTTAAATAGGAATTGTGCAAATTTGCAGGAAAGCCCAATCAGTCTTTTTTCAGCATTGGCAGTATAAAAACAAAATCCAAGCAAAAAAGCAAAATGCCGCCTACCTACTTTTATTTATACAGAATGTGCCTTTTTCGGGGCAATGGGGGGCGTGAGCAAGTAACAAAACGTGTAGCTCAGCGTGTGACATAACCAGTGACGTGGGCTTCTCTCCTAAATCAGCCCGTCTTCACCATCCCCGTCATCTGATGGTTAATGGTCTCTTTGTTTGCGAGGACAAGGAGGGCGCGCAATTCCTTGTCTCCCCAGTTGCTCATCTTTACAGTGTCTGTCAGGTTTGTGTTTCCCTCTTGCTACTAGCTGCTCGCTAATTCCTGCTATCAGCTGTTTCCTGTTTATCCACCGCCAGTGGCTCGCACGTGTGGCATCATCAACAGCGCTTCCCGTGGCAGAAGGGCACCTTGTTCTTTTTAAACTAAAAATTGAAATTATGTAGTTGGAAGTGCATTTACTGACATCTTAGTTTTATCCTAGAAAATCAGTGTTGTGTCCTTTGGCCATTTCACACAGTTGGTTTTGAGAGCACTGATGTAAATGGTTCACTAAACCACGCCACCTTGAAGGAACACTGAGTAGATGAGATTAGACATATCAAAATGCTTTGATGCTGTCTCAATTTGAGTGTTAATGCATGTGTTCTGCAGAGCATTTGTTCAGTGTGGGGACAGCAGGGTGACTTCTCTCAATGTCTTTAAAATTAGCAAATGAATAAATGAAATAGAATAAAATAACCATCAGAAAAGGGTTATGATGACTCTCTGAATGTCCCCTGGTGACAGCAAAAGAAAATAGTAAGTCCGAATTAGGAGCTGAAAGCTCAGCAGGTGTTGTTTGTTCCCAAATATCTCTATGATTAAGAGTACAGCTAATACCACTGTGAAAACAGAGCTCAGACAATAACTGGGATTCGGTCGGTGGTGAGCGAGAGCCCCGGGGAGACCAAATCCGTGGCCAAGCGTTTGATTAGGCCAGTTTGGCTGCACAGAGGAGTGGGCTGGACTGCAGTCCCTGCTGCCGAGCCCAGAGAGAAAATAATGATCTGATGAGAGGCTTTGGGGTAGGCCATCACCATGGTAACCAATTCAGAGATGAGATGGAGAGGGGATGTAATCATCGGATGTCCTGACCCACCTGAGTTAATTTCAGTAATGTCATCCAGTGTTGGAAAAACATGCACACAAGATTATTATTTTTTTCTTGACGACAAAGCTGATGTAAACCATGCGCGGCGGTTGTAAATCAGACCGCAGAGCGTCTCCCGGAGCAAAAGCGTGTGGTCTAAAACACAAACCTTTGGCTGGTGTCGTTGCTGTCATCAGTCCAACGTCTCCTCAGGTGCGAAATGACTGCTGTCTGTCTGACGCTGTCTGGTGGCGGACATAATCACCTCAGTATACAGAAACGCACAGCCGATGTCCAATCTGATAATGAGCTCTGCTGTCGCTGGAAGTTGGCTCGGTCGTGTGCAGAGGTGGGGATTAGTGGATGGGTCGTGCGCTGGGAAGAAGAGCAGAATAAGTGGGTGGACAGTCACTTTTTTCTGATGTTTATTCGCTGGCCTTTGGTTAGCAACGAGACAAAAATACAAACGGCAGAAGTCACAGGTGATCAACAGGAAATCATATCTGGGAACATGTTCATGAGGACGCACGCTGTAACGCAGCCTCTCTCTTCTTGGCACACAGAGTGCTATTAGAAAGTGAACAATTAAACTCCCATATAACTTTGCTGAGATAATGTCTTTGAAATGTGAGTGCTGAGCAGGAGGCCCAGGGGAACAGAGAGATGAATAGAGGGGTATTTGACATTTGATATATATTTTCTTAATTAATGCAAGGTTCATATCACATCACATGCACAATCTGCTCGGTGATAAAACAAATACCACCTTAAAGTTTTAATTAAAACTACAGCCTATCACAGCCACTTGTAGCTTCTGATATCTCCTACCTGGCATCATGAGCTGGATAAGTCTCAGAAATGCAGTTTCACAGCAGTGGTGCAGGATATTATAAAAACAGTCAGATTCCACCAACTTAAAATCCTCTACTTATGAAATCCAGCAATATCTGTTGCAGTTTGAAAATGGTTTGTTTGTAAGTGTTTCCTTGCTCTCCTGTGTGTTGTTTCCACTAAAGAAGATTCATAAAGGCTTACAGAGAGGAGCGGAGTTTGTTGATAATTATCATTTTTCACCATAAAGTGGCAATTACATACCATCCTTTGCTTTTACTTAATTTGATAAGCAGAGCACATCAGCCGCTTGAGATCCACATGTCACAACAGGAAATCTCAAAAGTGCGTAGCAGGAATCACATGCAAGTAATACACCAAAATAAATGATTTTAATTAGTATTACAACACTAATTTATACATTTATACAACTCATATTTATCATTTAGGTGTTAAATAAAGCTGGAAACATACTCTCCTGCCTGCTTTAGCCCTGTGTTTTGTTTAGTTAATCAGCTCTACTTGGCCAGGAAAGAAACTGGCCGTTGTGGTTATCACTTAATTGCACTCTCAGGAATAAAGACCTGAAAAACAAATAGAAAGTGATCACATAAACAACAGTCTTGTTCAACAAAGTGCACAATTAATGACGCACTAGAACAAGACTTCAGCACTTGGGAGAAGAGAGGAGGAGAACGGTGGTATCTTGAGAGTCAGCAGCACTGCACAACAGGCTGACAAACCCACAACCCAGCCTTTGAATCACATTACTCTTCACTTTGAGTAGAATTTCTGACCCCCTGAGAAATAGAAGTCCAATATTTACTTGCCTAGGAAAAACAATATATGTCTCTTTAATTAATAGATGTTCCACCTCCTTCTTGTTTCAACACATTCTCACTGCGACCTCGTGTCATATCAACATGTGGTCATGGGCTTTGCATGTCGAGACAGGACATACAAGGTACCCTGAGTACTTTGGTTGTTAACGTTCTGGGATGCCACGTCAACTTCAGCCTGTTACACGCGTTGTCTGTTTTCAAATTACACTTCCGTTTTCACAGCAAATGTACAGTTTGCCTAAAGTCTCCTTCAAAATAAATGCATTACGTCAGTACAACCCCGCAAATTGCTTTTTTTTCCCTTCAACAACAAACACGTGGTTATGTTTGGCCAACACCTATATTCTCATGGCCCTATCTTCCCAGGCTCCTATGTTCCCAGGGTCCAGCATTCCCACTTCAATATTCTTTTGACACACATTAACCCTCCTATTTGGTTTGGATCAAGTTAAACCCATTTTAAGTGAAAATATGTCAGAAAATTGTGACCCTTTGTCATGTTCCCATCTTGATCCATATAGATTTGGGAAACATAGGACCCTGAGAACAGGGATATGATATTATTTGGTGCAAAAAGCTTTTGTCCTAAAATGTCTTACGTTTTCTTTAATGCATAGAAAGTCCTCAGTGAGTTGACCTTTAACTATAAAAGCTGAATAGACTAACCAACCAAAATGTTGTATGAGACAGCAACTTTCTAACCTAGTGTTAGTTACATGTATATCAAAATGCCTTTTTTGGACTCCAAGACATGCTTGTGAAACATCTGGATTAGGATTTCATCACTGATATGATGGAAAAAAAGAGGTGAACCTGGTCAGAAATATCCAGAGCTACACTGCCAACTAATGTAAAAAAGGCTGTGGCTCTCCTCAGGTCAGGGGGCTTGATAATAGCTTCTATTCAGTACAGCACAATACAGAGGGACAGAGTTGGTGAAAGAGATACAAAGAGTGTGGCAAAGACGCAGACTGAGTGAAAGACAGGGTAGTACTCGCAACGCCGCTTCCATGGAGCCTTCTCAAATACCAGGTCAGATGTAATTGCTAGCTAACGTCGCCATTCATCTGTATCCTTTTCTCCGACGTGCCCTTTAAATAGCAGCCCACTCTCAGATTAAAGTGAGATCACAAAGAGCTGTTCTCTGTCTTTAGCGCCTACCTTGCTCTTTTTGTAATGGCAAGGCAAACACATTTACCGTCTCTCGTCTCTTTTTGCCTCGCATATTATTCTTGTTTGTTTTTCTTACCCCGTCTTGCTATCCCTCTTTTAGTTATTGATTCAGTTTTTGATTTATTGCCTTCCCTTTATTTCTTGTCTCTTTTCTTTTTTGTTTTTTGACTTGCCTCAATTTCGCCGTCTATTTCTCTACACTTTCCCTTTCCTTATGGCTTCCTTCTGTTCTTCTTGTCTTTCTTTTCTTCCCTTGTTTCTTTCTTTATATGGCATTTTACTGTGTTCTTCTTTTGGCATCCATTTTATCGTATACAATTCCTCCTTTCTTATATATTATTTCTTCTTTGCATCATCCAGTGTGCTTCCTCAGTCCTGGCCTCTGTTTCATACTTGTGTGTCTTCCTCTCTTTCTCGCCTTCCTTCCTTCTCTTTCACCTCCATATTTGAATGCTGAAAGCTGAACTCTCTCTGGAACTCATTTAACCAAGTGAAGGTGATCCTTTTGGCCGACTCCTCTGTCCGTCTCCTTGTAAAAGCCCTGACATACCAAATCAACTGCAAAGAAATAACACTGACAAGCCCGACTGATCAAACACTATGTGAAGCTTCATGCTGCTTCACCTCTTTCGTTAAAGGCTGCACTTTAACGCCTTTCAAAAAAACTCCATTTGACAGCCAGCTGGGCTGCATGTATGTTGTGTGCGGGTGTGAGAGGGAATAAACTTGTCAGGATCCTGTATTTGCAGTCCACAGAAAGACAAACAAAACAAACTAAGCAGCCATTTTCACGGCTCTGCGAATTTGATTCAGTAGTTTATGCTTGGAAGATAACATCAATTTTTGCTTCGCACTGGTGTTTTCAGCCTATGGTATGTTTGACAGCCTTCATTTTTGAGTCTGTTTGTCGAAGGAGAAAAAAGGGTAGAAATGAAAAATAAGATAACACATAAATGGGTGAAATCGGTGATTTGCTAGACTGAGCAGCCAATCAGACGGGCTATCTCCAACTGATAGAAACAAATATGTGTAGAACGCAGTCGACCATGCTGGACACATTTAAAAAAGTACAGAAAACGGTCAACCACGGACACACAGCTGACAGTCTCCGTCAGAAAGCCGACTATTTCAGCTCGGTGTGTCAGAGGTAACGTGTCTCCATCACTACCTTTCTGTTTCTCTCCGTCTCTGTCTCTGGTGTCATTTTCTTTCAATTTTACCATTACAAACATAATCATCTCCCCGCGTCTGTGTCTCTCACTCGCTAACTCTCTCTGTCTCTCCAGCCTTTCATCCACTCATCTCTCTGTCTGCGATCATTATATTCTCTGCTTTCGGTTCACACCACACAAATGTTGAAAATAGCCATGAAGGACAAGTGGTTTGTGTAAAATACCCATAGAAAACCGGCTTTTATTCACACACACACACACACACACACACACACACATATGTATTGCATAACTCTATTTATGGCATCTCTGCACTTGCTGGGCTTAAAATTGATTTTCAAATTTTACTGATTACTCATCAAGCACAGTCATAGTTTACGCCCGGCCTCAATTTGCAGTATATCACAAACCTTTTACATAGCCTTGACTATGAGTCACTGTTTAAAACTACACAAAGAAACAAGCTGACTCCTCTTTGGAATTTTAGAACTGAAATATCACAGCTTTTGAAATGTACTTTTCGTCTTACCTGTATTTTCCTATTAAATTTAAGCAAGAAAACATTGGTTGGTATGATGTTTACATCCTTTAAGTGGCCGCCAACTTAGATTCTCACAACTATTTGGCCAATTTAGTCTAATAGTAAGAAGATATACTTTATTGAAGATATTCTTTATTAATCCTCGAGGGAAAATTCAATTTATTCACTCTGTTGTCATAAACACAGGCCCAGAATACACACACATGCACAAACAGGACTAATGCGTGCATAACATGGAGGGGGGCTTCTCATGGACAGACATCGCAAACAGTTCGGGGTTTGGTGCCTTGCTCAAGGGCACCTCAGCAGTGCTCAGGAGGCAAACTGGCACCTCTCCAGCTACCAGTCCACACTCCATATCTGGTCAGGACAGGGACTTGATCCGGTGACCCTCGGGTTCCCAAGCAAATAGACTGAGCTACTGCCGCCTCGCGGGTGGCGGTTGGCACACCCCCAGTTTGGCGAGTCAGCAAGGGGTACCAACACAGAAGCTTAGCAATGCACTGCAGTGGATGGGGATCAGCAATAACATGTATTTTTGCCACCCAAAAAAATTAATATCAGTTTAAGTGTACACTGAATAAAACATTTTTGTCAATGCCTTAATGTAAGTCAGCCCCTTCCAACATGGGACTCACTAGCTTTTCCCTTTACACTTCCAGCACTACGGGTATCACTCTGCCTCGGCCGTACTACATGGCTGACGAAGATGATGAGCGACCCTTCATCTGCTCCCTGCCAGTTGACAATGGCATCATGTCTTGCTCTGATGTCCCTGCCCGCCGCGGAGGAGGCAGGGCGTGCTGCCTGGACAAAGACGATGCCCTGTACCGTCAGTCACTGGGCCTGAGCCCCGAGCCTCTGGCCAATGGCAGTGTCAGTGTGGCAGGACTCTGTGTCAACTGGAACCAGTACTACACCAGGTGTCACACTGGGTACAGCAACCCCCACAAAGGAGCCATCAACTTTGACAACATCGCCTATGCCTGGATTGTCATCTTCCAGGTGAGGATTTTGGTAAAGTTGGTACCAACCAGGCTGCTTTGTTTTTGGTCCAAATCCACCTTTTAACCACTTTCTGATTCTAGATTTTCCTACTTGATGATGGTGTACAACCTTGGTTCTAACTTTCTACTGTAGGTGGGCTCAAGATGTTAAATGAGCCACACCCAAGACATCCATGGAACAAGAACCTTGCAGTATATTCAGTAATCATTTCACGGACAGCAGCAACGTGAATGCAACTAAAATGTCTTCTCACTGCAAAAGTTCATATCAAAACAGCTTTGACAGTTATAAGGAATACAGATCAGATATAGAACTTTCAAACTCTCATCCCAAGTCGTCACATATTGCCTTTTTGTCAGTGGCCTTTCACGTCTACATGTTACTCACTAGGTATCCTCTTGTGACTGCTGTTGACATTTAGAGATGCTGCAACCAACGCCAGGATGTCAACAAAACCACGTGGTTTGGTTTAGGCAACAAAGGCATGTGGTTAGATTACAAAAAAACCATCATGATTTGGCTCTACATTCATACAGGAAGCAAACACGGGGCTCCAGTATGAATGTCCGGAGTTAATTGGATCAATCCACCACCCCTCCCACCGACCCTTCAGGGACTTTCCAGCACCTCATATTACTTTGTTACTGGCAGTATTTCAACCTGACGCCGTCCAGCAGCATATCCAACCATCACAACAGGTGCTGTCCAGCAGTGTTATGAACAGCGTATCATACTGCTGTGAAAGCTGGCTTTTGGTGTCAGGTGTCTGACGCCAAAATCACTGACAAAGCAGCAGTATTTGATGACTTCTGAATGAGAATGGACGGGTACTCCATCTGCTTGCTGTTCAAGTGTTTAAGTTGTGAAAACATTGCTGCCAGGCAATGGTAACGTGAGTGCTACTGTCGGTGTCTAGAGGCCACCGAGGCTAACAATTTAGCAACCTAGCAAAATGCAGGAAAATAAACCTCCTTGTCCATTTCTGACAACATCTGCAAACAACATATGGACTCTGAGCTTTAAGAAAAGTTCCACTTATGAGACGGTGAATACCACAAGAGGGGAGCATCGTAAGGACATTTCTGGTGAACACTATGAACATGATCCTAACTGAAATCAGCATATGTGAACATCATCAACCGAGAGGAAGTAAACATGGACCCAAGCTGCCAACTAGCAATCCAGTTTCAGTGAAGTGGTCTATGTAGCAGTTACACAAAACATAGAGGCAGCTCAGGACAAATGAAAAAGTTGACTAAATTTTAGACTTGCATTGAGCTCAACAGTGTCTCCATATATTCTTTCCTTCCTGGTCCAGATATCCTTGTTTGCTTGGTGATACATGTCTCTGGAAAACATTGTGCAAAAATCAGAAAGAAAATAATAATGATGATGAAAGAGGATGAAACTTTCCCTATAACAGCATAAAATAAATTGCTTCTTAAATTCAAGCTGTATTGAAGCTCAGGACTGTGCAATATGTTGAGTTATTTGGGGAAAACAATTTCCCACTTTCTGGTGTAGGGTTAAATGAGAAGATCGATATCACTTTAGCACTTCAGTTTATCTTGGCTCAAAGACTGGAAACAGTCTAGCCCTGCTCTGTCCAAAGGTAACAGCACCACAAAAGCTCACTAGGTAATATGATACACCTTATTTGCTTACATAAAACCAAATAATTCATTGTTACACGGGCGGGTTAAGTGTCTGACTATTCCTTGACCAGGAGCACTTGTCAGGTAACCACTGAAGACTCAGATCAAGAAATAGTCCAGGACACAATTGTCTGTAAAATCACCATTTTATGGGATCAAATCATGATTTTTAAACTTCTGTTTCTGACAGTAAAATTCAAGTTTTTAAAAAGGTTTTTTGTAAAGTTCAGATGGATCAGTCTGACTTTTTCCCTATTTAACCTTAAGCTCTGTTTCCACCAAGCATTACAGTAAAGTATGGTTCAGTTTGGTAAGCTTTTTTTTTTTCGTTTCCACTGTGAAAAGTTGTGGATGGTACCAATCAAACCGTTCCATACCGTCCCCATGTTTGGTCCCCCCTCTGTTGGGGTACCTAGCACACAGATCTGGTACTAAAAGGTGGAGCTGTGAACACTGCAGTCTGTTGATTGGTCAGTAGTCAACGACAAGTCTTGCTCAGGGCTGAGTTGTGCCTCTCGCAGCAGCTGTAGACTGAGAAAAAATAAAAATAATTCACTGGGCCGACTGCCGGTGACTTTCAAGGTGCAACGTTAACTTGTAATGTTCCTCAATGCATGACTTGACATGAATTCATCAACACATCCATAATTTCACCATGACAACTTTAATCAGCAGTATGTGAGCACTGTTTGCAGTGAAAACTCTAGGGTCTAGGTACCATGTCTTGAAGAGTTACTTTTGTTGCATAAGTAGGTACCATTTCAGGTACCATACCAAAAGTGTTTGGTGGAAACGGGGCTTTATATTTTGCAGACAGACATGAGATTGGTATCGATATTCTCATGTAACTTTGCTGCCAGAGAGCAACTCTGCCTTTAACACGTGTATTTCAACCCATAGAGCAGAATTCTTGTGCAAGAAATTATTGTTTATGCACTGTGATCTCTCCCCTCGACTGTAGGTGATCACTCTTGAAGGCTGGGTGGAGATCATGTACTATGTGATGGATGCTCACTCCTTCTACAACTTCATCTACTTCATCCTACTGATTATTGTAAGTTATATTCATACATATTCAGTACAGGAAGTGTGCACACTGTGGGGCTGGGTGATCAGTGTCATCATAATGCTGTGAGAAGAATATTAAAAAAAAAATATATACATATATTGAATTGCAAAATCACACATAAGCTGATTAAAACACATCAGACGAAAGTGTTCAGTTCTTCAGATAAACTTTTAAATAGATAATTATGTTGGTTTATAATGAAAACTGACTTAAAATCATTCAGCAATTAGCATGATAGCATAATATCACAACAATGCAATCCCACTCAAAATTCAAAGAAGATAATATTGAGGTCATCCACTCAGATACACATCTAATTTCACACACACACACACACACACACACACACACACACACACACACACACACACAAACACGGGAAGACGTAGTTTCTGCAGTCGGCCAATTTACATACTTTTAGATTCCCTGTTTTTGTTGCAAAGCTACAGGTGACTACAATGAAAGGCTGTCACTACTCTCGCTCGCCTGCATGCCATTGCACACACATGCACACACACGCTCACACACACACAGCTGTCAGTGTCGTAGTGAAAGCTGAGCTGAAATCCCTGGAGAATCCCCCTTTTGTTCTGATAAAACACTTTTTAATTCCAATCCTTTAGCTTCTGTCTCTGCGCGTGTGCTGCAGTGTGTGTGTATGCTTTTGTATGTAAGCGTTGATGCGTGTTCCCCTCAGTGTGTTTCTTTTTTAGAGTGTGTGTGAGTGCGTGTGTGTGTGTAAGTGTTATCATAATGCAGTGTGACTGCCGGTCCTGGTTACTTCCCTAACCCAGAGGCTGTCTTGTCTTTTTTATTACACTTTTAATTGCCTGCCTTCAGATCCAAGCACAAGCTCTGCCTCTCTTTTCCTCTCTTGTGTCACCAGCACTCCCTTCCTTTCTTACTCCTTCATTTCTCCTTTCATTACTCTCTACATCTGTCTATCTCCTTAAATCTGCCAATCTCTGCTGCTTGCCACCTTACATTTCTTATCATTTCCCGCCATCTATCAACCCTTGAGTCTGATAACACATCCTTCCATCCCTCCCTCGTTCATCCCCCTTTGCCTCCCTTACACCCTCTGTGTCTCACTCCTTTTTCCTTAACCTCCTTTCTTCCCCTCCTTCCTTTTATCTCTCTCTCCTGGCTCCGTTCATCCACACCCCACCTGCCTTCGTTTTATCTTCCTTCTCTCGCTGAGCAGTATACTGGGTATCATTCATGCATCCATCACTCTACACATTATTCTCAGTCACGTGGAAACACACACATGCACGTGCAAGCAGGCACGCAAACACAAATCCACTTATCAATACACAGTAAAATGTGCCAAAAGCGTGGTTTGCATTCCTATGGAAGCCCAGTATTCATGTGAAATGATGTTTTGACCTATCACTAGGCCCTGCAGTGGGTATCAGACTGTGTTGTCGTAAATCTACTGGGCCCCATGATAGGCGACACCATTCTCTAGCCCTGAACTAACATACATTTAAGCTGCCTTAAAGTCTATTCTCAATAAAACAAAAAGCAGACACCTGGCAAGTTTGGACCCACAAAGCAGATGGAAACATACTGAAAACCCACCCATTTTAAGTCTAAAAAGCCGCTGGGAAGACAATGACAGATCACAACAAAACACCAGAGTTTGGAGCCTTAAGAGCCCCTGGAAAAACACAGATACATCATCACAAAACACCCACGTTTGAAGCCTAACAAGTAGATGAAAACATAACGATGATTCACTACAAAACACCCACATTTTGAGCTTAAAATGCAGCTGGAAAGACACTGACAGGTTGTTACAAAACTCCCAAGTTTGGAGCTGCAAAGCTGCTGGAGAAGCACAAAAAGGTCACAACAAAACACCCAAGTTAGCAGCCTAAAAAGCAGATGGAAAAATACAGAGGGGTTGCTACAAAACACCCAAGTTTGGAGCCTAAAAAAGCAGATGGAAACATACAGACGGGTTGCTACAAAACACCCATGTTTGGAGCCTAAAATGCAGCTGGAAAGACACTGACAGGTCTCTATAAAACTCCCAAGTATGTAGCTGTAAAGCTGCTGGAGAAGCACAAAAAGGTCACAACAAAACACCCAAGTTAGCAGCCTAAAAAGCAGATGGAAAAATACAGAGGGGTTGCTACAAAACACCCATGTTTGGAGTCTAAATAGCAGACGGAAACATAGTGGTGACTCAGTTAAACACAACCACTTTTGTTATTTTGTGGTCTTGCTGCTGCTTGGCAGGCATTTTGACTGGGTTAAACACCATCCGCCATCCTCTCTACCTCCTTATCACAAAGTCAGCATATATATTACACGTTATATACATATAAAACATGCAAATGCAACATATTCGTGGCATGCAGAAACATACAATGCCAACTGAACCCGGCTTTATGTCTTCATTTTATCTGCCTGTGCTTTACTGCCGTAACTGCCCCTAGTGCTTCAATCAGCAGTATAATTTTTATGCCATGGACTGCTCCAGTAGTCATCTACTTATTTAGCTCCACCAGTCTTACAGATAATAGTTATATCAAAAAACAAGCTTATTGACACACACACATGGAAAAGGACACGTTTACACACTATTTTCCAGATTTTTGCTGTGTAACATTATCTTCTGCATCAAGATTGCCTTGCCACAGTTGATTTGTCATATAATGGTTGCCTTTTGATGTGAAAACATCATCGAGGAGGGGTGGAGTGAGGAGGAAAGTAAGGAAGGAAATTACTGAGGACTGGAGTAAGGGTTGGTGGAGAGTAAGAGATGGGAAAAGGATGATGAAATTGAAGAGAAAATAGAGGGAAGAGGGATGGAAGGAAATGGAGGAGGCGAGAGGGAAGGGGGGGATGGTGAGTGAGCTTAAGAGCGAGGGTGATGAGGAGGGAAGGAGTGGAGGAGGAGTGGGAAAGGGGTGGATGGATCAATGAAGAGAAGGAATCAGGAGGTGGTGATGATGGGCTGGAGTGCCGGCATGAAATCAGAGAGAGGATTGGAGCGCAGGAGAGAGGAAACGACCACATGTTGGTCTCCCCCTTTGATGTTAAATGAAATGATATTAATTAGAGCGAATCCCTCAGTGTGTCCTCCGGGCTCACATGGCGGGAGCAGACACACTGATCACAGCATCGGGCTTAACAGTATGTCATACATTATGTCGTTCTGTCCACCAACCCACAGAATTAAAATGTGTATTCGTATTAGAGCGAGGGAAGTTTATACTGTACAGCACATTTTGTTTACACGATGCATTTAATATTAAATAGAAGACACACATTAAACATTAAGACCCGAGTAAAGAAGGCAAGAAAAAGAAATCTAAAAGATGAAAACAGTCCAATGTCATCAATGCTGTACTGTGACTGTGTAGCCGTCACTGCAACAGTCAAGGAGACATGTCATTTTGGATGTTAGTGCTCTTAATTTCTCCCCAATTTCCGATCATATTTATACTGGAGCATGTGCGAATTTTAAGCTTTTTGGTGACTTTTCAGTGTAGAGAGTGCAACTATACTCTGTAACAGTGATGCTGTGAATGCAGGAGAAACTGGTGGTAGCGGTTGCTGGATACCCAGAGCTATACGGCCCAACAATAGACAGCAGGTTGTCAGACTGCCCTGGGTCATCCTAAAATACGCTTGGAAATGGCCATCATGGAGGAGAAGCTCCTGGACCAACTGGTGGTGCTCCCCATGATCCACCCGCTTTTTTTAGTGTCTCATGTACCCACACAGATCTCTGTTTCTCTGTGCCTAAAATACTATTTACTGACAGCCTCTCACCCTCAACCTGAGCCACAGCAAGTACCCTCTGCCCTAACATTTGAATTACTTGGGAAAATAACAGTAGATTGATTACACGGGAGGGTTAGTGTAAGGAGGTGATGGGGTGGTTTCCTGGCAACAGTAAAAGGCACAGCAGGCGTATTTTTACTAGTGTTGTTCAATTAACCACATCTGCATTTGTAAATGCTTGCCTGAAATCCTTCAAAAGTTAGAGTCCACTTGAACCCTCCTCCAGATTCTGAATCAAAATCATCTTGATTGCTTGATTTGAATCAAAAATGTTCCCTCTGAGTATCTACGAAAGCCTGAAACACTGATGAGGAAGTAGATCTAACCTTTTTAATGTTTTTCAAGATGAATATATTCTAATTAGTCATGCATAAACTTGTTGTAAACTAGCATGATTTGACTCCCTGCAGTTGTTGCACATTTGTCTTTCTATCCCACAGAGACAATCAGGATCTTGTCGGCTCCGTTGCAGCGTGTTTCAAGGCTCATCTCATAAACAAACTTAATGCTGGAAAGCGATTTAAGCGCAAAAAGTTCGGTTCATATCCCCGCTTGTCCTCATCTCACTAACAGACAGATGACGAGACTTTTAATTATGTTTCCTTTAATACCGCACGACACTGAGCATGGAGGGATAGAAGACAGCGAGTGACGACAACCAAGAGAAAGAGAGGAAAGACAGAGACGGGAAGAGAGGTTCAGGTTGTGTATAGAAGCTTTGACAATTTCACTCACGTAACATTCATGCAGATTAAGCGTGTTGAATTGAATTGAACTGACGGAGGGAGGTAGAGTGGGATGAAGAGTGAGCGATACGAGAGAGTGCAAGACGAGATGCAAACAGTGATGAGAGGAAGATGGAGAGAGAGTATGTGACAGATGGAGAGACAGATGAAAAAAGTGAGATAAAGATGGAGAGAGTTTGAGAGATGCTGTACACTGATTACCATCATGTAGAGCAGCTTAGACAAGAGGACTCAGTGGAATTAAAGGCTTTCCGTGGAAAATAGCTTGGCCCTGTGGAATTAAGGTTTAACATCCAGAAATGCCAGCCTCAACCTGTTTTGTTACAGAGCTGCGCAGTGTGATAAGCCTTTTGATTTGACACAGTGTAAGTGCCCTCACTTATACCTGGTGTTAACATTCAGCCCATACACGAGTCTGGGTTAAGGCACATGGTTGTTTCACTGTTTATCAGACAGGAGCTGACAAACCTTGTCTGGGGTTTAGTTGATCTATAACCTTTACTACTTTTACTACGCAGCTCCATCTCAAACGAAACAAAACAACATGTGACTGACTTGTGAGACAATAATACCCAGAGGCGCTGTGATGTAACAGCAGTACTGTGGCAAATGAGAAATATTTTGTCCCCAAAATTCACTTCACTTTCCATTATTGCATGAATTTGGTTTTTTAGTAAATTGTTAAATACATCATTTGAAATTAGGATAAAATTACATTTGCAACATTTGTAAGCCATAAACGGTGCTTCACTGGAGCAAATCATTGACGCAACAGTTGTTGTAAATGAACACATCATTGAGTTTAAAAGTTTGCTCTAAAACCAGTGTGTTTCAACAACCCGGTTGTGATGGGTGTCCTAAAGGTGCAGCTGTTCCAATCACAAATGTTGTGCTCAAATTGATTTGACAGGAAAAGCATATTTTCGGTTGTTATATAGTCTAAAGCTACATGAGGCTACTAACAGGGGCTGGGTGTTTAACTGGCTTTTAATTTAAGTTTTACAATACTTTGTCACAACCTTACTTTTATCACCTCACTACTGATTTAAAACCCAACAGTCAATCACATCCAGGATTCGTTTTAATAATCCTCATGCATGCACATCAGTGAGCAGTAAGCTAATTTGAAAGATGAAAATGATTACCATTCTGTCAGGAGGAAAGATGACAAGAACAGAGTTGCTCCCGGTAGTGATACCAAGACTCAATCCATTGTGAAAAACACAACATCAACCATCCTATCTGAAACACAGACTATGACAGCACACCAACATGAAGCTCCAGGAAATACACTCCACCAAAGGTGAGCCCTCTGCAGCCATGAAGGAAGGCTGGCGTCCTATACTGGTTAAACAACCCATACTGGATTTTAATCATGGACAGCTGCAGGCTGCAAGCGACAAAAAACTAATGAAGCTTGTGGCTGGATGTGTGATAGATGACATGCTGCGTATCTCTGACTGACTCTCCATCTTTAAGACAGATCCTTGAGAAAATATTAGTCACAGGCAACACATGAACCCCAGGTGAAAAATCATTTGCAAGGTGTCTTGCCTTAGCTGAACTACCCGGAGGTTACCCTGACATTCACACAGAGGCACACCTGCGAAGTGTGGATTTTAAGGAGAAGGACAGAATTACAAATTTGTGGGATGCAATGGAAAAATAAAGTGCTTACTTTATTTTTGAAAAAACAGTAATGAGTAATAAACTACAGCTACATCAGCTGATCATCAACTCATGGAGCAGTAAAGTGCTCTGGCCTGCCTACTGTTGCTGCTTCCTCTGCAAGCCGCTTTCCAATCTGCCTCCACCCCAGCTCCTCCTTTTTATGTTGTGTCTGACTTATCAATGTCATTGATACTGGCACTGTTCTCCTCCCCAGGGTGTTTTTGCTGCTTCTCTCCATCCCATAGGCTTTCCCTGTAGGCGCAAGGAAGGGCAGAGAGGTGTGCTCTCTCCGTCTTAAGGCTTTCCATGTAAGCGTGTGGAAGGGCAGAGAAGTGTGCTCTCTCTCCGCCTTATGTTGTCCACATAGGTGTGTGGAAGAGGCTTTCTGCGCAGGCCTAGAAAAGACAGAGAGGCCCCAGGACAGAGCCATGCTGCCAAATATAATACTGCAAATGGAAAACCTTTTTTTTTTACTATTTGGGACTCATTGTAATTCTTTGAGGAATTGAGGATTTGTCTCCTTTATTCTCGCTCCTCCTCAAACTCTAACACACACACACACACACACACACACACACACACACACACACAGTACATCCATTCACTGTCATCCACACTTGCCTTTTACACATAGTCATTATGTCACTCTGCTGCAAACACCAACATTGCTTTCTCTCACACACACACACACACAGACCCACACACTAATCTAATTGTATTTCAGCGGCTCCAGCAGAGTGTGAGTATAAATATTTGATGGGATCGGCGAGGGTGCTGAACGGGCGCTGGGACCCACTGACTCCTTTTCAGTCCCTGAGTCCAGAGAGCTGGCATGAACACCAGTCTGAGTCTGACCGCAAATCTCTGCTTTGGATCAATGAAGAGCAGCTTTACACACAAAACACACACACACACACACACACGTTGGCTTACACACGCTTTTTTTATCCAGCTTTCCCATAGTGTTTGTCACAGTGGTTCAGATGGAGAGCAGAGGGGGTTATCAGGCTTCACCATCTCTATTGATCACAGCCCAGAGAGCGTTAGACTTCATCCCCCTCTCTTCCTTCTCGCTTGCTCTCTCCTCCTCTTTTTCCACATCGGCTCTGCTTCTCGGAGTGACCTTGCCCTTTCTCTCTCCTTCTGTTCCTGCTTCACTTGCTGTATCTTGTAAAGAGAGTGAGCCTGAAACATCAAACATGTAGCACTGCAACACAGCAAAGCTGCAGTTTTTAGATTCACCTCTTAGCAGTGATTGTATTTATACAATCGTAAACGTTTAAGCAATAGAAAATCTTTAACTTGGCCTTGAACCTGGTTGTTTTTTGTTTTTTATTAACAATGGAGCATTGAGTCAGGTTTAAACTCAACAGTGAAAGAAAGAGATGAAGAATGAGGATGTGGGGTGTAAAGAATGGATTTTTTTTCTGACTTTTGTGTTTGAGTGTTGCACAAGTCTCCCAAGACATTTTCATCAGGCTCAAGGCCTGGTTTTAGTCATCTCTCAGACTTTTTTCTTACACCTGTGTTTTCCACAAGTGTTTTAAATTACATGGCGTTATCCTCACAGTGATAGATTTAAACTTTTGTACAGATTATATATATTCTTGCTCCTTTCATAAGTAACACTTCAAGTTCAAGCTAAACAAAAGTGCTGAGAAAAGGGTGAATTTCGTAAAGTACTCTGAAACTTGTTTAAAATAAAACTGGATAGATAGCATGGCCAGCAACGGTCAGCACATCTTAAAAAACAAATGAAATTGAAATGGAACTCTTATCAATGATACCTCGGGGGAAAGACCACACAGTACTATCACACTAGCCTCAAATAAATAAAGTGACATTTAGGTTTGGCCGGCCATAAATACTTTATCTACGTTGGCATTCAAAGCCCTTTTCCCACATGACCAGTATTCTAACCCGAGACCTCATGTGATTATTAATAAGCTTGCAAATTCGCACATTCATGCTATTTTAACAGACAACTTGATTTTTTTTTTGGTTTTGATTTTAAAAGTTTTGCAATATGCTGAGTATTGCAAAAACATGTAGTGCAATTTCTTTCCCTTTTTAGCTGCAAATTATGTTTAGTGATGCACAATAATATCGGCACATCATCGGTATGGGCTGATACTGGCTTCAAGATGAACCCTCGGAATCAGCCAACATGCTGATAATATCAGTGCATCATCGGTATCAGCCAATAGCAGCCCGCATTATAATGAACTATTTAAATCTGTCAATAGCATTTTCTTATTTTGTGCAATGAATGAATATTACATACATTGAAAGTATTGTATTTCATGACTCCGTCTGCTGGTAGGCCATCACAAGAGTATACATGCATAATATGATGTTAACTTTGCTACAGAAGAGACGTGATGATCACTACAATTGGGTAGGGACAAAAGCGGATATATTGATATCGGTAGCGGTTATCGCTCAAATGAGTTGTTACATATCAGCATATTGGCATATCCGATATAAGTTGGTGACCAAAAGTTTGATTTTTATTTGCAATATTAATAATTTACATGATAAAAGAAAACAATACTTGGCAGCCGTGTATTGATACAATATTGCCACCCAAAATATTGCGATACTGTGCTGTATCAACTCCTTTCATTTTAGTTTGATGGTTGTTAATAGGGATGTATGATATGGGATTTATTGCTGATGTTCGATACACCAATATATAACAACTTATTTGGCCAATAGCAATATTTGGTAACGCTTTACTTGAAGGTATCTACATAAGAGTGACTTAACATTGTCAAACTATGACATGACATGGTCATGAACTTGTCAGGAACATTATGTACATGTCATAAAACATTTATGACTACTGTCATTAAGTGTCATTCACTTTTTGTAATGACAAGCTGACATTGTTTGGGTTGCCTTGATTATGACAACTTGACATTAATTAAAGTGATATTGCTAGAAGCTGTCTTTGTCATGACAAGTTGACATTAAATTTGTTTGGGATGTCCTTATTATGAAAACTTGACATTACCTAAGATGACATCAAAAGAAGATGTCTTTGTCATAACAACTTGACATTAACAAGAAATGCACCTCTTTTTGTGTTTATGACAAGTTGACATAATAATTATTATTGCCATGACAAAGACATCTTCTGGTACTTTCATCCTGGTTAATGTCAAGTTGTCATAATAAGGACATCCCAAACAAATTTAATATCAACTTGTCATGACAAAGACAACTTCTGGTAATGTCACTTTAGTTAGTTTGGTGTGGCAAATGGCTATAAATACTACAATACCCATGGGCCTTGGCTGTCATTGCTATTGACAAAATGCTGGTCAGAGGCGCAAATTAGAGCTGTAGTGCGTTCAAAACACGTCACTGTTGCACTTAGGGATGAAACAAAGAGCCACAGTTGCAAAATGCATCCAAATATTACAAATAATCCAAAAGCACATTCATTTGAGCTGCAGACTGTATTGACAGTTTTGTCAACAGCATATTTGCAGCTTGTTGATCGGATTTCTTTTTTCTTTTTTTCTAAAATGCAGTTATAAATTTACACTTATCTTGTACTATCTTTCTTTTTTCTTTGTCAAACATCCAGATATTCTTTAACACAGATCATCTTTTGTTCTGATGATTCAGCCACAAGAGTTTCATCCAATCTGTGGAAGTACTCCAACTGTGAGTCATCTAACATCCACACTGTGGAGAAAATGAATGGGACTTCTAACACTGAACCAGGGCTGTGCCAACAAGCTTCTCCTACTTTGGAGCTCTATACAGTTGGTACTCGCTTTGGTTACAGTATGTCACATCTTAGTGATAACAAAGTAAAGTCTTCAGGATGTTTAGGTATGACTAAATCACACAAAGCTCATGACACTTGTCCTGTGTATCATGATATTTTCGACTAAATACCTCAATCTTGATATTGCAACAGTATTCTAGGGTTAACTGTTGGTGCATCATGGTCTTACTCCTGAAGTTGTTGAATACTGGTGCTTGGGCAGTGACTTTCAATGTCAGACACTGGTGAAAAAGCTGTCCTTTCATGTCATCATGATATGTGGCTGGTCCCCGTTATTGTGTAATGGCGCCAAACGGCGTCAGGGGGAATTGCGGTCACACAACAACGTAAGTTAAGAGGGTGACAGTCCAAGCAGGACGGACGGAAGGTGTGGTGGATAATGACTAAGTGGTTAAAGTTAAACAATAAAACAGAAGTTCAGAAAATTACATACATTTACTGTAATGCAGTCTTTAAAAACAGAAGACATCACACAATATCACAATATCCAACATCTAAGGCAATATCTAGTCTCATAACAGGGTACTGGTATATAAGTAATATGACATATTGCTTGGCCCTACGTGTGAATCATAGACTAAAAATAATGAATGTAGCCTCCATGATGTCACCCATTGGTTTGTGGACCCTGGCTTTGCGGACCTCTCTGCCCTTCCACGTGCATATGTGGAAAGCCTTAAAGCAGAGAGATCACACCTCCCTGCCCTTCCACGTGGATACAAGAAAAGCTTGAGGCAGGGAGAGCAGCAGCAAAGACCCCCCCAGGAACAGAACAGAGCAGCATCAATGACAAACACAAATGACATTGATAGGTCAGACACAGCATGAAAAGGAGGAGCTGGAGTGGAGGTGGGTTGCAGGTCAGAACAGTTTAAATAGAGCACCCTGAATAAGATTTGCCAATTGGTTGCATAGGTGTGATCTGTCAGTTGACTCATTCAGCAACCAGCTGTTCCATCAGCTATGCTCAATTTTTGGCGCTTCTGCGTTGGCTTCATTTTTCAGCCCTGGAGGTTGCTGCTTGTGTAAATGGGATTCAATATAAGCTTTACCTCCCATATATTAGGAGGTGGAATTACAACAAAGTGAGGTTTTAGCTCAGTTCTCCTCATGGGTTAATAGTGACTGTCCTTCAACTAATGTGTTTTGTTGGTCTTGTTACCAAAATGCTATCTTACTCTCAAGTCAGTTACAGCTCAGTATCTTCAGTGTTCTCAGTGATAACGCTGCAGCTTTGTTTGCAACCATATTGTGTAATGTGTTATGTTTGGACTTGTCCAGCCAAGTGGGCTAACAGGCTGGAGTTAGCGGCAGAGAAACTCCACTGGCCTCAAGCCATCTTGCTGATAGTACTTTATACAGTGTGACTAGCTGGCAGAATCTGACCGCTAATAGCTCAGACAATTTCATGACTGTGTTTTCAGTTGGAGCACATTTTACACTGTGGAATAAATCTATTTTCTGCTCTTTTCATTGGGTCTTAAAAAACTGCATTTCCATGTATCTCTCTTCCTCCCAGGTTGGGTCCTTCTTCATGATAAACCTGTGCCTCGTGGTCATCGCCACCCAGTTCTCAGAAACAAAACAGAGGGAGCACCAGCTGATGCAGGAGCAGCGAGCACAGTGTTCGTCCTCCTCCACCCTGGCCAGTGAACCCGGGGACTGCTACGAGGAACTCTTCCAGCTGGTATGTCACATCCTCCGCAAGGCCAGGAGACAAACTGTCGTCCTTTTCAACACCCTGCGGGGGAAACCGCGCGGCTTTCGGGGTGTCGGAAGAGGAAGAGGAGGTGAAGAGTGGAGGAACAGGAAAGCCAACGGGAGGGGAGGACGTGAGAGGAGAGCAGTGACGAGGCACGGTATGTAGCTTAAAAAATATGCAGTAGTATTTAGATGCATGCTTCATTCGCTGACCCTTTAACACCCTCTATTTGCAACACTTCAGGTCCACCCTGTCCCCACCATAGCAGACCTGACCACGCATCACCCGTGGCCCTCACCGCCACCTCTGCCACCGATGGCTGCCCTCAGTGCGCCGCAGCCCTGTCGCTCGCTGATGGGGTGGGACCAGCTCGCAGTGCAGTAAATGATGAAGCAGAAGAAGGAGCTGTAGAGGAAACGGACAGGGAAGGGGGACAATCTGGCGGTAAGGAGAAGGGCGAGAATGATAAGGAAGGAGCAGGGAGCCATGGAGGCTGTCTTCCTAAGAAGGGATGCAGGGAGATATGGCATGACATCAGGATGAAGCTGTGGGGAATCGTGGAGAGCAAGTACTTCAACCGAGGCATCATGATCGCCATCCTGATCAACACCATTAGCATGGGCATAGAGCACCACGAGCAGGTACAGACAGCTGCAGCTCGCCTCTGTGTTGCAGAACTAAAGTGCTTCTCTTGGTCTTTTTGTTGCACTTTAGTTTCTCACCTCTTTTAGTCATTCTCTCATTTCTGCAAAATATGTGTCATGTTCTCCTCTTTCTCTCTTTTCCACAGTTGCCTGTCTATTCATCACTTTAATTAAATGTTTCCAGCACCTCAGATGTGTTCACACTCACAAGAGGCACACATTACTGTCAATATTGATATCTTGGCACACAGCAAGTACTCTGCAGGCAACGCATGCAGTAAAACTGAACACCAAATTTTAAGTAGCAGTTCTAAATGTTCCTAAAAAATTGTCAAGCACAGTCTCTTAGAAATATTTAACCCACTGTCTCCTATGCGTGTTCCATTGCACTATTAAATATCACCTCGGGATTTTGTGGTGGAACAGGAAGGGACCAGAAGTCCAAACAAACACGCTCAACTCTCAGAAGTATGAATGGGTGCTGAATCCTCAAAATATGTAAAAAAATGTGTACAAAACCCGAAACGTTCGTGTGGCAATAAACACTACAATAGGAGAAGACAAAATAAAGCCAAAATCCTAACCGTGAGACATGATGCAAAAGGATTATCACCAACATCAATCCAACTGCAAGAAAATATATGTGTAAACTGACATGTCCAAACAGTGTTGATAGTAAATGTAACCAATTGAAGCAATAAATTCCTCAGTGCATACTGTACTGACAGAGAAAACTGAGCTCTGCTCGTAGAGCCATGACAGCAGTGCCTACAAGTATCAGGATGCATTGTGAGCAAGCTTCAAAACATAGCAGTAAGTGACAAAAACAATCACTCAGTGGTCATCTGCCCTCTCGGCCCTGCTGGTCTTTTCAGTTTATCTTCAGGATCTCGAAGAAGGTTTCCAGCACACTTCTGTCCAAGTGTGGAGGAAAAGTTTCATGCATAGTAACACACACACGGGCTTTCTCAGGGTTGGCGTCTGCGAGAACATCCAACAAAACGGCCCACGCTGAAATTCACTGCTCCAGAATGATTCAGATGCTGTTGGCATCAGAGGGCAGTTTGAGCAAAGGAACCACTGCCTCGCACGGCTAACGCAGCCGCAGCCTCGGCCTCTCTGCCGCATATCTTCCGGTGTATATTGTGATACTGCTGAAAAAGAGAGTCAGCCAAAACACTGTATCGTTATCCATGACATCCTCTGTGCTCATATTTTGGGATGCAAGTTTCACTGTTGGAACAAAGCTAGAGAACAAGAAGATTATGCTTTTCAGCTGCATCGAGAGCACGCCCCCTGACTACCTAGAGGCTGAGACTAGAAATCCAAGCTGAAATAGCCTGTAGTTCTTCCTGCCCCCAACTACGTCACTGTCACGTTAAATGACAGCAGTGGATGCAGAAAGAACAACAGATTTTGCAGCAGTGAACTAAGAACTCCTGGTTGATGTAAAATGTATTGAGGAATTCATTGCTTTAAAAGGCTATATTTACCATCAACACTGGTGGACATCCATAAAAAAATGGCGAACTTTGGGTAAAGTTCAGAGGAAACAGACTCCTGACATGGATTTTTGTAATAAAATGATCAATGAAATAATACATAATCATCAGCATAGCCAAACGCCTGTTGGACAACCAGAAGATAACCAGGGAAATTTGTCTCATATTTACGGGAAACAGATCAAGTAAGTTTTTTGTATTTGTCAACATATCCAAGAAAACACCAAAACAAACAATGAGTTAGTCTTTCTCTTAATACTTTCAGACCTCCTTATGGCACTCAGCTACAAGTCTATTTGTTCCTGCAGAAGACTCACTAATATTTAATTTAATTTTTTAAGCCTAAATCAATAATAACAACTGGGCCTTGTAGTTTTTAGCAAAAATTAGTCAAACAGAAATAAACCCTGTATTTGTCTGGGACATTTCTTTAGACTTTGATCTGAGATATCCAGAGGCAGCAGGACAGTGATTGTGGAA
Organism: Epinephelus cyanopodus; assembly: GCA_026686955.1. Taxonomy (NCBI): domain Eukaryota; kingdom Metazoa; phylum Chordata; class Actinopteri; order Perciformes; family Serranidae; genus Epinephelus; species Epinephelus cyanopodus. Next base: position 7,357,366 of record CM048916.1, on the reverse strand, counting down.
ATGACTCAAAATAAACAAAGCCTGTGTTCTTGGGAATAAAGGAACATGTCATTGAATAAAATGGTGTGGCTCATGACAAGTTTTTTTTTTTATAGTTTTTAGACAACAGTGGAGCCTGTATGGACAACCCAGTCTCACTCCCAAGTCATCAAAATCCAGTGCTAGGGTAGTGATTTGTGTCGTCAGACTCAGATGAAAAGAGCCGTCCTTCAACATTGGCACAATGTGGTTGGTCATCATTTTGGGTTAATGGCGTCCGGGGGGAAATGCAGTGGAATTAGGAACAAAAGTTAACGTGGCAAAAGTCTGAGTGGGGGCTTGGAGAGCGAGCGGTGTTTGCATCCCTGTTCTTTTTTCCTAAACTCAACCATGCGCATTTGTTGTTGAAGGAAAAACATCGATATGTGACGAGGGCGGGGTGAGAGTGTGTTGGTGAGAATGTCGGACGCTATAGCATAAAGAAGTAGATTTAAGTCAGGTTTTACCCACAGAGGCAACACTTTTAGTGGGATCAATTCACTGTTGGATGTAGCTGAAATTGTTGTGAATATTTTACGAGATTGTCTGCTGTGATGTGATGGGTTGGCTGAAAACCATGCTTTTAGTTGTAAGACACAAATCTAGTAATGCTTGGAGGGGAGTTTTATCCATTAGTGATAATGCCGGGATGAATGTGAACTTGTCTTGTTATCTTCAGCTATTGCTACCCATACCAGCAAGCTAGCAATGTACATTTATGAATGGGGGAATCCATAGCAGTTAAAAATAAAGGATTTGTTGTTGTTTAGTATTTTGTAGATGCATGAGCTGCTCTCTCTCTCTCGTTGCCTGGAGTTATTTTAGAGTGAACCGACAACCATGTTGCTTGCAGTGTGAGTCCACAGTCTCTTCCAGTGTCTCCCCTGTCACTCAATGTCCACACTCCTCCGCAATTTAAACTTCTCTGTATTCTCTCTCCAGCAAATCCATCTCTCTTTTTTATATGCCTTTTCCTCCATCTGCCTTCATAACGCCTGTATAATCTGATTCCACAGCCAACAGGACAGATATGTCTGCACTCAGGTTAGGCAGCGGGGATATAGGTAAAGCCCCCGGAACATGATTTCACTTTTGGTTTACATCAAACTCATCAGGATCTTCAAGCGTTCCGAAATGTTGCCTCGTGCTTTCTTTCAACTTTATCTTATTTTTTCCCAGTTTCCTGTCTCTTTCCATCGCTCTGCTTTGTACATTCTTTGTCTTCCTATCAATATTTCTTGCTCTCGCTATACCATCGCCCACTGACGCCTGCCACCGCCGCAGTGGTGGGTCGTCTCTCATCTCAGGGGTGGCTAAAAATAGAGAGAGACAGAGCGAGAGAGGCAGAGGGAGACTTTGCTCCTTTAATGTGGAGGAAATAGTGAGCGTCTGTGGTTCCGCCGCCTGTTTAGCAAACTGGAGTCATGCCTCCCCGTGTTTGAACAGTGGCATCAGAGGCTTAATCTGCCCCATCGCTCTGATCCTCGCCCTGTAGAGAGAGGCGCTTCCACCTGTCCTGCTACACCTGTGGTCCATCTTTGTGTCAGTGTGGAAACAGCAGATAAGCAGTGTGGGGAAATGCCAGCCAAATACATACCCAACAACTTGCTTTGCATTTACTCATTACATGTTTGAATATTTATTCTTTACTACTGAAAATTCAGACAATAAACTAGTTATTTGAAACATGATTTGATGATCCAAAACCCAAAACACAAGATCGAAAGTGTAGAGGAATGCGTTATCTGCTCTAATTGCTATATTTATTTGCTCAAATATGAGCTACAGGTGCCAAATGTTTTTATAACTTGCATACTACTACTGACAGTAGTAGCCAACTGTGTCCTTGTAGTCCCCATAAAATCAAAAATATAGTTTTACAGTTTCAGTGCTGTGTCCCTGTGTTGCTTGCTCATTTGTCTCTTGTCATATGCCAAATATATGTTGGAGAAAAAAAAAATCAGTATTAGAGTATTTTTGACATCAAAAGTCTTTTATTCCGTAAAACCAGGTAAAACATTTTTCAATTATTTGATGACTCATTCTGTGCCCAGAGGTGTTTATAAAAGTTTATAAATCTTCTAATCTAAGACTTTTGATGAGTAGCTAGCTACACCGCTCATTTACAGCTGCACTCGACCTAGATTGTTTTGGTGTGAGAGGCCGAGTGATGGACATATCAGCCGTAGACATGTCTGCTTACTCTCCAATATAATGTAATTAGATGGCGTGTTGCTTGTGATGCTCAAAGCGGCAAAAAAACTACTTTTGAAAAACTAATTTAAACTCTCAGCCAATGTCTTTTTCCAGGAATCATAACCCAGTTAATTAAGATAATCCACAGACTTTGTTGTGAGCTAACTAGTTTTTCCTACCAAACAACACACTCCAACTGTATCACTGTGCAGAAGGAAGGGTGCATCTACCACCTGCTCACCGAGCACCTCTGAGCTAGCTAATGTTTCAGCTCGACTGAAAGGATCGCCATTAACGCTTAAATCTCACACTCTCAAAAGCACGATGAGTAGATGCACGCTTCCTCCTGCATGGTGATACTTTTGGCAGGTGAAGTTTGGTAAAAGTTTGTGGATTATTTTGAGTAACCTGGTTAATGGAATATTGCTATTGAGTTTTTCAAATGTATTGTGTTTTTTGTTTGTTTGTTTGTTTTTGGCAATATGTGCACCGCAAGCCAAGTGCCATCTAATCCCGTTATACTGAAGAGACGGCAGACATCTCTTTGGCCAATTTCTTCAACAACTCACACTTTAACAATCCGGATTAATAAATAGCAGGACACGTACAAGGAAAAATATGTATTTTTGATTATGGGGTGGACTGTCCCTTTAAAGACGTCAGCCAGAGGCAGCATTTTTCAACCAACTCATGGGGCTAACCTTAAGTTCATTAGCTCGGTAGCTACAGCAGATAAGCAAGTTATGATTTCACCAACAAAATTACCAATCGCCAGCCAGAATTTAGAAATCTGTCTTTGTCCATCTCTGATGTGAAAGACCCATTGTTTCAAAGATAACTATGAATTTGTAGTAGTCAATCTACCATTGTTTTCCTTACATGCTAAGTAAGAATGGAAAGCAGGTGTAGCAATAGAAATTAATGGGGCATGGACTTAGTAAACAGTTGGGTATCTGCAATGATGACAGTTGTGCAGATGACTTGATTTCCTTTCATTTACATTAATACATACAATAATACTTTTTAAACTGGACCTAGTTGTAAATGTCAAAAGATATTCCACACAATCAAGCCAACGTCTTGGTTTAAATGAATTCCATCAGTGCCAAGTGCAACTTGAATTGCTCTTGGCATCACAAATATGATCATAATTGTTGTGATAGAGTCATCAGACCACTCAGTCATTGTCTTGGAAGGGACATTAGATACAATGACATCATGCACATTACTGAAAATACAAGGCAATATCCCCCATTGAGCAGGATAGATTGCTCGAGTGAGGAGACACTTCAGAGACTTTAACAGCTGTTTGGGAATTAATAATGCAGCAGCGAGATGGGCACTTTGAAGATTTGACAGGGATGGATGGAGATCAAACAACACCGCTGAATGATTGTCTTTCTCTGCCAAAATGTCAAGATTAAAACCCAAGGAAATTACCAGATTGATGTTGCAGGAGCAGGCACGGCCACATCTGAAATATTCAATAACCACCCACATACTTACTTTCAAATATTTGGGGGGATTGCTGTCACATGCAAATTAAAATCACAGCAGAAACCAAACCTGTTTGGTAATCAAAAGCAAAAGTGGGTCAGAAAATTCAAAAATAAAATCATAATTGGGTTTTGGAGGACAATGAATCAATCTGCATGAAAAGAGTTGGATGTCTTAGAATAGAAAATGAGAGCAACCGAGCCGCTGAAACACTGCATCTAAAATTTGTGTTGTGAATGAATGCAACCTTCTAACCCTACCTGAGGATTAAGAATCAATAGGAAGCGGGACAAGCCTGAACAAGATGGATATCTGCATTAACCAAAGTGGCGGTTGAAACATGAAAAGGCTCTTAATAACAAGATTTTATCTTTCTCCACATCAAACGCGCCAACATGAAGAGACATTTAGGTTTGTTATGATTTCCATTATCACATTACTGATGTTTATACATGATACCACAGATGTGACTGTGGGTTGTTAACGATCACATGAGACAGGTGAAGAGGTGTCGCACTGACAGGGGTCGGACTCGCTGTGTATCAGATGCTAAAAGCATTGGGGTAGTAAAAGGCTGAACTTGTTGCAAAAAGTCATGAAACTGTTCTATGGGATGTATGTAAGACTAAACAACAAAATAGGGTTGTTGTTGTCGAATAAAAAAATGTTTTGTGTGTGTTTTATGATCTGGTTAAGTTTAAAGTCAACTACTTGGTGAAGGTAAGGGAAAGGTCCCAGTCATGGTTAAAAGGAACCAACATGCACTGTGGCGTCAAAGCCAAACACTATCCACTACAACCTCCTGTGTAGCTGCAACAATCCTGCTGTGTCGCAGGGCATCATATAATTTAGCAAGTGCCAAATAACAGGTGTAGCACAAAGCTTACTCATCACTCACACAGAGGAAATTGTAAGGGTTTGACAAAAGTGCTTATTTCCTGTTCCTGAGTGTCAGGGTCATGGAAAACAATGGGTGCGGATGATCAGATGTTTTGTGTTGACAATACTTCACTCAAAAAATGACCATTTGTAAATCAGTTATGCTGTGCTACCTTGAATTTGTACAGGTGTATTTTCGTCCATGGAAAATGGCAGACATATTGATTTATTGATTGGCTGGCGGTTGCTTTTAGCAGCAGCAAAACTATCTAAACATCAGTTTACAAACTCGCACACCTCATGCAGTATAATCTAAGTCACATGTAACCTGTCGTTTGCTCAGTAATTCCCCAACACATGCATTTTTGCTGAAATACCTTAGTATTGGAGTGTGAAGTTTTCTCCTCGAATTCAAGGTACCACGTCGTGACTAATTGATGGACACATGGTAATTTTGTGGGTGTTACTTTTAAACCGTTATAAATCTGAAACATTTAGCTGATTATTCAGTAAGTTATTTGACAAAGTTATTAAAAGAGAGAGTCACTCAGTGTGTTTTCCAGAAACAAATACTTCTTGGGATCCCCTGAGAGGGAGTTGACTGGCCACTGAGCAGCTCCCCAAGAACTCCATACCTTCATACACTTATATGTAGAGATCGACCAATAGTGGATTTTTATCAGCCAATATAATAATGATAGTTTGGAGCTGGAAATGGCTGATGGCCGATTATGGGGACAGTAATTTGAGATAAAATCAGCTGTTCCTCAGGACAAAATAACATTCTATATCGCCAAAAAAAATGTTGGGATATTGGGTGAAAAATGAGATTGAAAGTTTGTCACGCATTCATGGCTCACTCTACTTAATTCCAGTGAAATTATGCTTGCTAGCAAAACAGAGAAAGCACATCATGTTATTCTCTAACCAGCAACCTTATTATGCCCCTAATAAACACGACAAACCGTCCTACATGAGTTAACTTTAGTCTAAATCATGACAGTTATCTAAAGCACACATTACCTTGTATTTGCATGTGGGGTAGTCTGTGGAAAAGCCTTATGGCCGTACCCACGTGACAAGTGGAGGTTGCTGCTGTCAGCCACTATTGGTGCACTGTTCAGCCATTAATGATAGTTTATATAAAGTCCTGTCAGTGCTGATTAATTGGCCAAACTGATGAATCGGTCGACCTCTACTTCTGTTACTCATGTTTCCTCTTGTGCTCGTAAAGTACTTCCTGTAAAATAGAGAGAAGCCCTAAAAATGGCTATTACTTCTTCATTGAGTCACAAAGAAGGAGGATTCTAAGATTGATGCTGCTTTTTTTTCAGTCTACATTATGGTGTCCAGTGGATTAACATGACTGATTTCCACATCTCTAATGCTGGCGGAGTAGCAGGCTAGAGCACATTCACTTACCGTAACCGAAACACCTCTGTTAAGTTTGATACTAATTCGATCAGAGCAGCACAGTTGACTTCTGCTCATGATTTCTACAGTTGCTGAGCAATGCATGTTTGCAATTGTGCTGTTCATATAGCACTGCTGCTCGGTAGGTGGAATTACCTTTGTGCCTCTGCATTTTAAAAGCCATGACAAAGTTAATTTTGTATCAGTCAAATTACTCTTGACAGACATTAAAGGGTTATCAGTGTGTCGTAGAGTCAGTCACTTGTGTGTACAGAGGCAGGTTTTAAGGGCCGCGTTGCTTTTCAAGATCCTGGAGCCACACACACACACACACACACACACACACACACACACACACACACACACACACATAAGTTTGTGTTTGCTAATATTACCCTCTTAGAATTTAGCTCTAGCTTTATTTTTAGGTTTTGTTCAACATCAGGTACTGACATTGCTTTTTTCATTTATTTTTTAGTTCACTTTACAAGTACAACTGTCCTCAGTGTGATGTCAAATCCCCGCTCCTCTTTTCTTGTTCCATACATCAGCCAACTGGAAAACACACGTCTTCAGATCTGTTCCCAGGTCTGCAGTAATGAGACTGCAGTAATGGATCTCCGGGGGCTGTCGACGCTGTTCGGCTGGTCTGCAAACAGCGGTCAGCCGTCACATCGTTACCGACACTGGTGGGCACGCATCATTAGCCCGTTTTTTCACACGGCTAAACACTCATTAGTGCCGACAAACACACACATATATACATGCAGCGATACAAACAGGCGCACACATGCCCATGGATAGGCATGTAAATGCAAAACACACAGTGCTCATTGATTCCGGGGCGGTGAAATGTCAGAAGTGTCATTGCTGAAGTTACAGAGGAGCTCTGTGGAATAGTGATGTGCTGGAAATCATGATTGTGCCAAATTTAGCCCTTTGTGCGTGTGTGTGTGTGTTCTTCCTTGTATTGAGCAAAGCCAGACAGAAGCAGTAAGACAGAACGAGAGAGAGGGACTCAAACAGTGTCAGAGGCAGCTGAAAAGACAGAAATTGATGAACAACTCGAGACTGACAGCAAGTAAAAGAAAGCAAAATGTAAAGGCATACGGTGGAAGGCAAAAAATAAACTCATTCAACTGTTCCTGCCAATTTTCAAGTGTTAAAAAGAATGAGTGGAGTTGTTTAAATACTGGCAGTGTGTCTAAGAGCTAATTTTATCACTGTAACAATACATTAACAAATGCTTTGTTGTAATCTCCAGGACTTGAATAGGCATACAGTATTACATCATAGCCTCCTGGACTATTGTATGGAGAAAAAGTGTCTTTAGGATGTGTCTTTCTATGGTGGAAGGAGTAAAATGTTGGACCTTTTTCGTGGCAGCATCTCCGCCATCCATAATTGATGGCAAAATGTGTTGTGTTTTGTTTGCCTGCTACGTGCTGCTATGCTGGAGAGAAGCAGACAGTAGGGATGTGGACACACAGAGCAATGTTTGAACAACATTACCTGCTATTTGACTGCTTGTCAGTGTATTTGTCAGTAATCCTCTAAAACTGCAGCTAACCAGTACACTTTGCTCATGCTTTTTACTGGCATAAAAGTCTGTGTGTGTGTGTGTGTGTGTGTGTGTATGTGTGTGTGTGTGTGCAGTTGTGCGTAAAAGCTTTTGTCCTTCTCCTTGCCCTTTCCACCAATCAATTTGGAGCATTCGATCCATGGTGAGTAAAACGGCTGATAACTAGACAAAGCGATGAGGAAGCAGAAGAAAGAACGGACCAATAGATAGATGGGGGAAAAAAGCAAGAGCTCAGCCATGTGTAGTTTCCTTTGGCTTTTTCATTTCTTGAAAAAATATAGTTAAACATGATATTTTTGCTCTGTGTGTGTGTGTGTGTGTGTGAGTGAGTAGCCTAAGTGACACTAAATGATAGCCTTATGTCCTCTAAGTATTGATTGACTAGGACTGTCCGTAGATTGTGGATCCTGTTCTCTGACTTGTTTTTCTTTTCATTTCCTCTGTCTAGTTTCTGCCTTGACCTTTTTCCCCCTCATCATTCTAATCTAGCTTTCTAATTTGTTGCTGAGCTAGTGCGTAAAAGTATGACATGGTTAACACGGTAGGTTGGTCCGTCGGCCTGGTGGTCATCTGACGCTTAAGTTGGATGTGAAGTTGGATGTGACAGTGGCTTTTAAGTTGCCTTAACAAAGTATAAGGTGAAAGGCTTGACCGGCTCTACTCTGCCTTACTCTGCCTCTGATTGGCTTTCTCTGATGTTCTTGACCTAACCAATGTCACTCCAAGAAAGGCAATGGGATCCATAATATTAAATGTTAGCTAACACACTGACAATTTAACATAGCATGCTAACATTCAACATGTTTGCATGTTAACTAGCATGCTATAATTTAGCTGAAAGCCAATCTGAGGCTGCCAAAGTAGATCGTAGACAGATTACAGTTAAACAAAGTCTTACAACAAGAGCTTACCCTGATGAGCTCAGTCATCTCAGTTCTCATTCAGAACATCATTTCAATGCTTCACTAGGGTATTGTGAAACATCTCACTCGTGCCACTCTGAGAACCAGGGTTACACAAGTAACCTAAAGTTTAAATTCGTCCACAAGCAAAGTTTGTATTTCGCTGAACTGGCTGTAAATGAAGCTGTGTCATTTTACCTCCAGCAGAGGGGTTATGTTTTCAGTTGTGTGTCAGTTTGGTTGTTTGTCAACAGGATTATGTGAAGACTACAGGCCTGGGTTTTATGAAACCTGGTGGAAAGGTGTAGCAAGAGGAACCCATTATGTTTTCGACCGAATCTAAATTGTGGGGCAGATACAAAGTTATTTTTCACTGTCTTTACCATTGTGAGATAGGGCTTTTAGCCTTGGCAGAGATCTGCACTCTCCATGTTTCCCTCTAGTTTGTTTGTGTGTCCAACAATTTTGGTTTTTAGTGTGTAATGAGTCTTACAGCTACAAGGGTCTGCAATGTGCGTACTTTCTGCTCTAACTTGTTCTCTTCTTTCCCTTCCTTTCCTTCTCTTCCTATCCTCTTCTTCTTCTCATCCATCACTGTGCTCTCTTAGCCAGAGGAGCTCACTAATGTTCTGGAGATCTGCAACATCGTCTTCACCAGCATGTTTTCCTTGGAGATGATCCTCAAACTCACTGCATTTGGCTCCTTCAACTACTTGAGAAACCCCTACAATGTCTTTGATGGAATCATCGTCATCATAAGGTAATTACACAATATAAAATCCTAAATATACTTGTTATAGGATATCTTGGCAGAGAGAGGGGAAATAAGAGAGGCGGCTTTTGGAGGGCAAAAATATTATGTTTCTGCGATACTGACTGGTGTAATTCAGTCAGATACTTTTTTTGGTGTGCCAGACTGTTCTGGAAAGAGATCCTGCAGTTCAATTATTCATGCCATGCTTTGTCAAATTGTCATCTGCATTCTACATGATTGAAATGTACCACCTGTATGTATTTGGATGCCAAAGCGTCAGACAGCAGCAAACAGGTTTTGTCTTTTGTTGTGTGCGCCTGGAGCTTCAGGTGAGTGGCTGTGCCTTTGATCTGCTGGCGTTTTTTTCCCGAATTCATATGGCTGAACGCCTTTGTCTGTGATCCCTATTATAACCCCGAGATCAAATACACATCAAAGCAACTAAAACTGAACAAGATCAAATGTGCAGCCCGTCACAGAAGATACATGTTGATTGAACATATCTACATCTGTCTTCTTATCTCTCGCTCCACTACCAATTTCCCTCTCTTCATCTATCTGAATGTCCTCAGCTATTCTTACGGAGCTGCTCTGTAAAAGTGGCCCCATTCAGTCTTTGCCAGTGCGGAGCCGATGCTATTTTGATGCCATTTTGGTGCGCTGAGTCGAGCCTTTGATAGACACCTTCATTAGAGGACAAATTTCTTTAAAGCCAGATTTTCCACCACAGGAAGTGGCTCTATGCTAATGATAAATACATACCTGAACTCAAAGGAAATGAATCAGCACTTCACCTTTAACAGTGACAGTCTGATATCACCAACTCTTGATTGTAGATTGCAGAGGAACCGAGATGTACATTTTAATTTCCTCAGGCAGCATTATTATATGCTCTCAAACCACAGATTATTTTATCATCAATCAGTAAAGCCACTGCTGAAACAGTTTTCCTTGTATTTTCTGATGCTGAACTTTGTCTTTCTTAAACTTTAATCCAAACTCAGGAACACTCTTTTTTCAGCCATTTGGGCTGTTGCTGCTCTTGCTACCCACTTCTTTGGAATTTAATTAATGTGACCACCTGCTGTCAAGAAATGTAAAGCTGTCTTACTGTGAACAGATGACATCTGGGATCGCAGCCCGGTATCCTAGGAATGACATTCATATTAAATGAATCCTCACCTCCGAATCCATGCATTGCATCCAGTGCCAACATTTAGTGCCAATGCATGAAGCACTGAGTGTTATGAATCAAAGCGGATTGCAAGGATGTGAAGGTCAGGGTGGTGGATGGGCACGGAGCTGACTCACGCAGGAGTCTGTCCTGGCCCGTCACATACATTGAATTACCATTCACTTTTTTCCATTTGCATTTCTTTCAAAACCATAATCATAATCTTTTTCTAATCTTAACCAAGTGTTTTAGTTAAATCCTAACCGTATTTCGTTTATTAAAAGTACTGTCATTCCCTTTCCCGCTACCTGGTAGGATTGGTGGAAAGTTTTTTTTTTTAAATCACTGTACTTGATTCAGGGCTTCAGAAATGACCAATATAGAGATGGGAATCATGACATGTGGCATTTAGAAGCGAAATTAAAACCTTTTTCCTTAGCTGAACCCCTGTTGCTATGATGTTGTATCACTTGCTAATGGAGAAGAACAGGTATTAACATATACAGATCTGTATTTTTTTCTGTCGTTTTCTTTTTTTTCATTTTCAATTTTTCATTTTTCAGCCTTTCTCTGTTTATTGGATCACAAATAAGACAAGAATTACCAATCTCCCCTTTGCTCCCTCCTGCTGTGGTACTGGTTCTTCGGGCAGCAGCTCTAGAGATGGACATTAGTTTGGTGGTTGTTGCCGCTCAAATCCAGCAAGCGCAAATCCCCCATTGCCTGGTGTCACAGTAGGCTTGTGGCTGGCAGCAGGTCTAACCTGTGGTATGGCAGCAAAAGGCAGTTTTGCATTCCTGTGGAGAGGCACAGCTGTCGGTTCCCAGTAGCTTGGGTTCGTGCTGGTTGGATTCGAGATGCTTCAGTTGCTGACTGACGACCCGTTTCCAGAACTGCTGCCCACTGTCCTCTCAGTGATCTGGTCTGTAGTGGCGGGAAGTGAGGAGGAGGATGGCTCACTGTAATTCAAGACTCTCATGAACGTGAAGCCGTGGGCCTTTAGCCCTGGTTAGCAGCAGGCTAAATTATGGGCAGCCTTCTCTCTCCATCTCTGAAATGCTTTGATGATATTAATATGTGTTTTATTGTGTTTATTGTCAGACTCTTTTTAGACTCTCTTTTTGATAAGTCGGCCTTCATTTTTTTGGGTTGCTTCACGCCGTGGCAGTTATTGTCAATGCTGGAATAGCAACTTTCTCTGCAGCATTCTCCACCATTACATCAGACTTTCACCAAAGTTCCATGCATGCATAATTGCATTTGTTACACAGAAATTATCTGTGATTGTCCAGTGTCTCCTGTCACGGTCTAGCATTTCTAAAGTCAAGAGAAGATTCAGAAATCAGACCACTTGAATTACAATATACAAAGTTTATTATGGTGTTTCTGCCAAATAACACAAAAAAATAATCTGCCTACCTCATTTTTTTATACTTTAGTTTATCATTGTAGCTGTCTATGTGATCTGTGTTTGTCTTCTCAGTGTGTGTGAGATCATCGGCCAGTCCGATGGCGGTTTGTCTGTGCTGAGGACCTTCAGACTGCTGAGGGTGCTGAAGCTGGTGAGGTTCATGCCAGCTTTGAGGAGGCAGCTGGTGGTCCTCATGAAGACCATGGACAATGTGGCCACTTTCTGCATGCTGCTGATGCTCTTTATCTTTATCTTCAGGTGAGGTGATACATATACGTTCTGAATATATTCTGTGTCTGTTTGTGTCTCGTTAAAATGCCTATTTTAATTTTACAAGACAACCTGTCCATGCTTCTCCTGCTCCTCATTACCTGACAACTGTACCAAGGCGCAGAATCCTTCTCTTTCAAATAGTGATTTTTTTGTTTGTTTTCTTTTGTTTTGTCTCCTCAGTGCGTTGGCTAAGAGAGACATTGTTTCATCCTCTGCTTTTATGTGTGTTTGTTTGTGCCAGTTTCTGTCTAGTCCTGCTCACCTGCTTAACAGCTGACACTGAAGCGCAGAGGGTCACAGTGCTCCGCTGCTGCTATTAACCCTGGGCGAAATGTAACGAGAACACACTTGGAGATCTGGTTAGAATTTAACAAGCAGACACTTAAAGAACTGGAGCAACATAACAAGCCGACATTTGTAGATGCTCAAGCACTGACGCAGCAGCCCCTCTGAAGGCTTAAAAGGTCTTTCAGTGGATGATCAATGGCTGCGGTGCTCGGCGTCTTTGTTTCCCTCCCTCTCAGCTTCGCTTTCCACTCGAGCCAGTTTGTTTAATTTTGCTTTCTAAGGTGATGTGGGAAGAAAATGACCCTGAGGAAATCAAAATACACACACAAGAATGATTTTCCTGTGTGTTCAGGCACAAACCAAATCATGACAGAGTCAGTGTCAGTTTAACTCCATCTTAATTACCTGGTTGAAAAGACAACTTTTGGAAACAGTATCCACAACAATGCTGTCCTCAGGTGCTGGTTTCTTTGGGCATGATTCACAAGCACTACTTCTAATGGTTTTCACAGTTTGGCTCTTGGGTTCCCTGCAAGGAGTTATTGTCTATATCTATAACAATTGTGTGCAATTAAGCACACATTAAAGGGCCACTTCGATTACTATTAAGTGTTTAGTATAGTACTTAACAGTAAGAACAAGGCCATTGGAGTAGATGACATTTTATGTAACCAGGCTTTAGGGTACAGTCACATTCAAATATTCACATTCATCCTCATTATCCCAGCCAAGGAAGTGTTTGGCTGCAGCCAGAGCACAAAAACAATTGATAACAAACAGAACTGCATATAAGAGGCAGCATTTATGAAATAACAAGCAGCAGAGACAGCGAAAAGCCATAACAACCCAAAGCTCTAAAAAGTAAGCCTGACATGAATCATGCTTCAAAAAATCTAAAAAAAAAAAAAAAGATCCACTTTTAAATATAATTTAGGTACATCAGATCATTTCTTTTTAGAGTGTATGATATGTTATGTCATCAGAAGCTCTGTTGTTGTGTTGCAGTATCCTGGGGATGCACATCTTTGGCTGTAAGTTTAGTCTCAAGACTGAGACCGGTGACACGGTGCCTGACAGGAAGAACTTTGACTCCCTGCTCTGGGCTATTGTCACTGTTTTCCAGGTAATCAGCAAATCACTGTTTGGATAAGCATGCGCTAAACACACTCACACACATCTCTACATAATTGCTCCACTTTCAACCGACATATTTGCTATTTGCAGATGACTTTGCATGTATTTCTTAAGATATGATATATTTCTGAACACACTTGCAAAGATAATTTTACCTGTAAATCAAGTCATCTAACGTCCATTCTCAGAACCCATCGGCTGTATTCGGCATCTGACTTCGACCGATTTTTTTACATTCCGGTTTGATTTGGGCGGAGGAGGCGAATTTCCGTTTCCGACATCCATTTGTACATATGCTGAACCATTGCGATGGATTCATAGTTTGCAATTATGTTCCTCCTCGTAAGTTCACTGCACGGAGTGTTTAACCTGGCAACAACTGCAGCCGGCTCAAATGGGATTGGTCAATATAACGCGGACTACAAACAGCCTACAACCGGAAACCAGGGCTCTTCCGCTCTTCTTCCGGAGGCAAGATCTCCGGGGTTTGCCTACAGACACTGCATTCACTGAATGTAGAGTCTGTATATAGAGACTATCTAACATCCTAATGCTGTACAAGATTGCGTATTGGTTATAAATAAATTTTTAAGTTTCCTAAATCATATTTTTAGGCATGTTTAATGCTAATATCCCAATCTGTAACAATCTAAAGATTACAAGTCTGTTACATTTTCTGTAAACTTTAATATGGTGTATTTGAATCCATATTTAATTAAACTGTTTAAGTAGTGTACTTGTGTCCTCTTAACGCCTTGTATGTGTGTGTTTATCCCTGTAATTATCCCAGATTCTGACTCAGGAGGACTGGAATGCGGTTTTGTACAATGGCATGGCAGCCACCTCACCACTTGCTGCTCTTTACTTTGTGGCCCTGATGACATTTGGAAACTACGTCCTCTTCAACCTGCTGGTGGCCATCTTGGTCGAAGGCTTTCAGGCAGAGGTAAGAGAACTCATTGCAAATAACTGTCTTCAGTTTGCAGGATGTGAGCTTGTTTCTGTCGTAAATTGATGTCTGCATTTGAATTGATTGTTGATGATCGGAGTGCCGCGGCCAGGTTTGTTGATCTTATTTATTACCAACCTTTTGAAAATGTTAATTAAGTTCAGCCTGTATCAGGAGAGGTGAAATATTTAAAATTATCACTGACATGTATTGCCCTTCAACAGCAACCAAAGAATTGCAGCAATCTAACAAGCTCACAGTAACTCAATAATTCACTCCAGAGTGCCAAATTTGTAATACTGTGAAAATGAATCTTTGTTTAACAAGACGTGACTTGTAAAGTGACGGAGCAGCTCTTACTGATCTCTAAAAACAGATGTTTGCAGACATATGCAGAACCTGTATTCAAGGGGACAAGATTCTGGTATCCAGAGTGTGCTGGCTTCAGTTTGAGTACAGCAGCAGGTAAACAGTCCTTGTGGAGAGCAAAAAGAGGCCTAACGCATCTGCCGAATTGCAATCTATTAGATAGTCTATTAGATAGTAGCAGATTGTCCAATGAACCTTTTGGCTGTCATCAATCGACTATAGCTTTTTTTGGCTTTTTAAAAAGTTATTCCACATTCACAGATATCTGTTTATAGAGATTAGTCAAAATGACCAGTGCACAGAAGAGGAAGTCCTGGGCAAGGTGGAGCAATGCCAGGTGCCCCAAAATATTGGGTTCGGCCCCCAGAGGCTTGTTGTCATCAGAATGATAACTGATGGATTCTGAGATAGGCTCTTACGTCGCAATTATTCAATAACTGTTTCCAAAAAAGTACCAGATTTCTAATATCAGAGCTCCCAGGTGTCCTTGAAATATTGAATTTTTGTGAATTTAAGAGAAAAAGTTTTGGACAAAGGACATTAATAGACATGGGTCTTTGAAAGTGCTTGAATTTATATATTTTGTGTAACAATATAAATAGATTTTTTTTAATATCATCTGCCATCACTGTAACGCACTATTACTACTGGGAAGTGTTTACACATTCAAGCCTCTTTTTGATTGCTGTCTGTGAGCTTCTGTAAAGCCTGCAAGGTCTCATTATAAAAATGCTCACTGTTGTGACAATAATTCACCTTGACCCATGTCTCAAACTATGAGTCCTTGAATTTGAGGGAATTGGATTTGGATAGTCTCTGAAAAATAAGTTTAAGAAAGAGTAGAAACCCGGAATATTTAGAAATTAATCATTTATCAAAACATGGCCTGCCAATCTAAACTTTCAAACTTTGACATCTCTTCTATATTTATCTTGTCTCCATCCATGCATTCTGTGCATGGAGTCATCCCCTATTGGCAGCTGACGTCTATCCATCTATCTGTGTTTCGCAAAGACTTTAACCTTTTGCAGTGACCTTTACAGCTAAAATAAGCCCAGCTCTTGAGCCTGGCATATCTTCATTATCAAAGTACTCAGCAGATTGACATGCATAGTTACTGCTACTACTAGAGTGAAAATAATGACACATTGCATACCAAGTTTAGGCTTGTATTAACTATGCTATGAGCCTGTGGATACTATCAGGGGTGAAAACTGAGCAAAGACAGCCTAGATTTTCAAAGGGTTTAAATTCTGTTTTATACAGTAGAAATGGTAATTACAGTATTGGTCAAAATTATTTATCTGAGGCTGTACCAGCAGTCAAAACATAATAATGGTGTATTCAGCACAACAGTGTAATTTCCAAAGCAATTCATCTCAGCGGAAAACACTGGAAAATGATTCTGTCAATCTGCCATCAACTGTCAAACTCGCAGATGTATCATTGGAAAATTGTAGTGCGGTTGAGTAATCCAGTTGACTTTTCCTGCACGGATCAAAGGATTACAATATTCATGGCCCGTGTGTGTTGAAGGGGAAACACTGACACAAATCACAAGGCTTTTGATTGATCTTTCTGAAACGCCAAAACAAAATACAGTCATCAGTCTTTCAGTGTTTGCCTTTCATTGTCTCTCTCTGCTTCTCTCGCTGAAGGTCTTTCCCCCCTGGCTCTTTCACTTTCCAAAGCTCATCTATTACTGCCATATACTAGGTATTATTAAGCCAATTTACTCCAGATTTTCCCATTGTAGAGACCAAAGAGGAATTCCCACTGGCCCTAACCAAACCACCGGGGTTACTTTCGGGCAGGAGTGTGTTAGTAGTTTGAGGGTTTTTCCTAGATCTAATCTTAAGACACAACACAGATCTGAGCCACCCTGATAACCTCAAATGTGTTAGAGAGCAGAGTCTGTGGCTTTGACTGGTGTCACACAGGAGATTTGAGGTCCTGAGTCAAGCAAAATCTGTGAAATCTGTTACAGTGCACTTGAGTAATTCCCTGTCTCTTTTTTCTCCTCCTCTCCTCGGTCTGCCCCTCGCTCCTCTTTTTGTCTCCAGGGTGACGCCAATCGTTCTTATTCGGATGACGACCACTCCTCCTTTGATGAGAGCGAGAAACACGACTCCATAAAGTTGTCTGGTGAGCTGATGGCATATTTTCATCTCACTCTTACAATTTATTTTATTTTAGGTTTATTGGTTAGTAGCTCGAGTCAAAACAAATGACCCATCTAGTGTAGGTTGTGACATAATGTCTCTAAAATCATAATTATATCCCATAACCAAGCTGAAATACAGCACAAGTTTTTCTCCCAACATGAAATATGAATATGTTAGCCTGGAATCTGCGAGCTCATGTTTTATTTGCTCTAGCAGATGTTTCCAATCTCCCTTCTGTTCAGACAGATTTATAGCCAGTGTGGCCTGGGTTGGGTCAGTCACAACTGTTCTAATATGACTCTGATTGGTTGTAATTGAGTCCAGTCTGCTCTGTCCAACTCAGTGCACCACACTCACGAAACTCAGGTTAAATTGTCAAATGATGCAGTGCTGATTGAATATGAATCACGATTCTGTTACTGCATTGCATGTTTTCTGCCTCATATGTTTAACTGTTTCACTGTTTAACTGTAATTTCAGAGCTGATAGTTTGTGAGGCCACAATTTTTTTCCGGCTTGAAAATGGACCAAGCATCACCTCAACTTGCATGTGTCACCCAGCGCTTGTCTCATATTTTGTTGCTCTGATTGGTTGTAGGTCACGTTCTGTTGCTCTCGTGTATCCACTTGCGTGCGGAGGCATTTGGGTTTTTCACCCACAGATGCTGCCCTGTGGAAATAAAATATGAACTGAGAGGTTCCACAATACTTTGGTAATGCCAAGCTATGAATGTCACTATAGTGAAAAAACAGCATCTGTCTTTTCACACATTTCAGTTCATAATCTCATTTAACAACCAAGACAAATCAGTTTTATTTATATTGTCCAATGTCACAAATCACAAATTTGCATCAAGAGGTTTGACAATTTGCACAGTATGCAACACCAGTTTCCTCAAGGCCCAGGCACCAAACCTATTGCAATGAACTAGTAGCTATGAAAGCTGACTGTTGCGTCGCCTCACCTCTCCAGACCTTGGCCACAAAGTTGCACATGGACACACCAGAAAGACTACAGCTAATCCCTACCACCAGTCAGTGGCAGTCTGTATTTATCAGTCAAAAAGGTAAACCAGAAGATTGTCTTGATGCTAGTTAGCTAGTTAGAACATTAACAACACAATCCCATGTTAAAAGAACAGACCACATTTATCGTATGCCAGTGAAGAACAACGCAAACCATCAGGAATAATTTCTGTTAAAGAGCTCAGTGGCTAGAGAAAAATAATCTAACCTTACGTAACAAGTTTGTTTTGGTCTCACGCCCTCTTGACTTTAGCTGTTTTGTTTACTTTCCTCACTTCTGTTTCACTTCTCGTGTGCTGAGCTGAACTGCCAATCAGAGAGATTTCATTAGCTGTTGGGTTTCGCTGTCTCTGACACCAATTCAACATGCTGAATTGGCCTAGAAACATTGGTGTGGGATGCACTGCACAGACTATGATGATGGCTGCTCACCAGTGGCCCAATACTGACCAATGGCTGACCGTTGACTTGGTGTGTCGGGGCCTTTTGACCCTTGAATTGGATAAGCAAACCCCCCGACAACGGAGCAACAGAGAAGGGACTCCTCTCCCTGGGCAGAAGCAATTAGGGCTGCAACTAACCATTATTGACTTTTATTGTCAAATAATCTGTCAGTTATTTTCTTGATTCATGAATAAGTTGTTTGGTCTACAAAATATGAGAAAATGGCGCAAAAATGTCAATCAGTGTTTCCCAAAGCCATAAAAGACAAATATCTTGTTTTGTCCACAACTCAAATGCCTTCAGTTTACTGTCACAGTCACAGAGGACGAATTCACATTTAAGAAGCTGGGATCAGAAAATTGATGTTTTTATTAAAATGTTACTCAATGCATTTAATCGATTATCAAATTAGTTGACAACTAATTAAGTAGTTGACAACTAATAGATTCTACATGCAGTAGATGTCATGTGTGCAGAATAACCAACATGTTTGAATTACAGTATGCACAATCTGGATGCTAAAATTATACATGGGTATATGGATCCAGGAAAGTGTCAAGCAGCTTTCAGGTGTTGCCAAATGTCTATGTTATTTAGTACCATTAAAAGCAGGGTTTGCAAAAGTGGAGGATTTTTAAACCAAATGCTTTGTTTCTGTAAGTTGTGCCGATAAGTTTGACTCACCACTACTACCAATATTGAAATCCCAGACTTTCCCATTTATGTCAAAACTGAACAACATACCCAACAATCTGTTGCATCTCACATTTAAGCCCGTAGTCTTTGTTTCCAAGCGAGGCTTATTCATGTGTTCCACCCAAAACACCAAAAGTAAGACAGAACTATGCGCCAAAGGCTTACAAAAACTCAGAATAGCCAGCAGTCTTGAAATATGAATGAGCTCTATCTTTATCCAGAACTCACAATGAACCTGTTCCAGCCTTCCTCAACAGACCCAGTAAACAATCTAGTTCAGAGAGGATTAAACATAAGTTCAGAGACTGGGGGAATCACTTCTATACAGTATGAGTGGGCTACTGCTGCAGAGGAGATGTGATCTCTGCAGTGCAGTGTAAGCAAAAGATGAAACCCTGCAGTCTGTTTTGATATCGATGGAAATACAACAAGGTGTCTGTCCACTTACACAGCTCAGAGGCATTACCTTTGGTTCTTTGGCTTTTCCTTTTTTGAGTGGGCAGTGAGTTGTCATTCTCATCCTCTCTCTACATTTTAAAAAGTCTTTTTTATCTCTCTTTTGTCTCAAGAAGCATACGAAGTGAGCCAAGGGTCATATTCTACTTGTGCATTTTCACTTGAGGAGTATCTTCAGCTGTGGAGTGGATTTCGGTGTTATCATCCCAACCACTTCAAGGAATTTTTTTCCTTGAGAAATTCATAAGACTGAACGGAAAGCAAAACCAGAAGTTAGTGCCTCAGAAACAGCTATCTTTTTAGATTTCTACGTTTGTATTTTTCAACTGAGAGGAGCTTTTACAGACCAGACTGACTTTAAACTCAAAACCAATCTAACAGCTGTCTTTAAGTTGCTATAGTATAGCTATAGTTACTATAGTATAGTATAATGCCTAAATTTATTCAGACTGCCTAACCTCCATAACCCGCTGTCTTCTCTCTCAATTTATAAAAGCCTTACTGTGTTATTGCTACAATGGCTCTCTACATCTGAAACTCAGAGCAGACTTTAACCCATTGCCTGGGGGTTGTTAAATGTCATTCTGAATAATATGGGAAATTACTAGGTAAAGTAAAGGTAGACAACACAGCTTGATAGAGAGTAGCTGAGGCAAACAAAAGAGCACAAAAGAGTTGTAATCTTATGACAGCATCAAAGGAATGAACTAAAACTGTGGATTGATGATGCCTTAAAGTGTAAAAGCATATGAGAATTCATAATTCTTTCGATAGACACCACACGGGAATGTTGGATAGATGGCACAAATAAACAAAATGACTCTTTTACTTTCTCTCTTTGTTGAAATACCTCTAGACCCAAGGATCTGCACACTGACACCCAATGGCCACCTGGAGCTGGGGGCTCTGTCAGGGCCCAGGGGATCCTACTCCTCAGAGAGGCGGAGCTTCACTATGGAGTCCAGAAAGAGCAGTGTGATGAGTCTGGGCAAGAGCAGCCTGGAGAGACGCTCCCTTTCTCTGGTACGCAGTCATACTCTTCTCCACTGACATGCACTTTAGCAGATGTAACAGTCAACATGAAGTTCGGGATGGTTTTCAGGGCATTGGATTTATGTTACTATCCAAAACATGTTCATAAAAAATAATATTCAACAATAAGGTAAAGGACCATTCTGATGTCAGCCTGTTCACAACAAATGATGTGTATACTTTGCATCACTGTCAAACATTTTCCAAGCATTAAAATTAACACTTTAAAAACTATTTTCAGCTTTTAAGGGAGATAAATTAGTTTTCCTCCTCTCCACAAAGTGTTAGTTTTAGTTTCTTTGAGTCTGATATGAAAATCTCTTTGCACAGATTACACTGGCATGACATGGATAATCCTTCACAGTGAACGTTTAGTTTGATTGTATTTTATACAATGTTAGGTGAGAGCATGACTGGCAATAAATTCATTAGGTTTGCTGAAGTATCAAACTCAGACAAAACAAACAAAAGAAAACATGGATATTGTGAAACTGGTATGTGAATACTCTGGCTTCTTAATTTAAAAACTTTTTTGAAACTATTTCAGACTTGTAAGTTTCCCATTTGCATTTGATCACACCCAACAGCAGCTCTAGCATTTAACTATAATAAAACTTGTAATATAAACATAAAAATAACTAAACAGGAACATTTATGGATTGCCTGTTGTACTGCACATGATGCTAGTTGCTGGCTTGATTAGCACAATACATTTACAACTATGGTTAACTGTGTTAACGCTAATGCTAATTTTCCCTCGCAAAATAACAGGTTTGAAACTATTAAAAATAAATGTACTTACTTAAAAAGACAAATATCCAGCTCCTTAGAGCAGTGGTTCCCAAATGGTCCAGCCACGGGGTCAAGATTTCTACGTAGTCATTGGTTTCAAGGTCCACACAGTTTAATATATTCAGCGTCATACTTGTACTTGAGTTTGGCCATGTCGTCCAGCTAGTTTGTTGTCTCTGTCAAAGAGCTACCCGTTTGTCACTCACTCTACAGCAGGAAGCAGTACTTCAAAATAAAAGATTTTTGCCCAAAATTCAAAGTACTATAAAATAAAATTTGTTTTTTGCTAACTTAGCGAGTCACTTGCAGTCCATTCAGGATTTTTTTTAGATTAACTTGAAGTGGAAACACACTGAATAGTAACGGCTACAGCGACACTTTAAATCTGGGGTTACTCCGTGGTTACATTACCTAACTAACTAATGTTGCCGTGGTAGCAGCTTGTCAACAGATGATACCTACCTGTCACTCAAAGCAACCACACCTATAATTTTGCGTAACTTTAAGACTTAATAAAATCTAAATGGGTGAGTTATATCAAGTTATATTAAAATTCATACTAGGCTATAAACATGTTTATTTCTGCTGTAAAATTGGGGGTGTAAGTGGGGTAGGAGTCAGCCCTGATTGTTCCTGCTTGGTTTATACAAAGATTCTAAATCACATGAACACAGTAGGAACATATCAGTGCTGAACCGACTGAACCCAAACCACGGGAGGGAGAAATTGAAGCAGTTCTGCAGGGTTTGTCTCAGCATCCAGTTGCCATGACAATGTGTATTAATTGTCTGTGTCCCTCCTCTATTTAATCACAGACAAAGTGAGAGAAGTAGAGAGAAAGAGAACATCAGGGAGAGGTAGAGAGGATAAAATAGAACAGAGCGATGGTGATGCAGCGACAGAAGGATGGAGAGGAGTGAAAACTGGAGAGATGATAAGCTGTCGTTTAGCAACGCTTTCACCTCAGAGGTTATAATGTTAAACACAGTGGGTGTGCAACATCCACTTCACTGTGAAGTCTCCTCCTCTTCCTTCACAACACTCCAAGGTAATTGATATCAGAAGGCACATGTTACATCACTTGGAACAAAAGTACAGAAATAATAAGCAGTCAACAAAGTTGTTTCATGATTTGTGCTGAAGCTTTGCTGCAGTGTTATCGGCAACTCTGATAGCGTTCGGCCCTCTTTGATGAAATCACACTCGGAGCTATGAATCAGTTCCATCTATTTGTTGGGCGGTTTGTTTGTTTCACTGTCTTATACAGTATATCAGACACTGTTGATTGGACTCAAATGAAACTCGGGGTGAATCACAATTTCATCAGTGTAATGGGTGTGCTGCTTAGTTGGGGGTATTTGTCCATGTCTGATGAAATCTGGATGATGATGATGATGATGATGCACAAGAACAAAGTGGCATTAAAATTTTATTTTTTAACAAGAAAAAATATTTGAAATGATCAAGTCACAAAAACAAGTCAACATGATGTAAAAAGTTAATTGGATATTCTTCTATTTTTTGGGACAGTATGCATTTGTAACATTAGTATAAATATACAATATATTTAGTGACCTAAGACATATTAGAGGGTGCAGCTCCAACTAGAAAACAATGTTTTGATGCATTGGATGTACATATTAAGCGTTAACACATTAATAATCCTCCAGGACTGTAACATGCTCATGTTTAACCCAAACAATGTGTAATGCGACTGCAGTTGGTTCAGATCGAGGCCGTAAATGGACCGAGACCACGTCTTCAAGAAGGTCTTATGTTGCGCATGTAGTCTATCAGGCCTTTGCTATAGCAATGACAAAAAGATGGTGAGATGATGGTGAAGAAAAAGACTCCACTGATAAAGGCTTGTTTCAGTGAGAAAGAACTTTATGTTAACAAGCCAGGATATCAGTTTCAGATTTCTGCAGCAATCTGGGAGAGATTAAGCCAATCTTTGAAACTCTCTCTCTCGTCTGTCCCCCCAACTCCACGTTTTAAGGCCTGTAAGACATCCTCATCCATACTCATAATATTAGCTCATTTCTGATAGCAAGGTTCTTTGTCCGTGCAAAACAGACTGATGTATACATTCCTTTAGTTTTCCGTTCTGGATGTAAACTCTACATAGATAAACACAACATGACAGTGGCGCCTTACTGTTCCACATCATGAGGCCCAAACCCTTCAAGACGTTCCTTACGAGAAACAGTGCAGTTAGCCTTTGCGTATGTGCCGTGCAATTACCCTGTTTGTACAGTATGTATCCTGTGGATGACCCCTTGTATCTGGGCAGACTCATGGATTCCTGTTTGCATCTGTAGAGCTGTCGGCCCCACAGCACAGTTAGAATGATGAATCCATCCTTAAAATCAAAAACAACGGGAGTCTGGGTGGACAGCAGTCTCTAAAGGCATCCAAAAAATAATCAGCATTAATGTACATCTGATGAGCAGATTGCTGTGTTCATACCTGCCCAGATGAACCGCACTTAGGTGGCAAATATCTTAAGTTTGACTGAACTGAAACATGAAGGGCAGGTGTGAAAGCACCCTATTTTTTTTAATGTTAACAGTAGTGAAAGGGAGAGGGTCTATTGGTCAAAAGAATAATATACAAAAACACTTTGCCATTGAATCACTTCACTTGAAGTATTAAAAGAATAATTCAGCACCTCCAAATGACCATTCGTTTGTCAAATACTAACCCTGTGTTACGTTGAATTCACGAAGAAGCTTTTCTCGTGTGCCTCCATGGTGAACGAAGAATCCAAAACTGAGAAAATTCCTGATGAACTGATGAAAGGGGTTTGCCTTTAACAACAGCAAAACCATATCAAAACACTCATTTACAAACTCTCACACAACTCCTGCAGTATAATCTAAGTCTCATTTGTCCGGTTATGTGTTCAGTACTTCCCAGACAGGTAATCCTTTCCAACAGGGAGTTGAACGGAAAGTGAAACTTATCAATGCCTCTTTCAAAGCCAAACTTTGTTGACAAAATCTGTCATTTTATCACACTGAACTAACTAACAATTTAAAACCCCAAATCCACAAAACAACACAAACTAACTGAATGATTGAGCCAGCTGTTGAGCAGCCCTCATGTTCAGTGAGGTAAAAAGTTTGTCTTTGAAAAGAGCAAAGATAAATTTGACTTTCTGTTCAGTTCCCTGTCAGAAAGGGCTGTCTGTTAGGGAAGTACTGAGCATATGAATGGACAAATGACACTGCCTGAGTTTGCTGTTGCTAAAGGTGTTCAGCCACGGTTTCCAGAAATTTTCTCCGATTTTGGATTCTTTGTTCACTGGAGGCACACAAGAAAAGCTAAGTTTTCGTCATAGATTTTTATGCAAATGATCATTTTCTGGGTGAAGTATTTTTTTAATGACCAAATGACCCAGACTGGGGACATTTCTTTTCAGTACAGTAGTTAGCCTCCGTTCAGTGTGAGCAGTAGACAGAAATCCATAGAAAATATAGCACAATAAGCAGAATTCACTGACTGGAAAAAAAGCAATTTCCTCACTAACAGATTGCATTGGTGCAAAGCTGTACAGGATATCTTGAGATAAACAGTTTGTTTGATGTGAAGACAATATGATTTGAGAAAGTCATTGACATTCAATTACATTTTCTGGGACAAAAAAGTCGTAGCGGTTTCAGTATGTTTGGCAGCAAAGAAAGAGCCTGACTACACAATATACAGTAGATTAGTACCAGCTTTTGTTGGTGCTTTATGCTATATAGTGTGGAACAAATTGTCTTGACAGTAATACACACAAACACACACTCAATGTTCCTCTTGAGTGATCCGCAGTGCAGTTCTGTGTGGACTGAGGAGTTATTTAACAGCTAGCGTGCACGCTTCACTACAGTCTCTGTAGAGACGGATGCATAGAGTCCCTGCTTCATGGCATCGACTCAGGCTTGGACTGGTGACATGTACGTTACCAAGGGTAAAACACATAATTAGGTCTATCACAGTTAGAGGATTAGACATGTGGAAACAAGCAGAGCTGGTTATGTTCCTCTAAGTGGAACTGGCACTTAAGGGTTTGCTTATTAAACTTGATGACAGCCTGCTCAGTGCACTGCAATTTCATTTGAAAAGCCCAGTTGATATTCCATTTGTTCGGCCATCTACTCACGTAATTATTTATTAATAAAATATTAACCTACAGTAGCAGGCGTGCTTTTTTCCACTTATCTCTATAGGTGCCTCTTCATATACTGATGCTGCCCAGTACATCCACTCCTTCACTGGCATCCACTAAGCTGCTCCTCTGTAGCAGGTGGGAGATGATTGCTTAAGAGCATTTGGCTAACAAGTAAAGGAGAATTCACCTTTGATGGGTTTAAAGACAAGCCGTAATCTCTCGGAGTGAGCTACACAGCAAAAAATCATTTAGAGTGAAGGATGCATTGAAAAGCATCCCATCCCACATGCATTCAAATGAATACATTAACACCATGGAAGAGTATATTCACAATATACCCAGGTAATAAGAAATGTTTCTGGGGTTCTTTTACTGCAACCATGACATACTATATTCAGATTACAGTTGCAAAGTTTGTTTTGAAAGTTTAACCTCATTTTTTTATTCATAAAGGACAATGCACGTTAAAGAATAGTCCTATATTTTCTTTAGTTTGGGCATCATTTCTATTGGTTATGACAACTTTGTACTCAGTAAGTTAATCGCTGGGATCTGGGGATATGGTGTCATTGTTAAAATGCCGTCTGTCAGGGCAAAAAAACACTTTAGCCAAATAACCCACATACTTTATTTAAACTACTCTATTTGGAAATAACATTCAAAGTGAGTGTGCCCGAAATTTTCGTAGTAATCACTCATGGCAATGTAAAAGTGTGCTTGCAGAACTGTGGCCATTATGGTCAAAGCTGAACCAGGAAGTTGGTCTGTAACATGTGATACATGTTAACAGTTTGGAAATTCATTTTACTTTCACCCTCATGATTTGGTCAGCCAAGAACTTTATTTCCAACCTGTCTGATGGTCTGACCCTTCGAGTCTCTTACCTTATCAGACTTCTTAACGTTGTGGCCGTTCATCCATTCATTCATTATCCGTAACCGCTTATCCTGTCAGGGGTCCTGAGTGTGCTGGAGCCTATCCCAGCTGACATGGGGTGAGTGGTGAGCTAAAAACCACGAAGGAAAAATCAAGCACTCTCAAAATAAATCCCCTCGAAAGGTGCACGGCCAAAAACAGCGACAAAAGGAAAAATGCCAGCACTCACAAATGTCCTTTTACTTTAATAACTTTAATAAACCAGCTTGGGTGGCAGTAACAGAAACACAGACTTTTCGACAGAAAGTCTTCTTCAGTATGTAACTCAGGATACGGAGGTGGCGTTTAAGTACCCTCGAAGCAATCAGAGCAGGTGTGTGAAAAACACTTTACACTTCCGCCATACAATGTAGTGCCAACTCACAGGCACAGAATAAACAAAAAACACAACAACAATCTTAAGAAAGTGTGTCATGGCTAATAGCAGTAGATACACTGAAAACAGATATACATATGCATCATAAACCTGGGTGCAAACACAACGCACTCCCCGTGATCCTGTGGATGCCACCATTGTTGTTGTTGCTTGCCGGCTTGTCAGTGTTGCCAGATCTTGGGAGAGAATCAAGCAACCAGGGCTACAGAGACAAGCCCAAAAGAAGCGAATATCATGTGTTTAAATAACTTATTAGACGGATATATATAGAGAGAAAGGTGATGTTTAGAGAGCAAGCCCAAATAAGCAACTCCACTTTAGAAACAAGCCCAAAGTCGTGGCTAATAAGCGGCCTGTCAACCCTGCGGCTTGTCCTCCTCACATTTCTTCCGTCATCCTGTGTGCTGACGTGGGACGTATCCCGCCTCTCATTGGCTGATGCTCTTTGTCAGTCGTGTCAGACTTCTCCAGTTTTCTAGCATACCAGATATCCAGTCCCAGTCACAGACCAGGGGGCGACTTGCTCATAGGCTTGTTCACACATGAGGACTTGTCGTGGCAGATTATCTGCCGACTCACCTCCGACCCAAGGTGGCTCTCAAGATCCTCTGCGACGTCAAAATCAGGGTGAAAATTGTGTCATGTGAACTAGGCTTGAGCAATTCTGGCGGCCATGACATAGTTTCACACCCTTACAATACTAGGGTTTACAGTAGTGTAACAGCTGGAAAAACAAGGGTTTATTTCAAACATTACATCACTGATGCTTGAAATGTTTGAGTTTAATATACCATCTCTGGTCTCTCTTCATTTGTACATGAATGTACTGTCGCGACCAAGCTGTACCAAGCATTTCATTGAGCAGAGTAACAGTTTCTAGATATCTCCTCTCAATACACTACACAGTGTGTGCATAACACACTACTTAAGATTTACGTGTCATAGTTCTCAAGAGCTAACACTCAACCCTTCACTTCCTTGGGTCCTCAGCGATGCACCTTTGAAGTGTGAAGTTGATCAGATGAATGATTGTCGAGAAATTCCAAGGACATACACCAACATACGTACACAGAGACAGACAGAGAGAGACTCCTTTCATTGTAGTTAGATGCTAATATACCACATGTACAGGTTGATGTTGAAGGAAAACATGAAACAAATTCAAAAGGAGGATGACATTATAGCACATACAGTAAGATACAGAGTAAAATCAGCCCTATACAAGCCAGTTTACACCTTCTTCTTGGCACTTCCACATACACATTTAGAGCACACATCCACTGGGAAATGTTGGGCTCCTTTTGTTTCAACCGTTTTTGATTGAATCATTGTGATGTATTCATGTCGACCTTGTTTACTGCCCAGTCCCACTGCTTTGCTTTGGTCTTTGACGCTTGGCTTGATTTGTTTTTACTGTGTGCAAACTGATGATTATTACTGTGAACTGCTGTTTGCTTGTTCTAGCGTCATGGTCGCAGTCCCAACTACCACAACTGGGGGCGCCCTCTCCCTCCACACTCAGCTTGGAGCCGCAGGTAGACAGTTAGATTTACTCTCTGCAATTGATTTCAGTTATTGCCTTAATGAATTCTTAATACTTTCATTAAGCCTTAATTACCTGCATGGAGCCCTTCTTGTTGTTTTATGCTCCTATTAGCTTCATGACTAAACTCTTAATATACATAAAGTGTTGATTACTTTTTATTTATACTTTAAAGCTTGTTCATGAATATTAAATATTTCATATCTGCTCTGCAGGTCTAGCTCAAACAGTCTAGGTCGGAGGAGCTACGGGTTTGGTGGGGCTCCTCTGGTGGGCGGCAGCCTCCGCGTGCACAGCACCCGTTCCCCCCACTCCTACACCTATGCTGCCGAGCAGGAGTCCCTTCTCTCCCACCCACCCCACTCCCATCACGGTCTACCCCCTCATCATCCACCTCCGCCCCCGCTGTTCCTCTCCAGACACTCTTTTGCCAGAAGGGATCGACGGGCTCTTTCCCTGGAGCTTCCAGAGCTGCTTCGGGCAGGTGGACAACCCCTGGGCCTGCCCCCTTCCCACCCGGATCATGGGAGGAGGACTGGGTCTGGGGCAGGGGGATCCATCACCGGAGGGTCTGGGGCTGGTAGTTTAGGAGTGGACCACCGGGATTGTAACGGCAAGGCACCGGGTCCCCACACGCAGCTCATGACTGAGGTTTTTCCTCAAGTCAATGCACGCAAGGACAGAACAGACCTGGATGAAGAGACAGATTATGTGAGTGGCACAGATCTACCTTAGTGGCTCTTCCTTTAAACACCAGGTTTACTCGATAAAGACGAAATACCATAAAAGCCACAAATAGATGAAAAATCATCACCTCTTAAGATGTTTCCACTTTAATCTGTCAATGCTATAGCAACGAGGTGCTAAACTAGATACTTTAGATTTAGGAGAGATGCTTTAATGGCAGTTTATGTGGCAAAAGGAGAGAGGAGCTCAGGGATGCTGCTGTAGTGCGTGAATGGGGAATTCTTTATTGGTTCTCAGAACCAGATAATACTGAAAACCAAAACAGAACATAAATCACAATCATTGTGGGAGCTGTTGTGAAAATGAGGCAGCAGTAGTGGTTCATCTAACCTCTGCAGTGACTTTGTAGAGCTGGAGAAATTGGAGAAATTTCAAAGCATGCCAGAAATCAAATTCAATCATTTTAATAGCATTTACGTTATGGATAGAATGGGGATCAAATAAAGCGTTATCTGAAGGAAAGATACATATTATACTGTATATACTGTAGTACATAGTGAGTGATGAAACCTTTAGCAAAACATCTGATACCAAGAGCTAATAGTGCACTAATGAGCTAAAAGCGGAAATTCTTCTTCACTCTATTCCCTTTTGTCTTCTTCCTCTTCCAGAGTTTGTGTTTCCGTATCCAGAAGATGATGGAGGTGTACAAGCCAGACTGGTGTGAAACTAGAGAGGAGTGGTCCGTGTACCTGTTCTCCCCTCAGAACAAGTGAGTGAATGATTTCAGCTCTGATCCCCCTTCATTTATAGGGCTGTACCAAATATCTTTTTTTTTACATTCAAAGCTTCTTTTGTTTTTTTTTTTTGTTAATGAAGCTTTGAATGTTGTCTGCCTTTATATTTTATGACGTCACCACCCTACAAAAAAGAATAACGATAGAAAATCCTCAAGTAACATCCTCTGTATTTGAGAAAACAGATTCTTTGGATTAAATGAGTTAGTCCTTTTAAATTTAATGAACTGTGTTGTCATAATTATAGCTGGTATTTATGCAAACAGACGGGACTAAGACGATAATGGTATTATCACACTGACATTTGCCATTTATTGAATGGAGATAGAAAACACCTGGACACTTGTAATCCATTCACAACTTAAGTTTCTTGCTGTCAGTCAATCAATGATTCAATCAATTCAATCAATGTAATATTAGCTGCTGAGAACATATTGCCAGTGATTTTTATTGTCATAATTGTTATCATAATTTTAAATAGTCTGTGAAGATTCTCAGTCATCCAGGTCCTGGTAATCGTAAGTGCTATATCGTAGGCAACTGGACTTGCTTGCGTTTCTTGAAGACATTTCTGTTTGGAGAGCCATGTCGCCCTAACACTTCACGCTACCTCCCTATCCCAACAAACCTCGGGACACCCTATCCCTAGATGTGACCACGCAAAACAGAGGGGTAAGGACTAAGCGGGCAAGAGATTTAGTTGTTGAAATTGGGCCTTAGAATTATTAATTATTCGGCACAGCCCTACTTGTTTAGTCGGGACTGAGTTACGAGGTGCTGAGGCTTTATGTCCACCATACACTAACATGGACCATTGTGATTTTCCTTTCCAATATCTCCAGCCTCATGGAAAGTCTGTCCAATAAACAAGTGAGATGTAAAACCCATTGACCTTTATTTAAAGCCACAGTCCACTTGATATTGGTCAGTGGGAATTGATCTGAACCAAAAATGTGCAACAAAGTTTAACCTTTTAGTGAGAAAACAAAGCAGGAAGCATCTCTCTGGATGTGTCAGTACGTGTGATAGTTTGCTTTGGCAAAGTGTTTCTTCCAAGCCTGTTTGTTCAGCACTAAAGCGCAGACAAACCAAGTGTGGAGAGATGAGTCGACAAGCAAGACCAATGGCCCTGAAAACAAATGTTAGCAAGCGTTAACCGCTCTGTCCTGATACCATGGGAGAACAGCAAGCTGCATAGTCGAACCATTTGTCTGTTCACACAGAGAAAACTGTTGTCTTCTGGTTTCACAAATGGCTTGTTAAAGTGACGTTGCTGTGTGATTCTTCCAAACCATTTTTTTGTCTGTAGACAGTGTTATTGACTCTGGGCTCCGAGTCGTGTGTGTCTGCGTGTTCGTCTGTGTTTGTCTGTGTTATTACGTTTTGTTCCAGCCTTCAGTGCATCGCTGGTGGAAAGGCCCCTGAAAGCAACATGAAAGAAAAATCACTCAGTCATCCACTCGCTCACTCACCCGATTCCCTGCGTGCTGATAGCCACTTAAGGGAAGCCAGGCCCCAGGGCTGTGTTTTGGCATCCTGGCAGGTGCCATCTGTCAAGCAAGGGCTGTGTGTGTTGGCGGTGTGTGTACTCGCGTTAGGCCATATCTCTGGTAGTGTCATGTTGCGTGTTTGCGGATAAGTTTGCATATGTGCATGTGGGAATGTGTGAGCATATGTGCGCCTTGTGAATGCCTCAGTGTAGTGTATATCAGTGTATGTGTGTGTGTGTGTAAGCATATGTGTGTGTTTACTCTAATAAGTGCGCCTAAGCAGAATTAAAGCAGACAAACAAACAAAAGGAGAAACAAGCCAACAACAGAAGTTGTGTCTCAGGTGGGATAAGTGCCTACACCAGCGATGCTGCTGCTTGCGATCGATATCAGAGGACGGGGGTCGCCAGATCTGAATCGATAGATAAAGGCGACAGGGTTACCAGGTCTGAAGGAAAAGTAGTCAGATTAGCACATTGATTCTCTCACCCAGAGAGCAGGTGCAGCAGTAGGTGTATTCTGCTCCCTTTATAGCTGGCAGATGAGATGAGATGTGTGAGGGCTTCACTCAAGGCTTACTGCCTTTACTGGCTCTGGAGCTGACGATTTGTCAACAACACTGCAGGTGTCTAAAGATATTAAAGTCTATCCAGAGATAGTCCCTACACCAGTGCTGCTTATCACAGGATGCAGACGTGCGTCTGTGGCTTCTGAGGAGTTCCACCATGAACTATTTTCCACTCAGAACTTTTTGGTTTCATTTGAATACTTGTTGGATGCCAGAGGAAAATTTCCAACATTTCTTAACTTACAGAAATCTTGAGAAAAGTCTAGAAAAAAACATAAATTCATGTAAGAGAACAACAGGCCTCATTCACCAATATCTTCCTATGGTTTTTATGTTCTCAGAAAGGTCCCAGAAGGGTCCACATCAGGTTCATTACATGTTCTTAAGAAGGTGGAAATTGAACTATATCACAGCTTTTCTTTAAGTTATTAATAACTCAATTAGAACGCTTACTCGTCTCTTTTTGGCCCACTCGCCCAAGCTGCCCGTGATATTTTCTGGCATGACCAATCGCTAATATATTATATGGCATGAGTCCCACTAACATAACTGGTGTGACTTGAAGTGTTAGTGTAGAGTTTATTTTAATAGACCATGATGTTTTTTGTAAAATAATGACACTAATTATTAAAATTATCATAAATTCTAAAATGATGCTGTAGTTTAATGCCCATAATACTATAAAACTGTAGATTTGAAGAAACCGCACTAACTAATGATGCTACACAAACATGTCAGCACAAAATGTACGTAAATGTGCCCTTCACTGTGTGTAGATTCTGTCCTTACAAGAATGAATCCTGAATAAGAAAACAATACTGAAAGAAAAAAAAACCTACAATGTCTAACAAGCAGGTCAGTGCCTTTTCATAAAGATATATAAAGGTTTTATTAATTCTAATGGGTCATCATTTGATTCTGTATGCACAGTATCTCCTAAAAGAAACAGCTTTAAGTTTTATCAGAGCAGGATGGAAAAATCTTCAGCTGAACAAATACCCTTATAAACAATTCTTAAACAACTCCTACATTCTCCTCATATCACTCTCTTTCCTCTACCCACTCTGTTTCTCTCCTGTCAGGTTCAGACTGCTCTGCCAGTCCATTATCGCCCATAAGCTCTTTGACTACGTGGTTCTGGCCTTCATCTTTCTCAACTGCATCACAGTGGCTCTGGAGAGGCCCAAGATAATGCAAGGCAGTCTGGTAAGAGCCGCGTTTCTCCGTATCCCTTATCATCAAGCAATCAGCCGTGTAATGCTGTGTGCTAAGTGATGTAACTGATAGACATTGTATTATCCTCTTACTGTCTGCATATCTGAGATGAGACTCTTGGCATATAGGCTGTAAATCCTCAGAGCCTGTTCTTCCCATTATTTCTATATACATATGGAGGGCTTTTTTTAATCGACAAATTCTTCTTTTCCACCAAATAATTTTGACCTCTTTTCTGCCTCTTTCAATTTGATATTAGAACAGGCTCCATAATTATAATTCTGGTTGTAATGATGACCAGTTTCTAAAGTATTCTGTTTCTTGTAAACAAGCTGTTGCTCCTTTAGAAAAAAAAAATCCCACAAATGATTTATAAACAAGCAATTATTTTAATTAATAAGAGCTACTTCAAAACGCCGCCTTGCCTTCATTGCTCCAAGCTCTCACTGAGATCTGGCATCAAGCCACTTCCCTGCAATCAGGCAGCACCAAAATTATTGAATGATAGGCACTTTTCAAAGCAAGTCATCTGAAGCGTTCAAATGAAAGCAACTCTTTCAAATTTGGCATTTAATTTGCAAACAAGATCTAATTCTAATTTAATGGCAAAAACACTCACGAACGAAGTCTCATATCTTGCTTTGAAGCTTCTGTTGCAGTCAATCTTTCTTCCCGAGCTGCCACGTCTTATTGTCTCGTTTAATTCTTCTCCTCCTCATGCAGTCCTTCTTCACGCTCTCTTTGTCTTCCCTCCTTTTGTTACAGGAAAGGCTGTTTCTCACTATTTCCAACTACATATTTACTGCCATCTTTGTTGCGGAGATGACTGTCAAGGTAATATGTCCTTTCTTCTGTCCCTCTGTTCAACTTTCTTTACTTTCTCCAGCGTGCTTTGTTCACCTATCATCACACCTCTCCATTGTTCTTTTCTCTTTCTCCTCCTGTCTAGACCTTGTATCTCACCCCCTTCTCCTCAGTTATCTGCTCTCTCCCTCACATCTCCATCCTTCTACTGGTATTGTCTCTTGTCTTTCTTCTGTTCATCATTTGTGTCCACTCTTCCTGTCCTTTTTTTATCCTCTTATGTCTTCATCACCTCCTCTTGCTCCTGTCCACGTCCTCATGTCATATCTGGTTTGCTCTTCTCACACTCTTTATCTCTCTTTTCCCCTTTCATCTTCTCCTCTTCTTCTTCCATATCTCAGGCTGTTATTCTCGCCCTCCATCCTTTTTCCTCCTTTCCTCTCTTTTCGTGTTTTTTTTTTTTTTTCTTGACAACTCTGCAACTTACAGTTTAATCAGTTGCACATGTCCCATTAGCGATGGGCAGTCAGATAATGAAGTTAATTAGAAGGCTATCGCTCCTCAGCTGGCCTTTAGCTACTCCTGGACTTCCCATCGATAAACACATGCACACAAAAACACACACACACACACACACACAATCTTGTTAATCCACTAATCTTCCTTCCAGAAGACTGGGAATCATCCATTATTAAGGGCCTTGTGTCTCCAGGCATTTTCCGTATCGGTAGAAACCTTATAGTGATTTATTTATGACCAGGAATAATGAAGATATGTGTGCTACAATGATATGTAGATCATCTCTGCACTGTGGTGGTG
This sequence comes from Epinephelus cyanopodus, assembly GCA_026686955.1. Taxonomy (NCBI): domain Eukaryota; kingdom Metazoa; phylum Chordata; class Actinopteri; order Perciformes; family Serranidae; genus Epinephelus; species Epinephelus cyanopodus. The sequence continues at coordinate 7,322,522 of CM048916.1, read as the reverse complement.
CAGAGTTCACATGTGCACATATATGCATCTGGCCCCTGGTTGAACTTTGTTTGTTATATATTCTCTTCCGTGTCTCCGTCTCCCTCATTGCATCTTTATTTACCTCCATTCCTTCGATCAGTCTTCCGATCGCTCATATGTTCATTTGCTGTATCTTCTTTGTGCCGCTTGTTTAAGGAACTTCATATTCAGCTCTGTATCTGTCTGCTCTTTTGTCCCTCGGTTTGTAATTGAATCAGGCAAGCTCCATTGTTATCTGTGCCCTGCTTCATTTGCACACTCAGATGCGGTCGCAGCACTCTCCTGCAGCTCATTTTCTTATCTCAGATAATATATCAATGGCTGTGTCATGCTCCACTCAAAGGTGTGACTCTTGCTGCTCCTCAATAATGAAGCATTTGTCCTGTCGTTGAACTGTCACAAAATCAGGGGGCTAATCTTCCACTTGTATTTGTACATGAGCTTTATCTCAGCTGTAGTATTGTAGTGTTGTCAGGACTCCACCACACACTCACACGTGCACACTCATTTGTCCTAATGTACTTGTGACAGCATTTATTTTCTAAATCATAACACAGTTATTAACTTTGGCAAGACGGCTGAAAAGGCCTAATTTAGGAATAATATCCTCAGTGAGACAGTGTAGGGCTGATGAAGGAAGAGCAAGAAAAGCATTTATTCCCATAGCTAGTCAAGTTTCAGCCTGGCCACTAGAAGAAAATGTTGTATGTGTCTGCAAACCACGGTTACCTTACATTTGTAGGTTTCATATATACACTATCATATATGATTTTAAATTAAAGTAGTTCAGATTTTGTACATGTATATATGAGGGAGGGGGAGAAGGAGGCGAGGATGGTCATATGATCAATGAAGAAACATTTTGTGTATTAAATGATCAGCTTTGGGTAGAACTATGTGCTCATCACTGTCACTTCTTACCCAGCCATGCAATCACAGGGAAAAGAGGGACAAGACAAATACCACAAAGACCAGCTGTTATCCTGGATGTACAAGTGCTGAAAAACAGCAATGGGATAGAAAAAATACTGCTGGTCACATAAACCAGTGGGTCTGCATCCTCTTTTCATCCAGAGCAAGTACTCTACCTTGTGCCGACATTTTTCCTTGGATACTCCGCAGCAGCCAGGTGCAACCAAAGTATCTCAGCTCAAAAATACTATGCTCATCACCACCACTTTACACTGATAACGTGGTGGTGTCATTATGAAAGCGTAGTGCCAACCCTCCAGTTTCCCCCAGTTAACTCTGTTAGCACTGTTGCCATTGTGTATAGTGCTGTTTCTGGAGTTAGCACCGTTAGCTGCCAACTGCAGGCTCAGCCACCTCCATGTTGAGAGCCATTGAGGCATTTGGGGCAGCAGTAGCTCAGTCCAAAGGGACTTGGGTTGGGAACCGGAGGGTCGCCTGTTCAAGTCCCCGTCCCCATCCTGGTGCAGTGGTTAGCACTGTCGCCTCGTCACAAGAGGGTTCCTGATTTGAACCCAGGGGTCAGTGTGGGTTTTCTCCGAGTTCTCCGGTTTTCTCCCACAGTCCAAAGACATGCAGGTTAATTTGTGACTCTAAATTGTCCGTATGTGTGAATGTAAGTGTAAATGGTTTTCTCTCTCTATGTGTCAGCCCTGTGATAGTCTGGCGAACTGTCCAGGGTGAACCCCGTCTCTCGCCCAGTGTCAGCTGGCATAGGCTCCAGCCCCTCTGCGACCAGTTATGGAAAGTGAATGACTGAAACGCATAAATATTTAAGCCATGGTCATACGTTACCTCAGTGCTGCTATAAAAGTCGCACATGTCCTGGAACTGCATGAACTGTTCCAGCCTGCCAGCACATCGTCCATCACCCATTAACCTACATTTTCCTTGATATGTTTTACAGCTTACACCTCTAACTTTAAACCAGTCTTTGGAGACATCCGTAAGTTTCACAATAAATCAGTCATTATTAGAGCTTTACATTAATGGCATTAATGGCTGCTACAGCCATATCACCATGATTTCTCTAAGGTTTTCAGATAAAGGATTTTTCCTTATTCCTCAATTAATTTTTAAAAGTGAAGCATCCTTTAGATTACTCTCACAGCTTCCATACAATTTTAAACATATTCCTGATCTCCTGACATTGGGAATATGAGATAAGTACCCTATGGTACCCTATACGTCATCTGCACACAGTTCACATGTGAGCTGTGCGCTTAGGAACATTTCCGAGTGGAAAAAAACGTAATTGCACTCCATATAAATGCATTTCTCAGTGTGGTTCAACGATGTCAGACATTTACTTTGCACAAGCAGTAATTAAGAATCTGTGGACACTTGAGGTAATGATCTCCTGCAGTGCTCCTTTATTCTCTCATATTTTTTCTCCATACAAGACCAATACATTTATTTTGTTCTCACTGTATCTCACCCTCCTTCCAGTTCCCATCCTCCTTCTCTCTCCTTCGCTGCTTGTTGCTGTTAATCTGCTGTTGCAGGCTGGTCAGTCTGATCTCTCTCTGAGGAGCACTAATTAAACAGAGTTTCCTCTCTGAGACACACTTCATCACTGTTTTCATTTCCTCTCCACACACACACCAATACACTGGTACATGAGCGGTAGTGATCAGTGTAAACAGTGTTACCTGCACAGTGAGTTTGACCTTGGACATCACACTCTAATTAGAAACAGGGAGGAAGTGTAGATCTGTCTTTCTCAGCTGCAACCTCCCTCTGTCTTTCTCTTTTTCTCACATACAAACACACACACACGTTTAAACAAGCGCTGATGTACACATGAACTCGTACGCACTTATTCACAGTTGACTCGTTCTTGTCACACTGTCTTTTGCCTGCTAAAGCTGATCAGACCGTTACGAGGTCTAAGCAGGGCTGACAGAATGCGTTTCATACAAGCATTTTGGCAGCCATTCTGTGTTGTCACTACCGTCTGTGCTTACGCTATCATCATGCCTAATTTAAAGTTACAATATATAACATGCTGTGCCGTCAGCTCTACGTTTTCCCGTGGTCCATCTCTTACCTCAGCGTAGTCACTCAGCTCTGAGGTCGTCATATCACAGCAGCTTCAGGCCGAGGCAAAACTTGCAAACACTTTAACAGCTTTGAATGTGTGAAGCTCGGTCGTCAGCAGAAAATGATGTTTCCAACATCAACGTGTCACGATTTTCCCTTTCTCTTAAAACCACCTCACAACACTTACTGAGGAGCTTAGTGACACAAGCTGAAAGAAACAGTAAAAAGGAAGTTTTAGATCTCGCTTTTTGGCTTTGAGATGCATTACCGAGCAACTTTTCCCAGACGTGTCCAGAATTAAGACTCTCCATGTGTCTGCTTTCCAAGTATGAGCACAATGAATGCCATTTGCTAAAGTGCTTCCAAAGGCTTCACAGCTTGTGTTAGCTGGTCAGAACGGCTCCATTAAGACTCTTGATTTGTTTTTTTATTGCCAGCGGCGAACTAATGTCGGTACCCAAAGCCTTGCAAGGAAAAATGAATGACTCATGTTCTTTACTTCTTTAACTTAGTACCTTTGAGAGCTAAGTTTCCAAACTCTTCATCCGGAGCTGCATGGTGTTGTGTTGAAAAATTCCATGGTTGCACTGGGTAGCTGTGTGTGTTACAATTGCACCTGATTAAAGTTTAAAATATAATAATTTGCATTTTACTATTATTTAACTAATTTCATTTAGCGGGTGATTAGTGTGCACCACCGAGGAAATCCAAAAATAATTTGCTTTATAATGAGCAAGTTGGTGAATTAATAACATTTAATGTTATAAGCTGGCCCCAGTGCTGCAAAACAATATGCTAGGACATTTGTGTTGAATGATTTTAAGGCCAAGGACCGTTTGCTGAGAAAGAGATTGAGCAAGGACCCCCTACTACATATATTGTATACATTTGAGTTACATATTAATAAAGGCAGATGGATGCTTTTTAGGCAGAAGGGTGATTCAAGTGACTATGAACGTGGCCTGGTTGCCACACAGGCTGGTCTGAGTATTTCATTTATACTGTCGATCTACTGGGATTTTCATGCACAACCGTTTCTAAGGTTTACAGAGGATGGTCTAAAAAAGAGTAGTGCAGCTCATCCAGGAGCCTACGGTGCCTCGTGCATCAGTAAGAGAAGCCAAGGGCCACTGACCAGGCTGCCATGTTTGATGCTCTTGGAATGGGAACAACTCAGACTCATCACCCAAAGTCATTACACTGTAGTATTGGAGCTTTTCGACTACAATGTACTGTTGAAATATCTGTAGGGAAAGTGTAAAGAGTATAGTGGACACCCATCACAATGTGAGCTTACAAAATCCCATCTCAAACATCAGATTGCAAAACTAAAGCTGAAGTGGCATGTTCAATAGTTGCCATATGTTCTGCTAAGTGATATTCCAAATGGAGTTTGAGTGTAATTTGAATTTAAATTTAATGTGACATACTCGCCCTGTCAGCTAAAGGACAGCTGGTAGTGTGAGAGAAGAAGCGCAGGCTTTGATAATAGCGCTGGCATCGACCTGCTATAGATTTCCCATGCATCATGTTTTATCATGCCGATATTTGATCTGCTTAATGGAGGCCCCACGGCATTCCAATAGTCCCGAAGAGGTTTTAGTATAGCCGGCTGCTATTAATAACGGAGCAGATGTATTATAACTCGCCATCCAGCCTGTCAAATCGTGACAAAAGACCTATCGCATAGGATTTGACAGTGACTCGCTGCTGTGCAGATCTTTGCAGTGAGGACAGATAAAATGTTTTCTTATAGTGAGAGTTTTGGACCGTGTTGGCTGTCAAAACAAGGCAGTAAGATTGTCTGTTCCGAAACACAACTGTAAAGAATCCTGCAAACTGACTTCTTCAGTTAGTTTTGATGCACAAGTCCCTTTTCTTTCTTCATCCGTCCTTGTTTTTCTTCCACCTTGTGTTTATGTCATTCCATTTCTTTATTTCTCCTCTTTCCCTGTCTCTGTCAGACCTCTGGCACCGAGCTGCTACATTATTTCTATAGAGTTAGAGTGCCCTGACAACAGCTGGCATTGCAGTATCTGTTATTGTGCTTGCGCCGCTGCTGCTGTCGTCACTCACTTTGAGTCACTGCGGTGACAGTCATGGTGTTTGTTCACAGGTGGGATATGTTGCTGAGGCTTGCCAGCACATGATACAGTAGCAGAGTTTTACACAAGTATTTCTAGAGTGACAGGAACCTAATAAGAGTGCAAGAGTTAGCTCAGAATGCTGCATTTACGCAGCATCGACAGAACGGAACATATTTTGATTTGGTGACACCAATTGCCTTTAAGTCACACCATTCAAAAAGCAGCAGCCTTGGCGCTTGCCAAAAGACACTAACGAGTGAATCCCACCTCCTCCACAAGATCATTACGGAGTCACCACAACGCACGCGCCTCAAGTCCCGACACCCTTTGCCACACATGCCAAAGGACTGCTCCGCACATTACCAGCTGTCACCTCCAAAGTCTCCTGGGTCAAGGCAAGATGGAGGGACCAGCTTCACCATGAACTGAGATCCCACAGACGTCCTTGGCCAGCATCTTGCCCCGACAGCAATGGACAACCCTCAACCGCTTGAGGACAGGTGTAGGATGCTTCGGTGCAGCAATGCAAAAATGGAATCTATTGTAAAGTTCCAGAGCCTACAGGTGTCTCCTATATGATGCTCAAAAGACACACTTTCAGCGGTTTATTTTGCAGCATCATTATTTCTGCGCCGTGTTCCCAAACACCACTTATCCCACCTTTCCAGAATTCTCCATCCTTCCACATATCTCTCCGGTGGCATTTGTCTGCCAAACAAGGCAGACGAGCCCGCTGCATCTTCGCTTGCTCTGTTTCGACATGACAAGAACACCAAGTTGTTTTTGCTATGAAAGCACCCTGCAGATGTCAAATGATGTCGAAACATCTGCCATGCGACTTTTCCCCCAACCTCAGCAACTCTTTTTGATTCCGAAACTTTCTGTTTTTCTCTTTGTGCCTCTTCTGGCTTTCTCCCCCGCCCCTGACTCCCGCCTCTCATTCCACCCACTGATAGCTGTCTCACTGTTTCCACAAAATTGTTGATCTCCCCCACCTCACCCATCCCCTCCTTTTTTCGTATCTAGAATATTCCCGTCCTCCTCCCTTCTGGTTCAATCCCCATTAGGGCTCGCGTATTGAGCAAGACCTCCCGTCTCAGCTGTAGCTAGAAGGTGACAGGTAAATCTAAGACAAAACAGAAGTATGTGATGTTTGCAGCTCCAGTGACAGCAACAACACACCTTCTCGGTATTTTGTCTTGTGTGGCCCGGCGGTGTAGAAATGTCTGATCTAAGAGGATTTTGGGCAGACTGCTGAAGAGGCACAGCGCAATGTCAGCAGTCCAAAATGCTGTATGTCTTAACTGGAATTCAAACAGAGTAAAGCCTTTTCTCGAAATGTTCTTTCGAAGTTTTTATCACAGACGTTTCCCTCAGTTATCATACAGTCGGCAAAATTCAGTTTCAACATAAAAGCCAGTTAACCATGCAAACAAACTTTGATTTTGCTGCGGATTCATCATTCCAACCACTCTGAAGTGTAATTTGAATGTGGATGTGCTGGTAGTCAGCCCAGTGTTGGAGATTTCCACTGCTGCCAGAAATTGTAGTAGATTTGCTTTCCTTTTAATCGCCTTTCCGTTTCCCTCCTCCCCTCATTTCCTTTATTCCTCCCCTTGTCTGTTCCTTTCCTTTTCCTTTTGAACATTCATTTTTCTCATATTGGGGTTTAAGAGCTGTTGCTTGTCTTTCGTCCCTCCTTTCATCTCCTAAGAAATGTAGCTCTTCTGGATTTAACACCTCTCTCTCTCCATCACACACCTTTCATCCTCAAATATTTTTTTTTTTTCAGCTTTGTGATTTTCAAATGTCTCCTCTTCTCTCCTCCGGAAAGCAGCTGACGTGAAGTGAAATACCTGTTTGAGAAGCTAAATATGAAATCTGAATATCAAAGTGTGTGTGTGTGTGTGTGTGTGTGAGAGAGAGTGTGTGTGTGCATGCATCTGGCCACTGTTGCTTTACCTGTGCTGGATTCTGCATCTGTCTCCCTTCATCTCTCCAGGTGGTGTCCATGGGTCTGTACCTGGGGGAGAAAGCCTATCTGAGGAGCAGCTGGAACATCCTCGACGGTTTCCTCGTGTTCGTGTCTCTGATTGACATTGTGGTGTCCATGGCGGGCGGGGCTAAGATCCTGGGGGTTCTGCGGGTACTCAGGTTGCTCAGGACGCTGCGCCCCCTCAGGTTAGAAGGACAAACTGCCATGTTTTCTGTGATGGCGTCATAGTGGTTCTAGTTTTTGTTTTGCTTTTTAATAAATTTAAATCTTGTGATCATCATTCACTCACAGATATCTCTCAAGACTGTTCAGATGCTTTAACTCGATGTGTCGCTTCAGTTTCATTGCTAATGTGGCTTACATTCAGACTTGTTTCTTTTAGACCCTGGCAACACAATTTGCATATGAATGAGATTTTTTTCCCGTATTGATTTGTGCAAAAACATCCTATAAATATCCAGATGTATGGGCTTTAGCAGCACGAGTAGCTGTGTTGTCTAAATTGTCTGTTGCACTAGTTGTGTTGAAGTCCCTCATCAAATACTATTTCACTCCTGTTAAAATATGTAGCGTCCCCCTCTCCGTGGTTATGTGTACGAAGAGTTTTGGTTTGGATTTAGGTGGGGGGGAAACACATAGACACTGAAACCATCTACAACACAACAACAGCATGGTTGTCCCATTAATTTTCAGGTGCTGTATGCTCACAATCATTAGTTGTAAACACATTCATACACAACACTGTTATTTATCATTTTGGAAAATACCTACCATGTTACCTACCAGTTGTTACTGGTTCCAGCCCAGGAAATAGTCATTACCCCTCATAAAACTGTCAAATTGTCATCTTTACATTTTGTTTTTTTTATATGGATCATACAAACAAGATATGACATGCCAATTAGTGAGCTTTAGAGATGCTGGTTTCATTAGACGGACCCAGGCTCGCTGTTTCCCACTATTCCCAGTCTACGTGCCAATCAAACAGGCTACTTGTGGTAGTTTCATATTATCTGTACAAATATTAGAGTGGTATCGATCTTTTCATCTTAATCAATAAGTGCATTTTCCAATTTTCTTTATTTTTTTTGCTGTTCTGGATTTAATGATATTACTCTATACCAGGCATGTCCAAAGTCTGGCCCGGGGGCCAATTGTGGCCAATTATAATCGCCTCTCGGCTTGACTTTCAAAATATATCATATGCAGCCCTTTACACAATAATGGTTAACTGAGCAAGATCACTTCGCATTTTTACCCATCATGAGGACTATCATACAGTTTGTAGACAGGCATCAAGTAGTAATAGTTCATTAAAAAATAAAAATGGTTGCATTTGTCTCACTTTAAAAAAAAAACAAAAAACATTTAATGTGAGAATCACTTGGCCCCCAGGTATTTTCACGTTGTTTAATCTGGCCCCTATTCAAAAACCCCTGTACAATATTTATTCCATACAGTGTAGGACTCTATAGCTGAGATGGAGGCAGCTTGCGAACAGCAGTTCAGAGGGCTCAAATTAGATTTACCTAACGTCATTTTAGGTTTAGGTGAATACAGTCAGTTCCCAGAGTGCACCATGGGACCTGACACAGTCTCAGTGTGTCAACACTGAATCATTTACGTAACTTTAAGCACCAATTAAAAATGAACTTATTTGAGAGGATAATGTTGCTGAAGGTGTTATTTCTGATTTTGAACTCAATGGAAGCTCCATGTCCTAGTCTTTCTGTTTCCCTGTCTCCTTGTGTGTCGTTCTCTGTATCCCTTGTTCATTTTCTCATTCGCTGTTTCTCCGTATCTCTCCCTTTGTCCTCCAGGGTGATCAGCAGAGCTCCAGGGCTGAAGTTGGTAGTCGAAACCCTCATCACATCCCTCAAGCCCATCGGCAACATCGTCCTCATCTGCTGCGCCTTCTTCATCATCTTTGGTATTCTTGGTGTTCAGGTAAACACCATCAGATATTGATTTGTATGTTCTCCGTGATATGCCTTCACTTCTTTGTCCTTGTCTTTTATTATTCAGGGGATCTAGCAAGTCTTTAACAATCTACGCAATCCATCTGCGATTTTTTTAATTCAATCTGAGATGATGTGATCTAACATAGCGACCCCTATACTCACCGTGGCTCCACTAAGATTTCATACCATCGAAATATGCCAGACCATTATGATGCTCTTAACTTTCATCTAGAGCAACAATGAAAGCCAAGAGCTGAATCATTAAACATGAACTGTGAAGAACATGAGATGAGGCTGTTTGGCTCTGTTAGCACCCACAATGAGATCACGTTCTCACAACACAGCTAAGAACGCTAATTAGAGCAGAATCCAACAGGAAAAGGTATTACGGTAACACATTACCAAAAATCCAGCCAGTGTGGGTAATTTTCCTGCCAAAGCTAAGAACTGGATGAGTTTAAAAGAACGTTTCACTCTCCACATATCCCTGCACATGATTACATAATGAGCCATAGCCTTACCAATCCAATACAGGCAAACACGTGCTGCACACTTTGGATTAAGTTACAGCCTCATTCCAGCCAGAGTTAATTCCTGTTTTTCAATTAAAGAGTAACTGTATGTTTTTGTGTCTATGTGACTAACTGGAATAACGTTTTTTAAAATTCGTTTAGTAGCAAGCGAGAGCGCAGTCAGTCCAATATGCTCTGTCACTGTACATCCACTGAAAGTGCACATTTTTGCCAGTTACATGCTCAGATTGTTTTTCTAAAAGTCTCACAGCATAGTGGATAAGATCCCTACGGAAGTAGACCTTTTCATTAAAGAGTAAGATCCGTTTTGTTTAATCAGAAAAATCACCATCGCCAAACTCATCAGGCTCAAATTTTGGTGCATCAAAGTGCCACTGAAGTTCAGGTTTTTGGCTCAGAATATGAGAAAAGTTTAACGGCTTTTTTACCATCTTTACCAAGAGTGTCTCTCCGTTAGTTTGGTGCTACAGTATTTACACTGAATCATTCAGCATTATGTTTGCCAACCTTTGTTATCTCTGCCATTACAGATAAATTAATGAAGCTAAGCTCCAGAAGTTAATGTTTTCTTAACTAGAGCCCTTTGGACAACAGCTAACAATGATGTACGATCACCAAAGTACAAAACTAGAACAAAATAGACGAATGACTCCCAGCAAACAAGGTGACATGATGAACAACGCAGCTAGGAGCTAACGTTAGGCTAACTTTAGCTAACTTTAGCTAGAGATGTTAAAGGTAACTTTATGTTTCTTTCCAGCAAAGTGACAATATGTTGCCTCAAACACGATGTTGACTTACCTTAGAACAGATGTAGACATCATTGTTAATCTTGTTCACGTTGAGTTGATGTTGTGGTCTAACATTACCACACAACTTTATCCAAAGGAGACACTTTTCCCGCTTGAGATGTGGTTTAAAGGGTAAAAAATACACCTGGTCGCCCAGCCTCTCAGGATACCTTGTGTTGAAGTTGCATGTCCCCACTTTGTCACAAGAATATTTGGTGGCTAATCAAAATGTCTCAGAAAAATATGAAATATCATAAAAATGCCAAAATACACTGGAACATGGCTTATGAGAGCCAAGAATACAGAAAGGGTTAACCCTAAAATTTTATCATTAACATTTAAACAACAAAAATTCTCAAGGCACAGTACAGAAACAGGCTACTATATACTCTATTAATTAATAGATCATATTTCATCTTCATACAACAAAGTAATAAAAAAAACAGTTGAAATCTCCGCTATGATAAATCTCCTTTGCTGTGCTGTCAGAAACCTGATATGTGTCATAAATGCTCCAGTATTAACAACATCTGCACAGCAGGCTATATCATTAGTATTCTATAGCTATAGCTATTCTGTTTACGGTGAGTTCATAAGTCTTGCAAACATACAGCTGACTTGGTTTTCTCATTTTTATTTCATCAGTGCAGTCCTGCATTTCCTTTTGCATGCAGTTGTCAATCCCATCCTGTTTTTCCCCACATCGTTTCACGTTATTATTCATTCTGCATCTGCCGTTATGCATTATTTTACTCACTTCCTTCTTTGAAGTGTTCAGTGTGATTGAGAATTAAAAGCATCTTTTCTCAGGAGGAAAAGCACACTGTTGATATCAAGTGCTTTTGGAGTCTCCACTTAGGCTTCATCCACACACTGGTTACAGACACTAATTATGAAATTACTTCAAAAGCTGCATGAAAGAAGTGGGCGCGAACGTTGTCATGACTTCATCGAAATGCATCTTTGTGCGCCTGTGTCTCTCACTTCCTTCTCCGTGTGTGTCTTCCTTCACAGCTCTTCAAAGGAAAGTTCTACTACTGCGTGGGTTTCGACGTGAAGAACATCACTAACAAATCTGACTGCCTGGCTGCCAACTATCGATGGGTTCACCACAAATACAACTTTGACAACCTTGGACAGGTACAAAAGAGAGAAACTAGATCCCTGTCAGCCTATCTGGATTGTTGTGAAAGTATTAATTATGGATGAAAATGCAAACAATGATGCACATATATCATAAAAGTTAGAATAATGAGCACACGCTATGAGACAGAATTTCTCCTATACTGTGCAGTGCACGGGAAATTACTAAAAGACATGCAACAAATACACAACAACAAATCTACAGAAAAAGATTTTTAAAATTACAATTGTTAAAAAGGAATGTTTTCAACTATAAATGTAAAAAGAAACTTAAAATGCAATTTTTTTTGACACTGGAAAAAAGTTTTGAGTGAAGTCCTACAACAGCAATCTAACAAAAAACTTTTTCCTAGCTGAAATAATTGACCCTTTGCTAAGTCCCGCCCCCAGATGCAGATTTGCCAATCATAACGTAGCGTCAGGCCGGTTCAGACCAGGGTCCGACAACAACACAACTGTGCTCCATTGACTCTAATGCGTCCGCTTCAGATTTCCTTCATTTTCAGGCTGGTTTTGTGGATGTGGAGCTAAATGTTGTGCCTGGGACATGTCGTGTATTAATGATACTCGTTACCTGGAGAGGTTGGAAAAAGATATACGTTTCTTCCCTGTTCCAAAATCAAACCCTTAAAAGTGTAGGGTTAGCTAGCTAGCTACTGAAGATATAGCCTACTGAATGTATACACATGCTGTACAGGAACCAGTGAAGGGAAGCAGGTAAACTTTGCTCATATTCGCTGATATACTGTAAGCCAAACACAGTTCATCTGCACACACTGTGATGCCACACAGCTGGTTCAACATCAGCAAAGTTTCCCTTTATATTCATTGTCTTGTGCGGCGATCAGCAGTGATGTGTTGGTTCACTTTTACACTGTGATCTGTAGCCTATAGTTCGGCTTTAGCTTCTAACTGACTTTGTCTTTTTAACCTGTTGTTGCTGCTGAGTCAGTTTGACATCCTGGATATATCCTTCAAACACAGACTGCAGACTCCTCTGTCTGCTGCTCTCTGGAGTCACTCTTTCATTTTCCAATAACATGATAACATTTCTTCAGGCAGTGCAGTTAGTTACAGTGTGGGCTCCATGCTTACTGCGACAGCTTGTCAGAGCATCACAAAGGGGCGGGGTTAGCAAAAGGTCAATTATCTTATGTATATTGTATTACTGATTAATATCACATGAAGGCACGCTCGTGGGCAGGTCTGTCTGTGGTACGGCCTGGTACATAGACTCTACTCAGGCGGACCGCAAAGGTAGTTAAAACCTATCTTGGATCAGACTTTGCACTGGTTGAAGTCGAGTTGCTACAGTGCCAGTTTGAATCTAGCAGCTTGTTCGGAAGAAATAAACAAAGAACTTCATTGCTTAAGTAATGAATGAACAAAGTAAGAGAGATAGTGATACTGCAGATCAATGCTCAGCTTCAAAGTTTTCAGTCGTTTTGAGGCATAAAATGAAATGTGTATTTATTAGTTGTAATTTTGACATTTTCATATATCTAGCTTGTGAGTTTGTGTGTGTGTGTGTGTCTCCTCCAGGCTCTAATGTCCCTGTTTGTGCTGGCCTCAAAAGACGGCTGGGTCAATATCATGTACCACGGACTGGATGCAGTGGGGATAGACCAACAGGTAATAACAGAGACAAACTGCAGGCACATACAGCACTGGAGCAAAACAACTGCACTTTCTCTCAACACACAGTAACACTACACTCAGAAAGTCTTGTACTTAGCATCTACTCTTCCATATCCCACCACTAATCTGGGTCGTGTTCTCAAAAGCAAAAAAATAAGCAAAGTAGCCCACACGCCGAGGACTCCAGCCACTTTCTTCAGGACTTGCTAGGGAATCCCACGCTTTTTTAGGCCAGATTGGACATGAAATCTGGCCTCATGGTCATGCTGGAATCTCCACCCTGTTGGATGAGCACACAACGCCTCCACAGGGAGGCTTCCTGATCAGATCACCAAAACACCTCAACTAGCTCCAGCAGAAAAATACTCACTCTTCAGTTTATTCTTGAAGTTGAGTTAAAGCAGGATGGCCAAGTAATATACAGTTCATCGCTGCATGTCATCCTCTTTAAACTGCCACCATACTCCATCAGAACTACGCGTCAGTTGTAAAACTTCAAAGACCATCTCCCCCTTCACCTTTACAACGTCGGTTAAGGGGGGACTGTCTCCAACAATTGCCATAATTTCTCGAAACCACCAACCTGACACAAACACCCGCTACACATCCTAATTAGCCAGCTGTGCAGAGCCAGGGATTAAACTTCTCTCTGTTTTTTTTTTTTCATCCTTGACACGAATATTTCTGACACTTTTCATGTGAAAGGTAAAGTACAACCCTATGAACTCATAACCAATATTTACATCAATTTACCCGAGATAAAAATTGCTGTCAGAGATTCTTAGGTTGCAAAATATAGTCTTGCCATCGTGACACATAATGCACTGGTTCACAGAAGTTCAAAATTTAAGTAAACTTCCCCTCAACCTCACAGATCATGCACACATTCACCCACATGACGTCAAAGTACGATGACACGATGCAAATTAGTCTTCTGAAGCGGCTTCAAAGTGAACAGATTCCCTTTAGAATTCATTTTATTTGAAAATCTATTAGAGAATCTATTAAAGAGAGGGCATTATTCTGGATGATTCAGTTTCCCCGCCTCGGGGAAAAACCTCGCTGCAGTCCAACATGGCTCTGAATGACTAATCCTATTTGCACTCCACCCTGCGCTTTCAACACCCAACGCACTTCCAAATTGAAAATCTGACTCTCATCTCCAGTTTTATTGCACCTGAACTTGATCTTTGTTTTGTAATGACTCCCTGCAATGACTACCTCCACACCCAAGCATCCTGATTTGCTCTGTACATTGTCTCCCTTTTCTGCCTTTCCTTGGGTTACATTGTCATCCTTTCTTACCGGAGGCAGCTCCACGACTTTTGGACGATACTGGCTGTGGATTGGGTCAGTTACTTTGATTCGTTTGTGGTGAGAACATGTTCCGACCTGGATGTGGAGCAACTGCAGTCACATGACACATTGTTTGGGTTAAACATGAGCATGTTACAGTCCTGGAGGATTATTAATGTGCACCTCCTCCTGTACTGCCTTAATATGCACATTCAGCACATCCAATGCATCAAAACTTTGTTTTCTAGTTGGAGCCGCGCCCGTTTTCAAACTGTATGGTTTGACTAAAATGAACAATGACAGCAATATAGTCCACGATGAGCAGCACTAAAATCAACCTGCATAGTTGTCCCTCCATTGTGACATTAGAAAGTGTAGCATTTATCTTGTAAGTGTTCTCTTCTTCAACGTTTGCTTTACTTCCAGGATTTTTCCCCACAAGGAAATTCTGGCCAATCAAGAGCAGCTACCTCACAGAAGTCATTTGTTCTAGTCCGCTTTTAAATGCTGCCGTGAGAACACCAACCAATTTTAGGCAGTTATGTAACTTTGTAACAAAATAAGTCCGTGATTCAGACCAAAGCAAGACAACTCTAGGTCTGAAAGCACCCTTAAAGAAATACTCTATTTGTACACTTTGTTTTTCTTGCATGCCTGTGGTGACGAAAGGATCCAATAAAAGAAAAAACAGGTGAATTAAAGTCAGAAGGTTCCACGTTTAACAACAGCAAACCTGATCTTAATGGGATGCAACCACTACTACCCCGGGTGAAAGTCTGTGTTTTTTGGACCCCACTCGCCCTACACCGGCCCTACAGAGACTTTCAAAACTTTCGTTCTTGTCCTGCCACATTTCCTCCTAACGACAACCAGCGGCTTGCCCTGTTACCCAGAGTTCAAGGCACCTGCCATGAACCACAACATCCCCAGTTAAAGTTCAACTTGGGACCTTTGCCGCATGTCATTACCCATCTCTGTCTTTGCTCATTTCCTGATATACTGCCACTACAGTCTGTCAGCTCCAGTGGAGGCTGTTGCAACCTTGAGCTCCCGCCTGGCTCCTTCAGGGTTTCCTATCTACTCTGCCTTCTACATTTTGCACATCCACTCCTCTCTCCTCTCTCCTCTTCTTTTCATCTCACTTTTTTCTTTTTTAACTTTTTTGTCTTCTTTTCAATAATGTACATTTTTCCTCCTACTTTGCTTTCCTCTTTCTCATCTCTTCTCCATTATCCATTCACTTACAGTTACCCTGCTCTTTACTTTTCCTGGTGATATTTTTGGCCTGATAACGTCCGTTTCTCCTCTCTGCTTCACACATTCTACACTGCTAGCGCTTCCTTCCGTCACTCCTCTTCACCGATCTACCATACCAGCAGTCCCTTGTCTTATCTCCTTTCCTGTGTTCTTCTCTTTACCTTCCCCACTCTGCTCTCCCAACTCTCTTCTTCACCTCCAGCCTTTGACCAACAACAATCCATGGATGCTGCTCTACTTCATCTCCTTCCTCCTGATCGTCAGCTTCTTCGTCCTCAACATGTTCGTGGGTGTGGTGGTGGAGAACTTCCACAAGTGTCGCCAGCACCAGGAGGTGGAGGAGGCCAGGCGACGGGAGGAGAAACGCCAGCGTCGAATGGAGAAGAAGAGGAGAAGTAAGGAGGGAGGGGGCGAATGAGAATGATGTCTGGAGAAAATGAGGTGGAGAATTGGTCGAGGGAGGAGTAGAGGCTTTGAAGTACAGGAGGAAGGGATGAAAAATGCATGGGAAAAGAGGAAGAGAGGGATTTGGAGGAAAAATTGGGGTGAAATGGAAAAAAGGAATGCAGTGTTGAGAAAGCAGGAGGGAGAGGTGGTGAAAGGGAGGATGGAGGGAAAGTCAACAGAAATATGGATAAATGGAAGGGATGGGAGTCCTTTTGCAAAAGGGAAATAGAGGAGATCAATAAATCAATTGAGGAAAAGTGGAGAAGAGAAATACAGTTTGAATATTTTCATGTTGGGTTGTATCAGGTACTTATCAGTGTAGTACATAGAGTAGATGTGGGTTGGCATGGCCCCAGGTTGGAGAAGCAGGCATGCTGACATGGAAGCTAAGCAACATACTGCTGTGGACGAAGGCAACAGCAAAACATATTTTAGCCACCCAAAAAACTCAATATTAGTTTAACACTGGATCAGTAAGCAATCGTGCTCTCTGCTGTGTTCAGTTCACATGTAGAGCTCTGTCTCTGTCTGTCTGTGTGTGTCTGCATGTGTCCAATCGCCCCTCTCACTCTCCTTTTAGACACAACTGACGATATGTCAAAGCACGGGATGCAAATTCTATCGTTTGTCTTGTCAGATAATTTATATCATATCTAAAATATTCTCTACATTGTTCAAAATAGATTATCAGTGGATTTTCTTACCAGATTCACTCACGGTTCACAGAAAAACCAAATACTGAAACTGTTGCTGCAGATCGTGAGGCGGCCAGAGTGCTCACCAAAGCACCACATAAAAGCCTTTTTAAACAGGAGTTGTGCAAATTTGCAGGTCTTCTTTCAGCATTGGCAGTATAAAAACAAAATCGGGGAGTGCGGCAAAATGCCGCCTACCTACTTTTGTTTATACAGAATGTGCCTTTTTCAGGCAATGGGGGGTGTGAGCAAGTAACAAAACATGTAGCTCAGCATGTGACGTAAACAGTGACGTGAGAAGGGAAGCCGCGGCTGGTCAGTCCTTCGGCGATTCTCTCATAAGTCGGCCCGTTCTTCACCGTCCCCGTCATCTGATGGTTAATGGCCTCACCATTTGCGAGGGCAAGGAGGGCGCGCAATTCCTTGTCTCCCCAGTTGCTCATCTTTACAGTTTTCAGGTTTGCGTTTCCCTCTTGCTACTAGCTGCTCGCTAATTCCTGCTATCAGCTGTTTCCTGTTTATCAACCGCCAGTGGCTCGTACGTGCAGCGTCATCAACAGCTCCTCCCACAAGTAATCATCAGCCCCTCCTGTTGCAGAAGGCGCCTCGTTCTGTTTAAACCAAAAAGGTTCCAACAATAAGACTACCCTACGAGGCAGAAAATTGGGCACCATGGATCAACTCACCAATCCGGCTCTGTGTGTCTAAACACTTGCAGCTTGCCGGCAAAACGATCCAACATTTGCCAAAAATCTGGCAGTGTAAAAGGGGCTATAGTGTAAATGGCCCATTCCTTAACGTGGGCACCAAAGCCAAGTAAGCAGCAACAAATTTTTAGGTGGCAGAAGTCTGTGTAGGGCAGGAGGGTTGGTGGATGGGTCCAACAACCACTGACTTTCACCCTGGACGCTGCTGTTTGCTTACAGTAAGATTGTAAAGTCATCCCTGTTCTTTTTTCCTAAACCCAACTACTTGCGGTGTGAGACGATGCAGACTGTACATTTCCTGTGAAAACAGAAGTGTATTTTTAATATGTAATAGGCAGAACTTGACATGGCGTCCTGGAAAGTCAACAACAAACACATCCAGGGCACCTTGCACGTCGTATCCGGACTTGGCAACTCCATGACCAAACATTGATATGTGACGAGGTCCGACTGAGAATGTGCTGGAATCTGTTATAATTGTATGCGATGATTACAGCATTTTCACTGCTGGCCGCCCACTGCCACAATCAGTTAGTTTAATTGTGTTACTATGCAACATTGGACTAACCCTTTTAACATGCCTGTCAAGTTTTGGATTTGAAAATAGTGGGAGCATTATTTGATAGGGTGTTATTGGACTATCAAAATATGCCCCTGAAATATTGATTAAAAATGTTAAAATGACATGTCTAAATATGCTGCCATTAATCCTACAGTGGCAGTGAGGTGATTAGTAGTCTTACATGAATGCATTGAGTAGCGGGAGCATTATTTGATAGGTTGGTATTGGACTATCAAAATATGCTACCCCCCCACAACACCACTCTAAATGCGAGACAATCAGAGGTCTGAGAAGGGCAACGTGAAAGACAAAAAGCATTAATAACAACTAGAAAGGCAGGGAATTTAAACATGCACCTTTAGCACGTGAATAAGGAAGACTGTGGATTAAACAGCAAAGTCACTCAATAGCATAAACTGATCAAAGCAGCAGTAAAACAGCAGCGTCTGTGTTCAGTGATGTTAAATCACTGTTTTCTCAATGGAGTCTGGCTTTGCAGAAAGTATTATAATGGCTTCAGCTCCTGGAAAAGGCTCTTAATATTGCATATACTTCAACTGATATTGATTTTCAAAATACATTTTGCTGCTGCCCCTGTGCACAGAAGTACATTGCTTAACTTCCGAGGTGATACACCTGCCTGCTTCTCCAAACTAGGGTGGTGTCGACCAACATCTATTGTATATAATACACTGTGGATAAGTACCTCATACATCCCCTCTTCTAAAGATTCAAGCATTTCTTTAAGTATATGCAGGTATACAAGTATCTTCATAGAAGTACTAATTTCTTCTCACATAAATGTGTGTTTTCCACTTTGGACTAAAATGTGATTCCGCAAGTTAATTAATATGTAAAATAATAAGTAAAACTTGACTTGGAGCTTTGGAAAGACTGTATTATTTCCTGAATTCATCCAAATGGCATGTGTCCAAGACTCATAATCTTTCATATCACACATCCTCAATGATATGACTTTGAGTGAGTCATTATTTCAACTCATTTAAAACTCCTTAACCTCCTTCTCACATTTATCAAACTTTTTCTCTTCATATTATCTCACAGTTTCATCTGCCTCTCCGCCTTTTCTCCATTTGCTCTGCCCCTCGTTTTTCACCCCTTTGGCAAAAGATAAATCATTAAATAAATCATTCTGCTTGCACCTTGTTTTGCTTTCGCCACACTCTCCTCCTCTTCCAAACCAAATATCAGTTTCTCTTTTGCTTTCCACCCCCTTGACCTCTACCCCACTCCCTCCTGGATGCATTTTTCCCATATCATTCCCGTCTTTCCTCTGCTGCTTCCTTGATTCTGTGCTTTCATGTCCTCATTCATCACTCCTGTTTACATCTAAACTCCTTTTTTTCATCTGTCTATCTGTTCCATCATATTTTCACTGCCTTCTAACAACCCAAATCCCTCCTTGCCTTGTTGTTCTTCTTTTTCTGTTTCTTTCTTCTTCGCTTTTTCTCCCTCCAGAGGCCCAGAAGCTACCCTACTATGCGTCATACGGCCAAGCCCGCCTGGCGATCCACACTCTGTGTACCAGTCACTATCTGGACCTGGTCATCACCTTTATCATCTGTATCAATGTCATCACCATGTCTCTGGAGCACTACAGTCAGCCCCAGGTGAACACATCTCCCATGGGGATAGAGGAATAGTCAGGGTGTGGGTGGGACTGAGACAGACATGTTTAAGGGCTTCTGAGTGGGTGGTGGTGTACCATCTGGGCAGGATTTTTTTTTTAAGAAAGTGGGCACTCCCAGAGGCAGACTGCCAGCCTGCTGCTCTGAATCAGCAGCAAAAACTGCCAACAACCAAAACATTTATCCACGTGCTGGAATACCAACAATCTGGCAGATTGGGGTATTAGTTATGTAAAACGTTACTCAGAGAGTGACATGCTCGTGAGGACAAAAAAGAAACCAGTTTGAGTTAAACTTAAAGAAAAAAAAACAGGCCTGTAAATGTTTGATAGCAGTAAACGGTACAGCTGTATCCTGATTCTGATACTTCATCGTCCTCTTGGGTAAATGTGTCTAAGGCTTTGCATGAGCCCATGTCTTAGCAGAGCTGTACCAACAGATATAACACGGTAAATCAAAAAGTAAGAATAAAAGAAGAAAAAGAACATTTTCTTTAGGTCCTGGATTGATGAAATCCCCGTCAATGACAGTAAGTTATTAAGACTACAGGCTGCAAAAGGTGGGTTAAATTAAATTTTTCATTTGGTCCTGCTGAATAACATCAGAACACATTTAAATATTATGCCTTCAGGGCGTAGTATTGAAATAGAATAATCTATAACTTATCTCACAATTAGTTATTATTTCCTTTGCAGAAGGAAATGGAAATTCTTAAATAGAAGAAAAAATACTCTAAGTGAGCCCATTTAAAAATGAAGGAGAAACTATTCTTTATTTTTAAGATGATAATTAGTTCTCCTCAAATTTTGCTCCAAGGCCTGTACGCTCATGTTTTGTCTGGAGGCTACTGATCTGCTTGAGCTGAAGGTATGACATATAAGCAGCGTATGTGGCCGGCTGCCTACAGACAACCTACACCGCTTATTATTTTCTGTTAGCGTTACCTTCTCAGTCTGTCATACAAGCTTTTACCAACTCTGACATGCCAAGTCAACAACTATTTGAGTTCCCAATGACGTCTAACCGCCCACACATGCGAGGCTACAGACCTGCAGGTTACTTTGCCACATAACACTGGACTGAAGCCCGGTGAAAACAGTAGAGCTGAAAAGCTATAATAAAGCTTGACACTGTTGCTTCAAGCTTCACAAGGCTATTCAAATGGATGGTAGTAAGCTCGGGCTCTAAAACTCTCTGGGTCTTTGAATTCACACAATGGGGATTTTGAGAAAGTCAACTAATAAGATTATTTTTGTCTGCGGTGCAGCTTTGCGAGGGCTTTGTCTTTGTAGCAGTACACCTCTACTGTACCCCTGCACTAGTCTGGCAAGGAAACACTCGACAGATACCGTGTCCAGTGTGTTAAATAAACTCTACAGATCTCCGTGTTTAAACGTCTTTCCCAATTCAACTTTTGAAATCTCTACCACAGAATAAGCTAACAATGATGCTAAAGGGGATTTGCAACTCAAAATTGAGCTGCTTACTCGCTGGTGTGATGTGGGAACGGGGGGACCCAAGGGAGGCTACCATGTTTTAGCAGTAGTGTTGTCCTGATCATGGGACGTGTTGATGCCAAGACACGGTTACCGACAGTGGTCTCCAAAATGAACGGCACCACTAGCTCCAGCAGAGTGAGTGCAGAGGCTAGCATTAGCTAACAAGTGGAGACCAGAAGGTGGGAAGTGGGCACTATGTTTTCGCATGTTAATGCAGCTAGTCAGCTGTCTGCCGGCAAAGCAAACAGAAAGTAAGTACAGGCAAAAAATAACAACATTTCACCACCTCTTGATGGATAGTGCTTTGAAGTGCGGCGCTTAAGGTCAATGACTTAATGGAGTGTTAGGGCAACATGAAAGGTCTCTTGTATTTTACATTGTTTTGCATTTATTCCTTTAAAATTAACCAGTTCGTGGTTATCGGGCTATTGAGGCCAACGCTAACCAAGACTGACATCCTCAGTCCAGATGTTAAAAAAACCCTGTAAGATCACTAATTGACACATTACATCTTTAATCCCTACAAAAACCCAAATGTAAATGTGTAAGTTCTCCTTGCTACAAGCATAACTAAGCTAAACTTATCAGCTGCTGGCAGTAGCTTCAGATTTACCATATAGACATTAGAGTGGTCAATCTTGTCATCTAGCTCTTGGCAAGAGGGCAAATAACAGTGACTCCCAAAATGTAACACTAGTTAAACATAGCTCGACTGAGACTGTACAACATTAAACCTCAGCACATGGAAAACTTTTCAACACATTCTAGTTATGACGGCTTAAACCTAACCTCTGTAACTTTACATTAATAACGTAACTGTACGTTAAAGACATAACATCATTCATGGGGTGCAAATCTGTAGAATATCACATGCATTGTTGTGTATGCATTTTTCATAGGACATATACAAATGCTCTATGAGAATACATTGCCTTATGAAACATTGTGGTAAAGGCGGTGCTGGACAAAAGAAACGTTAAGGAATATCTGTAAATTAATTTGTAGCTACAGAAGATAACCTGTTTCACGAACATGACTGACTTCTAAATTGTATTAACAGGCAGAACTACTGCTTCACTATAATCTCATTACATGCTTTGGGGCATTTAAACGCACATCTTAACAGATCATTGTTTTGGCATCCATGTTAACAGTTAAGAAAGGATCTCTAATCAGAATGATTTCCCTCAGATTGACTAATTACTAACCATGTAACTGCAATTATTGAAAAGCTTTGCCTTGATAATAGACTTTGGACAGACTAATGATATGAATGATACCAAATAGTCATAAGATTGCAGTAATTTCTGGATGTGTTGTCTTAGAAAATGACCTAAAAACAGTAACGTCTTACAGTACTAACTTGCACTGACCATAGGCCACTGTAGGCCTGTACTCAACTGTGCATAAACAAACATACTACACTTAGTGTTTCTTTTTTTTTGTTCTTCCTCAAATTGGATGTGATGACTGTAATAATAAGGTTTGATTATATGCATTGCACATTACAAGTGTCATTTTCATGTGACTCATTAATACCAGTGTGGTAGAAAAGAAATGTTCTCTGCTCCTCCCCAGAGTCTGACATAATTTAGTTGTCTGTCTCTATTAAGCTCTCAACTATATAAAGAAATTTATTGGCAAGCTACTTTTCCCACACTGACAGAACAGATTCTCTGAACAACTCCCATCCTTACTGGTTGTGTCTTCCCTCTTCGTCTCTTCAGTAATACAAAGGTTCCATTATCGACATCTTAAAAGATAAACAAGAAATCACTTTACAATACTGTGCAGAGAACAAAGACATGGTTATGCTATGAACTGTGGTAGAACAGAATAATTTACTAGTTTATTACTGTTAAGATCAGAGATGGAGACATACGTTCACTGTCTAATCCTCTTGATGTCTGTTTTTTTCTAACCTCTGTGCTTCTGCAACCCTTGTTTCCCTCTACCTCAGTCCCTGGAGACTGCACTGAAGTACTGCAACTACTTCTTCACCTCCACATTTGTGATTGAGGCCACTCTGAAACTGGTGGCCTTTGGCTTTCGACGCTTCTTCAAGGACAGGTACAGAGGGTACACCCAGCTGTATTGAGACTATATATTTGTGTTAGTGAGGTATATAAAGCTGCTAGTATCTATGTAGTATGTACCGTGTCTTTGCCAATACCAGGACAATCCCTGCAAATTCATCCTGCCATATGATCCCACAGTAGGGGTTCATACATTTTCCTTTTAGGGATGTATTTTCTTGAATTATTCATTAAACTATGTAGGATCTACTTCACAAATTGGCAGCTCTGAATAGCAGCAAGGGGTAGCCTTAAACATCAACACCCATAAATCCCATAATATGGCATGAGTAATCTTTAGGATTGTCTTGGTGCTAAAAGATTATTTTGAAGACAGAGCTCTTGCTTTTGATCCATTACAATTCTCATCTACTATTATGGTCATGACCTGTGAGAACTGACAGAAACATTGAGATCATAGATTCAAACCGCAAAACTTGAGTCCTCCAGTGTCCCAAACAGTGAATATCCAGCCAGTAGAATATAAAAATTACTCTTTCATCCCTGTTACCTGTTCATTTTCTGCCATATGCAAGTTCGGGGGAAGTTCTTGTTTGTATACTTGCCTTACGTATAACGAGCAAGCAAACTGTGTTGGATGGATTGCACACAGCACACAGAGCAGGTTAGGACATCCTGATTGGGGAAATCTGGAACAATCTGAGTTTGCTTGTTGCTCATTTATATCATGTCCAATTAGGATGATATATTACAAGATTACGCTAGAGCGGGCACCAGAGAACTGAGACTGCATAGAACTTGGACGTTCTAAAATGGTTGTGATTGTAACCAGCTGTTTTGGCAGTGCAGCAGCAGTGACACATTGTGCAGATGTGGGTAATGGTGAAATTGGTCTGTCAGCTTGTCTTCAAAACTTCCCACCAATGTTGTCGCTGACGTGCCTTCTAACCCCGTCAGATCACCATATTTCCCCGACACTTTTCCTACCGTTCATGTACATATTGCATCTTGAGGACACGTTGCTTTAACTTCTGATGTGCACAATCAACACTCCATACAGATGCAGGATAAACGAGGCAGCCACCATGTTAAATAGTTAAAATTCAGGCAACAGAAACACTTATAAAGAGAGATGATAGATTTCGATAATAAATAGTTCCTGTCTCGCTTTTAGCCAGATTTTAATTGTTATATTGAGGCATTCACTGCTGTGAATGTCTAAAAATAAATAAAAGACATTGCCAGTAAACATTTTGCGGATGCATTCAACATCACCATTATGCAACTCTTCTCGTTATGATGGTTAAAAAAAAACGTTATCCATTCAAAAATACTTTCTGTTGCAAATTAGTAGTATACAGGGCTACTTATAAGAAGAGAGGGTTGGGTCCTCGGATGGATGGATGGATGGATGGATAATGAAACAGATGTGTTTATTAAGGCGTTTGGATCTCTGATAGCTAAAGTACAATTAAAGTAAGTGATTACACCAACATTTTGATAACAGTGACAAGTGGTAATGTTGTTACTGAGAATTAAATGTTCACCTATTTCTGTTTTTGAAAAATAACTCATATAAACACTGTTTTTTTACTTTGTTTATATGAGTTATTAAATGATTCACATTGAGACTGTGCAGGTGCAGAAACTCTTTGGAATATTAATAGATTTCAATATCTATACCCAACACCTTAACAATCCAGTGAGGGGCTCCTCTTTCTACCAAGTGCACAAGCCTGTGGAGCAGCTGTGATGGTGTTAGTGAATATTATTTGAGATACCCTACTATGTAGATTTTATTATTGCTGCTTCCAATCCATTTTTAGAATTGTGGCTTTGCTGGAGGAAATTGCTTTTGTTTTGTTTTTTTGTTTTTTTTGCCCCCCTTCTTTTCAAAATTGTTTCTTCCGAGCTATTTTGATGCGCTTTGCCTGTCTTACTGTTTCTGTCTCTTCCTCTTTATGTAAACATATGCATTTTTAGTCATATTATTCCTTCGATCCTTCATTTTAATTTTACTTTCTCTTCCTATGTCTTTGTTCTTTCCTGCCATTACACTCTTGTATGTTTTTGGAAAGCCCTGGCTTTATTAGGCGACCCTTTTTGTGTGTGTGTTTACACCCTGTGAGCCTGGTGTGTGCCAGTTCTGCTGCTCTGGAACAGAGATATTATCTAGGACAAGACACATTAACTGTGAAGGAACATACCCCAGGCAGCAATTTTGCAGTAAATCAAGTTAAATATTAAATAAACTTTGCCATATCTGGAAAATCTGTAATTAAGTAAGTGTAGCTGCTTTTTAGACTACTGCCGTGCTAACCAAGAGGTTAGACAAGGAATACTTAAGTTAATGTCCACAGGTCCAATAGGGTGCCAGGTGGCTTGTCAACCATTTTTAATTCACAGTGAAAAAGAAAAAGATTCAAAAAAGGGTTTTTGTACTTTGAATGGGGTGGCTGCACAAAAATAGAGCTTGTTTATAAAAGAAAGTGCCAGGGGAGGTTTCTCAAATGTCAAATCCTAGAAATGCCCATGCGTAAACCTGACCTGTGCGGGGCATCTGCAAACAGATTTTTTGGAGATAAGTGAGGACAGCAAACATCAAAAAGTTAAAAAACAGGCAATCCTTTTATTAAATATACTGATATATGTTTATTAACTGACATTTGGCCATTTGTCATTTGGAAAAGTGGCTGCTGGGCAAAGCAAGTCTAGTATCCCTGACTAAGAGGAGGAATTGACCAAGGGAAGTTTTTAACAGCTGGACACATTTTTCTTTCTTACTTGCTTATAATATGGCATTGGGCCACGTGAAATCTGAGTTTACTTTAAAATGAGTATTGTGTCCTGTGCACAGCTCTGTGAGCTGCTGATAGAGAAAAGAACAATTACATAGAAAAACAGTCCACAGCGTACCAAAGAACATGAGGACACTCTACAAATGTGGAAAAACAACCATTTTTTAAATATCCAGAATCAGACAAAGTGTAAAAAATGTAAAAGACAAGTTTTAGTCATAGGACCATCTTCAGCACAACTTCTCTCTGCATTCTGTCACACTTTATCACCTTTAAGATATGTAATAAGTGAAATTATTTGCATCTGAGGAGTGCCTCCTTGCTTGTTGGTGTGTGTTGGCATTTGTCTACGTAACAGGACAAAAATATTGGCTAAGAGAGACATGACTCTCATATCACTGTTATTGGAGATTGATTTGTTTGCACTCAAATGTCAGACAGCACTAGAGTGTATTTTCTAAAGGGCCAAAGTTTTGCAGTGGTCAAACTCTAATATACCACAATTAATCACTTCATTTACAAGTATTGAAGCATCTGGTGTTAAAAACAATCCATAACTTTTTCCATAACCCACTGACATCTGCTGACTCGAACATTTTCTAGCCCTGGTGTCGCCTTTTGGCTTGTTCACTAAATCAATGTAAGTGGAGCAGAGACCTTGCTTGGCCTTCTTGAAATTTCCTGTGGTCCAGGTGACATCATTCATCGTGTAATATACTGTCAACATTAGTGGTAGCAGCCAAGATCACATTCAAACGCTTCAACACACAGCTTGTTGTTCAGCCGTGACGTGACAGGAGACAAGATAATAAACACAGGCAGCGATGTTTCAGAGGTGGTAAGGTTTGCATAGTGTTATGGTGTTCTTCGAGTATTAACATGAATATTCATCACAGGAGCAGACCTTCAGGTAATGGCGGGATGATACAGATTCTTCTGCCAATTCAGTTGTGGAAGAATTGTGCAAATTATGCATGAAGTTGATGTAGAACATTAATATTCATTGAAAAAATTAACATAACACAGACCCTGATATGTGCAGGCATGAAGTGCTGAGCCACATATAGAGCTAAGACTCCAAATTCATGCTCAGTCTCTTCATGTCGTACCTTCACTATGAACAAATTCCACAGATTATGGTAGATATAGAAATCAATGTGTGTGTGTGTGTGTGTGTGTGTGTGTGTGTGTGTGTCTGACCACATTTGCAGTAATATTGTGGGAGAAAATCCTTTAAAAGTAGATTTTTTTTTTCCTGAAATGACCAGATATAGACGTCCACACTTGGTAGTGTAGAGTCATAGTCCACTGTTTGTAATATAGGAATGTATGTGTGTGTGTGTGTGTGTGTGTGTGTGTGTGTGTGTGTGTAGGTGGAACCAGTTGGACCTGGCAATTGTTCTGCTGTCAGTAATGGGCATTACTCTGGAGGAGATTGAGATCAACGCCTCCCTTCCCATCAACCCCACCATCATCAGGATCATGAGGGTACTCAGGATAGCAAGAGGTATTTTCACAGACGAGCACACACACACAAAAAGACGAATTTTAAACATAAACATGGTTTGCACACCCATGTTCTCACATCTGTTCTGCTCTCGTTTTAATCACCTGCTGCTGCTGTTTGCTTTTAATCCAAGCTCAACACTTCCTTTATATTTACTAGTTGTGATAATTTAGAAATAATGAACATCTCCATTGCACTAATTTCACTGATTACAACAATGTGTTGGATAAAAATACTTTTCTCTTTCACTAATTAATGCCTCTTACTTCTGCGTTTCCATTTTCTCTTTTGGTGTTAAGCAACTCAAACTCAGTACTTCCTGCAGAAATAATTCATTAAAAGCCTTGCAGCAGTTTAACAGACATGATTTCAGAAAGTGTTGAGCTCGACTAGCATTGCAAAAATGGCAAAGTAGAAGCAACCGGAGGTATTTAGTTTTGTTTTTGTTTGTTTTTTCAGCTACAAAGAGAAATTTCAAGTCACTGCTCATTGCTGGCGTCACTGCTGTAAATCATTATCAGTATCAGTATCATTATCTAATCTTACTTTCGTAAGACAAGGGAAAGATTTAGATTTGAACATTGTTTATTGCTTGTTTTTGTTTTGGTAGATTTGGTTACCATCTCAATATGCAACACTGAACAGTTTTTAGTTAGTGTAAACCCAATTACCCATTTCTCTGAAGGCAAAAACACCCATTGGCCACAACAACCGCACTCCTTTTTTCACAGTGAAACTAATTCCTTTTTCCAGTTGTGTCATGTTTTGCATTTTGAGACTGTGAGCCTTTTCCAATTTATTTTTAAGGTGGAGACAAGGCTCATTAAAACTCAAACATGAACACACTTTTCACTCATTGTTCTTGCTAAAAAAAGAAGGTAAGCTGATATCCCTGTCTATCTTTCAGTGTCTCTACTTTTTTAATATGTCTCTAATTTAGTAGCTCTGTTCTTATAATTCAGAGGAAATTACAGGAGTAGCTCTCTGGGCAGTACCAATTCCTCTTAACTTCACACAGAGGAGGATAACGGCTAATTACATCACTCTCACTTAATCCTCGCACTCTTACCGTTGCCCTCTGCCCTCCATGATACCGCCAAGGGACCACTGAGTGGACCCATGGGTAATATGCTAATCAAACAGCGGCCAGTGGTAATTAACAAGCAAGTGGGGTATTTGATGATGAGTGTGAGGGCTACTGGTGACTTTCCTCTCCTCTCATAACATTTTTTTTTCTAACACGCTGCCTGAATGTTAACTCACTTGTGAGACTGTGGGAAAGAATATTAAAATGTTTCACCATCATCTGCTTCTTTCACAAAGCTGAATTTGAACATGCACTGAACAGAAGGAGAGATTCAGCTACACTGTGTGAATATTTTTAATAGTTGTTATAAGCTATGACAGATTAATTTCTATCCATTACTCTTTTCGTTGTTTTACATTAACGAAACTATGCCAGTTTCACCTGCAGTGTATTATGATTATTATGAATTATATGTAAATACATCCATGGCAGTAACCAAGTGTTATTTCCAGAGGCAAGGCATTTGCTAATTATATTATAATGTGGTTTTACAGGTCACAAGGCATAAGACAGTTTTACAAGCGGCAAACTTAAAGTTATTCCACATCCACAACTCATTTTCTCCTATAAAAGTAATGCATACTGGGTTTACAACTATGCAAAGGTTATGTCATTATAAATAACATTTCATTTTACATTTTATTTTTTGATAATACGATACCATAATGCTAGGTTGCTAACTCTAGCCTTTCTAGCCTCTTTTTAATGGATCACCAGCTGGTGAAGATGCTGACTTTCTGCCCACTACTGGTGGCTTAAGCCTGAGTCATTCAGCATTATGTAATGTGTGAAACCATTATGTGCATATTTAAAGGGCTACTTAACCCAAAGAATGACCATTTGTAAATCAGTTGGACAGAGGTATGTTTACCACAATGTTACATCACTTTTGCTTTTAACAACACTCAGTAAGCATTTGGGAACTGAGGACACTAATTTTTGAAGTTTTCAAAGTGGCATTCTTTCTCATTCTTGCAATCTGGGGTCTCTGTTGTATTTTGCACTCCATAATGTGCTGTACATTTTCAGTTGGAGACAGATGTGGACTGCAGGCAGGTTAGTCTGGTACCTGCATTCTTTTACCACAATGTTGTAACACATGCAGAATGTGTTGTGTCTTGCTCGAATAAGTTGGGATGTCCCTGAAATTAAAAACTTCTCTGGATGGCAGCATATGTTGCTCCAAAACCTGTATGTACATCTGAGCATTCATCTTGCCTCCACAGATATGCACATTACCAACAATGCCACTAAAAGACTCCCATACCTTCACAGATACTGGCTGGAAATTTTGCACTAGTAACAATATGGCTGGCCCTTTTTGTCTTTATGCCAGAGAACACAACATCCATGATTCCCAAAGACAGTTTGAAATGTGGACTTAATAGAGCACAGTACACTTTTCCACTTTGTGCCAATACACCTCAGATGAGCTCGGGCCCAGAGGAGGCAAGGGTGTTTTCGGATGTTATATGGTTTACACTTTGCACGGTCTGCATTTGTAGCGGTGAACTGTGTTTACTGACTGGTTTTCAAAGTGTTCCTGAGCCCATGCAGTAATATACTCTACACAATCATTGTAGTTTTTTGAAGGTCATGGCATTCATTATTGGTTTTTGGCCTTTTCTTTTATGTGCAGAGATTTCTCCAGATTCTTTGAAGCTTTTGGTGATATGGATTGCAGATGGTGAAATGCCTAAATTCGTTGCAACTGTATTTTTAGGAATGACATTCTTAAACTGTTGGACTATTCGCAGACTCAGTCTTTCACAAAGTGGTGAACTTGATGCTACCCTTGCCTGTGAATGACTGAACCTTTCAAGGATGCCCCTGTAATAGTCAATCACAATACAATCCCCTGTTACCATGTAATCTGTTTACCTGCAAAATGTTCCAGGTGATTTAAACATTCCACCACATTTCCCAGTCATTGCTTGCTCTGTCTCAACTTTCCTAAAAAGTGCTGCAAGCACACATTCACAATGAAAGTATATTAACAAAAACAATAAAGTTTATCAGTTTGACCATTAAATATCTCGTATTTGTACTGTATCCAGCAACATAGGTCAAAACAGATTAGCAAATCAATTAATTCTGTTCAGTGTACGTTCAAACAGTGTCCCAACTTTGTACATCTTAACTTGGTCACCTTAGAAATGTTGATATGATGCACATGAAACTTACAATTGTAACATATCTGTGGTTTTCACAAAGGTACAATGCTAACATTTTATCCTTGTGACTGGGCCACAATAGTTGAAACAAGAGAATAGAGGTCTCCAATGGACCTTTGTGACCGAAGAACTACAGCAATTCCTTTACCACGTGCCCAAAGGTCCTGAGTTCCTCTCAAAGTTCCAGTAAAATGTGTCTCAGCCTCAATTTTGACAACAAATCCAAGAAAAAAAACACACCCCATGTTGTTGTTAACAACTAATCTGTGAAGTGTTGATCAAAAACACACAAACTTTGCAGCAAAGATGTCACCAAAAAATGTATTGACTGTTTCTAAATGATGCAAATGTGAGTTTGAAGGGAGGTCAAGATTTAGAGTTGCATCCACTGCATCCACCTTCTCTCTATCTCACACATACACACACTTACACACTCCATCTCCCAGGAGCTTTTATTGTCTGAGCGGCTGTTGCCATTTCCCATCAGAATACGGCCGCAGCCTTTTTCTCTCTGCTACCGGCCACATCGTCAGCCATGTTCCTCCAGAAATTGGGCCGCAGGGAATTGCGTAGGGTCCCTAATGGAGAGCCGCGAACCTATTCCATCTATCGATCGTTTGTTATGTCTCTCCTTCTCTTTCTCTTCCTACCTCTTATCTATCTTGATCATTTTCTTCTATCTCTGTGGTGTTTGTCTTTCTGTCCTTTGTTTCACTTCCTCTCCTTCTGTACAGTGGAGTCTCACTGGCTGTTATTTATCATCGAAACACTAACATCCAGAGCAACACACAAACACCCAGACATGCTATAGCTGTTTTACCCTGTGCTCCCTTTCCAGTGCTGAAGCTGTTGAAAATGGCAACCGGGATGAGAGCTCTGCTAGATACAGTGGTCCAGGCTCTGCCTCAGGTATGTGTCATCACACACACACACACACACACACACACACACACACACTTACACAGACGTCCTCCTTCAGCTTATCACAAGGACATCCAGGAGTTAATTAACATTTGTGGAATGATAAACGATCGGCGCCGATAGAAACCCCCTGAGAATTATGACTTTCAGGAAGTCAGGTTATGACTAAATTTTTGCCCTCAATGTTACGACACCTTGTTAACTTTCCACTGTTCCTCTCATTTATTCAGGAAATATAAAGACCTCTGTGGCATTAATTTAAGATGTCTCATCCCCACTGCTGCTAACGAGACAAGAGCAGCTAAAAAGTTCTGCTCCCTTGGTTCACAAAAAGGCTCTTTGTTCTTTAGCCTTTCAAAGTTTTTGCTCATTCTGGGAATTCTGGAATACTGTGGATTTTTGCACTGGCAGTATTCAGCCAGGGAAATTGCATACGTTTTCTTTTGTCATGCAATGCAGTAACTATATACTGAACTCAGTCAATGTCAGTAAATTACTTTTATGAATAGGGTTTTTAATAGTACTGTCAGAATATCATTGAGGGCTTGTTTTACATAGTGGTTGAATTAGATGGTGCAACAGATGGGAACTTTGTCAAAAATGGGAAACACCAGCAGCAAACTAGAAAGTGAGATTTTTTTTTTGCTTCGTTGTTTACACTTGAGCCTCATTATCTTCCTTCTCCTTCTTTTCTTGTGTTTTCCTTCTGTTAAGTCTCCTTAACTGTGTTCTGACTGTCTCTGCATAAATATGACCTGTTGTTCTCTCTTTGTCTTCGTCTGTCTCCATCCCTTCACTTATGAATTAGTTGAGTTTCCTTGGCCTGAAGCAGACACTGTATATAATGTGTTTAAGAAAGATTAAGCGCAGACCAGTTAGTGGCAGAAAGGATTTTTGTCAGATAAATGATGATGTGTCTTTGGCATATTTGGCTTGACAAATTGCCCAACTAATCATAAGTGGCTTTCAACATTAATAAAGAAACATCTGTCCAGTAAAACCCACCAGAGATGAATACCCGTTGCCATTACTATGTACAAATGGTGCTGCTTTTAGTTGGTGTATTAAAAGACAAGGAAATTAATGTTTTATTATGATTCGTTACCATCAAGAAGTCCCATAAAAAGATCAATATCAATGATGCGTCCGTTACTCAGTACTCTTCAATTCCCTGTGCTGCCATTAGCTCTCAGCTACAAGCCCATTCCCTCCCACTTGTCAAAGGTGAACCATTATTAGGTTAACCACCAAGAATATTCAAACTGTTAGAGTATAGATAATATTTGCTTCTCTTCAGTTTCCTGCACTGCACACCAGTCAGGTCAGGTGCTAACTAGCAGCGTCACTCATTCGCAATGTCCACTGATAAAGCTCTCCGATCTCCCCCCAGGTCGCCCCAGTGAATAAGCAGCTCAGTTGTGAGCTTCAAACCCCCTTTAGCATTGCTCACTATGTTATCACTGTTTGTACCATTAGCACTGTTAGCATCATCAACATGGCAACTGGTGCTAACAGTTAACCATGCTAAAGGGGTTTTGCGGCACTGCTAGCTAGCTCCCACCTGATCGTGGTTGTGTGCAGTGTGGTGCAGCCAAAGCAAGCTAACCAGTGGAAAAGGAAGATGGGCAAACTTTCCCTTTAAAATAATTTGGTTCTAATGTATTGTTTATTAGTGTGTAACTGTAGCCTCCTTTGACAACAAGACCCTGGGAAACATGAACGTGACCTGCAATGTACAGTCAAGATCTGAGAACAGAAACAAAAATGAATACACACAAAGTCAACAACTACAGATACACCACAGAAATAACAACATAAAGATTAAGTTCCTTGTATCAAATGTATGATTATTTTTTTCAAATAGTTTCTATTTTTTGTTTAAATTATTATCAAAAAAAATCATAGAGAAGATTTTGTAAAGTTCTTGGGTTTCTTTTTGATATCACAATAACTTCTGTCAAGCTGCATATAGCCATAAAGATAAAGATGCTTTATAGTATCTCTTCCAACTGTCTTTTCTTGTAGCATAAGTTTTGTCATCACTTTTTACTATAGCTATTGAGATAAAATGACATGTCTATTATTCTCAGCATCTTTTTTGCATATAAAAAAGAAGTGACTGAAGTTCTGCCTCTCTTAACTCTTAAAAAAAAAAAAAACCCTGAGAAAAATAAACTAATGGATCTGGACCGACTGTTCTCTTTAAAACAGCTCTTTATTAAAGACATTTATAAAGGAGTCTGTACAGACACAAGTAGATTTTTCCAGCGCTACTGCCACATCACTGCTGTCTGGAGCCCTCTGGGAGGATTTCTGAACACACACAGACACACAGACATACACATTACACAAATAAACACAGGCACACACAGTGAGGTAAAATTACTGTAACAGAAATCTGCCCTCAGTTGTGCCTTCAATCAATAGTGCCTTTTCCATCCACTTTAACTTGTTTTCTTTCCAGTCCCTGCTCTCTCATTTGGACAGATTTCATCAGTTGTGTTGGTTTTGTTTTTGCTGTGTAGGCTTAGACCACAACAAAAAACACTTTGAGCTGAGTGGGTCAGCATGACCATTAGCACACATGACTTGTTTTTCTAAAGTACCCCACCATAAAAAAAAAAAAAAAGAAAAGAACAAAAGTGATCAAAAAATACTGCTCTGTGCTTTGGCCAAATCCTTCAAATAACTCTGCATACACCAAAATGTTTTGCAATAGGCTATTAATATACAGTGTAGGCTCACTGCTTTCCAACCTAGACATTATATAAATACTGTCTCCCTTAATTTATCGTTATGCAAAAACTCACTGATAGATTTGTTTCTGAGAGACTTCATTTTCTGTTGTGTTTGTTGGGGAAAAGGTCTTTTGGAACCATGATGATTATTTCCTTTTGAAAACCACAAGTAAAGCCACTACAGGTTAAAGAACAACTATATTATCATGCAAAGAAAGCAGGAGCACTTATTATATTGTAGTGTTTTCAGTTCTCCAACAGATGATGTACCCATATAGTCAGAGCATTCTCCTGGGTGCTGTCATTGTTACCTGGAACATCTTTCTCCATCCATTGTCTATAGAGCAGCTGCAGACTCTATACCCTATGACATCCTAAATTTGAGTTTTAGCACTCACAGTTCTGTGATTTAGGAGAGAGGTAATGTAAGATGACGTAAGGTACACTTAAATGTCCCTAAGGTGAAATTGAAATACAGACAGTAGTCCTGAGTAGGGATCTGATCCTCGGGTCGGGTATTGGCACCGATCACGTTATTTTTACAAAATCGGAATCGGTAATAAAAGATCAGAGGAATCAGAACAACGAAAATGACCAGATGGCCAAATGGCTAAAAATGTGATCGGGACATCCCTAGTCCTGAGTACCACAAAACAGACCATACAATACATAACACAGTGTCCAGTATCACACACTGTCAGGGGGTGTCATAGTGGGGAGGAAAGTGGGACTGATTACCGAGGGTTTCAATAAGAGGGAGGACTCAAAACCCCTGGAGTAAAAGTTTGGTTTTGTTTGTTTCTGAATAATCAGTGCCATAACTGAATTAAAATTGGCTGAATGAATCAGTTGAAAGACTGAGCTTTGTATTGAAATAACAAGTAGTGGAAGCTCTCAAAGGCCCCTCTCACCTCTTAGGGGCACAAAATGGTTTAGTCTGCCCCTGCATTAGGATTCATCTCTATACATCTCTATACTAAATTAAAAGTGTGAGAGAGACATGGTATAAGAGAAGAAGGGTGGCGGGCCCAAAGAGACTGCTTTTGTATTGGGCCCAGAATTTGGTGCTATGTCCCTGAACCTGAGATTGGAGACATTAAAGTAAGTTTATCAAGATGTTTACAACAAAAAGCGAGCTGTCCAAGCCAAACCTGAGCCTGAGCCACAGAGATAGTTTTGGATTTGAGCCATCTCTAGAGGTCAGAGGAGAATGGCCAGACTGGTTCACGATGATAGAAAGGTAACAGGAAGTCAAATAACCACTGTTCTAACCAAGGTCTGCAGAAGACCATCTCTGAACCAACAACACCTTGTCCAACCTTGAAGCAGATGGGCTACAGCAGCAGAAGACCACACCAGGTGCCACTGCTGTCAGCTAACATCAGGAAACTGAGGCTACAGTTCACACGGGTTTTCTCACCATAATTGGACAATAGAAGATTGGAAAAACGTTGCCTGTTTCTGATGAGTCTGGATTTCTGCTGCCACATTCAGATGGTAGGGTCAGAATTTGGTGTAAACAACATGAAAGCATGGATCCATCCTGCCTTGCATCAACGGTTCAGGCTGCTGCTGCTGGTGTAATGGTGTGGGGGAGATTTTCTTAGTTCCAACTGAGCCTGGTTTAAACACCACAGCCTACCTGAGTATTGTTGCTGACTGTGTCCATCCCTTTATGACCACAGTGTACCATCTTCTGATGGCTACTTCCAGCAGGATAACGCACCATGTCACAAAGCTCAAATCATCTCAAACTGATTTCTTGAACATGTCAGTGACTGTGTTTACAAGGTCTTTAATATTCTGGTTTTGACTGGGCTTTTTACGTATCCTGTTTTTGTGTTTGTGCATGTAAACACCATATCCCGAATTCAGAAACCGGGTTATGCCCTTTTCCTGGTTTCAAGAAACCCAGTTTTGCCACCTGGAGTACTCCGATAGAAGCCAGGATACTGGAGCATGTATACGCCTTATCCCGGTCTCTGACGGCTGCCTGCCGTGTGCGCAGGCGCCAGAGTGACGCACCATACAAGCAACGTGAAGCGACCAAGAGACTGAATTTTGCCTGAAAATGATGAAAGAACTCAACATAACTAGACGGCAGAAGACACGTAAATGCAATATTTGTTGTCGCTCTCTCCTCCCATTGCTGAAGATGAAGTGGATGAGACATAGCTGTAATGTGACAGTTTTTAGTAACACTAAGCCCACTAGAAGCCACACAGCTCTCATTTTTGTCTCACTTCTAAATATAATAAATACATCACATTTCCCGCTCAATCTGTTGTAAACAAAATATGTAAATGACGTAACACACGCCTGCGCAGATAGGATGCAGTGATCAGAAAACGGGTTACTGGTATTTATCATGTATACAGGAAAATGAATAACCGGGTTTTTCTGTGTTCCATGTAAACATCATATCTCGGATGAGCCTCAAAACCGGGATACTAAAGACCTTGTAAACAGAGTCAATGAGTTCACTGTACTCCAACAGCTGATCCAACCCGGCACTAGCAAGGTGTACCTAATAAAGTGGCCAGTAAGAGTATATTAAAACATTTATTACAAGTTTAGTCGACTAAAATTTTAACAGTGTAAGAACATTTGTGACACGATCTCCAACATCCTTCTTATAAAATGCACAATACAGCTTGAAAACTGTTGTACGCCATAAAGTATATGTTTATGAGAGACTGTATAAGATTTCTCCTCATTAATGAGAGGCAGGAGTTAGAATAGGTTATTGGCAACGCATACCATATACATAATTCATGACATTTCACTGGCTATACGGTCTGCATTAAAAACAAAACAAACAAAACACTGGGAAATTAAAGCCAAACCTGATCCAGCTCCGGGGAATTGTCAGAAAATGCAGCCCAGCACGGCTTGAACCTGGTGGGTTGGGTCAGGCTCAGTCAGGTCTGGGCAGACAACTGAAGCTCTAACATGAGCTGCAAAAAGCAAAGCCACTGCAGCTTGACAGCAAGAACTGGTCACCTTTGACAGCAGAATCTGGACATAACTGTTCTTTGAGTGTCCTGTTTTTGGAAATCAGATCCACCATAAAAGTGTAAGCAGTTACCCAGAGGACTGTGACTATGGGATACCCTTTCATGTGTTGCATGAAAAAAAAGTGCCACACTATGATGCACATTACTTAATCCTGGTTTAATTCTAAGAACAGAAAAGAACGCATTCAGTAAACTGTTTCAAAAGTCTGAAGATCACTACAAGTTTGTTCGCTATGGAAACCAAAGGTATAAATATCAAAGTCCGTTATAACTGTGTTTCTCATGAGTCTCTGTTGCTGAGTTGCCGGCTCTAATGCTTCCATAGCTTCCAACGATCTGTTTCTTATACCGCAGCATCCCAATCTCTGCGGTGTGCTCTCACTCCTCGCTTGCGGGCTCTAAAGACATCACATGGGCTTACATTACATACTGCAAACTGCTCCAGGCCAAGTCATTGCTTTTAATATCCGCCAGGAAACATCAACATGCACAACTGGGAAGAGAGAGGAAGTTATCCTCAGGCTTTGCCTTACCTCTCCAATTTCCCCATTTCACCCTCCTTCATTATTTCTTCTCTTTCTCCGGCGTCGCCCTCTCCTTCAATAAAAGCTATATGTGTTATCCTTCTGCTAATCCACTCTCACTTTATTTGCCTATATAATGGAATTCTACACTCATGTATTTGAAAGCACCTCATTGCCTTCTCTGTGAGGTGACTTAGCTAATGGCATTCTGCTTAGTGCCTGCTACTGCACCCCAGGGAGTCCTTTAGCCATTTACAACGCATACGTATCACTATCTGGGAATGCTTTCTCTACACGGCTGGATTCATGCCTGTTCAGAGAGTAAAGTTTTCCCCGAATTGTGTAAGAGAGTGATTATCCTTAATTTGAGGCAATAAGGAGTTTTGTTGTGGTTGCTTGCTTTGTGTGTGTTAACCTCCAGTTTTGCTATTTGCAACTGTGTCTGATTCGATGAAATGTTTGTCCTATCAGATCTTGGAGGATGTGCCTGTTTAGTTTCATGACCTTTAAGCCCTTTAAAAAAAACCACCCAAAACCTACTGCAGCATTTCAAAAATGCATGAGCACCAATAAGCCTGTTTTCATATTTCATGAAAAGCTCAGGCTTTCTGTCCAGAATCTTGTCCATGCAGCTGGGTGGGCTACACAGTGAGAGATTCTTTTCACAGAAGATCTGACACACTATAAATTGTTTAGCAGCTTCTCTGGTTGTAGTTTTTAACGTCTTCAGTGAAATCTTTGGAAGCGTAATGTGTTTATATGAGAGAAAACGACATAATTGAATTAATGGGATTATTATCAGAGAAATGTACTATTATCTCATTAATTCAAAGCCACAGTGTGTAGGAATTTTCTCATATTGCATTCAAATGGATAGCGCACTCTGGTGCCTCACTGTTTCAACCATGTATTGCAACAACTGTAGCCGCTGTGTACCAAAAAGCTATGATAACACCGATGAAACCATGTCATCTGATACTTCATGGAGTATTCATGCAGGCTCCTACACAGACACATGCGATGAGAGTTGACAAACCCCCTCCTCACCATGCTGGCTGTGTTTACAACGTAGGACTGTTGGGGCGGGTGTAAATCCAAAAAACCAATCACGTCTTGTCTTTTGACTACTGACAAGTGGCTCAACCTCACACACCTCGTCCCTCTCCTCGCATCACTGCGGCACTGGCCTGTGAATCCGCCGGTCACGTTGAACATTATGGAACCCCCCAAACGACTCAACCTCCAAATGTACAAGCAAATCTGAAATTTTCCTTTTACGAGAATAAGTCAGATTATTGGTGGAGGTAATAATACACCAATGATGACATATTTATGAATGCAGATATCGATTTTTGTCAATAAACAACTGAAATTTTACACAATATCCCTTAAAAAAAATGAGGAGATTTTTTTCAAGACTTTTCTCATAGTTCTGAAATAGTAGTTTCCTTAATTATAAAAACTGAGCTGAATTTTTTTCAGATATCTGAGATGATTTGTTCAGAAAAACAGGGAATTTTGTTTCCCCAGTGAATGCTTTTATCTGCACTTACCTCTCACCCCGTAATCTATCCTCAGTAATTCCTGTTAAAACCTTAAAGGTTATAAATCAGTGGGCAAAACACTGGAATCTTTTTATTTTTGGTGCCAAGGACAACTACATACGATCATGATTTAAGCCAGGGACATAGATATAGATAGTGCAGGCAGTGTGATGGTGGAGGAGCCCAGAGAGAGTGGGCTCTTGCAGGTGATACAGATTACCACATTGGAAATATATCTGTTTTCAAAGATAAATGATTAAAAAAGAATACTATTAATTTAAAAACGGTGCCATTTGCTGTTTATGTCCTCAAAAAGGCAAACCTATCTGACATAGCTCTCTTTTTCTTTCTTTTTTTAAATAGTCAGTAGCTATCTGAAACAAAAATAAATGCTTTTTATTTTTACATATGTTAACCTCATTATTTGAAACTTCACACATTTAATGAACATCTGACATTGTGATATTTTATATATATATGACAGAAGATAAGGCAAGCAAAATAGGTCTCACACTCATTACACATGTTTTTTCCCCAAAAAAAACATGGGAAGAAGGCAATGAGCAACTTACGAAGAGATGACCAAAAATTTGCACATAAGTAAAAAAAAAACTTGAAATTAGCACAAAAAATAATTAAAAAACAAAACAAAAAACAAGGAAATTACCTGAAAAAATAGCTTTAAAAAATATGAATTCTACAACATGCTTTTAAATATATTATTGTGATAATTATGAATTATTTCCTAAGTCTACTTACATCCTGCAATTTGTGTGACATTTCATGCCAAGTTACTCATTGCCTTTTTTCCCATGTTTTCACAGACGTATTTTCCTAGGGTTAGGTTTAAATGCTTGTGAAAGGCATCTGAACGCATCACAAGAAAACTGATCTCAATTCAGGTGTCAAAGTGTACCTAGAGAAGTACACCTGATTAAATACAGTGAACACATTGAGTTACCGCCTTCAGAATAACGTGTGAATGCTCCTTTTTGTGTGACAGGTGGGAAACCTCGGTCTGCTCTTCATGTTGCTGTTTTTCATCTACGCAGCTCTGGGAGTGGAGCTGTTTGGAGAGCTGGGTGAGTCTGCTCTACCACCAACTTGTTGCTAGTCAAGTGACAAAAACATTTTAATAACTGTTCCCAAAACAAGATTGTCACTCATGTCACCAGTTATCACAACACCATGTGGCTCATCAGCATCCTGTGTTTTCAGCAGCCATCAGGGCTGCCCCTCTGCCAGGCCACGCTGTTGAGTCTAAATTGAAAATTAGCTTCCCAGTTTGTGTTTGGCTGGTCAAATAGAAGGAAGTTCTCCACAGTCTCATTTGAGAAATTACATCCACTGCCATGGTGTTTCTTTGACCAGTCACTATGAAATGTTAATTGGTTGTCCATCTCTTCATGACAAACTGTTTCTCAGGATTTATCATAGTTTCTAGAAATCTTCTAAATTGCACATCATGGACAAAACCTGCTAACAAGCAAACAAACGGATGCAATTGAGCTTAAAAATTGGTCCAGCTCTCTGCTGTGAGTGAAAATGATGAAAATGTCCTTGACTCAAAATCAGCCCATGTGTAATTACAATCAATCAGCCGAAGAATTAAGCGTAATGAACACCGGAATGAAAATAATTTGCAAATAATCATGTCCAACATTCTTAGTCAAGGTCAAAGGGACTTCATTTAGGTTTGTTTTCATCCCTCCTTTGCAACTAAATCTCTAATCTGACTGGCTGACAGGTTTCTAGAACTGTGGCGAAGCTATGTGACTTTTGGCATGTGGCAGCTGGACACTTGCAAACATAGGGCCCTTCTTACAACCAGCCTAAAGTTGCACCACTGTCATCGCTAGTTTCAGATTGACACGGTAGTCATTTTCATGGCCAGTGTCCCAAATGTTCTTGCGCCCATCTGTAAAGCCATGGGCGTGTAGGTCTTAAAATGAGGTGTGGTAGGCCTGTGCACAATGTTGATGAATGCTGTTTTCAGGCAGTTAAGCAATTGCACCATTGATCAAAATATCCTAGTCTACGGTCAGAACAGCACAGTATTCTCCTGCTATTTTAAAGCAGATAATAAGATGCTCCTACATAGGCCTTCAACATGCATACACTCTGTTTGTTGCACACACAGGGATGACTGGATGGGTTGCAGGTGGGTGAACAAATAGATTATTAATCAGGAAAATATTAATGACATTTTTTAAAAAGTGAATATAGCCGAGAGCTGAGCAGAGCTGCTTTCCGACTCCCACTGAAGAGAGACGCATTTTAACACATAAGGAGCAGCAACTTTATTGATTTTTCTAGAAGGTAAAAGTTCTGACGTTGTTCTATTTCCTCGCTTAAATAGGACCCATAATGTTTGCATGATTAAAGGCTGCCAATCAGTATCATCCTGTTCCTTTATGTATATTTTGTTTGCAACATCTGGGTCGTCTCTACTTTAGAACAAAGCAAACTTTCTAGCAACCACTTTGACCAGCC
This sequence comes from Epinephelus cyanopodus, assembly GCA_026686955.1. Classification (NCBI taxonomy): domain Eukaryota; kingdom Metazoa; phylum Chordata; class Actinopteri; order Perciformes; family Serranidae; genus Epinephelus; species Epinephelus cyanopodus. Next base: position 7,280,389 of record CM048916.1, on the reverse strand, counting down.
TTCATAAAACTTTGATGTAACCAACGTTTCTCTCTCTAAGCCCTTTCTTTTCCTTGTCTTTTTCTTTTCTCATCATGTCTTCTCTCAGTGTGTAACGCTGACTACCCGTGTGAGGGAATGAGCCGACACGCCACCTTTGAAAACTTTGGAATGGCCTTCCTCACACTCTTCCAGGTTTCCACCGGCGACAACTGGAATGGCATCATGAAGGTACTTCAGTTTTACAGCAGTAGTGGAAAGTAACAAAGTACATTTACTCAAGTACTGTATTTATGTAAAAATTCTGAGTGATACTTTGTATTTTTACACATGTTTAACTCACTATTTGAAACTTTGGCATGTTTAACCCTTTGAAACCTGGAGGGACATCACCTTAATTGTGCTGCTTTCAGACGCCTTTAAACCTTTGAACCCTGAGAGAAAATTGGCGCAATTACTTTCAAAAACACGGGGGAAAAGGCACTAAGCAACTTCATGAGAAATGTCCCACAAACTGCAAAAAGAAAAGAATAGATTTTTAAAAATTAAAAAAAAAATAAAATGGGGAAAAATGCAAAAGAGCTACCGAAAAATATATCATTATTATTATTACATATTCAAAATTATGACACAGTATTATCACAGTATTGTAATTTTTAAGTTTTTTTTTTTTCCAGGTCATTTTCTTGTTTGTTACTTTTTAACTTTCTCACTCTTTTTTATCTATTCATTTTTATTTTATTTTATCATCATTATTATTTTTTTCACAAATTTTCTTGTTTTAAATGTTCTTTTATTCAATTTTTTATTTTTTTTATTTTTAACTAATTTTATTTCCCATGTTCCATAAAGAAATCAAGCCACTTTGATCAGGGTGCAAAGGGTTAATACGATCATCTGACATTGTGACATTACATATATGACAGAAAATCAGGAAAAGTGGTTACAGTAGTTTAACTATTTGAACTCTGATCAAATTGGGTTGATTTTTTTTTCCAACAAAAAAAAATAGGAGCAACCTAAGAGGAAATGACCCCAAAATTATAACAAAATTAGTGAGGAAAAAAAAAAATACAAAAACACAAAAGTGAAACTGGCAAGCTTAAAAAAAATACTAATAATCTGTAACATCATTTTAAATATACAATTATCATATTGAGAAATGAAGTTTAATGGACTTTTTTTCCTAGCTTTAAAAAAAAAAGCACTAATGTCTTGCAATTTGCACAGCATTTCAACATCGCATTGCTAAAAGTAAACAATAATGCATGAATAATTATAATGCAATGATAAATGATTATGTAAAGATATATTCTGCACATTTTTACTTTACAGTATGATATAATTTAGGTATATTTTTTTATGTGAATTCAAGCAGTATCAGTTGACACACCTACAGCTTTCCAATACACATTAAAAGGTGTTTCCTGTCACTTAAGCGCCTGCTCTCTTGTTATTCAGACAACCAGCTCCAAGAATGATTCCCTCTCCCCACATACTGTAACCAAATTTGGCCACAATCATGCCAGATCATTTAGCTAAGGTCACGTCAGGAAAATAAGTTTATGTCAGGTCACATACACCATATATTCACACAATAAGAGCTTATGTGAGGTCATTTACACTATATTTCTTGTACTTTTAGTTAAGTAACATTTTTAATAAAGGGCTTTTACTTTTAACAGAGTATTTCTACAGTGTAGAATTGCTACTTTTATTTAAGTTAAAGATCTGACTACTTCTTCTACAACTGGCTTACAGCTGCATTAGGACATGTTCATATCACTCTTATCTCTATGTCATTAGGACTGAGCTATGTAATCAACTAAGCTGATTGGTTTTCACTTTCCTCACTGTCACCTCATCTCTTGCAGTCGAGGCAGCACAAATGTTCTTTGATGAGGGTCAATCAGAAAGGGAGGTAATCTAAAGCAGTGCTACTTAGTTTAAAGAAGCATATGCGCATATTTTTCAATTTTCTGATCTGCCCAAATCTATTTTACACCAATCTCAGAACAGACATGAGCCAAGAAGCAGAATAGTAATTGAAGGTCTTAAGTTCAGATCCCAGGATCAGACGATATTTCAGTAGGGGAAATGAGTGAGTAATGAGTCTGTCCTTTAGCAAAGATGCTGTTGAAAAAGTAAATGAGCACTCGACAAAACCTTTGAAGGATGAATAAAGATTAAAATTTGCACAATTTGAACCTCCTCATCATTCACTCATCTATCACCTCAATCAAGTCTCACTCTCTAATCACGCCCAAGTACCTTGAGCTCTTAAAATGTTATCACAGCCCATATCCGAGAGAAAGTTAATCAGTGCTGATTAGGTTCTCAGATAGAGTGACTGACTGTAAACAAGAGGAAGACGGACAGGAAATTTGTCAGGTCTCGAGCCTTGAATGAGAAAGATTGTAAAGGTTTGACAATGTGATCCATAAAGACAATGCAATTTGCCTCTATGGCACTCTGTATGAGTCTCTTTTACTTTACATAAAGACTTTACTCATCAGATTTTTCCCTTAAAATAGTATGTAAATTCTAACAAAACTGACTCACTGATACTGGCTCCAACCCTTGTACTCTAATTAAGCCCTTACTAAATAGGAATTGTGCAAATTTGCAGGAAAGCCCAATCAGTCTTCTTTCAGCATTAGCAGTATAAAAACAAAATCGGGGAGTGCAGCAAAATGCCGCCTACCTACTTTTGTTTATACAGAATGCGCCTTTTTCGGGGCAATGGGGGGCGTGAGCAAGTATCAAAACTTGTAGCTCAGCGTGTGACGTAAACAGTGACGTGGGAGGGAAGCCGCGGCTGGTCAGTCCGGTGATTCTCTCGTAAATCGGCCCGTTCTTCACCGTCCTCGTCATCTGACAGTTTATGGCCTCTTTGTTTGCGAGGACAAGGAAGACGCGCAATTCCTTGTCTCCCCAGTTGCTCATCTTTACAGTGTCTGTCAGGTTTGCGTTTCCCTCTTGCAACTAGCTGCTCGCTAATTCCTGCTATCAGCTGTTTCCTGTTTATCCACCGCCAGTAGGTCACACGTGCAGCGTCATCAACAGCTCCTCCCACAAGTCATTAGCAGCCCCTCCTGTGGGGGGAGGCCGCCTCGTTTTCTTTAAACCAAAAAGGTTCCGCCAATATGTCTACCCTACAAGGCGGAAAATTGGGCGCCTCGGATCAACTCGCCAATCCGCCTCTGTGTGTCTAAACGCTCGCAGCTTGCCGGCAAATTGGCCCAACGTTTGCAGAAAATCTCGCAGTGATATGTTACATTTGCAGTTTATTATGTAGCAGATACCCTGAAACCTTATGTTCCAATAATGGTTCAGGGACAAAATCCATTTGGTGAGGAAAAGATCATATTTTGGCTTAAAATACCCAGTTTTAGGGACACAATTCCTGCTGTAAGAAGTAGTGATGTCTCCATCATGAGAGTATCCCAGCAGAAAACACAGCTGCACCTCAGTAATAACAATTGCTTTTCATGGCACTATTCCCACTGGAAAAATAGCGACAGGTTGCTAAAAAAACACCCATGTTTTGGGGGCTAAAAAGCTGCAAGAAACACTGTAACTGTGACCTTTGGAAAGAACAGAGCAATCACGGTTGTTTTAGGTTACATCTGTGCACCTTTCCTGTCTTGAGTTTCAAGCCATTCCACTCATGAGAGTAACATGTAAAGAAACATAGCGATGTGCCAGCAAAGGCATGAAAGAAGGAGACCCTGAGTCCATCACTGTCTCTCTTCACCTACTAAAAATTCTTCTTTGTATAACTGGCCTTTTCTCTTTACTTTGCCTCCTGTTCTCTTTTTTTTGTTTGTTTCACTAAAATCGTACTATTCTTCCCTTTTGTCCCCCCCTCTCCTCTTCCTCTGACCCTTCCTTCCTCCAAACTCTCCTAATACTCCACCACCCACCAGGACACACTGAGGGAGTGCCCACCGAGTCATCCTGACACTGATTATGGCTGCCACGCTGGACTACAATTCATCTCCCCGATGTATTTTGTATCATTCGTGCTCACGGCCCAGTTTGTCCTGATCAACGTGGTGGTGGCCGTGCTGATGAAGCACCTGGACGATTCCAACAAGGAGGCGCAGGAGGACGCTGAGATGGACGCAGAGATCGAGCTGGAGCTGGCTCAGGGGGGCCTCTGCTGCATGATGGGGGGCATCGGCGCCATCGCTGGAGCGACAGGTGCCGCTGCGACCGGGGCCGGCGTGGGCGGAGGAGCGTCCGGTGCAATTACAGTGGGGACAGCCGGGGTTACAAGTAGTGGGGTGATTGCACCACTACGAGATCCAGGAGGAGGCGGTGCAGCTCATGAGGGACACACACACCGTCGATGTCGGCTCTACTCTCCTGCTCAGGTAAGTGGACCTTCAGACAGTCGAGAGAATAATTACTGCTGATGGAATCCCACTTCTACTTTTAACAGTGCAGGTAAGAGGCAATATTGTGCTTTCAGGTTTGTTTCTGCATGTTGGCACCACACAAATAGCTTTTAGAAAAAATAAATGTTTTGTGTAAACCATGTAACTTCCCCTACTTATGCAGATCATTGTGACATTAGTTCAATTGGTATATCATTGATATCATACCTGACATTAAGGTCTTTACTTTTTTTACTAAACGTAAATGTTATGTTTCCTATTACTGGACATTTCTGTATGTACCAGTGATTAACAGACGTCTCTATCAATTTTAAGCAAGATTACGTTTTAATTTTAATATTTTATGGTTTTAAGATAACAAAAAAAAACAGGAACAGGGCCTAAAGGAAAAGTTTGGGCACCTGTGTGGTCAGTACTTAGTAGTGCCCCCTTTGGCAAGTGTCACAACTCTTAAATGCTTTTTGGAACCAGCTATTCAGTCTTTCAGTTCTTGTCTGGAGGAGTTTCACCCATTTTTCCAATGTTAAAGGCTTCCAGCTCTGTAAGGTTCTAGGGCCGTGTTGCACGCACTGCTCTTTTGAGATCTATCCACAGAATTTTAATGACGTTTAGGTCGGGGGACTGTGAGGGCCATGGTAAAACCCTCAGGTTGCACCTCTTGAGGTCGTCCATTGTGGGTTTCGAGGTGTGTTTAGGATCATTGTCCTGTTGTAGAAGCCATCCTCTCTTCGTCTTCAGCTCTTTTACAGATGCTGTGATGTTTGCTTCTAGACTTTGCTGGAATTTAACTGAATACATTCTTCCCTCTACCTGTCAAATGTTCCCTGTGCCACTGGCTGCAACACAAGCCCAAAGCATGATCCATCCACCCCCGTGTTTTAACAGTTGGACAGGTGTTCATTTTATGAAATCCTACATCCTTTTTTTCTCCAAGCATATCTTTGCTCATTGCGTCCAAAAACTTTGGTTTTAACTTCATCAGTGCACAGGACTTGCTTCCAAAAAGCATCAGGCTTGTTTAGATGTTCCTTTGCAAACTTCTGATGCTGACTTTTGTGGTGAGGACACAGGGAAGTTTCCTCTTCATATTTGTGTTGGTGTGGCTGCGCAGTAGAACAGTGCACCACCACTCCAGAGTCTGATAAATGATTCTGCAGTTCTTTTGCAGTCAAACAGGGGTTTCGATTTACCTTTCTAGCAGTCCTACAAGCAGCTCATTCAGGAAGTTTTCTTGGTCTTCCAGACCTCAACTTGACCTCCACAGCTCCTGTTAATTGCTATTTCCCAATTGACCTATGGCTAAGTCCCACCCTCAAACGTGATGAGCCAATCACAGTGCGTATAGCCATTCCCATACACTCGGACATTCTCTGCCTGGACGTCCATTGAAATGCATCACAGAAAGTCAGTTTTCCCTTTAAACCGAGAAAAGTGTCTCCTTTGGATAAAGTTGTGTGGTAACGTTAGACCACAGCATCAACTCAACGTGAATAAGATTAACAATGATGTCTACATCTGTTCTAAGGTAAGTCAACATCGTGTTTGAGGCAACATATTGTCACTTTGCTGGAAATAAATATAAAGTTATCTTTAACATCTCTAGCTAACATTAGCTAAAGTTAGCCTATCGTTAGCTCCTAGCTGAATGTTGATGTTCGAGTGAGTGGAGGGGGGCGTGGCTTAGCCATAGGTCAATTGCATTATGAAATGAGGAAACAGCTACCTGAAAAATGCTTTGCTATCTTCTTATAGCCTTCTCCTGCTTTGTGAGCATTGGTTATTTTAGTTTTCAGAGTGCTAGGCAGCTGTTTAGAGGAGCCCATGGCTGCTGATTGGCAGGACAAGGTTTTAGTCAAAATATTTACAAAGCTTTGAAATTTGCATCACCTGGCCTTTCCTAACAATGGTTGTAAACAAGTGTACAAAGTGTTTCACAGACATAAAACAGAAAATACACAGTACAATTACGAAATAGAATAAGTTCAACACAGCCAATTATAGAAACATAAATTCAAGACAATGAATAACACCACTGAGAAAAAATAATGCATGAAACAACAGAGAAAAACTCAAATTAAAAGCCATTTTACATAAGTTTAAATAAGTTTCAAAAGAGTTTTAAAAGAGGACAATGAGGTAGCTTGACTGATTCCCAATTGAGGATTATTTCACAATTGTGGAGCCATAACAGCAAATGCCCTACTGCCCTCTGTCTAAAGCCAAAAAATAAAAAAAGCTGGTCTGCAGATCTGAGAGTAAGAGCAGGGGTGTAATGGATGAGGTTGTAGTGTAAGAAGGGACGATGCTGTTCAGTGATTTAAAAACAAGCAGTAAAAATTTTGAATAAATTCTGAACACCACAGGTACCTATTGCAATAAGGCCACACCTGCAGTGTTTTGTACAATTTGGAGGTGGCTATTGGGTTACCAGCAGCTGCCTGCTTTCATTTGAATACATCTGTTAGGGAACAATGAAATACAGGCTTTAAAACGTGCTAGTTTTCTTTTAAGACTGAGTAGCATTGACAAAACAGACATTTGCAATGTCCAAGGGAAATAAAAAAGGACTGGAGCACACTGATTGATTTGCCTTTAATTGTGTCTGTTTGCACAATTAAAAACTGCAAATCAATGAGTGTGCTATAGTGCCTCTTTCTCCCTTGGAAGTTTGCTTTCCTTGAGCCAAGAGGCACCTGATTCACCTGATGATGGTGGAAGATGCACAGAGAATTCTGTTGCAATACTTGTCTTGTGTGCACGATACTGGAACTTTTCTTCAGCCCACACCATGGCCAGCTCTCACCACAAGCTAATCGTGTGGGATCATGAGTGACGAGCTGATAGGCTTTGATGATCTCCTAACTGCACACACTCCCTGCAGCATTACATCCTGTCAGGATTCAGATAGCTGTGCCAAACAGATGAGTCATGAGCCATTGAACATCACTTTTCACAATATAATCACAAGATCACCAATCTGCATTTTATGAGTTACAGTGTAGTGCCACTTCAGTGACAGTCACAGCCTGAGAGGCGTTGTTTTGTCCCTCTGGAGTCTGATCCAGCAAAATAACAGACACTGCTGTCTCACCAAGAGTGTCAAACCCAGAAAATTCAGCCACTGAGTGCTGAAATAATTAATTAATCAACCCATGTAATCAATGGTTTCTGCTGCTCAAATGGAAAATTTACTGTTTTGCTTTTTGCTTTCACTGCTAGTCAGACAAAACAAGTCATTTGCAGATGTCATGTTGGGCTTACAGAACTTCTGGCATGTCACTCTTTTCTGATAATGTATATACTAAACAACTACTAATGAAAGAAATAATCAAGAGTTTAAAAACAGTCGTCATAAGTTGCTCATTAAAAAGAATTAGAAAAGGCTGCCTTTCTGTGTGATTGCACCTTACAATTTGTAGCTTCTTTACAGCAGCATCTGTATTTGAAGTCATGGCTACAAATGAGTCTGGACAGACATGGATGTAAACTGTAACTTCACTGGTTCGTGAAAACATACGACAGCAAGGCAGTAATTCTAGTTCAGTGTCTACCTTTTTTTATTTCCATCACAGTGTGCTGCTGTGATGACAAGTATTAATATTTTTTAATTGTTTTGGATCCCCTATTACCACAAATGACACTGCTGTGTTATATTTTTGTCTGATTTCAGAAAGCAGTACTTGAAGCTTTACGGTTTGAAACTTTTGGTAACACTTTACTTGACGGTATCTACGTAAGGGTGACATGACACTGTCATATCTATGACGTGACATTGTCATGAATTTGTCATAAACACTATGTACATGTCATAAACGTTTATGACTGCTGTCATTAAGTGTCATTCGGTTATTGTAATGACAAGTTGACATTGTTTGGGGTGTCTTGATTATGACAACTTGACAATAGTTAAAGTGACATTACCAGAAGTTGTCTTTGTCATGACAAGTTGACATTAAATTTGTTTGGGATGTCCTTATAATGACAACTTGACATTAACATAAAGACATCTTCTGATAATGTCATCCTGGTTAAAGTTGTCATCATAAGGACACTGACACTGACAACAGTCATAAACGTTTATGACATGTACATAATGTTCATGACAAGTTCATGACATGTCAAGTCACTCTTATGTAGATACCTTCAGGTAAAGTGTTACCAAATTGTTCCTCCTACATTGTTTTGTGAATGAAAGCTACCCACAATGAAGAAGGACAAGTCGTCTTATATAGCAATTTAGGGGCGTTGATTATGGATGTGATCAAATCTCACATAGAGGCATTTAATCATGACGGGTGGCATCCATCAGGCTGAAACATGTTCATGACAAGCTTGTGTGGTTAAGTTTGGTTAATGTGACTTGGAGCATCAACAACAAGCCTCATAGAAAACAAAACTAAACAATATATGATTGGCAGGTTTATCCTGGTTATTTTAAGATTTCATTTACGTCATCGCCAGCAACGGTTGGTGCTGCACATCCAGCCAGACACTGTGGCATAGCACAACATCTGGAGCTACTCTTATTCATGAAATACTGCTGCCCTACTTGTGCAAATACAAGGTGTTAATGACTTTTACACACAGGCATACAAACGTGGTAAAAAACACACCTAAATGTATGCAGGGAACCCACGTGCACACACACTGAAACACACGTGCGGGATATTAAATGGCCGCTGTCTCCACCATTCTAAAAATACCGTGAGTGGGGGGCCATGGCGGACGTAGCTCTCATTCTTCAGCTCCCTGATTGCTGCATCTCAAACAGCAAGTCGGTACAAGCCACATCACACTCCCATAAAATTATAGCACCTGCAGCTGAGAACAGGTATTTTCAGAAGTACGCTCACTGAGGCAGAAAGAAAGAAACATGTAAATAAACAAACAACGGCAGAAACAAAGGGGAGGCGGAGGAAACGAGTGAAATCAGGAAATGTAGAGAGGGAAAAATAGAACAAATCTAAATTTAAATTGGGAGCAACATAAGGAGAGGGAGAAAGTGAGGAGTTGGGAGTTTGGAAAGCAAGTGAGTTGTTGCAGCAAGTGAATGAGTAAGTGGCTGAGTGACTAACTGTGTTTGACTCACTGAATGGCTTTACTGCCTCGATGCAACTCACTGACTGAATAGCTGTGGGAAGTAACTAAAGGTGCATTTGCACCCAGCGGAATGTTAAATCCCTGCCTTTAATGTGTTTGGGCAGGAGACAGCAGTGCCAAGTAGACTGCGAGGTGGCTCATTAGAAATGACCCCGTAAACACGAACACTGATTAGTGGCAGTAGAAGGAGCTGGCTGTTGGCATCTGACTGCCAGCTGTGCCTTATGCCCTGTAACAACAAAGAGGCTGTCTGGACTAATGCTCATGTATTATTTCTTAATGGGGTCTGGATTTTTCAGCAGATTTAGTTCATTTGTCATGTTAAAGCTGGAAACATACCTGTATTATAGAGATGTTTCAAGACAAGAAACCAAATATTACCACCAACATGCACAAAGAGCAATCCATACTGGCAAATGAATGAAATTCAGTCAATGCAGGGCACAGTGGAGTCTAGGTAACCATCGAAATCCATCAAGCAGTAGTGGATGAATTACATGACAGCCATACTGAAGTAAAAGTAAAGATATCTTACCAGAAAATGACTTTAGTAGAAGTTAAAGTCACCTACTAGAATATTAGGTAAAAGTCTCAAAGTATCTAATATTTACTGTACTTACGGATTTAAAGAAAACCATTGACTATCCAGGACTGACACACTGCAGTGGAGTAGTCACCACGCAGTTACCTGTCACAAATCATAATCTCCTTGAACCATTACTCGCCCCCTCTGCTGTGGGACGCCATTTTCTGCACAAAAACATGGTGAAATTAATTATAAGATGAAATTCTTACTTGCTGCAAATTATGATATTTCAGTCAGGAACACTTGGTCAAAGGAAACTTTATTTCCATTTGCAGTATTATATTTGGCGATGTGGCTCTGTTCTGGGGCCTCTCTGTTTTTCCTCGGGCCTACGTGCTAAGCCTCTTCCACGCGTCTATGTGGAAAGCCTAAGGCAGAGAGCACACACCTCTCTGCCCTTCCACATGCAAATGAGGAAAGCCTTTAGCACAGAGAACAAACCTCCCTGCCCTTCCATGTGCCTACATAGAAAGCCAAAGGCAGAGAGCACACACCTCTGCCCTTCCACATGCAAACAAAGAAAGCCTGCAGCACGGAGAGCAAACCTCCCTGCCCTTCCATGCGCCTACATAGAAAGCCTAAGGCAGGGAGAGCAGCAGCAAAGACCACCCGGGAACAGAACAGAGCAGCATCAATGACAAACAAAAATGACACTGATAAGTCAGACACAACGTAAAACGGAGGAGCTGGGGTGGAGGCAGGTTGCAAAGCTGCTTGCAGAGGGAGCAGCAACAGTAGGCAGGACAGATCAGTTTAAATAGAGCACCCTGAATGAGATTCACTAATTGAATCTGCATAGAAAGGAATCGTGTGATCTATCAGCTGACTCCATCAGTTGATTTGGCTGTTTGAGATCAGCTGATGTAGCTGGGATGTGAGCTGTGCCTGAACTAACGCTATGCTCTATTACGCTGTTTGCTTGCTGTTTTGCAGTCAGCTCTATGAATCCTTTTATTCCAGCCAACTCATCCGATTCTGCAACAAGCAGCTGTTTTATATATTTTCATCAGGGTTGATGGATAATGAAACAGATCTTAAGCTCGTGTTGCTCTGTAGAATGTAGTATGTCAGTCTTGTGTTTACAGCTTGTTCTGCTGCCCCCAAGTGGCAAAAAAAAGAATTACTGCTACGCTCTGTGTGATTGTATCTCCCCACCAACAGCACCATCTGGCCAAGACTGAAATAGCCTTTTTCCGATCACTTGTCATAACTATTATCAGCCTAACAATTGAAATGTGTGTCCACCCGTTTAGCTAAAATTATCTGGTCTCTGGTCAGATGTTTTTTTTTCTTCTTTTTTTTTTAACCATTAAGCCCTGATTAGTTTAAAACTGTGCAGTCTGAACCGAGTGAACCCAAGTATAACATCTTAACTTTGGTGCAGGCAAAAGAAGATGTATATGTCATGCATGTTAAAGAACGACACTGAATCAATGGGTGAGAGAAGGGGGAGGAGAGAGCAGAGAGAAAGGCTGACTGCGGAAGGGTTGGAAGACACAGTGAGTGGGTGGCAGGCTCCGCCACAGTCTCATTGTGCTTATAGCTCATTGTCTGTCAGCCTACTGGTATTTTTAACCAGAAGCAGAGTAAAAAAGAGGGATGAGACAGAGGAGGAACTCTTTTCATGGGTCTTTCTACATGCACTGTATTTTAAATCGCTATTCTGATTAGCCAGCACACTGCTTTGTCTTAGTAAAGCTGTTTTATGTGCATTCATATGGAGATTTAGATTTGTTTTCCCTAAAGAAGATATCCAATAAAACCTGAATCACGACAAACATTATGGCTGAAGGGAAATAAGTACACAAAAGAAAAATACAAACAGTAACAACTACTTAAGAGTGACATAAAACTTTCTGTAAACTTAAACACACAAAAGTCTATGGTAAATCTATGGGAGTAAAATAGGGTCAAAAGTATTATGGTGTCATATCTACGCATCAGTATATCTGAATGTGAAAAAAAAAAAAATTGATCATATGAATTCAATATCCGAACAAACAGATTTCATGTCACTGCGTGTGACATTTTGAGAACAAATGAGAAAGATTTGCACAAATTATTTCCAATGTTTGAGAGTTTGCACAGAGGTGTAAAGCTAAGAAAAAGGTTTCCAGCTACAGATCAAATCTATGAGTACACATTTAACCAAATAGTACAAATACTTTTGTCCCCATTTTAAGCTCCCTCCTGAGCAGCCAATGTGGATGCTAAGATTAACATATCATTTGATTGCCAATCAGGAACATACACTCACCAACCACTTTGTCAGGTACACCTGTTCAACTGCTCCTTACCGCAAATAGCTAATCAGCCAATCAGGTGGCAGCAGCTCAATGCATTTAGGCATGAAGACGTGGTCAAGACGACCTGCTGAAGTTCAAACTGAGCATCAGAATGGGCAAGAAAGGTGATTTGAGTGACTTTGGACGTGGCATGGTTGCTGGTGCCAGACTATTTACTGGGATTTTCACACACAACCATAACGCACCATGTCACAAAGCTCAAATCATTTCAAACTGGTTTCTTGAACATGACAATGAGTTCACTGTACTCCAATGGCCTCCACAGTCACCAGATCTCAGTCCAATAGAGCACCTTTGGGATGTGGTGCAGGAGATTCTCATCATGGATGTGCAGCCGCCAAATCTGCAGCAATTGTGTGATGTCATCATGTCAATATGGACCAAAATCTCTGAGCTATGTTTCCAGCACCTTGTTGAATCTATTCCACAAATAATTAAGTCAGTTCTGAAGGCAAAAGCGGTCCAACCTGGTACTTGCAAGGTGTACCTAATAAAGTGGCCGGTGAATGTATTTTACTTTTTTAATCACAGAGCCAGGATGCGAGAAATTATTGGAAAATTTTGTGAAAATCTTTCTCGTTTGTTCACGAAATGACATGCACAGCATTTCCTTACAGATTTAAAAATTAAATCTGATCAAAACATTTTACACATTCAAACATTTGAATAAAATATTTTTTCACATTTAAATACTTTCGTCCAAAAAGTTTTCACACATTTAGATATGGCCCTATTTTATTTCCATAGAAACCTAATCAAATGGATACAACTTTTATTACAAAGGGGAAATTACAGCTTCTTGCTGATACTGTCGCCAAATCCCTGAATGGCCCTGTCATAAATTATTTGAATAAAATTTTAAAGTCAAAAATTAATCCCAGCCTTGTAAGATTTGAATTATTTTGAAGTGTGACTAAGAGGCAGTCGAGCACTTCAGCCTTATTTACTTCTCTTCTCAGGGACGAATAAGAAAAACAAGTTGCGAGTGTAAACAAATTGAGTTTCTTCCAAACAAGAGCACAAATCAGCGGTACACACAAGTGCACAAGTGGAGAGGGCAAACAAGCCAGCAGAAACACAATGCTCATTATAACAACTTATTTCAGTCTTATTACTTTGTACACACACACACACACACCATCTCTTTGCAAATAACTCATTAGATTTTCAGAGTTTGCGGAGATCATTTTTGCTCCTCGTGGAGACTGTTTATTGTACAGCTCGTATGAGGAAGTCCAGAGACCATAAAAGAAACGACGCCCTGCCAAAATGTGAAGTTCTCCCTTTTGTCTCGGCTGTATGCTAATAATGAAGATAAGAGCTCAGGTGTAGAATACAAGTCTCACCTTTAACTCCGGGCCTGCAGAATAGAAAATGTCTATCCAAGTTATGTAAAAACGGAACGTAACAAAGATGACCAGTATTATTCAGATTGCTGCTGGATGATTTATGCTCTTGGAAACACTTAACTTTGTGATGGCTGCAGCAGTAGATTATCATGCTGATTTGTGAACAAAACATTTACAAAAAGGAAATCAAGTGTGATTAGGTGGACTCACGCTAGTTGAAATCAGTTAATACAAAGCTTTCAGTGCATCAGACAGTGAGAGTTAGAGACACCAACAGAGAAAAACACTTTTTATAGAGTGCTAAATTATAACTCCCCGGTGATTTTTATCTGTAGTCTGCTTGATGGGTGCAAAGGAGCCAGACCTTCAAACAAAGGTCGGATTCAGCTTTGCAGGAAACTTTTCAGCTCCATTTGTGGATAGTCTCACGTACCAAATACATAATGTGTCAACTGTTGTCTCCAAGTGTCTTTTTTTAGGCTTCACACTTCTTTTCTGTTAACTTAAAAAGCTTTGATTTTACATTTTCAGAATACTTCTGGGTGCAGCAGTATTTTAGCTGAACAGATTGAGGGGCAATTTCACAAAGGATTGCGTCGCTTCTGCAGTCACTAAATGTGCACAAACAAGACAAAAGGAAACCATGTTATTGTTAAAGCACCTGAAAAGGGTTAAACACACCAATAACCGTGCTGCCAAGCAAATAGTGTCTCGTTGCTGCTGTGCTGTTTGCATGTAGTTAAGTTATGTAATATGCATACATTTGCTGCAAAACTGGCCCCTCTCTGTACAAATGAGCTTCATTGCAAAAACAGTCCAGTTCACAAAGATCAGCGCTAATAGCCACACGAAGCTACAGTGAAATAATTATTAGTGTCGTCAGATAGTTGGTGGTAACTGAACTACATTTATAAGTGATGACACACCCAAATGTTCAAATGATCAAATTCCTTGTGTGTAGTTTTGAGGAGTCAATCAGGGCCTGTAGCTTATGGCGTGAACATTTCTGTTTTCTTTTTCTCTCTGGCATTGTGGTCTTGGCACAAAGGCAAAATTCACACTTTACCACTTGGATCATTGCAATCAGACGCAAACAGGCAGTAGGCAACCTGCAGCTCTGGAGCCACATGCAGCTCTTTCACTCCTCTTAAATGGTTCTATGTGGCTTTTACAAAAAATGACATGGGAGTGAACAACATTTTTCATTGTTGTAGGCCTACAGCGGTTCTTGTATTTTACAGATTTAAATATTCAATTTCTTTCACCACCAACTTTGCACTGTTTAAGCACCAGATAATCATAAACAGCCCCCTGCAGAGTAATTTCACTTTTTCAATTTTTAGTAATATTGATAAGCTAATTTAGATCTAATAGGCTGTGTTACCTTTATTATAAAGCACAAATATGTATTATGTTCCAGAATAGATAAAAAAAAAAAAAGGTTGCTGACCCTGCATAACAGATGTTTACACCAGACGGTGAACCGTGGCTCATGAAGAGGTTCTACCCTCAGAACACAAGGATACTAAGTCAAGAAATGCCTAATCCAAAACCCTAACGTTTATTTGTCATGACAACACTATTTTGAATGTACAAATCTATCTAACGGCAGATAGAGCAAAACTCCCTGCCCTTCCATGCACCTACATGGGAACAGAACAGAGCAGTATCAATAACAAAAATCACATTGATAAGCCAGGCGTAGGATGAAAAGTAGGAGCTGGGGTGGAGGCACGTTGCAAAGCAGCTTGCAGAGGAAGCAGCAACAGTAGGCAGGCCAGAGCAGTTTCAATAGGACACCCTGAATGAGATTCGCCCATTGGTTGCATAGAAAGGAATCATATGAATTATCGCTGCTGTCCCTGTGTGTCCCCTTGCAGACAAATTGTTAACAACAATGAGTGGCACATAAATGAAGCAAAGCCTGCAAGCTAGTTCAGGCAGACAACTCAAACCCACTGCTACAATCACAAAACATATTCACTATGAAATATCCATACTCTATACTCTATATATATACACTATACTATCTATACTCTTTTTGTTGTGACAGTGTACATAAGCTGTCAGCGCTCTTCCTTCCCTAATCACTTGCTGCTACTGCTGCTGTTCATATAGCATTAATGAGGCAGCCCTGCATCCACATATAGGCTCTGAGTTCACGTTATAATCGTCTTCACTCCCCACTCACTGCTGAGCTAAGTGACAAAGTCAGAGCCTGGATACCAAATATCAGCTCTATATTTTCTACCATTGCATAAATAATCCATTCCATGTGAGTTGGAAATATTATTCTTGTGTTGATCTGCAGGCAATAGCATCAGCATGTCTTAGTGTGTGACCTGAGTGAGTGACAGAGGGCCACAGCAACGTTTTCCAAACCATAAATATAGTGTGCTGCATTCAAAATGAGGCCTTAGGGTAACAGGGCGGTTATGATAATGAGTGATAAACAGTAACTGTATGAGTGTGGAGTTAAAAATCTGTTACTTAAAGTCCTTATTCAACAGCAGTACAAGATAATAAGTAGTAAGTAGCAATTGTATCATAAAATGTGTTTGTGTGTGTGATAGAGAACAGCTACTCGTGAACCTTGAATCACGGTTAGATTATTTTTCCAACAGCATTCATAATATAGGTCTTATAGGTCTTATTACTGCACGTCCACCAGGGAGGTTATGTTTTGGGTCCTGTTTGTTTGCTGTTAGCAGCATATCTTAAAAACTTGTCAACAGATTTTAAAGAAATATGCTGGAAAGTTGGACCATGGGTCAAGGACCAAGTGATTATTTTTGATGCCGATCCTGATACAGAAACGAATGGAATTTTTGTAAACACCTCCCATTGTCATATAACAGATTTAAAAGGCACGTGGAGCCGTGGGTTGAGTGATGCTCTGTCTGTTTCACAACAGGCAGCAAGTGACATTTTTGTGTCTCAGTAAGCAGCTTTGATAATGGTAAAATCTCTTTTACAGACCGGATCCTTGATATTCTCAAAATACTGAAGGACTGACTCAGTAGTTATGACCTTCAAATAGATATGCAGAAGAATGGTTTCAGATAATTTGAATGAAAAATTGTGTACATAAAATTTCTGTAGACTAAAGAGTATCCACAATGTGGGGCTCAGAGTGGATAAGAACCAGACAGCAGTGCAGTGAATCAAAAAGGGTCATGGGCACTATTTACCACAACCAAGGCCCCCAGCTTGGCCAATCAATCAGGTTGCCTCACCCCTCGCTGTGCATCACCCGACACTCGAAACAATGTGTATGTGTGTGCGTATAGTGCATCAGTGGGTGCTGCCAAGGTCTGGCTATCGACTGTGGTTGCCCTCTTCACCTTGCACCCTTTAGCAGCAACTCTCATGGAGAGACGGAGTACGAAAAAGATCAGGCACTGGGGGAAGCAAGCAGTTTAAACTTTAGACATGGCAGCAGGAAAAGGTGAGCTGAAATGGAAAAATGTAACATGAAAGAGATGAGAGAGAGAAAATAGTTGACTTAGAAACCGATCTGACGGAGAATAATAACACTGAAAACAAAAATTGTAAGTGAAAGACGAACGCAGAGGCCAGTCTGAGAGGCGTTTCTTTGCTTCCAGCTGTATTCTCTCTCACGTAAGAGGATATTGTGGATTCAAGGATTCAAGACCTTTATTTGTCCCCGAGGGGCAATTGATTCTGCCACAGTAGCAATAAAAACAACAACAATAATGATGATGCTGTACTGTGCAGAGTTAAGCAGTGAGATGGCAGAGGGTATGAAGGAGAATTTGTATCTGTTAGTTTTGGCTAATGGTTGTGAGCATCGTAAACAAAAAAACTCAGAGAGAATAAAAAAAACACCACATAAACAATTAGTGTACAAGTTTTAAACTTTGCAACAAAAATAAAATACAGGCCAATTTCATGTCCACCCTCTTACTAATAACTTTAATTTTTGGATGCAAAAAATGACCCTCCACAGCTTGAGACCCTGAAAGAATAAATCAGTTTATTACATCACATTTAGTATATTTGAATAACTTTGACAATTGTTACCTTAGATTGAGCTGTTTAAATCATCATAAGCAAGTCCTCTTCCGTAGAGTCCTCCATGTAGCCCAGAGCGAACAAACACTGGCTCGAGACAGGAGACCATTAATTAACAAATAATAATATTTATTAGTATAATAATTGCCTGTTTGCAGCCTTTCAATGCTTCCTGTCCTCACTCAGTTTTGCTAAAAGGCAAATCTGGTCGCAGTAATTACTGAGAATTACAAAAAAATGGTTGGGCGGCCATCCGGTACCCTATCAGGGGCCAGATTTGGCCCACAGGCCACAAGTTGATCACTGTCCTACAGGCTTGACACAGGAGAACTTTCAGTTCTGCAGCCCCACCTCTAGATGCTACTATATCCTCCATAGTGGACCCCAAAGTTGTCATTACTAACTCATTTATAGTGTCAGGCAGATGGTCAGTCCTGGGTGAATCACATTCTTGTCAAATACATGCAGTGTAGAGGTTGGGTCATGTAACTGGGGCCTGTGCTCATCTTGATGACAAAGAAAAGCTGAGCTTTTATAGAAACAGGCTACAGGATGGAGGCATTTCTATCTGGAAGATGTTGTGCATGGATTTAAGGATTGCTCTTGGTTTGCTGCGGCGATACCCAGCTTGTGGATCATGGGCCAAATCTGGCCCGTGATAGGGTGCCGGATGGTGTGTCAACCAGTTCTGTAATCCACAGTGAACACAAATTGATTCACATTGGGATATTTTTTTTGGTTCTTTGAATGTCAACAAGGTGCCAGAGTGCACAGGAGGATCCCTTGGACCCCCAGACAGAGGTCCAGAGAAACACCCCTGCATACAGCTGATCCGTGCGCGACTACTGTGACTGGATTTGCCTCTTTGCAAAAATGAGTGAGGAGAGCAAAGGTTGAAAGGCTGAAAATAGACAATTTGTATACTGATAGATATCATTGTGTGTTTATTAACTGGCCCCGAGCAAAGCAAGTTGGGTATCGCTGGTTTGCTGTCTTTAAAGACTTACTTTTTGCCTTGTTATCTATAACTGCTCACATAGTCCATTTCAGAGTCATGATGCCTTTTGAAGTTCACTACAAACAGATTCAGTCTATCCAAGGTTGAGTGAGCTTCACTTCCAAAAATTGATTTTTTTTTTTGCAAAAAGTCAAGTCAATTTTATTTATGTTGTCCAATATCATATCACAAGTTTGCCTCAAAGGGCTTTAAAATCTGTGCAGCATACGACACCCTCTAAGCTTAGATCCAAGATTCGGGTAAGGAAGTAACAAAATATAAAGGAATAACTGTGGAAAAATGGAAGAAACAGATGCGGATCCCTCTCCCTGGACAGACGTGCCACCAGTGCTGTGTGTACAGCGTGGCTTATCAGGCTGACAAAATTTAAGATAGATTGTAAACATATAATATATGACACAGGATAAAGGAGGATATTGAGCAACTTCCAGGTGTCGCCAAACAGACAAGACCTGAGCCACACGACCTCTTGTCCACCATGGACACCTGGAAAGAGGACAGACTACTCAAACACAGTAGTCAAAGCCCAGGTACACCATTTGTGCAGATAGGAGAAAGGAAACAAGCACACAAGGGAGAGATAGAGTCAAGCCTGAATCTCTCAGGAGATGAAGATCCAGATCCCAAACACCTGGAATGAGGCAGGCAGGGGAGAGAGGGTCCCAGGACAACCAGTGATCCAGCACAGGGAAACCTGAGTAAAAACAGAGGACAAGGAGGAGAAAAGAGAGACAAGGAGCACAGTGAGAAACGTTCTTTCAGCAGCTTAACTCGTCCTTATTTATCGTCCAAAAATCCAACCCTTGACTCCTTTCCCTCATTTAATTTCTCATCGGATTTCGTCAAAGCGTCCTGCTGACTGTGTAAAATCTCTACACGGGAATCTGCCAGGTACTTGAGGTTCTTCAGTGATACACAGTGGGAATTCTAAGCCATCTACAGCTCGCCTAGACCAGTGTAGATTTTTAAGGGATCATGCAATTAATCTTACAACACTGACATTTATCTGCCCCTGTGGCTCGGCTTAAAGCAGGCAAAAGTCATTGATCTCTGTTTTGCACCTGCCAGCGGCGGCTGAAAATAACACCTGCTCTAACAGATTGCAGTTAATTAAATAACACAAGATGTAGTCATTACAGATGTTGTACGAAAGAAGTAGGAAGGGAATATTAAGAGAGAGGAGAGAAACGGGCGAGAAGAGAAATGGACACAATATACAGTGTAGAATAAGTCTGTAGTCTGTACAGACAATGGAGCACATAAACAACAATTCCCATTTTACTGGGGGTTACGATCTGGGCTAATTTTTGGCTGAAACCAGTGACTTCCTGAGGTCTCCACAATGGTTGCTAAGAAACAGTGGCATCGATCCCTTCGCATAATTCATGGAAAGAAAGTGAAGAGTTCTTGACAGTATTTTAAATTCTATTCTCATCTGAACTATTGCAGTCAGTGGAAATAGAGCATCTTTAAACATCAGTGTGTCACTTATGGAGCAATCGATATTTGTAAGTATAAAGTACAGACATCTCTATGTTGTCTAGATGAAGCACGAAAATTGTCAGAACTTTGTCTTGTTAAATGGTTTTTGGCACTAGTTACATGCAACCCTGGTGATTGCTGAAGTCATAGTGTGAAGCCAGTCTATGGTTTCTCACTTGGTAAGCAGCTCAGTAACATTATGCTTTGCCTTTAGAGTTTAAGGTTGTAAGTTCGAGCCCTAAGTGATACAGTATAAACATGCTGATTCCTACTGAGGCAATGTGCTGTGTGGATTACAGACATTCAGTTTCAAGATTGGTTTGAGGGAAAGATGAAAAAGAAGCTTTCATTCGTTTCAAACTTATTGCTGATCAATACTCGAGAGTGCAGTATGTGCAACATATAACATAACAAACCCTTTGCTAAGTCCCGCCCCTCGAACACAGACTCATAGCGTAGCATCAGCCAGCTCTAAGCACAAGGCTCAGACAAAAACATAGCCGTGCTACATTCGACTCTAATGCAGCTTTTTCAGATTTTCATCATTTCCAAGCTGGTTTTATGGATTTGGAGATAAATACTGTGGCTGGTTCTTGTGTATAAATGATGGCCTCCTCGTTACCTTGAGACGCTGGAGGGAGGTATATATTTCATCTCTGTTCCAAAATCAAAATCAAACCCTTAAAAGTGTAGGGTTAGCTAGCTACTGAAGGTAGCTTACTGAATGTATACACATGCTGCTTTTTGCTTTTTAATGATTGTAACATTGAATAAAGGCTCACCCTGCTCTACGGAAATTTCGACAGGGTAGTGTTGTCTCAAACCAAACACGGTTATTGTGCACTCACCGGAAATGATGACCACAAATTAGCTAGTTGGCAAACTAGCATTAGCATTCACGTTATTGTTCTGCTGAATTAACCCAACAAACATACTGCTGGCTTATACCCGACAACAGTATAGTGATGCTTAGCAAAATAACTCATGTATTTGTACAATGCAGCGATGTTCACGGTCGCACAGTCCTCAGCCGCCATTTCCAGTTTGAAAAGTGGTCCCTCCCCTTCCGCAACGTAGCCAAGATGGCGACCATTGAGGGCGCGAGAAGTGTCCATAGTTCCACACTCAACGTCTTGACTGTTTTGAGTGCACCATCCGGGTACTCATAGTGCACTGCATTTTTCCATACTTCGCAGTGTGAACGCACTTATGCACTCAAAATATTAAGTGTAAGTACAAAAGTACACGATTTGAGACACAGCACCTGCCTGTAGATAAACGGGAAGCTCTGTTGGAATATCAGCAACGTTTCCCTTTATAATCATTGTCTACTGCCTCGATGGCCAGGTGATGTTTAAAGGTTGGTTCACTTTTACACTGTGATCTGTAGCCTATAGTTTGGCTTTAGCTTCTAAATATCTTAGTATTTTTTTATGCCATTTTTGCCTGAGTTGATTTCCTGGGTATCCTGGAGATATCCTTCAAATATTGTAGATCTTCCGTTTTTTTTCCAAGTGTGCAGTCAGTTACAGCGTGGCCTCCATGCTAACTCTGACAGCTGATGGATCATGACAAAGAGGGTCAATTGGAGTCTATTTGTCTGCCTTTACATGCACAGACAGCTCTTATGGCAGCCCTGGTGGCTGCATAAGTCTTGGTGTGAAGCCACCTGTGATTGTCCTGTTTCTGTGGGTATCTCACCATGATCACGATCTGCCATTGGTGGCAGAGGCTGTGAGCTAAAAACTTGTGTGATGCACAATGAACATCTTCTTCCGACTCAAGCATTGTGTGGTGTGAATTACAGGCGGTCCAGGCAGTTCTGCTGCTGTACCCTGCTGTATGTTCTTCCTTGTTTCATTGTATTCCTCTTCCTCTACTTTCTTCCTCCTCCTCAAAATGCCCTCCCCTGACTCACTGCGCGAATCAGCTATTATTGCATCTTTAATTGGTTTAACAATGATATGTATACATAGCACATTGTGGCTTTCCACTACAAGTGTTTAATGCCTTTTCTGGAGTTTTACTGAATGCTGCTGTTCTCTGTGCTTATTATTAGCAGATCAAAAGGTCAATGCAGTGTGTGTGTGTGTGTGTGTGTGTGTGTGTGTGTGTGTGTGTTGCAGGAGAGCCAGTGGCTGGACAGTGTGTCTCTGCTGATTAAGGACTCGTTGGAAGGGGACATGATTGACAACCTGTCTGGTTCAGTTTTCCACCACTACTGCTCTCCTCCTGTCTGTAAGGACTGTAAGAGCCATCCACAAGAGGTAAGTGGGGTCACGCAGAAACACACACACACACCACTTCTCTTTCTTTCATTCTAGCTAACAAGCTCTTGGTCTTAGTTTACTTGACTCAGTCACCAGTGGGTGGGATTAACCTGAGGCAGCTCACAACTGTAAACCATACAAAATCTGCATCATCTAGAGCAGGGTGCCTGCAGGTCTGATGACCATTTTCTGATTCACAATGAATATTGATTGACCCACACTGGGAATTATTATCATTATCATTATTATCATTGTACTTTGACTGTAATTAAGGTACCAAGATGCATAAAAAAAGCATCAAAGTAGAGCTTGTTTGTCAAAAAAAGTGCCTGGAGAGGATCCTCCGAACCCCCTGACAGAGGTCCAGGCTAATTATTTGTGATTTAATTACTGTTTGTTTATCAACTGGCCTCCGACATTTTAGAAAAGTGGCCCCTGGGAGAAGCAAGTTGAGCATCCCTGATCTGCAGCATCCCCGTCCTCACTTAAATTTGCATACAACATGAACATGCAGTGCAGAAACAACATCCAACATTTGGATATGAAGGTTCAAGTGTGTTTCTGTCTGATAAAGTTTCTCCCAGGTGTTGCTGTAAAATGAACACATTGGGCCCCAAATACATCCACCATGCAATGTGCAAATTAATATTTAATAAAGGTTATTGTTTGAAGCGTCTGGGTGGTGCAGGAGGAAAACACTTGAACACCAGCACAGAGACCTGGTTTCAATGCCTGGCTGCAGTGTTTCTGCATGGCTGCTGGGTGCTCTATCAAACTTAGTTTTTGGTCACATAAAAGCCTTTGCTTGTGGGGAGTCAGTGAGGGATCACATTCCTGCTGCAGTACGAGGGAGTCCTGATTGATCTATTGACAATGTCTCACTCAGTCTGAAATCTGTCATTCTAGATGGGGAGTAAAAGTGTTTCTGAAAAATGTTACCAATGTTGTGTAATTTTTAAGATACAAGAAAATGGCTAATTTGAAAGACAGAGTACTCTACTGGTGACTCTAAATTGTCCGTAGGTGTGAATGTGAGTGTGAATGGTTGTCTGTCTCTATGTGTCAGCCCTGTGACAGTCTGGCGGCCTGTCCAGGGTGAACCCTGCCTCTCGCTCAATGTCAGTCCCCCACGACCCCCAACAGGATAAGCGGTTATGGAAAAAATGACTGAATGAGAGACAAGAGTACTCTAATCAGGGTCCCCACACCCTCCTTAACATCACATTGAAGATGTTTTCAAAGTCTTTCCAGTCCCAATTCCCTCAAATTCAAGGACCCATCATGGCATAGTTGTGACATAAATCAAGGTTAATTACAGTGAAATTGGGGAGTGCTTTCCTGTGTGATGCTCCTGCAGCATGGCTCGTCCAAGCTGCTTTGCCCATGGCGTGAAGTTTTGTTGATTTGCTGCAGGCTCTGCATCGGGCCATACGGATGTTCTGCCTATCTTTAGCAAGTCCGTCTTTGTAAAATGTCTTGTATGAGCCACGACTACTGGAATTTACATTTTCCAGGTGTGGCTGGTGGTTCATATAATGGCAGCTTTTTTTTGCTTCCCACTATTTAACTTGCATCATTCGACTTTCATCACTCATGCAAGCACATGGCATTTATGCAACTGAGGTAGTCACACATGTAGACAGCGAAATGAAGCCTATTTACTCACATTAATTAAAGAAAATAAAAAAAGACTTTAAATTTATTTCTCGCACAGAACAAATACTTTCATGCACTTCCAATGACCTTTGTCTTTTTATATCTATTTTCAAAAACTCTGAAGGTCTTGATTTTTTCCCTCAAATTTACAAACCTTTAAAGACTTGTGAGAACCTGTCTGATGTACTTGTATAGGGTGTTGCCCCAGTGACAAGGTTTTGCACTTCAAAATTCACACAGAATACAATAAACAGAAAATAAACTCAAAGCTTCAAAGCAGTTTGATTTTCCACACAAACCATGTCTGCAGAAATCAACAAAAATACAAACACATAGAAAGGGAGCAAGAAACATATTCTATAAATATATGTGGCAATACCATCACATTAACCACGGTATGCAAAGTGAGTAAATAGAAGGAAAATGCTCATATGATTAAATCTCATTAATGTGTGGAGGTCTGCACACTACATGGAGGCAGAGAATGTGAGCGTTAATCCCACAAATGCATCTGTAAATCCCCAAGTCTGTATAAGATCAAACACCTCCGTGAATCCCCATCACCTTCCTTTTCCCCAGGTTGTTTAGTCCTCCAGAAAATTCAGTTTATTTATATATGTTTCTAACTATCCCCAGACAGAAAGCCAGGGTACTCAAAAAGACGCAACACATATTTAACAAGAGCTGTGAATACTCCTACACACGCTCCAGAGCT
The DNA here is from genome assembly GCA_026686955.1 of Epinephelus cyanopodus. NCBI lineage: Eukaryota > Metazoa > Chordata > Actinopteri > Perciformes > Serranidae > Epinephelus > Epinephelus cyanopodus. The sequence goes on along the minus strand of CM048916.1, from coordinate 7,255,490 downwards.
GTGGAATTTCCTGTATATATTTAACCTGTTACATACCAACTTATTCATTGTTGTTCTGGGGTCAGAATGTCAGAAAAACAGCTGAAATAAAAAAAATATTGAGCTGCTTTCAAATGTGCTCTGAGCAACGTGAGACTCGTGCTGTGTTCATTTCAGCTCCATTATGATGAAAATTTAAAAACATGTTTTTCAAGTTATCATTCTATCACGTGTTATGATTTCAAAATGAAGTCCCGTGCAATCCATACTGCCTAAGATTGAGATAATGCCCTGTTCAGATGTATGATATATGTGGCATATAAGATTGTGGGGGATTTAGTGGCATCTAGTGGTGAGGGTACAGACTGCAATCAGCTGAATCTTCTCCTGGTTAGAATTCCTTCAGTGTTCATTGTTGAAGAGGCGAGTCAAATTATCCACAAATGTCTCCTTTCTCCTCCCAAAACAAATGGACCAAGTGAAGTCAAAACATTAAATAAAGTATGGCTGCCCCCCAAATAGCTGACCAAATGTTTGTTAACCAAAAAGTTCATTAGTGGGCAAGATTTCATCGGTTGCTTAATCACAGAAAAAAAAAAGAAATAGACATAAACGTGAAACTCTTTTAGGAGCTGTGCCTTGACAAAATAAATCAAAACCTACATGACTGGAACGTGTGGGACTTTGATTTGAAAGGACAGACAAAGGAAGTGCAGTCAGACAGGAGTCAGGTTAATTTCCAGGGCTGGTACCTGCGGTTATTCCACAGGCTAGTTAATAACATGTCGGGCAGGAAATCCAAAGTGTGGGATCATTTTGAGAAGGTGAAGGACGAACCCAAGGTGATATGTAAACTCATCTTCATTGGTCGACTACAAATATGACGTATCATCTGAAACATGGAAGTAGCTACATGCCCATTAGCCCACAGCGTCATTAACAGGCGGCTCGCTCAGTGTGTGACGTGCACTTGGAGATAAAATATAGGCCTATATTAATGAAGGTTCATTAGTACGGTTTTGTATTTCTCTGTAATGTAGCACAGTGTTAACAATGTTACTGATACTATTCTTTCTCACACCTTCAACTCAAACCACCAAAATATGTGATTTAATAATTAGATTAATATCTTAAACATGCAGGCGACTAGTCGACTAATCGCCCCAAATGACGACTATTGGTTGACTACGAAAATTCTTAGTCAGGGGCAGCCTTAAAATAAAGCAGGTTCACGTTACAAATGTGTGTTCTGCACTTCACAGAGAGCCCACCTGCCCAGCACCTGTAACTGTGTGCTCACCTATTTTCTCTGACAACTTAATGTGTGCTCACCTTATTTCTGACCCAGACATTCAGGAGGTTTAACCTGGAGTTGAATTAGTGGTAAGAACACCGAATAAAGCAGTTTCACGTTACAAAATCTGGTGTTTTTCCAACCCTGCTAGCTGGGGAGGGGCTACTAACTTTGGTGGCCAATGTGAAAATGTGACTGTCTTTATCTAAAACCAGTGTTTGGTTTGTCCATTTTGGGCTGCTGTAAAAACATGGCAGAGCAACTTGGCGTCCAGAGATCAGGACCCGGTCCCTATGTAGAGAGAAATGTCTCAATCTAAGTTAATGAAAACATAACAGTTATTTTCAGTTGATTATACACCAAAGAAAATACACTTATTGAATATTCAATTTCTGCTACTGTTTCCCCTGAAATCCTGCACACTGGACCTTTAAAACTGTTTTCCCATTAAGAGCCCAGCAAGGTGAGAGGAAGGTGACTGTGTTATCTTTGTAATAGATATGCAGATTGCCATTGCATTGCAATCAAGACACTGTACAGTACTGTAATAGTATATTCACAGCTGTAGCACTGCTGTGTGTGTTTTGAGCAAATTGGAAAAAAAAACCCCCATTGCTGTGCACAATGTCCTCGTCCTTCAACACACTATGCGATATGTGCACCGCCTTCGACCACAAACGTCTGGATCCTGACAGTACTGAGTGAAAGATGCTGAGGACTAGCTGACGAAATAACATTTTTATCCCTCAAAGTTATCGAAATGTGATCATTCTGATTTGCACTTTTTCATTTTCTTATTTTCTTTCAAAATAAATCAGATACAGTTAATACCCAGATTGTATTTAAAAAAGAAAGAAAATAGCTAAATCCAATATTGGAGGGCTTAGCTGTCAAGAATTCGCACTGTATTAATTTCAGGAGCTGCTAAGAAGGTTCAGACGTTTTCTCTGCCTTGTACAATCATGCGATGTCTATCTCAAAGGTGCAATCATACGTTTCAAATGATTTACACTCTAAAACTGGTTGCTCACCTCGTGCACTCACTCATGACGCACACCGTCATGTGAGAGCATCAGTCACACATTAGAACTAAAACCAATTTTAGCTCAGAGGAAAGGTGAGTCCATGATTTCAACCTTTTATATGTGCAGATTACATACTTCAATCTGTAGCTCTGTGTGTGTGTGTGTGTGTGTGTGTGTGTGTGTGAGAGAGAGAGAGAGAGAGAGAGAGAGAGAGAGTCACAGCAGCTTGCTGTCGATGTTTTTTAGATATTAGGACGTATGTGAATAAGTATGCGCTAACTGGGTAGCTCTTGCTCCTCTGGCATTAAATTACTATCAACGATCATATAATGACTACTTCACCCGGGACCTCTATGGCAGGATATGTACTGATCTCGCTCCACAAATAAAAGGTATTGACATGAATGGAGGTTGGCTGGAATGAAAATAATATAATGTAACGTGGCCTCTCTTTCTTATGCAGTGCATTCATCTTTATTCCCCTCTTACCCCGTCTCCTTTCTTGTCTTTTCTTTTCTGTTCCTTTTCCCTCAGCCCTCAAAATTAAAGCTGTATCTGATGTTTATTTGATGCTCTCTCCCCACATTGAGGTGAAAAATGTTGGCAGTCTTTGAATTTATCTTCAAACCACCCAAACCTACACCTCTATAGACTTTGTGTTAAAGATTTTTGTTGAATCTATGCTTTCAATGAGTACTTATTTTACATACATGACATTTTCATACCATCAGTCATTTAAATGTTGGTGTTTGACGTGGCAGCATAAACGTCTTTTTTCTCTCTTACAGCAGTGTTTATCAAAGCTGCTTATGTTGCTTACTACACTGGTTCCCAAACTAAAGCCCCTTTCCACTGCGCGAAAAAACCTGCTAACATCTGGCTTTTTAATGTCATGGGTAAGGTTACAATTGGCATTCATTCCCAGGTCAAATGGCTCTGCAGTAGTCACAGGTATTTATTGGCTCCGGTAACAATCGGCATTGATGGAAACACAACACCTGGGTGAATGCGCCCTTTAACGATGCAATGACGCGCCACCACAAAATACCACCTGTCTTTGCCCAAGCAGCACTCAAACAGCAATTCAAATTGGTCTGCACTGAGTTTGAAATAGACTGCATAAGTAAGAGATATATAAAAAGTAGCAACCTCCGCAACACTTTCACAGGCCTCCATACTGCTCTCTACTGTTTATTATCTGTCTGTCTTACTTTCTGGCCGACTTTGACGCTTGAACATAGCCCACAAGTACAAACTACACAGAAAGGCATACTCTCTGCTGCAGAGCCGTGTACGTGGCTCTACTCTACTGGCAATGGGAAACGGGTGTATAGCCTATTTGTAGCAGGTTTTCCTTTATTTAAAAAAAAAAACGTGTACACGTGCTAAATAGTAAGTACGACTGTGCTGACCGTGCATGCAGTTTGTTGTAGTTGCTCCTGATAGTGTCTTATTTTTCTTATTTTTTACAAACTTTACTCTTTTTTTTCTGGCAAATTATTAAGCTAGAATTAATATAGGTTTTTTTTTTTATTGTGTATAAATATATTCATATTAATTATATAATGATAATATAAATTATTTCTGATTCTGATTCTAATTTTGGTGGAAAAGGGGGGCTCACTCTAGCGGTACATTGAGGAATCTCTTGATATAATGCTATTAAAATAGTGCAATGGTGCAAATATTTTTGTTTTGACATTAGTTCGCTCAGTGGTGATGTTTATGAACAAAGCACGCACATTTGTCCATGATTAGTGACAAGCTAAACTGTGATGGTAAGTGGAGGTAAAATAAATGATTTAAAAACACCCAAACAGAGACTATTAGGAGGAGAGATGCGGATCAGCAGGATAATATTTGGAGTAGCCCTTTTGGAACTTAAGTGGAAGACAGTCAAACAAGCACAAATGCTGGAGGCGACTAAGCAGCGGCAGTGAAGTTTCCACAGCACTTGATGAGGGGAGAAGAGTTTAAGTGCCAGTTCTAGTGCTACTACTTTGTACAGCATGGCTGAGACTGACAACAGTCAACAATAAATGATCCCTGTATTATAACATCGATCATAGTGGTGGCACTTGCAGAGCCTAATAAGAAGTCGGAGAATTACTGTCTTACTAAATCTGATAGTGTGCATATATTTCTTGTTACGCCAACTTGTACACAGCTTTTCCTCTTATTCTGATTCAGTGGCAAGATGAGGTGACATCACTACCTGTTGACAAATCATACTGTCGATGCAGATTGACTGGTTACGGTGTGTTTGTGGGACAGATCCAGCTGGCGGAGGTGGAGCAGGCATCACTGATGTCAGAACAGCTGTCAGACAAGTCGTCGTCCCCGGCTCTGCCTGATGACCTCAGCCTGGACGAACACAGCAGCTACCAGCTGCTGGTAAGAGACAGCCAGGTAACCACACACACACAAACACAGAGACACACACCTACACACACATTCACTGTCATTTCATTTCAAGTTTCAAGTTTTAGTCTTACATACAGTTGACACGTGGCAACATGTGTAAACCTGCCATGACAGTTACGTCTACTATCAGTGTTAGAGTTTGTGCATCATTTGGGTGCAAAAGCTCACAAGAACATTTTGTGGCCTCAGTGAAGTCAAAGCCACTTTTTCTACCACTGCCAATACCAACATTCCCAGTTCGAATAAGGGCTGTAATAAGCAAGATGGCCTTTGCCTGGTGCCCCCAAATGACTAAGTCCTCCCCTGAGAAATACTTGCTTCTCAGGCTATTCGTAGTGACTCATTTTGACATAACCACCATCGTTATAAAGTAGAGCATGGAGTTGATTAACAGAGGTATTTTTCTGACAGTAACAATATTAGTGTTGTAAGTTAGTATGGAAAACTTGCACAATTTGAGTTGCACTGGCAGAGTAGCACTGTGTCTATAGACGACGCTCGTGCTCGTTGGCTTCAGGTAAGAAGAAGAAAACATTCAGTTGCAAGGTCAGTGTTTTGATGTTCGTCGTAACACTCTTTGCTTTTCTATTCAAAGGTTATTAATATGTTCAACTTGTCATGTGTCGTAATTGCACAAAGAGTTGACGCTGGGTGTTCTTGGATCCCCAGCATTGCACTCGCCAAGTGTGATCAGATGAATGGTTCTCAAGATATGCAAAGGACAGACAGACAGACAGTCCTTGAGACCTCAAGGTGTCAACCTGGCTTCGAAATTACCCAGATTCCAATCTTCTTGAGCATCCATGGGACGACAACTCAACACTTACAGGATTCAACAGATCCGCCACCATTGCCCTGGTGCCAGACACCACAGGACACACCCCAGAGGCCTCAGCGTTGATCGACTTTGCTCTGACCTGTAGAGGCGCGGACACAGAACCTCAGTGCTGATACATCCCTCAGATGCTTGATCAGATTCAGATTTGGGGAATTTAGAGGCCAGGTTGATGCCTCGAGCTCCTTGTCACATTCCTCAGGTTGTTCCTGAGCAGTTTTTGAGGTGCGGCACTGCCTATTGTCCTTCTTGGGGCTCTACTGCCACTGAGCAGTGCTGTTGCCAGGGGAGGGCTGTTCTTGGCTGTAGCAGTGTTTGGGTGGGCGACGCCTGTCAAGTGGCATCTGTATAAATCAATCCATCCATCACCCTTGGGATTAGCTTGGACGCTGAAGCCAGGCCCCATCACCTAACATCAATGTCGAACCTCACTAACGCTTGTGGCTTCACGGGAGCAGATCCCTGCAGCCAGTTTCCAAAGTTTTCTCAAGTCTTCCCAGAGGAGTCAAGGTTGTTACAGTGGCAGCGTACCAATGTCAAGACTGCACAGATAAGATGTTCAATTGAAATTGTCGAGATGTGTTTGTGTATGTGTGCGCGAGCCTGCGCTGTGCTGGAAATCATACCAACCTGTGAATGTTTCATCATCTTCAAACAGTTTTATTTAAAGCAGTCATGCATTAAAGGTGCTTTTGTGAGATCAAACCCTGACATGTGTAATAAAAATGAACATTAGCTGTAATAATCGTGCACACATACACACGAGTGCATGTCTTTAGGGAGTCACAGCTCACATCAACAAACCCCTTCCATCTTGCTAATCATCATTAATTACTGTTTACATGCTTTACCGCCTGATTAAAACACCTGCCTCCCTCCGTGCTCTTGATATGGCCATGCTGGGATAAGTGCGTGTGAGTGTGTGTGTCTTTCACATCTCCATCTTCCCATGAGCACTTCGCTCGCAGCTCACTGTGGCTCCACCTGGCCTGATTCATCACTGTGTAATTGAAGGCCAGTTCATTTGATCCAGTTTACAACCAACAACAACAGCCAAGCAATTTGAAGCTTTGAAGCCTGCCGTTACTTTCTTTTTACCACATCCAATTTTAATCAGACGTGTATAGATGGATAAAGGAAGGGACATGAAAAGGGAGCTTTTTGAAATTGGAAACAAATTGTACTCAGATTTCCATTATGACAAGGCGAAATGAAAGGCTTCGGTGTGATATCTTTCTTGCTCCGGTGAACATCAGTGCACCTGGATATCATGCTTATTCTGCCTGCATCTCTTTGTCTGTCCTCTTCTCTTTCAATCGCGCATCTACCTTCAATTTCTTTTCTTTTTCCCATCATGTTTCATTCTCTCAGAGGGGCAGCAGTGACTCCCACAGTTCGGAGGAGTTGCCCATCCAGGGGGGCTACACGGGGCTTCATCCCGCCAGCTCAGGAAGTGAGGAGAGGATCCAGGAGTTGTTTGAGGTGGGCGTCGATCCTCAGTTGAATCCTCCCTCGTCTGAGCGGCCGAGCCCGGCACATTGCACAGGTACTGTAGGATGCATGATGGTAGTACAGCATCTGAGATTCTGTGTTTAGTTTTGTCAAATTATTTTGCATTCCATATCAACACATCGGGAACACGCTGACTTATTAACATTAGCTAGTAACAAGCTTCTAGCAGTCTTTAACCACTCTGCAGAAGAAAGGATTGCGATGCATTCAGGTGCCGTTCCCCAACAATGGTTTTAGTGCAGTCTTCACCACAAAACAGTAAACATGGCCTTCTCACGAGATTTAACAGTAGCCCTGAGCTTATCTGGACATTTAATCCTGCCGACTATCATCACTCTTTTCCACCTGCCGTCTTCACCATGACACCCGAGAGAGCTGCTAACCTCCACATACACCATGAAGCACACATCACACCCTCACAGGTTACCCACAAGGCCACCGACATGATGTTTAGATATGAAAATATTAAATTATGTTGCCATTCTCAACCACTGTACCCTGAAATAACAGACAAAAGACCCCCAAAGCACCTTGAAAGTATGCAACCGAACAGTATACTGCTTCCTAACAGGGACATGCTAGTGGTTACTTTCCAGATTCAGATTTTAACTCACAACATATCACACTTAAAACAAGATGCACTGTTATTCTTTAAACCAGTGGTTCCCAACTGGTGATCTGTGTTTCTGAAGTGCAGTTTCCTGCTATGGAGTGAGTGGCTGTCATACAGTCACTTGACAGAGACAGCAAACTAGCTCAGCGAGGTATGATGCAGAAAATATTAGACTCCGTGGACCTTGAACCAAAGACTAAGGATAAATCTGGAGCCCATAACTGAACCAGATGGGAACCCCTGCTTTAAAGTGCATGGTATTAGAATTGAAAGCTCCACCTTGATAAAGCCTCTCTTTCACTCTTCACCTCAAGTAAAAATTTAAGTGTGGGACTTTTACTGTGTGGTGTTTATACTTTGACTATTAAAGCTGTTACTGGTTGTTAATTGGCTGAATTGTTTGGACGTGTACTCAGAAACTACTCCCAATCTTTACCAATGCTTTATATCATCTAACATTTGATGTCGTTACCGTCTGATGACTAAATCTGACCCTAGAAAACAAGTTTCATGGCTATTCGCAGTCAAAAACACCAGTGTAACTAACTATTAGTGGAAATATTAGTATCCAAATTGGAGAATACAGAATATAAACTCTTTATAATATCATGCTTGTATTAATACAGCTTGTTAAGGTTGAATCAATTTTTTAATACACTTTTTTTTTAGATACTTTTCATGAGTGGCTCAAGCTATTGCACCACTATATAGATCCCCATTATGTAATATCTATAATGAAAATGTAAATTAGAATCTAAGCAGTTTTACTTTTAAGTAAAACCTGCTCTTTGTAGATCGCTTTTCATCTAACGGCAGCAAAATGGTTCAATTGAATCTTTGACATCGCCCATCATATTAACATAATCCCTCTCAGGGTTACCTTTCATCAGCGTTCCTTATTATCCTTATCAGTGTTCTTTGTGACCCTCGCTGGTATTTAACCACCACGCTTTTATTAAACCCTGACTTTGACGTGACATTGATAGTATCATCTAAATAAGAGGAGGCTTTTGCCGATCGTCTCTGGAGCCGAAACAGACGCACAAGGACATGCCTCATATGCCACACCGTTGATTGACTTCCGTTGCAATTAAAGCGGTGATAGATGAGGTTAGATGAATGCAGACACATAGATGTTGATGAATGACATGTTATGGTATGCTGATGGCTCATCGCCCTCGGTAACATGACCGTCATCACGGAAACAGATGGAGCGATAAAAGGCAAAGTCAATCAGGGGGATTGTTCAGAAGCACACGATATCAGACTGTGGTAGACATGATGTTACTGAGGATGTCAAGGAGAAAACAAAACACTTTAGTCTCCATCTCAGAGACCCGTATAAAAGATCAAGCTATAATAAGACTTTTAATTTCCTAAATATCAGTTGAATCCAGCTAAATGCTAATCAGTGTAAGATACACTAAAACCAAAACAGGCACGTTAGCACTGACAGAAATGTATTAAACTATAACCTTCTCTTTCCAGATGGGGATGGAGGAAGCTGCAGTGGAGGCGGTGGCGGGTCTTCACCCGTCTTCCACCTACCAGCAGACTTCTTCCACCCAGCTGCCGCGGCTCATCCGGGCAGCCCTGGGAACAGTGTTAGCCCGGGAGACAGAGGGCCATCCAGGTTGCCCTCGCCAGCCTCCTGGGCCTCCCTCCGCTCACCCGGAGCCAACAGCAGGCCCCTGAGCTCTCAGGTATTATAGCCAGATGAATGGATGGATGGATGTGTAGACAAAAAAGGACCTGACATCAGTTTGTCTTTGTTACACATCAGTGGCACGACGGAGCAGTGGAAATAGATCATTCCTGGGAGACTGTTCAATGAACCAAAGTTGTCATGCATCAGAAGCACTTCAGGCATATGGGATATTCTGAATGTGGTAAAATGTCGACTGAGTCCAGATACAATGATCTGGAAGCTTAATACTGTAACGTATGATTACGCACAGTGATAAAGATACTAGTCACTGACAAAAATATTGATTTAAAATTATTTCATCGCAGTAACTGAGCTGCAACATCCTCTTGGCAACTTGTGTGACATTTACCACTCTCCATTGATGTCCTACTGTTGTGTGAAACTCCCGATAAATTATTTAGTTATAATTAAAACCATGATCTCATTTGTATTGAATGTAACACCTCCCCTGTGTCGGCTTCTGCATGAAACAAACGGGAATGAAAGACCCTTATTTTAGTTCTTGTTCCTGTGTAACCATGGAGACAGAGTTTTCTTTCTCTCTCCTCTACCTGTTTGGTTTGTTTAGCTTGTGCCTGAGTGCCTCTGTGATCCTCAGCTGCTACAGTAATGCTCTGCGGCACTCAGCTAATTAGCCTGGCCAGCCCTGAGCCTGATACCGACTCTGTGCACACTGTTGTTCTTGGCTCACGCTCTTCACATTCTCTTCTGTCCCTTTTCTTGTATTTCCTTTATCTCTTTATGTCTTTCTCCGGTGTCCTGTCTCTCAAAGCTTCCTCTTCCTGTCCTCTTTCGTTTGATTCTTTCTCTGCCAATCCCCCCGTTTCTCCTTTTTCCTAATCTGTTCCTCTCCCCTGTGGTCTTGTATACTGACAGTGTGGCGGTAACAGTGCTGGGATTAGGAATAATGACGAACACCCTGCTGCCCCAGTGTACTCTTTTCAATGCAACAAATGCTATTTGACACATTGAGTGGCTTACACTAATCAGGGTGAACTTAAAACCAGGGATATTTTTGTTTTCACCAAACTTTTTAATTCAAAATCCGCCCTTCTGCTCCACCTTTTCAAATTCCAATTTAAACTCTCGTCTCTGTTTAACTTTGAACTGTGAAAGTGCTTTTTTAAAAACACTTCAACAACGGCGGCATTGACAGGCTGCATGGAAAGAGCCAAAACGAGTGCAGTCCCTGGACAAATTAAGTAAACGAGTCATTATCAGATTCTGAATATAATTTGAACTGAAGTGTAATGAAACTAAAAGATAAGAGTTGGACCTGCTGGCAAACATGGGATCTTGTGGTATTTGGAGCTATTTCCTCTTTTTGTCATTAATACTGTTGCTTTAACGTGACAGTTCTTCAAAAAAGGACATTTGAGCGCTAGTTGTGTGAAATGCCAGCGGTTCACTTGCACAGGTATTGTATTTTTTTTTATATTTTTGCTTGATTTGACCTTTTCTCAAGATTGTGTGTGCAAAGATAGACCATGTTTGATTGACACCTCTCCTGTTGCACCTTTCAAGACAAGTAACTTATACCGTGATTACAGAGATTTAAGCTGATATACAACTTTGATTTAAGTTATTTAACTGAATTGTACTAATGCAGTATTTCATTTAAATTGTGCAACACTAACCCAACTCATCAAATACCAGTGGCTGAGAAGTGGTCTTCGGTGTCAGATACAGATGTATTAGTGCACCCTTTAGCATCCGTTTGAGATGCATTGGGTATGAAAGGGCGAGACAGTCCATTTAGGAACGGTTAGTCAAACGGACTATGGACTTTTACCCAGGAGACCACTGTTTGTGTCCCATGTGAAACCAAAAGTGTCATTTTGGTAACAAGAGTATGCGATGTGACTTATTTTGAGCTAAACCATGATCTTTTTTTTTTAAACCTAAACACATACTTGTTGCCTAAACCTAAGGAAGTAAACCTGGAAATGAAACCTACGTTAAAGTTTATTTTGAAAAGAGACTGTATGCATCAAAGGTGCAGGAACCGGACATGTCCTGTGCAAACAAAACTATATTTCAGAGGACATTGCATGTAATAAGCGTAAATTGACATGCCGTCACTGGGCATCCAAAACTGACACTGTAGGGGTACCTAGAGAGTCATAGTTTGAAGTGTAGAGCCACTGACCAAGTGTTGGTATTTGACGAGCTGGGAGTGAGAATGCATTGGCAGCACAGATGGGATTAACTTTTAAGCGGGATTATCATTTTAAATAAAGTTTAGCTAAATGATTATTAATCCTAAAATTAGTAAAATATGTCCTGTTGATGCAAACCACCACTCATGCTTTGTCTACTGAGACTAATTGCTTCCTTTCGTTTTCTGTCACCACCTTCCTCCTGTGTGTGCAGCACCCGTCCCACAGTGACTCCTCCCTGGCCACAGGCAGTTCAGAGGGCAGCCTGCAGACCACTCTGGAGGAAGGGCTTAGCTTCAGCGTGTCCCCACCTCGAGATCTGGATCTCCCCATGCCTCACCTCTGCCCCCTCCCCACTCACCCCCTACACCCCCAGGGACCGGCCACAGGAGACCAGGGCCCTCCTTTATTAAAGAGACGCAGTACTACTTTTACCCTACAAGCCACCAGAGGGCACCAAAGGAGCCAGAGCAGCTGCGGTGGCGGCAGCACCAGCCCCGGTTGCCCCCGGCAAGACTCCATGGACCCCTCAGATGAGGACGTGGGCACGGGGACGGGCGGGGACAGCTGCCGCCAGACCCTCAACAGTGAACACTTGTCAGAAACACTGAACAGCCTCTCACTGACATCACTGCTCACCCCAGGCTCTCTGGCGCCCCCGCTGGTGAAGAAATGTAACAGTACAGGCTCACTGGACCAAACCAATCTATCGGCCAGGAGTAAAGATGTCCGCCACCTTTGCGGCATTGATGCCCACGGTTACTTGTCCAACACCTGGACGGAGGGAAGCGCGAGAGGTGAGGGGGAGGACAGTGATATCACAGGCTTCAGCATGAAAAGCAGCAGCCGGCCCACAGACACAAGCTCTAGGAAAAATAGATGAAACACTTGTTGCCTCTCTGTAGTGAAACTCTTTAACCATTTGCATTTCTGGACCTTGAGCTCAACAGGAAGAAGAGACTTTTCATACGTGTCCCGTGAACCCGATTCTGAAACTCTCCCTTGTCTTTGAATCGTCTGTTCTCTCTCTTTCCTGTCCGGATCTGGCTGCTCGGGATCAGTCATTTCTCAAAAGAACACAGTTGCTTCTGAGTTTTGACATCCTCTCTTTTCCGCAGGATATGTGCTCGCTTTTTGAAAGGACTTAACGATATTGACAAGGGGCTTAGCCTCTTAGCATAACCGGGATTCAGCCTTGAAAGATGTGGCAGTCCTGGGCTTTACATTTGAGCCATTCTGAAATACAGAATATTTAGAAAGCCATCAGGGAGACAGGCCTGAAAATTACAGTGATTGATGAACATTACTAAAGTGATGTTATTTATATAAAACTGTTAAAAAAAAATCAATTTCAAAAACAGAAATTGCTTGACCCCCCAACGTGCCCTCAACCTTTGTGCAAAAACAGTATTGTCAACATTGGACAGATGGCAAACTGAAGCTTCTTTTGAGGAAGAACTGAACTTTGTACAGTGTTTTTTGTAATAACCGTCGCTAACAGTAGCATCGACCAACCTTTTTTCCTCTTTAGCAGATACGTTGGGTAACAGAGAATTGAAAGGTCGTATATTTTCTGTGTTCTTTTTCAACTTCAGTGTATTGAAGTGAAGTTGTGTGAATGTACACACGTCTGTCTCCGTTTGTGAGGGCGAGGGAGACCGAGACAAGCAAGGAGCCTGGCTAGTCTGAAAATTGACAAAAGGGCCTCTTTGAATAGAAGACTGGATTTGTGACTGCTGCTGAGAATACATGTGGGTTGTCAGTGGAGCGTTGGCCACTTTCAGAGTGGACTCTTTGTGCTTTCTACATACCCATGAAAGGGCTAAAATGTATTGAGTGCAGACCTGGGCCAAAACCTAATGGCGAATAACACACTTGTAACCTAACACACTGTTTAAGTGTCTTGAAGGTACATCCATTATTTTAAAAGGATTTCCCGATGATAAGAGAGAACTAATTCAAAGTTTCTTAAAATATACATACAAAAGAATTTGAAATTAGGTTATCATATCCTACACATCGAAAGACTTTCTCAGCAGCTGCACCCTTTACTTACGTTAGATGGATAGCAGTGATTCCCACAGGTGGAAAATAAACTTTGCAAGGCAGTAGGTAAATGAAATATTATTTTAAAAAAAAGTTTAAATATAACATTATAGTTTTTACAACAGTAGAGACAGTTTGATGTCATACAGTTTTCCTTGAGTCCTCCAAGTTGTCCCTCTGCGCAACACATCAACAGTGTCTCTGCTTTCACCATGATGCAGCATGGCTCTAGGGATGGCATCATTGATCTGTCAATCAGCCCACAAACTTGGTCTCCAGAAATATCTCAACAACTGCTGGATGGATTGCCATGAAATTTTATCTTTCATGGTGTCCAGAAATTAGAGCTTTTCCATTTCCTCGCTCCCTTTCCCCACTGAAATAAGCATGTGTTGCGAGACTCAACTCACCTCTGACTGTGCAGGAGACCAGAGTCTCTGTGTTCAGCTCTCAGTACAGCTTCTAACTGCATCTCTGTGGTTCAGAGTTTAGTTTTTCTTCTGCACCCCTGATTTTACTTTAGATATCTGCCTTTGCTGTTCCATGTTGGCTTACAGATGTCTAGCAACCATGTTAAGTTACTGTTGATGCTGCTCCACTATAAAAGCTTTTACATAACAAAAAATGACAGGCTTTTATTGTGAAGAAAATTAAATGTGATTTTCACCAAATTAAAGGAACTTCTTAAGCAAATTTTCTTCAGTAAAAACAAGAGTAGAAGCAAATCAGTCACAGTGAGATGTTAGATGAAGAGCTACAGGCTCTTCCTGCACCTCTGTAAACAGCTCACCTCCAGCAGGTGAACTTCCTCTACCTGCCATGCTGTGTGATGGAAAACCACTTGCAGCAAAATAAAATGAAACTTAAGCCGTAGATTTAAACGGCATCCACTCAAGACAAGTCGTCTTGAAAGACACACCTTCAAGCGGGTAGCCTTGTTATGATGGAGACACAAATCCCTGCTGTGCTGGGCTGACGTGCCGAGTAATACCAAGTCTAGCTAAGACAGCTCATGAATATGCAAATGAACCCTCTTAACTTTGGTAATCTCCTTAATTTTCACATAGCAATACCAGCAGTTCAAAGGTCGCTTGTGTATTGAAATATCTCAGCATCTACTAAATTTACAACTTCATTTTCCATCAGCCTGTCAACATAACAGATTATCCAATGCTTTTCTTGAGTGCTATATCGTAGGCAGCTGGACTTGCTTGAGTTTCTTGAAGATGTTTCACCTCTTATCTAACTGAATTCAGAACTAACAAGCAAATCAAGTTGCCTACGATATAGCACGTAAGATTACCATGGCCTGGATGACTGAGGATCTTCTCCAACATCCAATAACTTTGTTTATGACCAAATTCCTGCAAAATTAAATGACACTCCCCATCAGCCTTAAAGGCTAAGTTCGGTTTTTTGACACCTGGGCCTTATTTTTAGGAATAAATACGCTCGTAGACTCACCCAGATGATTTTGGTGGAGCTCGGAGCCGTTTTCGAGCAATTTAGATCCATCCGACGGCGTCTTCTCTCATGCCATAGAAGCGGACGGGGCCAAAACATCGAAGCCCCTAAATTAGACATTATCTGCTGCGAAACTCGCTCATTTCACCTACATTTTATAAATGAATGGCCAGTGTTATCACCATGTCCGCTCAACTTCCTTGTTATGGTCATCCGGGGGCTTTACAACGATGGGTCACTTTTGGTGACGTCATAGACGTGCGCCGCAGGAGCGCAGTCCAGCCGGCGCTAGGCTAAGAGCTACACGGGTACAAACATGGTTCGTCATTGCGTTTTTCCACTTTGTCCAAACAAAATGACTAGTTGGACAAATTCCACATTCCACAGGCTTCCTTTGAAAAACCCAGAGTTACTAAAGATCTGGCTTGTTGTCCTGAAAATGGACCCGAATATTCCTATGGAAGAACTGAGGAGTCACCGGGTCTGCAGCACTCACTTCGCTCCAGAAGACTTCATTACGAAGACGACAAAGATAAAAGGCCAGGAAGCTCAGCGTCAGTACCTCAGGAGGAATGCCATCCCGATTGTTTCAGAGGCAAAACAGACGCAGCGGAGGTAATGCATTTCTTTTGAAGATGTAATAATATTGGTCGATAACCAGTGCACGTCGGCCAGCGTATAAAGCTCCTTGTATAAAATGAATAGCTATCTTCACGACCTATGTCTGAGCAGGAGTAGCCTTCTAAAAATACATTCCTGCAAAAGAATACTGCACTGTAACGCAATATAATTTACTCTAGTCCATGCTAGTTTTTGAAAAACTAACTCGCAATGCATATGATATGGTTATTCTCTGCAGGCAATAAATTGTGACTCGAGCTGCAATCACCGCGGGTCTGCATTGTTAGCGCACACTTACAAGTAGTCATATGCTTTCTCCAAAACTAATTGTCAGTAGTTTCGACCGTTATTTATTTATAAAGCAAACACTCATAGAAAATATACCCTTTTTGCATTTGTATGGGCTACTTACTCTATCGAAAGTTGTCCGTTCGGTCCTGCTGGCTTCGGCTGCGTCTGCCAGTTGACTCTCGGGACATAAAAAAAGTCTCTACCACAGCCCGGTTTGTCATGGCAGAAAAATCTTCCAGTGTAGTGAGACACGTATTTTGGGGGCATCAATATGTGTTTCCTCTGGTCTCAAGTCCCACTCTGAGCAGCTAAGGCTCTCCTCTTCTGTTGTCTGTGGCGTGCAGTGTTCACAACAACAACACCAGTTAGCCCCCATTCGTGGACGTGCAGTGGTCGCTTGTTCTCTGGCCAGCTGTTCGGCTCTTTCCCTCTGCATCCTCCTTTCAAATAGCTCCTTGTTGGTGTATTCTGGCTCAAAACGATACTGGCATCCATCATACTCAGAGTCGTCATCAGACACTTCTACATCGGATAAATATTCCGTCATGTTGCACAAGAGTAGCTGTGTAGCTGTATAGCCTAGCCTAGCGCCGCGGAACTCAGCTGCGCTCCTGCGGCGCACGTCTATGACGTCACCAAAAGTGACCCATCGTTGTAAAGCCCCGGATGACCATAACAAGGAAGTTGAGCGGACATGGTGATAACACTGGCCATTCATTTATAAAATGTAGGTGAAATGAGCGAGTTTCGCAGCAGATAATGTCTAATTTAGGGGCTTCGATGTTTTGGCCCCGTCCGCTTCTATGGCATGAGAGAAGACGCCGTCGGATGGATCTAAATTGCTCGAAAACGGCTCCGAGCTCCACCAAAATCATCTGGGTGAGTCTACGAGCGTATTTATTCCTAAAAATAAGGCCCAGGTGTCAAAAAACCGAACTTAGCCTTTAACTGTACCTTGTGTTTTGTGCTAATCAGCAAATGTTAGCATGCTAAAATTCCAAACTAAGTTCATGAACATGCTTAACACTATTCCTGCTTAACATCAACATTGTCATTGCATTGCTAGTGTTAGCATTCAGTTCAAAGCACAAGTGTGCCCAAGCACAGCCTCACAGAGTTGCTAGCACGCCTGTAGACTCTTGTACTGTCTCAGTTCCACTTCCATGTAGTGTCCTGTGTACACGATGTACTAACTTATATAATGGATGAATTTTAACAGCTAAGCATGCACAGCTGTTGAACATTTATTGGCAATAACGATCGTGACAATTGATCACTTCTTTTTTTGAATGGCAAATTGCAACCACATCGCGTATTACCGCAACCGTTTGACCACAATTGTCGCCCATCAAAGTATCTGCAAGCTTTTTTGCTTGCTCAACGGAGCAACTGCAATGGCTGCAGCTTCCTCTGCCGCCATTTCTACAAGTTTAGTGAGTTTAGTTTCCTTTCCTTCCACTATGTAGCCAAGATGGTGTCCATTTAGGTTGAGAAGTGTCCAGTGTTCCACACTTAACTTTTTGACCATTATGAATACACCACACGGTCACTCAAAGTGCACTGCATTTTGCCATACTGGTGAGTGTAAACACACTCTAAATAGGAATTGTAAGTGGTGCTTGAGGCACAGCACTGGTTTAATTCTCTCAGCCTGTTGCCATCACAACACACTCGGCGTTTGAATCAAACTCCAACAGAGCCACAGAAAAGAAAAGTCAGGAAATAACTGACGACAGTGGCCATTGCAATCACTGTAGAGGGCTAACTTCTGTATAAACATCTGTAGACAAACTGACCTGGAGCAGGTCTTGAACTCACTGAGGTCAGGTTTTGCATTAAAGACCAAATGAGCAGTGGAGTATTAACATTACATTTTTCAAATAAGCAATTTAATACTTTTAAAATATCACTGTTCGTGTTTTTGACCGCCAGGATAAACAACATGTACCCAGCATACCTTTTAAATGTAACTCTGTCAATTGAGGATTTATTTTGACCAAACCAAAGCTGGTAATTATTGGAACCGTAATCTAACTATCTAGAGGACTAACTAAGATGGTTTTTGTGAGATTTATTTTTAACTCTGTCAAGTTTGAGTGAAATATGTTTTACAATGAGTTAACAAGGCATTCAAACTGGCATTAGTCTTAGTTCTGTTTAACAAAGAAAATAGTTGTAAAAATAGGCTAAAACAGAGTTCAGTCAGGAACACTTCAGTCAAAGAAAACTATTTCCATTTGCAGTATTTTATTTGGCAGCATGGCTCTGTTCTGGGGCCTCTCTGCCTTTCCTCAGGCCTATGCAGAAAGCCTTATGTCAGAGAGAGCAAGCCTCCCTGCCCTTCCATGTGCCTACATAGAAAGCGTAAGGCAGGAAGAGCAGCAGCAAAGACCCCGGGGAAGAACAGAGCAGCACAGACACAAGATGAAAAGGAAGAGTTGGGGTGGAGGCAGGTTGCGAAGCAGCTTGCAGAGGAAGCAGCAACAGTAGGCAGTTTAAATAGGGCACCCTGAATGAGATTTGCCAATTGGTTGCATAGAAAGGAATTATGTGATCTATCAGCTGACTCCCTTCCATCAATCAGCTGCTCCATCAGTTGATTGGGCTGTTTGAGATCAGCTGGTGTAGCTGGGATGTGAGCGGAGCTTGACATCGTGTCCTGTCCGAACTAACGCTACGCTCTATTTCTCAAACTAGTGAGCGTGAAACACGGTCCACCAATTGTTGCCATAACAACTAACAACATTTGCCATTTTGTTTTGCACAAACCAAATGACAACAGCAAATGCTTCTTCTGTTCTTTGTAGTCATTTTATTTCTGTGGTCCAGTCACTGCAGCTTTGTTTATTTTGGTCAATTCAACAATGCTCTGTGGGATCAGTCTGGAGATTCAGGGTGAACTGAATGACATCAAACTGCCTTTATAACCCTCTGCCATCATTGAATGGCCCAGAACATGCTGTGCTTTAGCAGCCGATGATATACTTGAGGATGCTGCTCAGCAGCAGGTTCAGTGTGTGGTCGGTGTTTCAGATTTTCAGGAATTCCGAGGATGGGATTCCCAGTTTTTGTTTGCTGCATTAAACCCAAATGATTATTTGACTCAGGTCTGCTTGAGTGTAGCAAGATACTAGAAGATACCCTATACTATGGCAAGCAATGTGGTACAGGCTGGTGTAACGTGTGACTTAAAGCACTTGTTTGTCAGACATTTTGACAGATTGTAACGACCCATTATATGATATAGTTGTGTCAAATCCAGAGCAGGTAGACCTCAGGTGGACCTATATGCACTCACACACAGCATCACACATACAGCACACTGAAGCACATACAGGACATGCTACATGCATCCACAGTCACACATATCATACAAAGATGTCAACGTCAAAACACTGCAGGATGTTTCAGTAGAGATGAGACAGAAGAAACCTCAGTCTTTATCTCTTCCTCTACTTTGTCTTCATTCCCCTCCTTATTCTCATTCAATTATATTATCTCCCTTCCACAGGGAAGCTGGAGTATTAAATGACTATTGACTACCCCCCCTCTATTCGAGATATGCAATATGCTACAGTAGATGTACAGTTAGATGTATGAGACTCGTATAGATAGACAATATGGTGAGAGAAGATTATATTTATGAATTCATGTATTAGAATAAAATGTCACCAAGATTCAAAGGTCACTGAAAGGATGATGATGTATTCATGTATTCCAGAGTGTTGGCGTGTGCGTTTTCTCTTTTTGCCCGTCCATCTTCCCGACCCGATTTTATTTCTCCAAAATGCATGTAGTTTTTTTTTTTTCTGTTTCCTTAAATGTCATTCTAGTGTCATATAAAAGTGAGATAGCTTTTCAACCCCTCTGACTCCTGAAGTTTGTCTTTTTTAAAAATTACTTTTTTTTTTACCCCCCAAGGTTGTGTGAAAGTTTAATGTTGGTCTCTGTTGCTTCTTCGTTCACAGTCAAAAATCTATCTTAATTTATCTTATTGTCCCAAGTGGAATGGCTAGTTGCAAATATCCAAAATGATTGCTAGTGGCATCCTGCTAAATTAAATTGATCTGAATGAATAATTTAGACTGAGCTTTTAACTTCTTAGCATTTTGTGTTTGGGGCTTTAAGCAGGGAAGTGTTTTGCTATTTCTCTCCTCTTTTCCACAGCTAATCAGGTTTTGTTACCTTGAGGCAGCGTAGAGCTCGGCCCCTAAACTAACTTGAATCCATACACCTGTTTTATGCAGCCAACAAAGGTGCTGAGGAAGAAGAGCTCAAATTCATCAGACAAACAGCCTTTGAAAAATGTAAATTTTACAATTTAACCAGTCTTGCTTAATAAATTCTTAACCTTATTGTTTCTTTTCCTACAGCGTTCACTTTTACGGTTATGACTAACATGTGCTGAGGTCACCAAACACAGTGTGACAGCTAAAAACCTGCTCACTGCTGGCAACACCTGTATAACACACATTGGTAATTAATGGTGTAGATAAAGGAGATTAATTGTTGTGTTCATACAAAATGTTTCTGTTGGCAGATGTAGACACAAATGATGTGGTGGAGTTTTATTACTGTTGTCGTATTTTGTCCTAAATATCAGGTTGCACCCAGAGGATTTGTCCGGCTCCTTTGTACCCAATTTTCTGTTATTGAGGAAGCATCTGAGCTGATCGTGACAGTAACGGCGCTCTCGCACTAAGACAAAAGGTAAATGCAAGGGTTTGGCCATCAGCACAGCCCGGTGGTTCTGCTAATGTGGATGTTGAGTATTTCTTTCACCATTAAGGCCCGCAGCCTTAATCAGCCTCTCAACTCTGCTGTGGATCATGATACTAATGTTGCTAAAGCTGTTATGTTTGAAGTTTAGCGCACACATAAGCTAACAGTATGTTGGGTCTTGTACTTTGCACATGGTGGTGATGAACTGTGACCACACTTCTTGTTTTTTCTCAGAAATGACCACCTTCATCAGAACTTGGTGCCTACACGGATGCAGCTCTGCTTTCAACATCTTTGCACTGACAGTTGCACTCAGATTCACAGATGCTGAAGAAATTCATCATTTAAATTTTCTGTTACTGTCGTAGTCTTGGCATCCCTCTTAATAATGGGGTGTTATGACTTTGACATTCAAGGCTACAGTATGGCTACATCCCAAATACACAGCGTGTAGGCCTACTATCCATCAAGCGGGTGTGTGTTAGGCAGCAGGGGAAGAGTGTACATGCAGAAAGTCTAGTCAGACAAGAGGACACCTAACCTTGTATGCAAGTAAAGTCTCCAATGTTAAGGGTACAGGTGGGTGGAAATCAAAGATTTAAGTAACATTAACAATCTGGCAAGTGACAAGAGAAAAGAGACTGACTGTAGTCGCGTTTCCATTACAGTTTTGCGCAGAATAAATGCGATCTTTCTAAAGTTTCGACAAAGAACAATTGCGACTTGCAGGTGTTTCCATTAAAATGTGTTTTGCGTTTGAGCCGTAATTCTTGTAAAATCTCATCCCGCGAGATGGACACTCCAAATCTCTTGCGAGCTGGAACAATCATCTCGGTTGCCACTGCTGCTGTTGCAGCAGTCTGCAGCCGAAGATGAAGAGAGTGAGTGGTATTCCAAAGGCAAAGTCCTTATGTGTGGCGGATAAAGGATTTCACAGGAGGAATTCACAGAGGACTTGAATGTCCGGTGACGTATATTTGCGAAAAAAGTGTTTCCATTATACTTTTGCAATATACTTCTATGTCGACACATCTGAAAACCACCTCATGAGAGTGTAAAAATCTTTTCTTGATATTTCAGAGTTTTCTCTAATGTAGGTGTTTCCATTACGAATTTGTTATTGCGATATTTAGGTTTTGTGTATTTCTAGGGTTAATGGAAGTGCACTTTGTGATAGGGAAATGAGACACAGGTGAGCAGGAGGGTGTGGGAGTCAAGTGACCAGTATGAGAAAAGTCAGAGCAGATCTAGTGGGCAGGAAGAGAATGGCAATAAAGCCTAATAGAGATGCAGGGGTTTGGGGAAAGGGGAGCGCCTTTCCCCAAACCATCCCTGACACCCTCTCTCTGCCCAGTTCCACTTCATTTCCACACTCCACCACATTGAGTGTCATCCCAAACCAGCTGCCGGGACGTGAATTATAAAACCCTCCAACAGCGAGTCTGCACCGATGCCGACTTGATCACCATGTGCAGCACCACATTGTGTTTGTCATGGAAGACGCTACATGGAAATGAAGTTCCCTGCAACTAAACTTACAAATGCAGTCTGCTCAGACTATGACATTTATATTGTCTTGCACATGTTAACATCTTAAAAGTTACATTGTATTTAGGATAAAATATATCCTTTTCTAGTCTCTAGAAAACAGCGTTGATTTTGTCCCAAAGCTTGCCGCAATTTTTATACCCTACACCTTAATGAAGGGTGTTTCATTTCTCTGTGAAGGTGACCACAAACAGAGTTATGGCTCATTTATGCTCAGAGTTAAATACAGAGACGGAGACAGACGGAACCTTCTCTCTGTATACTCTGCATTCATTTCGTCCATATTCGTGCACATTTTCTGAAACCTTATGGATACACACAAAATAGAGCAGTACCACCAGAGATCTTGGAGGCAGTGAAGCGTAGTTCGAGCCAGAGGCAACCATCAGAGACACCAAGAAAAAAAAAGAAATAATAGTGGAATGGAAGAAATCCTTAATATATACTAAGATATGAAAGAAATAGTGAGAAAACCACCACTGTCTAAAACCCATTTGAAGGTACAATATTTTGACCTCCTTCATCGTCCCCTCAGCTGCTTTTGAATGAAACTTTTGACTTTGCCCTCACAGTTGATAGATCATTAAAATAGTTGTCCATCTGTTTTCTTTCAGCTGTCTTTGAGCTCTTACACATACTAATATTGTCCATTTAAAAGGCAAAAAAATATGTTTTAAATTGTATCTAAATTTCATACGGAAGCCTCCCAAAAAAGGCTCTTTTAACATTAGTTCATGGCATGTTTTAGTCCTGGTCTTAATCATGGAGTACATATCATGACATACACCTGTGTTGCCCAATCAGCTAATTGAGTTGCATCTGTTGTCAGTCTTCAAACACCTTCGTCTTCCTCTGTCATATCCTCAGATAAACTGACTACAGGAGCAAAACATCCATATGCTGCTGTTTGGCTTTCAACCCCTTTGTGTTTGATCACATGCAAAGACTGGTTGCCTGTGCTTTGCTGCTCTTTTTTTCCTGAACAGAGATTACAGCGTAACACCCTCAGCTGTCTATTACTTAGAATATTCGCTGGTTTCCTTTCTGGGTTGGATCAAAGGAGCGATAGCAGTTCATGCATTAAAAGCGTGACGTCGTTTGTGGATCTAGAGCAGTTACTGCCTCTAATAAGTCACGCAGGCTTTGATTCTTTGATACAGCTTTTTTTTCTCTACCTGGATAAAAATATAACCACTCTGGAGGAAGAGCTTTTTACCCCCAGTTTTATTTAGCCTCAGTTCAGCAAACAGACTCCTCAGCTGGTATCGTGCTGACCCAGTGTCCACACACAATAAGAAATGGTCTCAGCTGTCTTTTCTGCTGTACTTAGTCTAAAGGGATCCTGGGGAATAATTTCTCTCCTTGGCAAATATTGATGCATTGTAGTCAATAGATTTGTGCTCTGATATTACTGCTTCATGTTTTATGTTTTCGTTTTGTCCGCCTTTAAAATCTGTGGTCTCTTGAGAAACCATGCAGGATTTTTTTAAAAAACCCTGCAGTGTGTTTTGGTTGCTGGTGCTGGAGGATGAAGAGAACTGGAATGTTCTAAATGTCTGTTTTCCAAGGCAGAAAAGCTTTGACCCAGGCAAAGTTAATCACAATGGAGGCTCTAAGCTCATATCACTCATTTGATTAGACTTTGATCTCGGGAATTTCAGACACTAAATTTATTCTTTCTGGCTCTGCACACATGATGTCAGATGTTTATTTTCTCTCTTATCTCCAAAGCAATATGATTACATGGTTAAAGACTTGATAGTTAAAGACTTGATAAGGAAACCAGTGCTTGTTTTAGAATATAATTGTTTTTAATCATGCAAGTGGCATCACTGGCTATGGCAGTGTTAGTTTCTTGGCCGGTAGTCTACCATTTTGTTCCAGAGTGAAATATTTCTACAACTACTGAAAGGATCACCATGCCATTTAGTACTTCACAGTTTCCAGAGGATGAACCCGACTTTGATGAGCTGCTCATTTTTTCCTCTGGAACCACCCTGAGGTTGCCATTGTGGTTTTAAATTAAATGATCCAACAGCCTTTGAATGGATTGCCAAGACATTTTGTATGCACATTAATTTCCTCCACTGGATGCATTGTAACATCACTGATGTTCCAGACTTTATATGAAGCACATTATCATCATCATGCGTCAAAACTAATGACATTCCCAGCAGCCTCAGTCGTACTTTGTGGTTAGTTCCAACCTGTTCTCATTCCCAGGTCATCAAATACCAATGCTTTATCACACCCCTTGGCGTGTGATAGCAACGCACAGGGCACCATTTAGTATCTCTATCGCCCAGAATCCTTCAGTATACTGTGGTACCTGGAGAACCGAAAGTATCACCTACAGACATGTACCTAGATCTGTTAAGCATTTCCATGTAGGCGGGGTTGTTGTTGCTGCTCCGTCCAGCTCTCAATGTACACTGACATTTTCAGAACAAAAAAAAAAAACAGCCGTGAGTGAAGGTTTCTCTTGATGAAATGTTTTAGAAATTACAGGTTTGTGATTGGAATCTGAAGCGTTCTGGTTTTTCTCCAAGTGAGGATTAAAATATGTTCAGTTCACATAACCTGGTCGAGACTGATATATATTTTCAGTATACAGCTGCTGCAAGAGGCAGCAAAACATCCTTTCATTTTATAGTTTACTAATGCATGGAAAACTTGCCATGAGCAGTGATTACATAGCCTTAACTCAGCCCTGAGCAAGTGTGACAGCTCTATATATATATACCAGTTAACGAACTGCAGCGTTTTTAGCTCCACCTGTTGGTACCAAATCAGTGTGATTGGTAACCCAACAGAGGGATGACGAAAAAAGTGGGATAAGAAACATTTCTCTTGGTACCATCCTTAACTTTTCACAATGGAAATGGAGAAAATGTGTACTTCAAGGGATAGTGCACCCAAAAATGAAAATTCCCCTCTCCCTCATGCTGAGGGAGGCTCAGGTGAAGTTTTAGAGTCCTCACAACACTTGCAGAGATCCAAGGGGAGAGGAGGTAGCAACACAACTCCACCTAATGGAGGCTGACGGCGCCCCAGATTCAAATGTCCAAAAACACATAATTGAAACCACAAAATATCTCCATACTGTTCGTCCGTAGTGATCCATGTGTCCTGAAGCTCCGACGTAAAAAGTTCTTTCAAAAATGTCATCTGAACTCTGTTTCAATTATGTGTTTTTAGCATGTTAGCATTCTTAAGGTAAATGTCAATCAATCAATCAATCAATCAATCAACATTTATTTCTATAACCCTTTACAAAACTCAAAGGTACCCAAAGTGCTTAACAACAGTGTCAAATAACATTAATATGTATATATATGTATGTACATTACGCCTGCAGCAGACAGCGTGAAATCACAAATTTTAACACAGTATACCAGAAACTCATCTAACTGCTCTCCCTCTTGTGTTCCCTCCATGTGCATATTCTCTTTTACTTTTTATTTTTCCCTGTTTAACCCCCCCCCCCCCCCCCCCCCCATTCATTCATCCATCCTCAGTTACACTCAAATCCACATTAAGCGCCTCCGCTTTTCCCTCTGATGCCACTCGCTCCCTTTCATCTCTTATTTTCTTCTCTGATCTCACCCAGGCCTGAGCCATTACAGTGCGGAGCTGCCATCTGCAAAAGAAATGTCATTGGTGAAATATATTTGACACAGCTTTGCTATCACGTAAACCCCCATAGAAATTAATTCTAACTCTATTTTCTGCTCATTTCCCCATTTCGGGATAACAAAGCAGTGGAACCTTTCTCATAAATCTTCCAGCGGACATGCGGCACCAACAAGGAACATGTATGGAGATAATTATAAATCACACCACGATATAAAGCATGCAGTCACACCTATATGGTTTCTGTCTTTAGTCTGAATGAGAATACATTTACATTTGTAAGCATGGCTGGATTAAAACAGCAGGGAGCCCCGGGGAAAAAATGAGCTGTGGTCCCCCCCGATTGTCAATGCAATGCATACGTTTCCTGTCGCCTTCAAGTACCCATCAAGTGTAGTGCACACCGCGGACCACACAATGTGCTTTAATTATATTTTGCCTAAAGCTCAGAAACAAACACTATACTGAATATTACCTGCATATATTGTGTTGCTATACATCAGATAACTTAGATTAATTCCCCCCCCCCCCCCCCCCTTTTTTTTTTTTGCAAAAGACACACCATGAAAGAGCAATGGTTTGACCTGTTACAACTTATAGAATCTAAAGCTGGGACCGAAATGGGTCTTGCATATATTGTCCAGTTGGGGCCCACCTAACACCCAGTATAACCCTGAATGAAACTCTCGTGGGCAAGTGGCATGAGGCCAGTGTGGAAGCCTGGGACAAACCCACCTATAGCCTATATTTCAGGCAATGTCATACCCACATAGAATTTAAAGCCGGAACCAAGATTGGTCTTGATTAGGTTGTCCAGTTGGGGCCCACCTACTGTAACACCCTGTGTAACTCTGCATGAAACCCAAGTGGGCAAGTGTAAGTAAGTCAGTAAGTAAAGTGGCATGGGGCCACCATAGAACCCATGTACAATTCCATTTAGGGCCCATTTTTAGCCCATATTCTACCCACATGGACCCACATACATGTTGGCTAGGTTAGCGCCTCAAGTTCAGGGAATAATGCCTCAAGCAAATTTACAGTTACTTAAATGACCAAAAAAGTATTGACAAAGTGCATCTGGAGTTTGCAGGGCCTTTGGAGGTCAGAGATGTGCTATTCAAGAATGCCATCGGCCCAATTCTTTAGCATGTTAATATATTACTAGACAATACCCACTGAGTACAGCATACCATGACTTAGTCATACCAAAAATTTGAAAAAAAAACTCCAACAACATTGGTCCACAGGGGGGAGCCACAGCGATCGGTTGCATTTTAGCCATTTTTAAGCATTTTTCTGTTGTTATAGCGCCACCCAGTTGCCAATTAGAGTTAAATTTCTCCAGTCACCTTGAGGCGTCCTGTTCTACATATCTACCAAGTTTAGTAAAAATCCATATGGCGGTTAGGCCTAGATAAGAAATGAGCTCTCTAGCGCCCCCATTTTGTTTGATGGGGTCAATAATGGAGGGGTCCCCTCAGATTATGTGTGGTCATATGCCTACAAAGTTGCGTGGTGATGGGTGAAACCCTTGAGATGTTATACACCTTTATGTGATGAGCCACGCCCTCCGCAATATTCATTGCCTTATAGAAGCTCAGTTTTAGTAAGTTTTCCAACTTTTGCCAAGAGGGAACTTTAGATATTGGTCCCTAGATTATGTTCACCCAGTTTCATGCAGATCGCTCAAACTTCCTAGGAAGAGATCCATTTGAAGTGTTTTTCAAAAAATTCAAAATGGCGGAAAATCTATATAAGCGGAAGTTATGGGTTCTTGAGGCAAATGTGTTCCTCATGAGGAGAGGCATCTCTGTGCAAAGCTTCATGTCTCTGCGACATACGGGGCATGAGATAGTGCTGTAAAGCCCTGTGAGGCAAATTGTGATTTATGATATTGGGCTTTATAAATAAAATTGATTGATTGATTGATTGAGATATGCCCATTCAAAGTTTGCTAATTCAGTCGGTTGCTATAGCGCCCCCCTTTGGCCAATTGATGTAATGTCGCTTCATTGCCATCCTCCCATGACCCTCTACCACTGTGCCAAATTTCACATGGATTGACCAAGTCAGTGAGGAGAAAAACGTGGAACAGACACACAGACAGAGTTTTCATCATTATATAGTAAGATAAGATAGTAAGATTATACAAAGTGCAGCATCACTCTCCTAAACTGATTACAGTCCTTAATACCTTAAACGTTGTGTCATCTAGATAATAAATATCCATGTTATTTATCCTACTTTGCTATTCCCTTAATAAATTAAAATAATTGAGTAAATATTCTTCTGCTGACCTGATATTCATTTCAGAGTACTGAAGACCATATTTACTAGGCAATGCTGAGGACTGCTGATTTGCAATTAGAGATAGGATATGAATTCAAGTGTATCAGATTTGTCAACTCTACCGCTAGGTTTCAAAATGAGTAATATAGTTTACACCAAATTCCTACTCCATGTTATGCACTCGTACTTAGTAACATCAAAAATGTATGACTTCTTTTGGGAGGCAGGAGAGAGAATTAGTCATCCTCAGAATTTGTTGTATTATGGTTTCAGGGTGACTAAGACAGTTGGAGAACGACGAGGCTCTACACGATGATTTTTTTTTCCCTTGGCAACTATCAAGCTTTTCCCAAATGACATATACATTTTTAGGCATTCTATCATCTCAAATGGCTTGGAGGAATAGTGCATATAGCTGCTGTAAATGGGTAAACTCTCTGTTGGGGAACAAGCTCCCGGGCATCTCAAGGTTTGGGCTGAGCCCTGAATGTTTGATGTCTTGCTACACCCCTGGACAGTATGTTCTTTTACTGATGGTGGTGGCAGAAACCCAGGCTGTGACATAAAAGAAACTAGCCACACTAATTAGGTGTCACATGCTGCATTTGAACTCATCCAAGTACTATTAGAGCTGGAAATGCAATTAAGACCTCATTGGTAATTTCTGCAACAAAGAGGATGATGCGACTTTGCACAGTCCATAATGGAATAACACCAAGAGTCTACAACCATGAGGCTGAAATTAGGCTCGGTAGTGAACTGAGCTAAATCTTCCCATCAGCATGCTTACAAAGTGATGTGAATATTATTATTTTTGTAGGTATTTGGTCAAAAACCAAAGTATTGGAAAAGCTGTAATTTGCTACATGAAAAATCAGGGACTCACCAGTCAGTAGGATTCATCCTCTGGGGACCATAAATGTCTGCTCTAAAGGCTGAGGCAATTTATCCAGTAATTGTTGACATATCTCAGTTTGGACCACAACAGTGGAGCAGCAGACACACCAACATTCAACAACGCCATCCCTTGAGCCATGCTGCTGGCATGACTGGAAACACTCTCCTTCAGTTTTGAGCTATCCACAGACAATCTTTTTGTTGTTTTTGGCTCAGCTGGCACACAGAGCTGAGGCATGGTGCCAGTGCTGGTCTGCTCAAGGACAGGCGTTTGTCTTTAATGTTTTTGTTATGTTGAAGGAACAGCATTCGACATTTTTTAGTCTCTGTCTTAAAGAGTGAGAGCTAGATTTCCATAATACTATCTGATCAGAAGAACTCAGCAGATGTGGGCTGCTGTGATGAAACTTGCCACGAGCAGCAAGCAGTAAAGCAATAATCTGCATGATAAGGATGGAGAACTTCATGAAACCCTGAACTGTATCATCATACAGTGTTTTGACAGGGCACCTTTGCACAAGCTATGTACGATTGAGACACATTTTTCATGATCCTGAACTTTTTTTTATTAAGATAAATCTATTAGAAGGTGAAATGGGCTTGTGACATTCATTCTCTGTAATCACAGTGCAAATACAATGTGAAAATTCAAAACCGCTAAACATTTCTGTTGCCGTCGGACAAAGAGACTCGCCGCTGGCTGAAGTAAAGTCACTTTAAACAATTCTGGCAGCAAAGCCAATCCTGTTATGCATGGAGAGCAAGCTGCTGCAGAGCCATACACACACTTTAAGATACAGCTTGAGTCTGTGCCAAGCGATGCTACAGCGCAGAGTTAGCCCAGCTCAGAATTAGCATGAAGCAGATCTCACACTTGAGACTCCTCCAAGGACTCTCGCACATGAGCATCCCCTGGGACATCTGCACTGGAGTCAGAGGCAGCATGTAAATGAACAGCAGGCTCACATGTAAAGGTGTCCAAACTTATTTATTCATCTGTGATTAGAGACTGATCAATTGACTATGACAAAGAATCAGACCATAGTGATCCATCAAGTTCCAAATCAAGCTTGTGACAAAGGATGGCTGGATGTCTGATAGATGGAGGTAGATGGAATGGGCCTGTAAGTTCATTGCTAAATGGGGGGAATCAAGGATCAATGATTTAATTGATAGATGACTGCATTAACAGATGAGGAGTATTAGGCCTAGACCACTCACTGTCTGAAAGCACCTTTAGTAGCGGAGTCAGCCAATCCCGTGATCCTCTAATCACCTTCACAGAAGGGGTTAACAAGAAATAATGCAATACAATGTAATCCAGCGTAATTTTATTTCACTGATATTATCCTCCGTGTTTAATGTTCGCTCCCTTCACATCGTGTCAGAGCTGTATCGAGTTACTGCTTTTGCAAATGGATCATTTCATTTCATGTATATCTGACAAAGTAGCAGCTTAGGGAGTGTTTGCTGCTCCCTGAGCCCCACTGGCTGTTACCATGGTGACCATGGGTATCACAAAATCAATTTAGGATGGACATTTAAAGGATTGAGACTTTAAACTTGAGAATTTCAGGTAAAACAGGTTGCATCACAGCTATGAATGGGCCACTGTCCCGTCCTGTCATTATGCCTGATCTGCAATTCAAGTAATCTCCATAAAAAGACATCGGCATATGTATGAAGACTCTGTAGGCAACAGGGCAAGATTTTGGTATCTGAAATGTTCTCTTGTAGCTTATGTATAGTCTGAGTAACACTGACCAATTATGTTTGAGCAGGCTTTGGATCAGCAATCCTTTGATGATGATATCCGTGATATCAGATATCCGTTTCTAGAGATTAGCGTGAACACGTGGATCAATCCCGTTTTTGTGCGATATTTAAGCCCAAAAATAAACACCTCTGAAATAAAATCCAGCCCTAAATCATTGATTCATCCCTCTAAAAGTTCAAACCAACCTCCCAAACTGTGATACTGGCAGAGAGAGACAGAAGCCGGTCGCCAGCTGTTGCAGGTTGTCAGATGTTGAACAGCTGTGAGGCCTTCAGAGCTTCATCTTGTGTTCACTGTGGCTCCGCATCTGCTCCTCACTGCTCTGTGTGCGTGTAATTGCCGAGATCAGCCTTCGCAGCATATACTGAAGGTCTCCATCAGCAGTGGCACATTAAAGCCTTTGTACCTGCCACTTCAGGAGAAACCACCTGCAGTGAGCTTCAGCGCCTGCTAATTGAAAACTTTAATAAGGAAATGTTCAAACAAGACATGTCACCTTAAATGTTAAATGCCACACAATTTCAATGACAAGTGATCTGACACGACTGCTACCACCATAAAAACGTATAGGTTGCCTGTGGAAGCAGATTATTATGACATATAGAGTGCTGCAGGGATGACATTTATTAGGCCAACCCAGAAGCATTGCCCTGGTTCCCTCGACAAAAAAGCCAATTGGATTTTTCCATTGATTTTGAATTCTTGCAGAAAATAAGCTCTGTGGCAAAATAAAACTTTATGACCGTTACTCCTTTTGTTCAGCAAGGTAATCTTCACAAAAGAACACAATTTTTCTGATTTTTGAAGTGATATCGCCAGAAGTGAAACGCTAACTTTAGGCTACAAACAAACTACACCACAGTTACGTGACTTTAACATCACCACCACAACGAGGCTGTAAGGCCATGTATGGCGTTTTGGTGTCTTATTTAGTTATGTGAATTTTTCAAAAATGTACAACTGGGGTATTTATTGATGGATTTTATGTCACAGAACAGAAATGTGAAAGCCATAGGCCTTATTTCAGGCATCATCTAACCAAAGCCCATTCCAAAAAAACCAAAAAAAAAACACTGACTTTGACAACAAAATGCTAAATGATTTCCTGGTTTTAGTACTCATCCCTGCACTACTCTGTTTACATTAATTAATCAATAATTATGATGGGAGTAAAGGAGGAAGTCAGGTGACATAGTATAAAAAGTGACAAAACCCATGCTGTGAGGTGCACGTAGTGGTCAAACAAACACAGGATTTCACCTCTTCACACAGGAGACAGCTATTTGTGCCCTATGTAAAACCGTAACTTTATTTTAACTTGCGTACATAAGTTACCTTACGTCACGTAGGTGATGTAAGTTAACTTCCAGCATGTTATGTTACTTATGTTATGTAACAAATGGTTTTTGTTGCCTAGACCAAATCAAATTGCCATCATTTACAACTTTAACAATGTAGGAACAAACTGCAACCTTTACATAACGTTGAAGAGTAGTTACTGGATGAAACTCCAGTTCTATGAGTATGTGCCAAGTCCACAGGAATGTCCCTCAGCTTTGTTTCTGAATTTTCCCAGTGGCCACTTGCATTATTGTAGTGAAAAAATCCCCTGCATTACAAACAATGTCAGTTATGACTTTCTATTATAATTTTTGGATCCACAGAGGTTTTTTATTTGTAAAACTCGAGCTAAGAAAAGTGATTTAAAAAACAAACAAACAAACAAAAAAAAAACAAAAAACTGTGATGTCATCACAATGTAAAGTCTGTGGCCCAATGGGAGGTTGAGGGTGGGGTCAGCAAGAAAAACACTACCATGCATGCACCTGTCGCTGGTTGTATATGATGTTTTGGGCATCATTACCGATAGATCTTGTCTGTTGTTTAGATATGAGGACTTGCTGGACACAAACCTAAATGTCACCCTTCACTCTGCCTCGCTGACTTGATCCTGGCTGGTCACTTGAGCAAACAGCTCAACTCCTAATGAGAATTAATTGCTTCAAATGCCACTTGAAAATATTTCTCTCTGAAGAATAATTTAAAATAAAGAACCCAACCCACAAGCTAATTTTCAAAACCAGCTCCAAGCCAACCATCTGTGACTTTGTAGCTCCAACAGTGGATTAGAACATAATGTGATAACTACAAAATTACCCCCTTTAGAAAAATGTGCCAGTCCTACACATAGTTTGTAATAGGAATATAATCAGGAATTTAATTTGTTTGCAAAATCTTCAACTCATAAATCAAAGTGGCAAACTGAGAGGTAGCAACAGGGTCAGGAGTAGAACACGCTGCTGAAATTTCTTTGGAGGAATACTAAAAGTAGTTTTAGTCATGGCGGAATCGGACTGAACACACACACACAGACACACATCCTTGACAAACCATGTGTGACCACTTGATAGAATTTACAGTGCAATAACAAGATAAGAGCTCTCTCAATTTAATTCGGATTCCCATTAAAAAAACGTAATTAGGCCACAGAGAGTGAACTGGTGGGACGTAGATAGCCAATTAATCAGAGGGATGGCTACACGTGTGTTTCCTCTCTGTCTGCGCCGCACGGCACAGTAAGAGGCCGACGAGGGCAGGAAAAGGAGGGGGCTGCAGAGCACGACATGCAATTACCACCCCTACCTCTCCTATCTCCGGCTCAGGCTTAACTTAAAGCTCACACACTGAGGCCATATTCAGCACAAAGCGGGAGGACACAATAGGAGGAAGTGCTTAAAGATGAGCTGTGTGGAGGTGCCAAGCATGTGCGTAGTCTGGCACATCAGTGTGTGCAGTGTACAAGGACCGGGAGACAATGGAAGAGTGATGGCCTCTGTATCTGTGCCGGCAGAGACAGATGCAGTGACTCATGCACATATGGATGTACTGTATGTGCACAGTCAATCATACGTGCATACAGGGGCCAAAACCACAGCTTTGCTCTTTTAAGTGTGTGTGTATAGAGACTGCAGTTAGACATGAATAGTGTGTGTGTGCCAGCAGCAGCGAGGGCCACTGCAACCCTGAAACAATGGCTGCCCCAATTGCTGAATGTGGAGTCCCACATTACTGTCTTTAAAGGTCCAGTGTGTAGGATTTAGTGGGATGAATTTGCAGAAATTGAATATCACCTGAAAATAAGAGGCAATGTGTTTTCATTACTCAAAGAACTTGTGGTGACAGAGGCCGACTGTTGCGTCACCTCACGCCTCGCCAAAAAAATTGCACATGAACGCAACACAAAGGCTACACCTGATGGACAACCAGCACATACATTCTGCAGCTGTGAGAGTAAATAATACAGGCAGGCGGCGATAGTCTGTAACCAACATTCAAAGAGGAAGACTGGACTGGAAGACCATCCTGATGCCAGTTAGCTCACTAAAGACAAAACCCAGCGCTGAAAAGACAAACTGAGCATAGTGTTAGTTCAGGCAGGACACAATATCAAGCTCAGTTCACATCCCAGCTACATCAGCTGATCTCAAGCAGCCCAATCAACTGATGGAGCAGCTGATAGATCACATGACTCCTTTCTATGCAACCAATTGGCAAATCTTATTAAGGGCACCATATTTCAAATACAATTGAATTGAACTGAATTTTGCTGCTTCCTCTGCAAGCCGCCTCCACCCCAGCTCCTCCTTTTCATGCTGTGTCTGACTTATCAATGTCATTTCTATTTGTCATTGATGCTGCTCTGTTCTGTTCTCGTGGGGTCTTTGCTGCTGCTCTCCCTGCCTTAAGCCTTCCATAAAGGCGCATGGAAAGGCAGGGAGGTTTGCTCTCTCTGCATCAGGCTTTCCTCATTTGCACATGGAAGAGGCTTTCTGCGTAGGCCTAGGAAAGGCAAAGAGGCCCCAGAACAGAGTCATACCGCCAGATATAATACCCCAAATGGAAACCTTTGACTTAAGTGGTCCTGACTGAAAGCATATTTACTGTGTGATAGTAAACAATAACAAACAATTACGAAACATTTCTGCTATAGAGTTCTGTCTCTAAAGAAAAATAATCTTACCTAATCTAATGACTTTGTTTGGCTCTCACTTCCTCTTGACTTTAGCCCTTTGTGTACTTCTCTTCTTGTGAGCTGCAATGACCTGCCAGTAAGAGATTTGACTCACCAACAGGCTCTGACGCCAATTAAACATGCTGAATTGGCTGAAAAAAAAGAAGTGGTGTTGGACACATTACAAAGACTAGGGTGATGAACATTCACCTCCTGAACAATGAGCTGAAGAAATTCTAACCAGGAGAAGTTTCAGCCGGTTGCAATCTGCAATCCTCATCACAAGCTGCCACTAAATCTTGCACACTGGACCTTTAAAAGGCTGTGGCATGCTCATTTTTTAAGCTTATGCGAACGTGGCGATATCTTGTGAAACAACACAACCTAAGGCTGAATAATGGTCTGAAAGTTGGGCTAAATTTTGGCATGGGAAAAACTGTAATGACAATTTCCCCTCAATTTTCATCGTAACGAAAATTGGTTCGATGGGCACCCACAAGTCTCCCATAAAGTTGAAAGGCTTATCCAATAAATGTCTTGTTTCTTGCCATAATTGTACTCTTTCAAATTAAAGCTCTATATTTGTCTTTTTAAGGAAAAGGGGCAGCCAGCCTACTTGAAGAACAATGAATTGCCTTCCATGTATAAGCAGGCACATTACCTTGAAACAGAATTGCTGTGGAACTCAAAATGTTAGTTGTACAGGTAGTAATCAGTGGACATCAGATAAATAGTAACATTAACTGTAAAATAAGAAAGTATATCAGTGTCCATTCATCCGTCCAATTTTATCCGCTTCGCTGAGGCTGGGTCATGGGGGCAGCAGGCTCATTTTGTTGGCTTGTACCTACATTCTCATTCTTTTCACATCACCCAAAGCTCATGATCATAGGTGAGGGCTGGGACATAGACCAGTAGATCGAAAACCTTCCGGCTCAGCTCCCTCTTCATCACAACTGTCTGGCACAGTGCCCGCAGCAAATCAGATGCTGCACCAAACTACCGATCCATCTCACGCTCCATTCTACCCTCACTTGGGAACAAGACCCTGAGATACATTAATTCCCTCACTTGAAGCAATAACTCTCTCCCAACCCAGAGGAGGCAATCCTGCAGCAAACCACGGCCTAAACTGCTTCACACTTGGCTGCAAACCACCCCAGTGCATGTTGGAGGTCACGGTGTGATGACGCAAAAAGAAGCACATCATCAGCAAAAAGTTGAGACGCAATTCTGAGGTTTCAAAACCGGACCCGTTCCTCCCTGGCTGCACCTTCAGACCCAAACAGGTTCGGTGAAAAGTGACAACCCTGGCGGAGGCCAACACCCACCAAGAACGTGTTTGACTTCACGCTGAGTATGCAAGTATCTTCAAGCTGAACTATATGAAATGACATAAATCAGCAAATTTCCACCTCTAGCATCTGTTTCTCGGCTTGTCAGCGCATACATGCCAACAGTATCTGGGCAGATGCATCAGCTCTGCAAGGTTCCATTCACACTATGAAGTGTTTGAGCAAAAATTCCACCAGATGCTGCAGTTATTGGTATGTTTAGCTGAGGTGTTCACCGTGTTCACAGGAGTGTGTTTGAACAACCCGTTGATGTGATATTCACATCTTTGAAATGTGGAAAGTTAAATTGCCAGTTTTTTTAGTTAGTTTTTAATTTTAGAAAATTAAGATTTGTGCTGTCTGCTACTTTCCATTTCTCAACATGAAAAAAAGGAATTTATGTATATTTAATCAATGTGAATTTAATATATTCACCTTTTTTCCAAGAGAATGAGAGAACATCCATTTAAAAAAAATCAAACTCAGATTTATTTTGTCCCCAAGAGCACTTTTTCTGATTGCAACTGTTCCTCTCAATTGAATTAATTTAATTTGGTGCAAAAGTTTGCTGTCAAATGCTAATCGTATGCATGTATTAAGTGCCGGTGTGACTATATAAAAAGCATGTATGTAGGTGTAAGCAGGCTGAAGAGGGGGAGAGGCAGATTGAAAATGAAGCATGTTATTACTGAAATGACTTTGTAGGCTCTCAAGTGGAATGACTGGAGGTGTGTGTGTGTGTGTGTGTGTGTGTGTGTGTGTGTGTGTGTGTGTGTGTGTGTATGTGTGACTTGTGCATGCCTGCCTGTGCACATCAGTGTGATTGAGAGTTGAGGGCATCACTGTGTAAATCCCATCACATAATTTGTAATTCCAGCTAAACTGTAATTCCCAGGCTAAATGGCTTGACAGGGGAATAAGAGGAGGAGGAGGAGAGCGCTGCTTGGTCGGTGGCGTATAACTCAGCTGCATTTTAACTGAAATGACACAAGTATCAGCCTTGGGAGTGGAGCCCAGAGGGCTAAATGAGAAAGAGGGTCACTAGGTTGGTCCTCTGTTTGGCCTCTCCTCCTATTTACATGACAATGACTCCCAGAGAACACCGTGATAGCATCTTGACATCCTTGTCCCTTTTCCTTCCACGGACAAATTGCATTTGTCTGTATGTATGTGTGTGTGTGTGTGTGTGTGTGTGTGTGTGTGTGTGTGTGTGCATATGGAGGAGGAGACGTTTTGACAAGCATTACAGTGCAATCAAAATTGTCCTGGATCACAAGCAGCCCATATCCTCCTTGTTGCAGCATCTTTACATCTAAACAGTTATGTCACAACGATAAGATCACAGTCTGAGTTTACTCATCACTGTATAATACACGAGCTAACTAGTAGCAACAGTAACTAAAGGAGGCAGGAATTGCATTTACTTTACTTACCTGTAGATGGCACACGTCAGCATATGTGGGAGACTTATGATAAAAATGTTTGACACCTGCTTAACTTTTTGAATATTGTAATGCATATAAAAAAACAAACCTGCTGAGTCACTGTTAGTCATCCCTGCTATAATTGTGGCTGCTATAATTGCTTTTTTTTTTTTTTTCGGGAAGTGGCTACCAGGACTAGACTTCTAGCCCTAACCATGGCCTCATTGCCTTAACTCCAACCTTAAATGACTTTATTATTTGTCTACACAAGTCAGGCAACTGGCAGTTGAAATGCAGGCAACCCAACAAGCCAAGGAAGCCGCCTTCAAATAAAATTTATTATGATTATTATTATTAAGTAGCAGATACATTGAAACTTTACATTTCAGTAACACTGTGCTAAACATGTGGCTATGTTTCTACACAAAAGCTACTTGGCTATGGTTAGGAAAAGATCATGTTTTGGCTTAAATACTGGTTTTGGTGGTACAATCATGTCTGGAAACACGTCAGTGTCTCTGTAGAAAACAAAAGCTTTTCATGGATAAAATACCACTGAAAACACAGTGATGGGTCGCTAAAAACATGCCATGTTTGGTGCCTCAAAAGCTGCTGGGAATGCAGCAATGACTTGCTTTTGTAGTTTGTTGGTCGTGAACAGTCTGCAGTGTCTGCAGCTTGGCAGGTGTTGCCATGCACCATCCCTTCTACCTCCTGATGACAGAGTCAGCTCATATACTACGTTACTGTAGAAATGGTGAGGTGATACATATGAAAACAACAGATACATATCTGTGGTTTGAAGGTGACTGGGCTGCTGACTGGAATGTGTTGCCTAATGCTTGATTTAGTTTGATGCATCCGTGACGGTTAAAAGCATCCAAAAGTAGGCCAACTTGGTGTTAAATCATTAAACTCGTCCCTTTGCAAACGTCCCACATGGTGGGTTTTCGCCTATCCATTCACATCCAACATTTTTTAACTATATGGACATGACTGGGCAGAGAAAATTAAGAACTACGCTGTAGACATGATTTGAGAGAATATCTGTTCGCCACAAGGAGAACCCTACATGGAGTGTAAAAGTTCCAAATGTTTATTTGTCACAATTCCACTTAACCTCATGTCGTGGAGTGGCTGTGGCCCAGAAGTAGAGCAGGTCGTCCACCAAAAGGAAGATTGGAGACTTGATCCCTGGCTCCTCCAGTGAACATGTCGAAGTGCCTTTGGGCAAGCTAATGAACCCCAAATTGCTCCCAGTGGCTGCTCCATGAGTGTGTGAGTGCATGTGAATGGTTACTGAGCAGCAGATGGCACCATGTTTTGGGAGCCTCGGCCACCAGTGTGTAAATGTGTAGGTGAATGTGACACGCAGTGGAAAAGTTTTGAGTGATCGGGAGACTAGAAAAGCGCAATGCAAATGCAGTGCAGTCCATGTCTGTGTGGAAAGCAGACAGAGGAGAGGACAAGATATTTTGGAGTGCTTTGGTCTGTTTGCTGTCTAAAGTATAATAGACTTGTTAACACAAGGTCATTAAGCAAACTCCATGCTTGACTGTAGCGTGGAGGCTGTTTCCTGGTACCATTATCATCAGTAAATACAAGCATTTTATGACAACAGAGTCTAATGAGAGTGTTGTATATTCACCAAAACAGACACTGACCTGAAAGGGCAAAATTATTTATAAAAGAAATTTACATAGCAGGTCTGAGCTGCTGCCGCGTTACTTTTCTTGATGAAGAGAGGTACACAGAGGACTAGAACTGCAGGAG
The DNA here is from genome assembly GCA_026686955.1 of Epinephelus cyanopodus. Taxonomy (NCBI): domain Eukaryota; kingdom Metazoa; phylum Chordata; class Actinopteri; order Perciformes; family Serranidae; genus Epinephelus; species Epinephelus cyanopodus. Next base: position 7,216,110 of record CM048916.1, on the reverse strand, counting down.
CACTAAAGCTTTTCAAGCACACATTATTCCACAAGGACACTGTGTTCTTTTTGACTAACGTCCCTTTAATTAGAACATTTCCAAGAAAATTTTATACTTGCAAATACATGGCCTTTGTGGAGGTAAATATCACTCTTATCTTTCTAAAAGGCTCTGTGCAGTTGTTTGGGGCTGTGGAGAACTTTACTTCAAAGAATTATCACAAGATGATCACGTTTTGTAAATGATCATCGTACACAGCTGAGGGTAAAGCTGCACCTTGAGGGAACATCACTGCACTTTAACTTCTGTTTGTTCCTTCAGGTTAGCTGGCTAATTAGAGTGTTGCACAACGAGCGTGATGTAACATCTTTGCACTCTTTGAGCTTGTGCTCTCTGTTACTGTACTGCCCGTGGCTGCCCTTTGCTTTTCAGCAGCAGGAAAAAGCCTTTAACTGTATTCAATCAACAAACCATATAGATGTCTGATCAGACGGAAAGAAAACGATGGATTCTGGTTTGGGTTTCTTCGGATTTCCTTCCCGCTTTATCTGTCCTTTATCTTTACAAGCTGTTTCATTTTCATTGGCTGCAATTCTACATCAAATCTTCTGTAGCATAACCAATGGGGAAATAACTTGCAGGTGTGTGTTTATTCTGTATGGAGGAAGTAGAAGAAAACTGTCCTGCTGCCCATGTTGTCTAATGGCTGGCCTGCATCGCACAGAAGGAAGCGTGCATCTATTTGTAGCTCACAGGAGGACACCATTAATGTTCACATCTCATCACAGTAGATGCACGCTTCCTTCTGCATGATGATACAGCTGGCAGGTGCATGTAAACCTGAATAGCCTCAAGGCAAGTCTTAAGTCAGTGACTATTAGAGATTCCAAGACGACCACTGACCTTAGCCACAAGGTAGTGTGCACTGTAACAATAGCAACCGGCTGCAAGGGCTTGGGCTTTTTGTGCACCTGGGCTAAAAAGACTCTTGGTAGCAATCTCTATGTTGTCCTTGGGTCCAAACTGTAATTGCAAAAATCTGTATTTAAACATCTCTCAAAAAGAAATTGGATTAACACCTCAGGGTTGTTGTATCCAATAAAAACATCTGTTGGTTATGAAAGTTGCCAGTTTGACTTTTTCCACAAATCCAATATCAAATATCAAAGTACCACAAATAGGATCAAGCACAGTGTATATCATCCAGGCAGCATAGGCAGTATGAGTGTGGAAATCAGCTTTGGGTCTAGGATATTGCCCAATTTAGACTTAAGGCATGTATACGTGACAATAATCATATGTGTAACAGTAGAAGTATGACTAATGATAACAGCAGCAGCAGCAGGCATCTGGCAGGACCACGGCAGCAGCACAACCACACGTCACACTATACAGGTACCACTGTGATATAAGTTAACCTGCGAGACAGTAGAGCACAAAGGCTCCGGAGAAGAAGCCGAGTTATTGACATGCAGTAACAGGACATGACAGAGAGAGAGAAATATAGAAGGTGCCCTGGCAGACTAGGCCTAAGTCAGCCTAACTAGGGGCTGGTACAGCAAGCTGAGCCAGCCCTAACTATAAGCTTTATCAAAGAGAAAGTCTTAAGTCTAGTCTTAAATGTGGAGACGTGTCTGCCTCCCGGACCGTAACAGGAAGATGATTCCACAGGTGAGGAGCCTGATAGCTGAAGGCTCTGGCTTCTGATCTACTTTTGGAGACTTTAGGGACCACGAGTAACCCTGCGTTCTCAGAGCGCAGTGTTCTGGTGGGATAATATGGCACTATGAGCTCTCTAAGATATGATGGAGCCTGACCATTTAGAGCTTTGTAAGTTAACAGTAGGATTTTAAATTCATATATGTATATGTCTCCTTGTTGCATTTAGTGTTGCTTTCCTAGAATTCCCAGGACAGTGTGTCTCTGCTCCCAGAAAAAAAACCTGTCATCATTAAGCCCTAGAACTGACCAGGAGAGTTGTTATTTCCTTCAACTTTCTTTTCTTCACCTGTTGGCCTCTCTCATCCATCCCTTTATGTTGTTTTTCTGCAGACTGAGTGACATGTCACAGGTTGAATTCAGAGAGAACAACTAATAGGTTTATCTCTTGTTGAGCTTCTAATTGGTCGCAGTGCTTTGCTCTGGCCTCTGCAGGATGGACAGCAGACCCACAGATGCACTAACCCCTCAGGGCCAGCACACAGAGCCCTCTACCGTTTTTTTTTTTATTTGGCACCCACTTAGATGGCAGACGCGAATGCCATCAAGCTCTCGACCTCTACATCTGCCACATCAGCTTGTTAATTAACAGCAAACATCTGCTGGCCGTGGTGAAGAGGACTGAAGAGTGTGAATCGGCCGAGGGAAGAGAGAAGAGAAAGAGGGAATTAACCCGGAGCTCTGGACCCCTCAACAGACAGATGGTTCAACAGAGAGTCCTTGACTGAACACTGCAGTGCCCAAACATTAATGAGTGGAGGGACAGTTGGGAGGTATGGATAATAACATATGGATTTTTGAGGGGATTGGAGACAGATAAAGCTGTAGAACACTAATGTGTACAAACTGTCATCTGCTCCTGCATTTTTTTTTGTTTCATTTCGTATGTTGGACAACCACAAGAACTTAATAACCTAAATATGAGCAAGCTGATGGTACACAGCTTCACTGAATGAGCATTGATTTTGCCGAGAGACGTGACCCGGCTGGCGAATACTGAGGAAGGCATCAACATGGAGAACGCATGAAAAAGAGGGAAATGGAGAGAGGAAGACGTCTGAGCTCAATCAGCCGCAACGCTCAGACCAGTGAACATGGTATTGTTGGATGAGAATGGACAGCCTCTGCCTCCGAACCAATCAGATCAGTGAACCATGACTTCACTGCCCCCCCGCTCCAAATCCCTACTTCTGTGTGATTTCAGCTCATCGATGCACTGACAGGTCACCTCAGTATATATGTTGTTATCAGATGTCCATTGGGTGTTTTTAAAATGACATTTTGCTCTGATGTATGTGACCTGTAACAGTGCAGGATGGTGTATTTGTATTGCCCAGACATGGCTCAGGGACTGTGTGGATGTATTCTTTGATTTCAGGGACATCTTAAAGGGGGATCTGACGTTCTACTCACCACCTATCACCTGCCCGTTGGTTTGCATTACAGTGGTGTTTTTGTATTGCACAGATTAATATTTTGTAGTACTTTGGAGCAAATGTCCTCCCTTGAAAAGCTGGATGAACTCTGGTCACGTCTTATTCTGCACGGCGTCAGAATAGAAAGCCTGTCAGATTGAGGTACTCACGGGTTTGACAACCACTGAATTTCAGATGATGTTCAGTCAGGGGAATAAGATTGTCAACTTGTCAAATTGTTACTGTCAGCGACCGCCAACAGCCAATCAGATTTTGTCAGTATCCTCCCTTTCCCCACTGTTGTCATTTCATAGGCCTGCTTGGCATGTAGAAATAGAAGTGGCTGGTTGGGCAGCCATTCAAAAGGTTCTGTTCTCTCTCTTTTCTAGCTCTCTTCTTTCGAGAGACAGTGACAGTTTCTCAAAATGATGGCCAGAAAAGTAGCAATAGTCAAGTCATTTGAAGTCACATTTTCTTTACAGTATATAGCCTCATATCACAAATCTCAACAAAAAACTCAAATAAACGACAAATAAAAACCGTTTAACTGGGAAAAAATGGCAGAAAGAGCAAAAGAGGAGGGATTCCTCTTCCAGGATGGAGAGACTTACAATAGTTGTCTGTATAGAATAGACTAGAGGTAGGCACCAGAGGATCCGGAGCTGCATGCAGCTCTTTAGCCGCACTCTGGTGGCTCCCCGAGGCTTTGACAAATCACTTTAATTTCATTTAGCATTTTTGTAGGCTTACAGTGATTCTTAATTTCTCAAATCGTAAACCTATGCACCCATTGTTTTCAAAATATAAGAAAAACCGTAAGAATGAGGTTGCGGATACAAGCTGCCGAAATGAGTTTCCTCCGTGGGGTGTCGGGGCTCAGCCTTAGAGATAGAGTGAGGAGCTTGGACATCTGGAGGGAGCTCGGAGTAGAGCTGCTGCTCCTTTGCGTCGAAAGGGGTCAGTTGAGGTGGTTCAGGCATCTGAATCAGCCGGGTGCCTCCCGTTAGAGATGTTCCGGGCATGTCCTGCTGGTAGGACATATCTTGTCTGGTCTGGGAACATCTCAGAGTCTCCCAGGAGGAGCTGGAAAATAAAATGCAGTTACAGTGTCAATATGTAAAAATTACAAATGTGTTTAATTATTTTTTTTTAGATATTTTGTTCAGTCACAGGATTAAAAGAGAAATGAAACTGATTACTGTGTGAGGTACTTCTCCAACGTCATATTCCACTGGTAAGTGAAATGTGGTCTACACAAAGACATAAATTCAACACATATGTTTACTATAAAATGTCATAAATATGAAATGATATAGTTTGTGTGCTGGTCTAAATCTGAATGTTTAATCAGTATCTTCAAAAAACCCCAACTCAAATCTGAACCTTTTCTGAATGTCTGTTCACTACTGATTATCAACGTTTTAAATTGCCTATTCAATAGAAAAATGTTTGTGCTGTAGACCAGTGGCTTGCAGAGCTGGAATCTCACACTGACAAGAAACAGAAAGCAGGAGCAGTGCAAACAGGCAATTCAGACTCTGGGATCATGATTCTTTAACCCAGTGATCTCCACTCATTTCTAGAGGGCAAGGTCCAGCAAGTCAGTGAGCTGCTTTGAGACATCCATTACCATGTTGTGAGATCAAGTATTGACTTCCAATGAGATTGTAAATGTAAAAAAAAAAGTCCTTCTTAACTGCATTTTTAAAGCTATCCAGGTAGCTGTGCATGGTCGCAACTATTGAGGGAAAATTTTAACGACATACTGGTTTTTATTAAGGGGACCTCTTACCAAAAAAAAATCAGAAAATTTGATACTGATGCAGCCAGATTTCTGTGCATCATCTGTTCACCTGGGTCTTGAATGAATACAACAACTTAAACAAACAGGACAAATCTACAGGGTGAACTGCAGAACAAAAATACAGACGTTTTTATGCACATACAATACAATCAAAACGTTTGTAGGCGTTTAGTATGACTACAGAAAAATTGTCCAGAAGGAAAATAATATTACAACTCCTTGGAAAATGCTAAAATAACCAACTTTGGACCTTAACATAATCAGGACAAAATGTTGCCTCAAACGATTTGGTGCAATTGTTGCTCTGAGAAACAGAAATACAGAAATAGACAGTAAAAATTCTCAAAAAATAAAAAATAAAAATAAAAAATTCTCCAACCGCTGTATGCTAAGCATCCATGACATCACCTTAGTCAGAGAGCCTAAGCTGCTAAACTCTTTAAGAGCAGGCTTGACTCCATCATGCAAGCTGGACCTATAGGAGCAGAAAGTACCCCACTGTATACTGTACGTACATTTACACTGCATACATCAACATTAATTTCACACATGAGCATGAGAAATCCCTGTAAATGCGATGATCTCAGTCTCCAGGCTAAAACCCTTTGTGTCATATGACCTACATTCTTAAAAGACCCTTTTAAGGCTGATGTTTGGGTTTAACTCTCAACATGTGGTCATAGTCAGTGAGGCCTGAGCTGAACTGACTGTCAACTCAAAGAACTCTAAGTGCCACAGTGGACGTCATATTTGGTCCAGAGCTGTACCTCTGACGAGAAGACCCTTTAAATTATGTGGGCAATAAATTCAGTGGAAATAATTTTTCTTCTGTTATCTTTAAATGAGCGCACACTTCATCCCCCACTTGTTCTGTTCATTCTTCTGCTATTTTCTTTACAAACACCCGACCCAATCGCCAGAAAGATCACAGAGCCGCATTTCTGGGTTGTTTATGATGAAATAGAGTGGTTAAGACCAAAATAGTGATGATTGCTCATTTTCGGAGAATTTGTCTTTCCCCTGCCTGGCTTAACACTGCTGCCTATGGCCATGTGTGAACCTGTCCTAAAACCACCCTAAACGTTTGTTTTCAAAGCCATGAAACTCACCGAGTGGTCAGTGGTGTTTGTTGATGTTCTGACAGAAAAATCGTAGCAAACTGTGGTTTCCCTGATGATTTATTTGACGTTGTAGTCATTGTAGTCTTTTAGCTCAGTGAAAGTGCCGGCTCAACAGTGCTGTGTGCGCTCCTGGAGGAAGAATAAAAAAGTTTTGTAATAAACAACTGCACAATGGGTTACTCGCTTGTGGACAACCTTTGCAGTACGATGCCTTTGAACACAACACCAGCCTTCTTCTGCTTCTTCTCTGTGTCCCATTACATTGCAATGGTTTCCTGCCGGTTGGCGACACCCACGTAAAGGAGCATTATCGCCATCAAGTGGGCTGGAGTGTGTAACGCTTCAGGGTCAAACGAATGATCAAGCAGAAGTTTACACACGGGTGAAAACAAACGTTTAGGGTGGTTTTTGGACAGGTTCACACATGGCCGTAGGCAGCAGTGTTAAGACAGGCAGGGGAAAGCCAAATTCTCCGAAAATGAGCAATCATCACTATTTTGTTCTTAGCCACTCTATTTCATCATCAACAACACAGAAATGGGGCTCAAAGTGCAAAATACCGGACCTCTCTTCTCCTATGATTAGGAAAACATCATGTTATGGCTTAAAATACCCAGTTTTGGGGGCACAACCTCGTAGGAGCAGCTCTGATGTCTCAGTATCCCAGCAGGAAAAACAACAAATGGCTGCTGAAAAACACCCATGTTCAGAGCCTGAAAAGCTGCTGGTAACACAGCAATGACTCACTAAATTACAACCAGTTTTGTCTTTTGTTGGTCTTGAACAGGGATATGCAGAGATGTGCAGCTTACCAGGCATCACCCCAAAGTGACACGCCATCCACCTTCCCCATCACCCTCTGATGACAAGGTCAGCTCACACACTACGTGACTTTAGAAATGTTGAAATGATACCTATGAAAATATAACATATTCATGGAATACAAAAATGTGAAAAGCCAATATTTTCTTCTGGCGACTGGGTTGAAACACTGGGCCAGCAAGAGCAGTCATGTCGACTGGTTTCAAAACAACAAACCAATTTCAGCACAAGTGATTAATTGCTTTAGAAATCTGTGTCTCTTCCATGGCTTCCTCAGGCAGGTCACAGAATTGACTCCTGAACTGAGTCCTGCAGCCACTTGGCAGCACAGACAGTCTCTATATGGCTCCACTTGCATCTATATGCATTATCATACATGCTGTATTTGCTGTGGTTGATTGCTGATGAGATGCAGCTGGCTGAGCAGGTGATTGGACCAGATGGTCTCCAAAGAAGGTAAACTTTCAGAGGAAAACTGGAGGGCAGATGAGACACGAGACAGAAAATTCCAGAGGGCACATTACAGCACTCTTCATTTCACATGTCTCACATACAGATAAAATTCAGGGACAATTTAATACGCCTTTTTTTTTTTTTTTTTTACACACAGACACATAAAGTTTTTGTAGCTGTTAGCAGTGGAGTCTCTCAAAAAGTCTCAAAACTTTATAGTGAGTGGGCAGATTTACTTGCTTTCACCTCCAATGCTGCACCGTTTAATTACCAAATTACACTAAATTAGAGCTTAGATCGGGACCAAACATCCAGCCCGAGCCCGTGCATGTTCTGTCCGAGACCTGCCCGTCCCTTCAACTGTAACTATAAGCCCAAACCCAGTTTAAACCCGACATTTTTTTAAGGATTGGGCCGTTACAGCTGACGTTTTGAACTGGAGTTGTTTGAATGACCGAAATCTGTTCAGAATGATCTTAATGAATAACACAACAATGAGGAAGGATTATGTCAGAACGGGTGTTTATGTATAATGGTACACTTGACGAAGCCGTCACCATCACCAACTAATTTAAAGCTGCCCCAAAGCTTGGACTTCTCTTGAGATTGGGCAGATTTAAACTCTTCTGGGGCTATTTTTTTTTCTTGACATCCGAAGGCTCCATTTCGCTAGTTAGGCCTACGGCAGCAGTTCAAGGGTGATGTGTGCGAAGGAAGGAACTCACATGCGTGTGGCCAGTGGCGCCGTCAAGGTGTGGTAAGTAGTTGGTTCCGTAGCCTAGGCCTACTATGAGGAGCCCGACTCATCTGAGCCCGAGGATAGTGGCGGGCAATTACAGCCCACCGGTCGGGTTCGGGCTCGGGCAGAGAATCTAAGCTCTACCCTACATGGCCCACTGTAGAGTAGCCATTTAGCCATTGGGCTAAATCATCATCATGCTCATTTAGGACTATTAGTAATGCTGATGGGCTAATTTAGACTTTACAGGCTCTCTTGATAGTACAGGTTGCTGACCCCTGGTCTAGTGATGAGGCTGCAAATGCAACCAACTGCATCTTTTCCTGTATACCTAGAGCTCTAACTGCCGAGCCTGATTGGGCCCAATTTGCTGGCTGTAATTTCTCAGCTTGAATCAGGTATGCTTGAGTCAGGTTCTTAGGACAAGAGTTTTTTTTTATGAAAGACAGTTCTCATGTGTAACTGGCAGGAATTTTAATGGACGACATCAAGAGGTAAAGAGAGAGAAATGTGGGGCTGCAACTGAGAGAGGGAAGTGACCGAACAATGGATCAACGGAGCAATATAGTGGAGAACCGACGGGGGGAGAGAGCACGCCTGCAAGAGAGGGACAGAAAACTAGGGGGGTGGGGGCGCTGCAAGGCAACTTGATTGGCAGTGTTTGCTTCTGCCTCCACAGCAGTGGGAGAGATATGCATAATATGCAGCGAAGGGTGGTGATCATCATCTGTGTGCTGCAATACCATGGACTGGTGTGTGCACTGAACACACTGACGGGTGCAGCCTGTTCTGCCGAACCTGTCACACATTAGACAACAGACTATTGAAATAACAGAGGGAAGAGAAGAAGAAGTGGTGTGAGGAAACACAGCAGCCCTTAGGTTGTAATAAACATTTTAATATGATATAGAAAATATAATCTTAACTATATAATGACGAAAACTCTGTCTGTGTGTGTGTGTCTGTTCCACGTTTTTCCTCCTCACTGACTTGGTCAATCCATGTGAAATTTGGCACAGTGGTAGAGGCTCATGGGAGGATTTTTTGAAAAACACTTCAAATGGATCTCTTCCTAGGAAGTTTGAGCGATCTGCATGAAACTGGGTGAACATAATCTAGGGACCAATATCTAAAGTTCCCGCTTGGCAAAAGTTGGAAAACTTCCTAAAACGGAGCTTCTATAAGGCAATGAATATTGTGGAGGGCGTGGCTCATCACATAAAGGTGTATAACATCTCAAGGGTTTCACCCATCACCACGCAACTTTGTAGGCATATGACCACACATAATCTGAGGGGACCCCTCCATTATTGACCCCATCAAACAAAATGGGGGTGCTAGAGAGCTCATTTCTTATCTAGGCCTAACCGCCATATGGATTTTTACTAAACTTGGTAGATATGTAGAACAGGACGCCTCAAGGTGACTGGAGAAATTTAACTCTAATTGGCAACTGGGTGGCGCTATAACAACAGAAAAATGCTTAAAAATGGCTAAAATGCGACCGATCGTACTTTAACTATCTGCTTTTTAACGTGCTACCTCAACTACTGACCCATGTACGTATAAACAGCTCGGTCTCTTTTTTCAGGTGATTATAACTTAATGAAAACATGGTTATGAATATTATATTTCACTTCTGCCATTATATGCTCCTAAATCCTATACATTGGACCTTTAAGAAGTGAGGGCGGTAAGCTGTCCACCCTTCTCAGGATTTTCCTCTTCCCTGTATCCTTACAATAAAACATGCCCTCATGAAAATAGAAATGAAAAGACACACAAACACACCCACACATGCAGTGAAGCACACACATACACATGTGTAGTATATCCCTCCTCCCCTTTTGCCATATATGCAATTTGCAACATATCATGTGGGGTTTAAGCCTCGGCCCACACTTCACATTCTGCTCTGCGCTTCATTTCAAAACGCAAACACTCCTGCGGACCAAAAGCCACTGAGAGCCAATATATGCAGAGGCTCTCTCTATCTCCCCCTGTCACATTGATGGGCAATAATATTCCATCCACATTACATAACTCAGATAAACCTCTTAAAAACGTTATGCCTCTAAGTGTGAAAAATTGCTAATCCTAGTGGATGCCTCGACGGCAGGCGTTAGCCAGTTTAATTTTCAATAACAGTTAATATTTTAACATTTTACCAATGGTGGACACTTTTATCCAGAGTGCTGCAGAGTGCTGAATTTCAGCGCAGTTCATCTGCTGCCCTCGGCTTTCACAGCTGACACCAACACAGCGGTGGCTGCCATCTTAACAAACTTCAAAGGGAGTTAAGTTGTGTTTGTTATGTGTTAGTGACAGACAATTAAAGCAGACAAAAGAGAAGAGAAGGTTTTCTCGAATCACAGACTGTCATGTTAGCAAGTCAAAGCTAATCATGAGTCTTTTGTTTCTGTTCGTCTCCCCCTCTGATCTCTCAATTTTCCGTTTGTCTCTGCTCATATCATCATAAACTCCAGACACAATCTCAGCTTTTTTGTTTGTTTATGCCTTATTTCTCTCTTCATTCTACAGATTTGATGTGATTGTCTCTTGCCATTAATTTCCCATTAAAGCAATGTTGCAGAAATGTATAGAGGAGTGGAATTACACACATGCGTGCACACACACACACACACACGCACGCACCCCAGCCCTACGCCCACACGCACCCCCACAGCCATGCACGCACAAAATGGATAAATTCAGTCAAGTAGAATTGTTAATAATTTTCCTCTAAAAGTGGGAGTATGATAATATACTGTCTTTCTTTCCCTCACTCACACAGCTTAATTCATTTAGTTCTATAAAAGGAAGCATTATAACGCGCACTGTCTGTCTCTCCCTGTCTCACTCCCACATGCATGCTTCAGTAAAAATAGACTGAAGCTTGATGAATCTGCTTGCTGTAGCGGTGAATCCTCTCTGTCATCAATAGTGAAAGCTATTGTTGCTGCAATAAAAGCCCCGTCAGTGGGAGGGAGGAAGGTGGGGTCTCTGCGATGATAAACGCACCTGGCAGGGGCAAAGTAATTATTTAGCTGATGTAAAGTAATGTTAGAGGCGCCTCCCACAGCGTCACCGTAATCTTGTTATCTAAATGATGAGGTAGAAAGAAGGAGAGAGCTAAGAAGAGAGGGAGGGAGTTGTAGGAGTGTAACACTCACATCTTTGTTTACTTGGTCTTTGGACTGATTATGAAGTCTTAAATGTAGCCAGCTAAACACTAGTGTTATGTATACACACCGGCATCTGGAAAGGAGATAATGAATATTGATGGAGAGGTGTGAAGAGCTGGAAGTCTTGTCTTTTAATTACTCCTGTGGCTGGCCTGAATGCTGAGGCTGCAACTTGAGGGCTGTGATTGGCTATAAGGTGATGAGGTCAGATCATAACCCTGCCACCTTCCTCTTTTATTGATTCAGCAGTATAACTTGATAACAAATGATTTTTTTGGTGCCAGCAGGGTTGAGATTCGACTGCATTTTCTCCCCTCTCAATCCAATATCGAATCTGATTATTAAATCCTTTTAAGCCTCTTATCTCATCTCTTCTTTTACTACCTACACTCTTCCGCCCACGGGGCTCAAGAGCTATGAAAAGTTACATGAATACAAACACGTAATAGCGGTAACAATAAATCAGACCAGAGGTTTTCAACCTGCAAGGCATGGCTCCCCAGGGCGGTGTGGGAGAGTTAAAACAGTGGCGTGGAGGGAAAGATGTGAGGCAAAGAGGTGAGAGAGACAGGTGCATGTTGGTGTTCTTAGAAAGGGAATTTAGTCTCAGTCAAAGAAAGCTTCATTTTCATTTGCAGTATTATATCTGGCGTATGGCTCTGTTCTGGGGCCTCTCTGCCTTTCCTCTGGCCTACGCAGAAAGCCTCTTCCTCACGCCTACGTGGAAAGCCTAAGGCAGAGAGAGAAAACCTCCCTGCCCTTCCATGCACAACAGAAAAGGGTACAAAATGTGACAACACCAACCATGTTTGTTTTCCTAGACCTATATGTAACTTTACTTGCTTCAGCCGAACCTACCTAATTTTTATTAAGTACATAACTTTATTTTCAGTATGTAACATGACACCCAAACATATTTCTTTTCCAAAATCTATCCTACATAACTTTACTTTCGTAACCCTAACCTATACCTAACTTCACTTTCCTAAACCCAACCTATGTGTAACCAGATTTTCCTAAAAACCAATCTACATAACTTTGCTTTTCTAAACCCAACCTATATGTAACTTTACTTTCCTAAACCCAACTTTCACATCTTGGTCTAACCTCTCATAACTTTACTTTCCTAACCCTAACCTTCATAACTTGGTCTAACCTTTCATAACTTTACTTTCCTAAACCTAACCTATATGTAACTTTACTTTCCTAAACCCAGCCTTCATAACTTAATTTAGTCTAACCTTTCATGACTTTATTTTCCTAAACCTAACCAATACCTACCTTTACTTTCCTAAACCTAACCTATATGTAACCAGATTTTCCTAAAACCAACCTACTTAACTTTCTTAAACCTAACCTACATAACTTTACTTTACTTTCCAAAACCTAACCTATACGTAACAATACTTTCCTAAACCTAACCTATCTGTAACTTTTCTTTTCTAAACCCAACCTTCATAACTTTACTTTACTTCACTTTTCCTAAACCTAACCAATACCTACCTTTACTTTCCTAAACCTAACCTATATGTAACCAGATTTTCCTAAAACCAACCTACATAACTTTCTTAAACCTAGCCTACATAACTTTACTTTCCTAAACCTAACCTATATGTAACTTTGCTTTTCTAAACCCAACCTATATATAACTTTATTTCCTAAACCTAACCTATCTGTAACTTTGCTTTTCTAAACCCAACCTATATATAACTTTACTTTCCTAAACCCAACCTTCATAACTTTACTTTCCTAAACCTAACTTATGTGACTTTACTTTCCTGAACCTAACCTATATGTAACTTTACTTTTCTAAACCCAACCTACATAACTTTACTTTACTTCACTTTTCCTAAACCTAACCTATACGTAACTTTACTTTCCTAAACCTAATCTATCTGTAACTTTGCTTTTCTAAACTAACCTATATATAACTTAACTTTCCTAAACCCAACTTTCACAACTTTACTTTCTTAAACCTAGCCTACATAACTTTGCTTTACTTCACTTTTCCTAAACTTAACCTATGTAACTTAATGTGAAGTACGTAACATGACAATGTCATTCATTGGGCACTAATTTGTGAGATATCATACAAACCATTGTATGTGCATTTTCATGCAAGATATCATGCAAACTGTGGTATGAGTAAGTGTTGTTGTAAGACACAGATGGCACTTTAAAAATTGCATCAAAAATCTTTCTCCTTCTCTGAATCATCACTCAGTCAGTCAAATCGAAACATCCTGACATGACACATATATTTGTAGATTCAGTGTGACTCACATTTTCTGAGGATATTATTATCACTGATGTCCACTCAGAATAAATGTCCTTTAATCTGTCCAGAAAACTCCAGAATTTGCCTCAGAATCATCACGTTTTTCAGTAATCTGGTGATAGTTGTCAGTACATTAATCGGTACACTGCAAACAGGAACTGCTAATAGCTAATTTGACATATATTTAATGGTGTCAATTTGCCAAAACTGAAACTTATCTAGTTGTTACATTTTTGTCTGAGGGGAATAAAAGAATGTTGAAAATGGAAACCTGCTTTTGTCTAAAGTTTCCTCGCCAAGAATTTTAAGTTGTAAACTTACCACCATTATTACTCCAAAGTGCATAATGTGCTGTGCAAAAACTGAGAGCCTGACAGATATAGTAACAGCAAGTGACGGGGCGAGGCCGAGTAGGAATACTGCATAGTTGTTATCTGTATGTTTACTGATTATAGTGACTTTATTGAAACTACAGTCAGTGAAATGGAAGAAAAGGTGTTTTGGAGATCTGTAAAAGTAACCACAAATAGCAGTAATTTAAAGCTTTAAATTTAATATTTTGGCAAACTGCTGTAAACAGATGAGTAATCAAAAACCTGTAGATGAAAATTCTGTTTTTTAGTTACTCATGCACTTGCGCGCTGGCAGGTAAATAATAAAGGGCAACATTCAAGATGCTTTGTGTGTGTATGGGAATAAGCACACACACACACACACACACACACACACACACTGAGACATTCTGCCAGTAGACGGAGGAAACAGATGCTACCCAAGCAGAGCACAGTTTGATCTTCCTTTCGCACGCCCAAATGTCAAACTGTTGCAAGTGTACAGGACACACACACACACACACACACACACACACACACACACACACACACACACACTGACGCCTGCAATGAAATTGAACAGGTAAAAGATTTATCACTCATCCAACATATAACCGCCGACCACTCAGCTTTCTATTTCCTGCACGCGCCCAAATACAGACACACACACAAACCCACAGTTGGTGCGTTCATGCATGCAAAACGTTTGTGGTCTTCAGTGTAGAAATGTGTCAGAAACAAAAAGCATGGGCAGTGGCCCTTGGCATCAAATACCGACGAGGGCTGTCAGCTATAAGTTCTAGATTGAAATCGTCAGTTGGAGATCTCTCAGTCGATTGAGATTGTTTCAACTTGGGAATTTTTTTTTTTATTTTTGCCCAGTTAGTGTACTGTGCAGTGTACTTCCAGGGACATTCTGGTCCCCAGATTTTGCTGCAAAGCTTTTGACTTTCACACTGCTCTTTGGTACCGGCTGCTGCAGACACAGTGCAGCGGTGTGGAGGAAGACAGGCTTTGCACCATAAGGCTCTGACACATTAACTTTTGCTGAATTTACAGATCACAGCAACTTCATATGATGGATTTTGTTTGATATCTAGTGTCTGCAAAAATGTTGTTGCGCATATCTGATGTGCAGTTATCATTAGCTCATTTACTATATCACATGAACATTGCTATCACACCGAATGTCCCACTGAGCCCTGTTCAAACGTTCAGACTTTATATGAAAATAATATAACAACTATGGTTGCTGTAGGGGAACCCATAGCATCATAGTTTAATGTGAAAGTGCCACCTACCAAACAGCAGTAATTGACAAGTCGGGATTGAGAACATGTTGGCAAATTAACCTCGCTATCCAAAACAATGTCTGTACGAGGTTTAAATTGGTCCTCACACAACAAATAAACAAGGACACACAAACACACATTCAAGTGGCTTTTAACTAACATCCAGTAAATATTTGCTGCACACAGCATGAAGACGGCAGAGCTGCAAATGAAAAAAACTATGAAGGTGAGAAAACAGCCATATTAGCAAAATGAGAGGCAGTGGAGCAGAGAAGGAAATGTTAATAGAAGGAACATTGGATGGATGATAAGCGCTGCAGAGGATCAGTGCTGAGACACCGTAGGAAGGCCAGTTATAACACCTTTTTATTCAGGGAAGCATTTAGTTGTGTACCTCTGGACTGTGTTGCTGGAGAAACGGTAATTGATGCTGAATTTGAGGCCATTATGGAGGCTGTAATGGGTAAATTACCCACATTTGTATAATGTATGAAGATGTTTTTCTTAAACATAATGATATAAAAATACAGAAAACAACATAAGTGGCCACTGCAGTGCAAAAAAGTTGGATTTGTCCCCTGGTAACACTCCAGTGGAAATGTACCAAAATTGACTCGTTACTAGAAAAATAACAGCTCAGGTGAAACATCTGCTTTATATGCAGCAGCACTGCTCTGTGCAGGTGAGACAGCAGCTCAGTCAGATAAGGAGCAGCCACAAGGTGGGCCCTTCTCAAACACCCCCTACACCCTCTCCCTATCCACGTTCACATGGAGAGTCCACCATATTGAGTACCGTACCAAACCAACTAGTGATGAGTGGAAGTAAGTTAAAGGCTGAATCCAAATGTCCGGACTGCACCGCACTTGCAGACTTTCGGATTTTGTGGGTGCGTTACTGGGAAGTCTGGGAACGCTGAGGGCTGTCCAAACCCTCGTTTCCTCCAGTCCAGAGAGGGGCCTAAAGTTGACTTTCTGCAGACTTCCAGAGAGTCCACTTGGGGTGCGGACTTAAGCAAACTTCAGTGATTTAAGTGCCCACAACTCATTGCAATACAGACCTAATGTGGTAGTTTTTTTTCAATAGTTGACCAAAGGATCAAACCTAATGTATGTGTTATACAGTTACTGTAGCCTATTAAAACAATACTTGAATTGAATCATGAAGAAAAGTGGCCGAAAAACTAAAGAAGATCATCCGATGTAACTAATAGGTCAACCTGAATTTGTTTTGTCATAGTCCAGTCCTTATTTCCACCATCTCTGTATTTGAATGTCTCCAGTTTATATGTTATACAGAAATTTATTTTGCTCACTCACAGAACAACCCTATACATGAGATTTTTATCTTGCTATCTGCAGGAGCCACTAATGAGATGGCAACGAGTAAAAAACAGTCTCGAGGGCTGTTCATCAGTAGCTTGTGGTCTTTGCCCTTGCAGACTTTACATGATGACAGTGAACTCGGCTCAGTTCGCTAGTCCAGAAGGCAGACATTTGGATTCACCCATAAAACCCTGCAACAGTGAGCCTGCACCGATGCTGACTTACTGACCATGTGCAATGCCGTATTGTGTTCGTCACAGAATTTTTTCTATTTCAGTTTTCCCTAACTAAACAATAGTCATTGTTGTCAAATGTCATTTTAGTCCACACTGATGTGAAGCTATGCCAACATACTGGTTTTGCCAGGGCTTTCAGATTGGAGCGAAGCGAGTCAAAACAAACTATGATGTCGGCCAATATTGAGAAGACATGTAGACTTAGAACGGCCTTGATAGTTGGTTCTGGCACGCCACTTAACAGAGGCCCACCAACGACATTAGTGGCACAGATGGGGACGAATCAGTCAGCTTGGCAGAGTGAGCAGAGTCCAAGGTCTGGACCAAGGTAACATTCAATTAAAAGCATTCAAATGGCAAACTCTGGGTGGCTTTTATTGTGAAGCAGCCACAGGAAATTCATTTGTCATCTTTAAAAATCACTCAAATTTTTTTGCGTTTCACTCTCCACCTTGCCTTGCAGAGCAGATCTGTTAACTTCATCACGTAATTACTGGACAGTTCATGGCCTCATGACTCCTTTCCTGCCATCGTACATGACGCGTCTGTCCTCCCAGGCGCTGACACGAGACAGAGCCCCCACACTGTGAGGAACTGACACTGACATATGGGCTCCTGTGAAGAAATTTCCTCGCAGAGAAAGGGAAAGTCTCTACTGCAGGTGGAACAGACAGACATCACAGTCCTCTTCCTGGGTCTTAATCTGTTCAGTCTTTAACCTTGACTTTCATATGCACCGCAGGAGCTTAGCGTGCATCGTGAACCTTGCATATGTCATTCATGTGGTTCATTAATCACTTCCATGTTAACAACGCTGTCAGGATATTCCTAAGAAGCTCATCTGGCCCAGATACTCGTGCAAACAAGGCTGCATAAATAGTCCCCTGTGATCTATCTCCACCATCACGATCACCGTGCAGGTATACAATCACCAGAATGTTTGCCAATGCCTCCATAAATAGAAGCCGTGTATTATTTCTACCAGAAACGCGCTTAAGCATGTAATCCGCGTGTCATGCCCCTCTGCATGCATTCCATCAACATGAAATGATCAACGATACAAAACAGGAGATGTTGTTTGCAAAGAGGGGAACGTGTAAACAAAGAGAGGGAGTACGTATAACATGAAAGCCTATATGAATAAATTGTGAAGAGGGTGATTTTGAGATGTCAAATTCTTCCTTAAAGGATGTGAATAATTTAACGTTGCCCCACAAGGATACTCTTATCTGCTGCTGCTGCTGCTGCTGCTGCTGCTGTGGAGGAGATGAATAGGATCTGTGCATACTGCGCTCACTGTCGTTTATCAAATGAGAGATGGAGAGTTTGGAATTGTTGCATCGTCTGGAGGAAATTGTGACCGTGACACAGCATTGGACAACAAACCCGATGACTCTGATTAGGGATCAGAAAACGAGATTACAGAAAACAAGAGTTAGGCCAAAGGTATTACAAAGATGTATTAGCACATTAACAACCTCACTGGAGTCACAACAGTTTAGTATAGTTTCAGATTGTGCTTCGTGCCAGGGAAACAAAATATCATAAGTGACAACAGAAACTATAAAAAGGGTAGTTCTGGTCCTTGTTCATGACTGGCTAAGCCATGTTGGAGGATACTCTGTAAACACACAGCTGTGACTACATTATATCAGAATAACTGTGCCAATTATGTTGTGAATTTGGATTTACTGGGTGAGCTAATCATGGAAAAGTGGTTGAAAGAGATGGAGATAGAGGAGGAAGATACAAAAGAAAGGAGACGTACTGGAATTGGCGAAAAAAAAAAAAAAAACTGAGGAGCTGGAAAGGTAACGACAGGAAGCTGGAACCATTAAACAGACTGTGTAATCTGATAGTAAATAAGCAGACACGCCGCACACAAGAGGGCTGAATTGCTTCTTCTTTTAATTCAGTCTTCATTTGAAATGTTCTAAACAACGCATTTCATCAGGTTTGTTGTTACATACAATGCACAGGTGTTTTTAACAAGGCTGCAGCTGCACTCAATCCAATCAGCAGCAGATTGGATTGAGTGCTGTGCAGACTCCATATGTGGTGCTGTGCACATGCCCACCCCATATCATGCAAACAATCAGACACATCGCATTACATACACCCAAACTGACAGTTTCATCAATTATATCTTCAGTTATATCTCTCTGTGTAGTCTGTTTACTGTTTTCAGAGCTGGTGGGCTAAGAACAAACGCTACTGACTTTAAAACGATAAAAAATGGAGCGTAGCAGCCTCACCATCAGCTTTATGACACTATAAAAAAATATGGGAAAGGTGAACCCTCAGCCCAGTCATTAGAGAGAAATGTTGGCATTGCACATTTCTGCAAACCAAGTATGCGTTACCTTTGCATGTTTCATATGTATTCTATCAACGTTCCTAAAGTGACGTAGTATATGAGCTATGTTTTCCACTCTGCCACAAAAAGTTGTTCTTTCTTACAAAGACATTGCTGCACTCCCAGCAGCAAGTTGTATTTCAAAACAGAACAAGATCATTTCCTGACCACAATCAAGTGTTTTTTGAGCTTAAACCATAGAGTCTATATAAAGATGGATGATATTCTCCACTTACTCCACCTGTACAAAAGTAAAGCCAAAAAATCCCAGACACAGCTGCTGCCATCTTGAGCTGGCGATGTGATTTTGTCAGTAGCAATCTCAGCCGGTTTATGACTTGCTACTGCAGCCAGCCAGCAGGGGGCGATCAAGATGTTTTGGCTTCATTTTTGGAAAGCTGTCATGTTGTACATCTTTATATATCGTCTATGGCCTAAACTAATCACATGTTAACCAAAGCAGTGATAAATTATGACATAATAATAATAAATTACATAATGACGTGAAAATATAACATATCTCTGGGTTGCAGAAATTTTTTTCTGGCAATTGGGTTGACACATGCCATTCAACTGCATTAGTGCGACTGCACGTGCTTAAGGATGATTTTTTGTTTGTTTGCTTTAAATGAATAAGACATAACTAAGTGCGAGGAAGGATTAAGATATAATCTGAAAAGATGGATGTTTAAGCCTGAGGCAGAAGATGGGTAGTAACTGTGCTGTCCTAACTTTAAAATTAAAGATGCACCATTTGAATTTTTAATTACGTTTTGGCCACTTAGATTCAGCAGACGAAGCTCAGAACGCAACATGATGACATCACATCAAGCTCAGTGTTAACTGCTGAGTCTGTTGATTCTTCACTTGGACCTTTTTAACACTACACAGAGTAATTACATCAGCTGTTAAAACAAAAATGATTTGATTAGTGGAGCTTTAAACTCAGAAACAAATTTAAGTGACTTGAAATGAGGATGTATTTTTTTTGTCATGCTGACAATGGTATTAATCACAGTGTTGTAAGCACAAAGGTGCACGAGGCAGAACGTCTAAGTTTGTCATTATCAGGAAAATCACTGCAGTGGCAAAGTTTCTCCTGAACAAAAAAGATGAACAAGTAGGGAGGGCAACACAACCAAGACTTGCTGTCTCGCTCATTTGCTGTGCCTAATTCTCCTCCTGTCTAACTTGAGGCGAGGCGTTTAATTGTGCAAGCATGAAAGCTGTCTTTGGAATCAATTTTGAGCTCAGATAAGAAGACAGGGGAGTTGTTTTGCCTTTTCTCCTCCCTGAAACACAAACACACACACACACACACACACACACACAGATTGAATCAACCTGTGTGAGTCGTGTTGAGCCTCTGTGCACTGCAGGGTGAAGTGAATCCTCTGAAATGGAGGCGAGGTGAAGGGAGGGGATGTATGACAGTGACCTCCCTCTGGCTCTGGCCCTCCTTCTCCGCCTCATTCATCTCTCCACCGCCTGACTGAGGATTCATCCACCTGATTACCCAGCAGGTATCCCACCTGCTCATCCCCATCCCAGCCTTGCTGCGCTCAGCATAAACAGCTTTGGGGTTCAGTCCTTGACCCGAAGCTTATTGCAACATTAGCTGCTTGTAATATCAGGCATTCTGGAGTTTCAAGCTGGTCAGGACCTTACGTCACCACCGGAGCAGCTGTGTTTGTCCCTGAGCGGGGCTCTTAAATCACACCTGTTTCAATGAAGATGTGAAGTGGTCGCAGCTCCTGTTTATAAATCTGTTCAACAAATATCTTCCTTATTATCTCTATGTTTTCCTCACTCTCTGACCAATGTGCACACTCCAGTAGTGAGGTCTTCCACCAAAGCACCGCATGCCCCAGATGCTTGTCACTGTGTCCAAATAAAGGCAGTAATGAGGTAAACACTGAGATTCTGGATGCAGCTGAGGTCAGGAACCAGGTCATGCAAAGTCAAAGGAAACTATGGAGACCTTTGAATGTACATTTTGTAAATATTACGTAATGCTCGCTAGTTGCATTTAAAATCAAGTCCTCCACCCTTGGCTGAAGATATTACCCAGCAGCATCTGCATATCCAACAGCTGAATTTCAATAGGGTAAATAGAGGGAATCTACAACATCTCAATTAGAGAAAATAGCGCTGTCTTCCGTGTTAAAACCCCAATTTGTGATTTAGGATGCTAATACGGGCGTGTTGTTACATAAAGTATGTAGTGCAGATTTAAATGGAAGCAGGGAGGCAGGCACCAGGAGCTTGCTGACAAGTCGTCCCGCAGACAAAGAAGAGACGAGGCCCCTGGAGGAGGCAGAGCTGAGAGTTAATGATCTTTCTGTATGCAAAGGCTACGGTTCAAAAGGCACTGGGATGATAGGAAGTGGCAAAACCCCATTAACTCCATGACAGAGTCTGCCACGAGTAATATGCTCTCTTCCGCTTTCTTTCTCTCCTCCCTCAGTCTCTCTTTTCTCCCTGTTTCCTATCCTCTGTCTCTTACGCTGGTTCTTTTCCTCCCTGCCTCTCTCCTCCTTTCTGTCTCTGTCTTTTACTTAGTATGTCTAAGTGTCTGTCTTTGTCTCATCCTGTCTGTCATCCTTTCTTAGGTTCTCTTTTCTTATTTTTTTATTTCCTCTTAGTCATTCTACCCTCTGTGTACCAGTGTCTTTTTTGATCACATGGTTCACAGTAATCCAAATGTCTCTATAAAACCAAATTCTCTAATTTGCATAATAATTGACTATCCTTGACTACCCTCCCGCCTTGTTGATACACCTGTCAAGCTTTACACCACATATGAAGACGGACAATCCGTCTGCACTTCGCCCCCTCTGTACAAAAATGAAGCCCAAATATCACGGATATGGCAGCTGCCATCTTGCGCTGGTGACGTCATTTGGAGCCACTTTTAGGGAGCCGAAACATCTGCATATGAAGATGGATGCATCTTTAAGTACAGTCTCTGCTTTACACTCATAAAGGCTCCGATTTACCACTTAATGCAGTCATTTCTAAGACAATGAGTGTGTAGATCAGAAGTAAATGAAGCAGGCTTGACGTTTGTGTCCGGGAGTTTGCTGACTGAAATGATTTCATCAGCTGTAGCTAGCAAGAGTAAGCTAATGCTGAAAACCCAACAAAAGTATACGCACACAGTGTCTACATACATGACATGAGCTAAAAAGCTAAGCTACCTTGTAAATCGCCTTCAATGGAGGCGATGTCAGACTGAAGGTTCAGGGAGCTTCAGTCTGACTCTCAGGCTAAACTACATCCATTGCTTTGAGCATTTGATCCAGATGTATTTACGTTTGAATTGTTGGAAAGCCCAATGCATGTCACACAGATGCTCCCAGCATCATTAGAGCAACACCAGGGGGAGCCGCCCTTGTGGTGTATTTTGACACCCTGGAAGTGAGACCAGGCTGGAAATCCAAGGCCTTACAGGCTTGCTGTGGCTTATTATGGCTGTAAAGCTATGATAAGACAATGGCTTTTCATGGGCAGGGTTTACATTTGGTCCTAATGTCTGAGAGTAGTCTATGTGGTCAGTAAGTTTGTTTTTATTCACCTGATTTTCAAACATCACTGAAGAGATGAAAGAAATGCACCAGACAACACATCAGAAGTGTGGATTAATAAGGAGCCTGCGACGTTCCTCAAATTAATACATGAAAGAAAAATAAATGCTACATTTCCATCACTTTTTCTTCATCATTTGAAGTTTGACTGGTGCTCTGATGATTCACCATGTTGTTCTGCAGTGGTTTAATTGCATCCCACTGGAGAATCAGTGCATTTCATTTCAACACAATTGAACAGGTGAGGTGAGATTTCTTGTATGGGATCACACATGTCAATACTAAAAGGCTGGATTGCACAGTATTGTAAGGTGTTATGCTCTGCATGAATATCAAGCAAGCAGGCATGTGTTTTAATGACGGTCAGGTCAGTGTAACCACAGGTTTTCAAAGCCTGTTTGATGCTTTTATGCTTGTCTTTGACCTTGATGTGTGTTGATACAGTTTCTGCCTGATGGTGAAAGCTTCTGATTATTCCCATTTGTGCTCCAGTCAGTTGGATTTCTGAACCACTGCAGTGCCCATCTCCTTTTTTGAGACTTGACGTCAGAACTAAACAATTAATTCAGATGAAAGGTCTTCAAACATTTACCACAACAGTTCAGGAAATTGATTTCAACATTGTTGGGCAACTCCTGTCGACTAATTTATGGCCGTATAGCACAGAATAGACCGAGAGTCCAGACTCAAAGGCAGGGCCACAGACAGGGCATGATATGTCAGAAGCACCCAGCAAGACACATACTAATGGCCTGGACTTGCTGCCATTTAGTCCCTGTCATACACAGCAAGCTTCAAAATGCCACCAACTGCGTGCATATAAATCATCAGAGACAGAGAAACTGAGCAGAGATACAGTGTTCATTTTTACCTCCAAATTGATGCTACAAATAAGGGGGATATACAACCACACCATACCAACCATAGTCTTCTTGTAGTCTTCTGTGATTTGACTGTAAATGTGCTGCAAAGAGTAAATTTAAAATTAAAGGCAGGAATTTCACACTGTTATGCTGCCTTGCTGAGGTACACTCGAGGAATTGACGGACAGAGTTGTCTTGTCTTTAAGCCAGCAGCAGAGGTTGTAACGATGCCGAATGGACAGCAGGCAGGACGGGACCATGAACGGGATGGGTGTGGCATTTTGACGACAGGTTATGCATGTGACCAGATTTACAAGGCAGCAAGTAGCAGTTAGCAGCTATCTCAAAGAGGAAGAACAGCAACCAAAAATGTCCACAAATTGGGAAAACAACGAAGTCTGGGAGCTCCTTACCCTCCGGATGAGATCAGCCACCATGTAACAGGGATGGCTAATAAGTGTTATTGCAATATTATGCCCTTGTTATTGTTTATAAGGTGCTGCCAATGCTTGTGTTGTCACACTAGGGGGAGAGAGATGCTTTTGTGTTACAAGTCACACTTGTCACACCACTTTTGCTTCTGGAACATTGGCATGCTTTCTAAAATCACACAGTCGGCTGCTTGATGCTGCTGATGTTTGGTACTGTGTAAAAAAGCAATGACAGACTTGCGATCTCTGTGTAAAAAGGGCTATTATTAATATTTGACGTCATGTTGTTGTGTCACTAGTGTGTGCCAATGGGTGTGTAGGTCTTAAAATGAAGTAGTCAAGTGCACTGTTGGCGCACTGCTATTCTAAGGTAGCAGAAAGTGACCACTGACCAACAAAAACCTGGGCTAAAGTCAAAATGGCGGAGTATTTTCCTGCTATTTAAAGAACACATTATTCATAGTAAGATGTGCCTACATTCCAGGGTCCACTCTGCTTGTTAAACACACAGGAATGTATGGATAGATTACGAGTGGTGAATATGCATCAATAATGACGAAAATATTTTACATTCTCTTAAGTGTGAACAGAGCAGAGCGGAGCAACAGAGCGCTGTCCAACTCCCCATTAACACCCAGGCCACGCTGCCTGCATGAGCAGCGCATGACAGCGACCACGCTGAAAGCCGCAGCTGGCATACGCGCCATGTTCACACAGACAGCGCTGCTGCTACGGCATTTCAGCAGAGTTGCCTGCTTCTAAAACTACTGTATCTCCAGTTGTAATACAATTATCAAAAAAAAAAAACTGTCTGTTTTTGCTGAAAACTGTGTGTGTCACTGAAAAAAAAGCAAGACTCTTATTCTCTAGATTTTTCACAGTTGAGCAGCAGCCAAGTAGTGCCTGAGCAGTGCTGCTCGTGCTGGCAATGTGGCTGCTTTAATCTGTTCACAAGGGGGGCAAAATAAATCACAAGAGATTCTGTGATCACACGCTCTGCTCATGCAGGCACTATGGCCTGGCTGTAAGAGAGATGCACTCATGTACACAGGCAGCGTAACTTCATTGATTATTTCAGAAGCTAAAGGTTTAGTTCTGTCAACAAGGTGTCAGCGCTCCTGGCTTTTGAAGGGAATGGGAGATGACACTCTGATGTTTGAATTTACGTTACGCCCAAAACCCACTTATGATTTAATTAGGGGCTAAATACAACACCTTTGCCCCTTGTGCCTTAGGATGCTTTCAGACCTAGAGTTGTCTTGCTTTGGTCCGAATCAGGAACTAATTTTGTTACAAAGCTGTATAATTGCCTAGAGTTGGTTCGTGTTCTGGGACCAGATAAAATGCCTTTCGCGAGAAATCTGCTATTGATTGGTCAGAATTTCCATGCGGGACACTTTCTAATGTCACAATGGAGGGACAACTACGCAGGATTATTTTAGCGCTGCTCATCATGGACTATATTGCTGTCATTGTTCATTTTAGTCAAACCATACAGTATGAAAACGAGGCGCAGCTCCAACTAGAAAACAATGTTTTGATGCATTGCCTCTTTCCTCTTTGATAAAGCTTATAGTTAGGGCTGGCTCAGGCTTGCCCTGTACCAGCCCCTAGTTAGGCTGACTTAGGCCTAGTCTGCTGGGGGACTTCCTATAATACACCGGACGCCTTCTCTCCTTCTCTCTCTCCTTTGCTAACACTCTTGTCCTGTTACTGCATCTCACTAACTTGGCCGTACTGCATGTCACTAACTCGGCTTCTTCTCCGGAGCCTTTGTGCTCCACTGTCTCTCAGCTTAACTCGTATCACAGCGGTGTCTGGATAGTGTGACGTGTGTGGTTGTGCTGCTGCCGTGGTCCTGCCAGATGCCTCCTGCTGCTGCTGTTATCATTAGTCATACTTCTACTGTTATTATACACATATGGTTATTGTCACATATGTATACTATCAGATATTAATTTATACTTTGAGCATATTGTACCACAATAGCCATAATTATACTTATAATATTACTACTTTCATTAATGTGTTGTAAGCTATTAACATTATCGTCTGTCCCGCATCTCTCTCTGTCTCTGTCTCTCTCTCTTTCTGTCTCATTGTGTCATACGGATTACTGTTATTTTATCATGTTGATCTGTTCTGTACGACATCTATTGTGCGTCTGTCCGTCCTGGAGAGGGATCCCTCCTCAGTTGCTCTTAATGAGGTTTCTACCGTTTTTTTCCCGCCGTTAAAGGGAGTTTTTCCTTATCCGCTGTGAGGGTCCAAAGGACAGAGGGATGTCGTATGCTGTAAAGTCCTGTGAGGCAAATTGTGATTTGTGATATTGGGCTTTATAAATAAAACTAATTGATTGATTGATTGCATTGGATGTGCTGAATGTGCATATTAAGGCAGTACAGGAGGAGGTGCACATTAATAATCCTCCAGGACTGTAACATGCTCATGTTTAACCCAAACAATGTGTCACGTGACTGCAGTTGGTTCGGATGGAGGTTGGAACACCTTTTCACCACAAACGAACCGCACCAGAGTTTGTTTTTAACCGAAACAACCAGACCAAGACCTTCTTGAAGAGGTGGTCTCGGTCCAGTTGTTTCGGTGCACACCTGAGTGTGACTGCTGTGTTCACACCTGCCCAAACAAACTGCACTTAGGGGGCAAATGAACTTGAGTTCAATTCAACCAACCCAAACAGGGCAGGTGTGAAAGCACCCTTACTTTATGCCCAGGTGCACTTCAGATCACGCGCTGTATCTAGTTTAAATAGTGCCCAAAAAGTTTGCTTGTGTCCTTTATTCATTTATGTCTGTAAAAATCACTTGACTGATGCCATTATGCAACACATCCAGAGTGAGGAGAATGGAGGAGGTGCTCTCTTGTTCTCTATCTCTAAAACAAACACACCCACACACCCACACAGAGACTTTAACCCCAATCAATTAGGTGTCACCAACCCACGGCTCGACAGTTGTTGGTATCCAACTCCAAACTTGTCAGAGACAGAAAAGGAAGATTTAGGGGCCGGGGTGGGAAAGAATAGACACGACACTGTCTGCTGGATTGGTGTTGACAAATGAGCTCGGTAACGGAGCATTAGCCTTTTACTGTCATAGGGGAAATCCAGTTCTGCAAAATAACATCAAACCCTGGTTGCTCGCAGCCTGTCAAATCAGCCTAACTGCTATCTGTCTCACTTAGGCAATCACACTGGGGTAGTGCCTGCTCAGTCGTGAGGGAAGTTACTTCAGAGAGAAAATATTTTGGTTACATTTTCACAGAATATCATTTTCGATGTAAGAGGAAGACTGTTGAGCTGCTGATTATTATTAGTATCAGTGCTATCAGGCAGAAGTGCTCCTTCTTCCCACCAGCCTGTGCATCTTATACTTTTCATGGTGCTGACGGGAGGGGAGGGATATTTGGTTAAAAGACAGACACTGTATATATAGACTACAAACAGCACTGACAGCCACTCCTGTACCAAACAGAACTCAACCCCTATATTCATAGCAGGCAGAAAAGTGGTGAGCTGTTGCCACCTACTGTCCAAACATGGAGCTACAACAGGCAGCTGAGTGTGAGGGATAATATTTAAAAAAACATACACCACATGCAAAGACAGAAGTATGTGGACATCGACTCAAGTAAAGGATGTCCTCAAGATGTTGGTATCTGGGTGCTGTGATGTGTGCTGTGACCACCAGCCCGTGTTGCCAGTATTGGGAGCAGGCCCTTCAACAATGTGTTGAGCCGAGGATTTTATTTTCATTTATTTAACCTTTTTTTAACCCGGAAGTCCCACTGACATCGAAAATCTCTTTTACAAGAGAGACCTGGCCGAGGAAGCCACCAATCAAAACACATTTAAAATGCAACAAATACAACATCGAAGCTTTATGCCAATAAAAGCGAGGCCCGGCTCATCGGCTCCAAATCCACCCTCACCAAGTCACAACACACCCCAGCTCCACCCATCATCATCGATGAATTATATGTACCCTTCTCCTCCCAAGAGCCTCGGCGTCATTCTGGACAGCACCCTCTCATTTGCACCTCATATTCAAACCATCACCCGGACTGCATTCTTCCACCTCCGCTACATCTCCAGACTCCGCCCATCACTGTCTCTATCCAGCACTGAAATCCTGGTTCACTCATTTGTCACATCCCGCTTCGACTGCTGCAACGTCCTCCTCACCGGCCTCCCCACCGAACTCATCAACAGACTGCAAATCAGTCAGAACTCGGCGGCCCGGATCATCACCTGCACCAAATCATCTGACCACATCACCCCTGTTGTCATCCAGCTTCACTGGCTCCCTGTACAATACCACATCCACTACATAAACCTTCTCCTCACCTACAAAGCTCTCCACAATCTAGCCCCGACTTACCTCTGTGACCTCCTTCAGGAATGCATCCTCCTGCACCCTCCGCCCAACCTCTGCTGGACTCCTCGTCCTCCCCACCTCATGCCTCAGTACCGTGGGTGGTACATTTACATCTCACCTACATTAGCCTCCTGAGACCCTGTGTCCTCATATGAAGACGTCACATTTTGGCTTGACTTGATCTTAAACTTTTTATTATTATAGTCCTCGTCTCTGGAACAGCCTTCCTGAGGACCTGAGGGCAGCAGAGAGTGTTGTTATTTTTAAAAGCAAACTTAAACTTTTTTCATTTGGCTTTCAACTGAATTTTACTTATTTATTAATCTGCCTTTTATTTTCTATCTTCTGTTTGTCCTGTTTTATTGTTTCTTCTTCGTAACCCACCTTTTTGTCTGTTTTACTCCATTACTTTTACTCTTTTACTCCAAAT
Organism: Epinephelus cyanopodus; assembly: GCA_026686955.1. NCBI lineage: Eukaryota > Metazoa > Chordata > Actinopteri > Perciformes > Serranidae > Epinephelus > Epinephelus cyanopodus. The sequence continues at coordinate 7,187,343 of CM048916.1, read as the reverse complement.
ATCTCAGGTTTTACTCACTTTATTCTAAAGTACTCTTTCCTTTAACATATTTCTATATTTTTACTCTATCCTTTTTATGTATTTTTAAATCTTAATTTTACCTCTGGTGTTTCCTCATTGCAGATTTCCAGAGTTATGATGCCGTTCCCTGAGTTCGTATTTTTAATAGCTTTCAATGCTTAATGCTTTTTTTTTTTTTTTGTTCTGAATATGTGAAGCACTTTGTGTTACATTGCGATGTATGAAAAGTGCTACACAAATAAAGTTTGACTGATTAAACTTTATTCTACTTAACTTCGCGGACACTTTTTTGTGCCTTCTTCTTCTTATGGTAAGAGCACAATACACTAATTCATGTAAAAACAAGATGGCAGCCATCTCTGCCAAGTCAGACTGCAGCTGATCCCGACACAAAAGTGGACTAAACCTGATCAGATTTTATGCTTGAAACTTGTTTGATACGGCAACAAATTTGACCAGTTTTAGCAACAGTAACAAGCTAAAACACTGTTAATTAGGAAGTACTCATTTGAAGCCATTAGGACTGTATTGTTTATCTCATTTGAGGACACTGGAACTTAGTTTTTTATACTTATGGGTCCTACTGATCCCAAACAGATAGGAGAAATGAAAAATGAATACCAATCAAAAGTTAGGAGGATAGACTGACTCATAAGATGTTGAAATGTGGCTAAAATGTGCATTTGCAACCTTTAAACTTTACAGTCAACCACATTCCTTCATATTTATAGCCTGAAAACATGAGTTTTAATCTTGTAGGCCTATTAACTCATAAACTTTGAGGAAACCTGGAAAAAAACTAGATGAGGACACGTGATATTTAATCTGTTCATATCAAATTCTGTCATCTCCCTAAAGACCAGCTCAATAATCTGACAGGTCTACTGTGTGCTCTTCAAAATGCTCCTTTAAGTGCCGTTTGCCAGCTGCACACCGGGCTCAGTGATCTAACCTCGAATTATGCGGAAAAGCAAGTTTGAACAACCTCTGCATTTCACTTCCTCGTGTAGGGTTTCATTCCCGTCCACACACACCTCCTCTGCGCACAGGCGGGCTTGTCGCTGCGATTTGGCTCCAGACTTTTGTCAGGACGCGTGTCTCAGGCCACCTGAAAGGTGTCTGCACTGGCTTATAAGGGCCCCGCAGCGAAGGACAGGAGAGAATGGACGTTTCCGTGCAAACTTTATGAAGAGGCCTTGATTTCATTCTCCTGCAATCGGAGGGAAACACCTCGCCTCTGCTGAGGGCGCGTACCTGTGCGGACTTGTCCACAGCCCGTTAGGAGGGACTCCAGTGGGGGAGTCGAGGCCGAGGAGACACACCTTACCCCCCACCCCACCCTCTCTCTCTGTCTGTCTGTCTCTCTCTCTGAAAGCGGAGGAATCTGAAAACTGAAATGTCGGCAAATGACAGATCAACGCGAGCACTGAGGGAGATCCTGCAAAACCCTGGAAATGACGTCTGCGCAGACTGTGGCGCACCCGGTAAGACTTAATCCTAAATAGCTGTAAAATGTAGTGAACAGGGAAGTCAAACTTTAGTGTATGTTGGATTGCTGTGACGTGCGCGGGGTGGCGGTGCGGATCATTCACCTGTGCCAACACTGAACATATTCCTCAAAACATTTTTCTGTTCAGCCATTGCAGCCAAAAGTACTTCACTGCTGATTTGGCCATAACACTGTAGTGCCAAACACTCCTTGTGTTCACTTTGTTATCTGACCTTAAATGTGTGGCAAGGTGAGTCAGGAGCTCAGAGGAAGAGCTTTCCTGCAGTACTTGAAGGCAGCAGCGCAGGTGAAGCCTTTCTCTGAGGTGGAGGCTGCGAGAGAAGAAGCTCTCACAGTTCAAGTCTCTACATGCAGGGTGAAGGGCTTGTACACACACTCACCTTGTGCTCTTAACCCACCCGAGAGGTCCTGTATGCTCACTCAGACATTTAAGTTTACTGCCCCATAAAAGACACAGCAGGTTACTGAAGAAGAGAATTTGAGTTAAAGGGCTTTAAAGCAGCGATAGTCACCTTGCAGGGCTGTATCTGGTCCCAGGTAGGGTGCTGGGGGCCCCTCAACTATCTTCTAATTAACCAGTAATTATTCACGCTTGGAATTGTTTTTGTAGTTTTTATTTATAACATGCTAGAGTGCATAAAAAAACAACAACAAAAAACATAGGAAGTTTTTCCTCTGATAAATAAAAGTAAAAATGTTGCAATATGGTGAATATTGTGATTAAATATATTGCGATTTATTACCTGTTTTCACCTGTAAACGATGTTCCTAAAGGAAAATGTTGTCATCATCTGCATTATCTAATAAGAAAGTTTTCAGTCTCCTCATCTCACTTCAGCCATTTTTGCAGCAAAATATATGTAGTGGACTGAAAAAGCAACTGCGTATAGAATTCTAGTAGACTGCCTAAAATAAATTTAAATAATATTAATAATTTGTATAATAAAATACTTGTGTGACAATACAGTATTGCCACAGAAAAATATTGCGATACCTTACTGTATTGATTTTACCCCACTCCTAGTTAGCTCTGGTGCCTCACGTCAAGAGGGTGCTGGGTTTGAACCCGCCCGCCCCCAGAAAAACGTAAGTTTGCATGTTCTCCCTGTGTTAGCGTGGGGTTTCCCTGGGTGCTCCGGCTTCCTCCCACAGGTTAGCTTAATTAGTGACTTTAAATTGTCCATAGGTGTGAATGTGAGTGTGAATGGTTGTCTGTCTCTATAGGGGCTGTTGATGACGCCGCACGTGTGACCCACTGGCGGTGGATAAACAGGAAACAGCTGATGCAGGAATTAGCGAGCAGCTAGTAGCAAGAGGGAAACGTAAACCTGACAGACACTGTAAAGATGAGCAATTGCGCGCCCTCCTTGTCCTCGCAAGCGAAGAGGCCATTAACTGTCAGATGACGGGGACGGTGAAGAACGAGCCGACTTATGAGAGAATCGCCGAAGGACTGACCAGCCGCGGCTTCCCTCCCACGTCACTGTTTACATCACACCCTGAGCTACACATTTTGTTACTTGCTCACGCCCCTCGTTGCCCCAAAAAGGCACATTCTGTATAAACAAAAGTAGGTAGGCGGCATTTTGCTGCACTCCCTGATTTTGTTTTTATACTGCCAATGCTGAAAAAAGACTGATTGGGCTTTCCTGCAAATTTGCACAACTCCTATCTAAGAAGGGCTTATGTGTCTGGTGTCCTGTCCAGGGTGAACGGTCATGGATAATGAATGAAATGAACAAATTGAGGATATCAGTCAATCGAAATAGGTATTTTTTCAGTTCGGCTACAGATAAACTTTTAAGAAAAAAACACTATAAATTTTGCTCAAAGCTAACTGTTGCTCACCAGCTAACTCTTACTTGATATGGCTCTGTAGCTTTAGCTGTATAGACTACCTCTCTTGACTGCATTTGGGCTTTGGGAAAATTTTATCTCAGTTTTGTAGTAAGTGCAAACATAACACGCTGTTGATAAGCCTAACAGACAGCAATAAGTCAAATTCTGGTCTTAGCGTAAAATCCATTGAATCGGGCCCTGAGGCAGCGTGTTGCCGGAGTGAAGCACTACAACAAAATAAAAATAATATCACTGCCAGGAGTTATCTCTCCATCTTTTATATCTGACTTATCTAAGTAAGGCTGACTGACTGCACACCTTCTGATACTTGTGTCTATTGAGGAGCTCGACTTCCCAGGTAATGTGACTTGCTCAACAACTGCTTTCTCTGCCAAGTGCTAAGATTTAACCCCTCTGGTCACATCGTGGCACATATTCCTGTCATTTCCTCTGTTCCTCATGTTCCGAGACAGGCATGTATGGACTTGTTCGTTTTTATTCAGCTTTCTCCCCGGTGTTGTCAAAAAATTAGCAAAAATTAGGCATAAGTATTAACTAGCCAAGCACGTAGCATTTCTAATCTGCAGTAAATGATTGGAAAATTGTCTGAGTTCCTCATACTCAGACATCGGTGATCTCTGGTGATAAGGTACGTCTCTCTCTCTGACACACACACACACACACACACACACACACACACACACACACATACATACCGATGCTCTGTTTACTGGCAAGCTGTAGAATGTGTGTCAGGAAGATAAGACAGGTGTGGTCAAAGCAAGGGAAACATTTCTCGTATATCAGTGCTCGAGAAGAATTTATTGTCGTAGCAGTAATCTGCTCATGAACGTAAAGTTTATACAAGAACTGAGTTGCCCTGACGCGAAGCACAGAACCCCAAACTCTTCCTGAAGAGGCAAACACTACAGTCCAAATACTTATCTGATGTGAGACTCAGTGCAGCTTGAAAAGTGCATTTGGGAACTTTAAAATTAAATTTTTGAACAAGGAATGTGTAGCGTATTTTTTAGGGATACACAGTGTTGGATATCTGATAACCAATATGCCATTCATAACAACCTATTTGACGGATATCCACACCTAATTTTAGTGATCATTAAGTCTCTACTGTAGTGGAGTTAACATCATATTAGAAAAAAAAGAAGATATACTTTATTGATCCCAGCGGGGAAATTCCACTCTGTTGCCATACACACACACCCATACTGTAATACACACACACACACACACACACACACACACACACACACACACACACACACACACAAACAGGACCTATACATGATGTCAGAGTGAGGGGTTAGTGTATTGGTCTGGAAGGAGACTTCCCAAGTTCCCAACCCAAGTCCCTGTTATGGTGATGGCCCTCCAGCAGATGGAGACACGAAATACAGTACTTTTAAATATATGTGATATTTATTCTGTTAGTTCATTTTTAAGCTGTTATTGGCTGATACAGATGATTTACCAATATTATGAGCATGTTGGATTCCGATATTTAATTTTAAGGCAAACATTGTCCGATACTGATGTCATGCGAGTGTGTGAGTATTTTTCACAGTATATTAACTGTGTGCTGTGATGGACGGCCTTCTCACTATTGGTTGTTAGTGGCCTGCTAATGTTAGGGGTTTGTTTCTTTGCCACTTTTTATGGACTTTTTGTGAAATATGTGTTTTGCTGTCAAAATAAGACTCCTGAAAATACGCAAACGTAAAAAAAGATAATACATAAAAATCCTGAAATTATTTGTAGAATTATCAGTCCATTGCCACAATCTACCACAATTCTGATCATCAAAGCAAAAAAAAAAAAACTGGTTAAACATCTTTGAGTTTGTGATTGTTGGTTGGACATAACTGATAAAAAATTGGTTAACACAGAAGATAGCAAGTAGCCTTTGCCGTGATGTAATGCCAATGCTTGCCTAAAAAAGTCTAACATATTTAATAAAATTTAATCATTTCGTCTGACTGCGCCTTGGTGTCTCAGGACTTGTGATGGTAATTTTGTCATTATTTTATTTGGCTAAGAGATTAATTCATTTATTTAAAAAAAGACAGCCTCATCTATTGAATCAATCAATAAATAAACAAGTTTTAGTTACAGCCCACACAAAACATGTAGGTTATGTCTTGACTTCCTAGACGTTATATTGACAAGCTAAGGATAAGGATTCCTCTCTCTTAGCCCATCCATGTTTTAACCCATGTCATTGTTCTGGCCCCTTCATGCCCACTTCAAAATCTCCCTTCTTGTCCATTTCTCTCATTCATCCCATTTGTTCTCTGTCCATCTTGCTGTCTGCAGATCCCAGCTGGGGCTCCTGCTCCTTGGGTGTGTTCATCTGCCTGGCCTGTTCTGGGATTCACCGCAATATCCCCGACATCAGCAAGGTCAAGTCCCTGAGCCTTTCACACTGGGAGGACCACGAGGTGAAGGTGAGACCACAGAGACAGCAGCATCTTCCCCTCAGTGCTATATATATATATATTTTAACGATGATCTATTTCAGGATGGGTTTTTTCATGAATATCAAGCAGCTGAGATCCAAAGACAGAATTTCTAAATTCCCATCCACCCATAATTAAGCCCAGATATATCCCTAATTTGGACCAAAATGGACAGAATAATAATGAGACCTTTGTTGTTCTTCTTGCATTGCATCTTTTCAATGTGTTGGAGGGGTTGCTCTCACTTGTGGCAGTCATTTGAAAAAGCTGGTTGGGTGCCGGATTACGGGGCACCAGGGTTGCTGCTACAAGCCATCTGGTCCCTGCACGACCGAAGTGAGAGACATACTCGGCAAATCTGAGTAGTTCTCTGCCAGAAACTGATGGATTGCCCCCTCCGCGTTGGGAGAGTTTGATTCACCTTTGATTCACTGGTCCATCTACGCCCCAACCCTCACCTATGGTCATGAGCTCTGGGTAGTGACCAAAAGAATGAGATTGTGGATACAAGCAACAGAAATGAGTTTCCTCCATGAGGTGTCTGGGCTCAGCCTTAGAGATAGGGTGAGGAGCTCTGACATCTGGAGGGAGGTCAGAGTAGAGCTGCTGCTACTTTGCGTCGAAAGTGGTCAGTTGAGGTGGTTTAGGCATCTGATCAGGATCCTCCTGGGCGCCTCCTATTAGAGGTGTTCCCGGCACGTCCCACTGGTAGGAGGCCCGGGGCAGACCCAGGACCAGCTGGAGGGATTACATATTTCCTCTGGCGTGGAAAGTGTTGCTGGGGAGGGACGTCTGGGGGGCTTTGCCTGGCCTGCTGCCCCCTGTGACCCAGCCTTGGATAAGCTAATGAAAATGGATGGATGGATGAATGACAGTTTGTTTTGTTAACATCCAGCTGCCACCCTCTAAAGTATTGATGTGTACCTCAAAATTTACTAAACTTCTGTGTACTGACTTGTTATTAGGCTGAGCGATATGGAGAAAGTCAAATTTCATGATATATTTGACTGAATACCTCGACATCAATATTGCGATAATATTGGGGTTTGAGTATTGATGCTTTTAGGTTTACACAATGAGATTTTTGAAAAATAATCAACAGTAATGTGGATGTAATGACCAAGTGGGTGAAGGCAAATATTAAAACAGCTATCTGCTCAGCCCAACTTGTAACATATGATCACAGTGGCAAAAATCGTGTTTGCTGCTTTGTTACTTATTTCCACTCTGGCAGTTGTTGTCCTGTACCATGGTTACACAATAAGTCTAGTTTTGCTTCTCAGTGAATAATATTTGGCTGGAATAAATACTTCCTCAGCACTTCTATCGCCAGCTAGGCTCTGAGATGTTGTGACACCCCACTTCTTGCCTTCCTTAAATAATATTATATGAGCTTCCTCTAAATGGTGACTTTTTAGATTTAAGGACACTCCACTGACTAAAAATATGTCAGGCTCGGTGTGTCTGTGTAATATCTGTTCTCCTCTGGCATTAAGAAGAGAAATGTGCTGTCAGCCTCTTCTGTCTTCCAACAGAATGAAAAATACGCTTAAATGACCCTTAAACACAGGAACAATAACAGCTGCTCAACGATTCTAAACAAGTTTTTTTGCCCTTACAAACCTCACAGCATACGCTCAGGGAAGACCTGTATGATATTGTATTCTCTTTAAAGAAATAGTTTGACATTTTTCAAAATAAGCTTATCGACTTTCTCGCTGAGTTAGATGAGAAGATCAATACCACTTTTTTGTTCAGGTTAGCATTAAAGTTAAATGTTTTCCAAAGTTTTTAGATACTGTATCACATCATAAGTCCTGCATCATAAAAGTGATACAGTATTTCAGGTCTAATGATGGATAACTGATCTTACTACAGTGCTGATTATAGAAAAGTACACTATTGACAGAATACTACAGAAAGTACCACTCAAAATGAAACCATCGTGACAGAAAAAAAGTTTTTATTTTGGAGTTTTTATGGGGAAATAAATCAAGTGCACATCAGGACATCGCATTCTTGCCCAGAACATTTCCCAGTGTTCCTGAAACCGGCTCCAGATAATAAATGATGTTGGTACTTTGCGCATCTTTATTTGAAAAACATTTGTCACATTTATCATCTCAGCTCTCTGATTTATGTGTTTATCGTAACATTTTTTAACTGTATTCCTGTTGAGTTCAGTCTTGTGGCTGTGAAACTGGCGGGTAATGTGCCAAGGTGTCATTCGCCCTTGAATAATCTGTTTTATGTCATGTGTGTTTGTGTGTTTTATTAGTTCATGGCAGAGAATGGTAATGAGCTGATGAAGAGGAAATATGAGGCTGCTGTTCCCGTCTACTACTACAAGCCAACCCACAAAGACTGCCAGTGAGTACCTCAGCAATACACACACATAAAACATATCTGCTATCAAATGTACAATTTTTATATGTTCTTTTTAAACGTAGTTTGCAATATTTTATTTTATGCTATATTGTCAGCGGCGTGTGTTTGCATACAGAAATACACTGACAATCCAAATTACACTTAAAGACCCCCTTCAATGACAATCAAGTTTTGTTAACATGTTCATATCGTGTTCATACAAGACATATCATGAGCAAAATAAGCGGTCAGTGCTGTGGCTGAGCATTTCTGCCTTGGAAGTACAGTGTACCAATGACAATGTCAAAAAATCGGGTTCAGACCTCCAGAGTTTGTGACATCACAAAATGGAGGACCCAATCTCATCACATTGTGAGGTGTCAGAGGAGAGGAGGTGTTGCTACATGTTGGTATTTTACAAGCTAGTTTTCAGTTTCACTTCAACTTGTCAGAGGTGGTGAGCTTGTACAGTGTTATCGAGCATTAGCCATCAGGTGTTTGATAATGTAGTCAGTCCAAAGGCTCTGGTTATGTGTGCTCGATTATAAGCAGAGGTTTGTGTGTCTGATGAGCAGAGTCAAAGGTGAGCGGGTTCGCTCGGGCTGCAGATGGCTTTAGTCATAAAGTGTATAAAAATAATTGACGTAGCTACTGTGACGTCACTCACTGGTTTGTGGGTGACTGTTGTTAAGCAATGAGTTTGGCATTATTGCTGTTGCAATCTTGGATTTTTGCAGCTAGAAGTGACCATAATTGGATAAGAGGGTGATCTGACTCATAGACTGTGATGGCATCACGCAGACAGTTTCTTCCAGCGTCAGCCATTGATGAAAAAAGCTGTCATTTCACGTCGGCATGATACTTGGCCAGTCGCCGTTATTGTTTTACGGCGCCTGGTGGCAGGACAATATGAAAGATAAAGAGGCGGAAGTTCGAGTAGGGTGGGCGGGAGGGCTGGTTGATTGGAACGACCACCCACTTTCACCGGTATCAGCCAGGTGATTGCCTCCAGGAAAGTACTATTCTGATGGGATTAGTTTACAAGGGATGTGGACTAATGTCAGTTTACCACAGGATGTCTGTGATATAAATGTCCGATTCGCACATGACAAGAAATCTCCGTAATTCTACCAGAGATGGAAGTGGTAACTCTGTTTGTGCCCTGGCGTCACCTCCCTGTCGGCATGTGCGTGCTACATTGCTTCCTGTAAGCATCACATGAAGGATAATAATAATTAATGATTAGCCCAGTATGAACTGTTGCCCATGATCAGGATTGTGTGCACAATGATTAGCAATATGGATTTACATTAGGCCTACCTAACACAACCAGAAGTCTTATGCCGGCAACACTGAATGCATCTTCAAACACCTCCATCATCGAAAAAACGTGGAAAGCTAGTTGTAAATGCGTAAAAATGGTGGTAAACAGGATGTGACGAAATATTTACATACATTTTTACAGAGGATCGCATTCGCACGGTATTAATATTATCCGAGGTATTTTCTCCGGACCATTTTACAGAAGGTAAAAGTCGTCGTAATTTTTACTGACATTATCCGTAATGATGACAGACATGGCGCGTTTGGACGGGACTAAAATCCCTGGTAATAATTACTTTACTCCACGTTTCCACGTTTAACGGATCTCGTCCGAATAGGGCTTAAGATTGTAAAGCCAAATCCTGTTCTTTTTCCTAAACCCAACCAAGTGCCTGTGTTGGCTAAACATAACCATGTGCGTTTGTCATCGATGGACAATAACATCAATTCATGGTGTTGTACCAACGTAGTACTTTAGAAAAATAAAAATAAAAATAAGAGACTGTATTCAAACGGTGCACTTCCTGTGAAAATGGAAGTGTATTTTGAATTAAGACAATGCATGTAACAGGCTGAACTTGATATGGCGTCCATGACCAAAAGTCAATATGTGGTGAGGTTTGAGTGCGAATGTGTTGTCTGTACAGTTGTCATGAGCGGGTAAATACGCTATAGACCCCAAACTGTTTTTTGCACCACGTTCTAAACAAAGTTGGGCACTTTAACATCTTCTGGAGCCGGCCTCAAGTGGCCATTAGAGGAACTGCAGTTTTTGGCACTTCTGTGTTGGCTTTTTTTTTTCCCAGCCCTCGCATTTAGCGCTTGGGTTCAGTTAATACCAGGAGTGGAACTTTAAGAGTGAACTAGGAGGGAGAAGCACTTCAATATCCTGTAACACGCTCATCAGTTCTGATCTTGACTGAGTTTTCTTTTAACGTTTGAGTAAAACTTTATTAATATAAGATTTTAAAAGTTCTCTTCATCAAATGATGGTTTCACAGGGAAGCTGACTTCCTAACAATGTAATGTTCTCATTTACCTTTGAAAGTTGTGTTTCTGAGCTTGCAGGGCTGAAAGCTCTGTCCTTCGCACAGCAGCTGGAAATCACACAATGCCTTTAGAAATCATTCAGCTCCCCATGTACTTACCTTTAAAATGTTTCAGAGTGAAACACAGACATATTCGGCCCCTGTGACAGCACTCTACCGGAGCACCTTTTGGCAGCGACTCACATTTTCCTGGATATGTCTCTATCGTGTGATTTTCCGCTTTTCCACCAAACTGATTTGCTCAAGCTTGGTCAAGTTGTAGAGGGTGTGTCTGTGGAAAGGTTGCTCCCTCAAAGTCATTCCAAAGATTATAAATGGGATTCAAGTCTGGGCCTTGACTCTGCCATTCAAGACATTTTTGGCATTCTGACTCTGACGTGACTCCAGTAGACCGACACCATGACAGTAAAACTTATAATAGATTATACTGCTGGATGTTGTTATCAGGGCATCATCATCGCTGCTGTAGTCCTATTGTGACACTGATTCTGACAATACAAGCCGACCATTTGAGGTGGTTGGACTGACTGTCAATAGTTTGCTAAAGATTTGCCAGGATATATTTTAAATCAGTTATTTTGTTGTTGTTGTTGTTGTTGTTGTTAATAATTCATCAATAAAACATAATATTAAAGAGACGAGACCTGTTTTGTTTTGATGGAAGGATTGTGGAGAATCCTAGCAGCGTTCACCTCATTATCTTTATCAGTAATGATGAGGGAAAATAGAGTGTGTGATGTATTTCATTTGCAATCAGCAATTGCACGCTGCAAGAAATGTGATTAATAAAGTTGATATAAAGTAAGACAAGAGTGGAGAAAAGGAGGATGGTTTTTAAGAGATGGCTGAAAATCATTGACCACTGAGCCCAACATCGTATGCTTGTGCGCAGACCAGCGAAAGCACGTGAATACACATGAACGCGGTGCCCATGTCTCACGGTCTTGCGCAAGCGCGCACACGTGAGCACAGTGCCCAGAGAGGCAGTCAGAGCTACAGGCTACAATGAGGCAAAAAATAGAGTTCAATGACGTTTTTCCAAACAACTTTTTATGTCGGGGCTTCAGGACACTTGGATCACTACGGACGAGCAGTATGGAGATATTTTGTGGTTTCAGTTATGTGTTTTTGGACGTTGTTCCACCAGTAGAGACCTAACCTCTGTGGCGTTTAATGTGCACCACATACAATGAGTTTAATAGCGAGTGAAGCACCTGTATGTTTGACTGTATGAATACCTGATAATACATATTACCGCCCAAGCCTGGTAATTAGTATCCAACATACATGCATATAAAAGTAAAAAGAAGGTATATGAAAATGATGTGGACAATAATACAATTCAGTAGACACTGCCCACCATTAATTGTTCCTGTATGTGTGTGTTGGCAGATCACCCACTGTCTTTAATCACCTGCAGTTTGAGGATCTTAAACGTTTCAGACTCCTCTCCACTGTGAAATAAGTATTCTTGACAGGAACATTGCCTTGTTCTCAGCCTGAACACAAACGCTAACCATTTCTCATTAACAGCCAGTTTCTCTGCCCTTATACTTTTTCTCCTGCTCTCTAACAAGTTTTGCATCGTCTGTTAAACATCCTGTTTCATACTTTCTCTGTGATGCCTTTTTGCTGCTCCGTCTGATCTCTGCCCACTCATGAAGTGATCATGACATTTTACAATGAAAACGGATCTGATTTTGTAATATTACGTCTAAATGACTCAGTCCTGAGTGTCAGCCTTTTGGCATTGGGTGTGTGAACCGCATTAGTGTTTGCAGCTTGTGAGGGCATGATTCTTTGAGACATTCATTTAGTGTGCCACATCACCCCTTGTATCTGCTATTAGAGTTGCTGTCAGTCATCCACAAACAATAGACACTGATTTAATGAATAGGTTATTTATCACATACACTTATAACTGCAGGGAAGTAGAGCTGGGGACAAAAATGGCACAAGCTTGTGGCATTTTACATTGTATAAAATATCCCAGTGTCTAGCGGACTTTTCCTCTGCTCATAAGAAGCTGGGGACGACAGCAACATTTAACAAAGGTAATGTTACAAAATTCAGCTCCATTAGGAGATGCACGTCAGGCTACGGCGACGGGTACGGCGTAAGCATGAGAAGGTCCATCCCTGGCGCAGCTCAGCGTGGCACGGTGCGTCTAAACTGGTAATGGAAACACAAATCGGTGCAGCATGGATTTACTCGGCGCGGCCAAAAGTGACAGTGGAAAAGGCCCACAATATTGTACGTGTGCTACTGCGTAATTTCATTCATCATGAGTATTTAGCATAGCATGTGCAACTTATAGACTGATGTGTGATGATTTATAATCCTTCTAAATTTGCAACAACTTCATGTGATCGTAAAAAGCAGTTTGTATTTTGCTGCTGACGAAAGAGAAGAATAAAACCAACCACCACAATTTTTAAAACCATTTCTGAAGCAATTTTGTCAACTGTCTTTGCTGCAGACCTGTCTGTGGGTCACCTCCACATTACCTGTAGACACACTTTGACGGTCTTGTCGTGTGTGTTCCTGTCGCTGCACCGGCCACTTCCCAATCAGGAATGTTTGGAATTCTGTGTATGTGAAGCGGAGTTTTCATGAAAAACTCAAAACCCAAATGATACACAAGCTGCTACAGTCGAGTCCAACCCTCTGGCTGACAATGTCTTTGCTCGACCGAAAAATGTAGTGTGTGTGTGTGTTGAATAGAAGGATCTGTAAAAATTTGCCTGAGGGCATCTCAAATTTCCACGCCCTTCTCTCCTCACACACGCACACACATTTATACACACATGAAGTTCATTGTTCGATCATTAATAATAAAGAGTGGTGCAGAGGAAGGTGGGTAGGAGAGAGGGAGGAAACACTTCACCTCTTACTCACCTCTCACAGCTGAATCAGCTGGATTCAGCTTGACCCATTAGATTTTTATTGGCCTCTTTCTTCACAGAGTCACACACACACACACACACACACACACACACAACACAGGACAAGTGAACTGTAGACAAAGATTTCTTTACACTCTGAGCCAAGTTTCCTGTCATTTTGTCATTTAAGGTAGAGTTTCAAACAAACTAGTTTATAATATGTTAGCTATTCTAGAGCTTCTGTCAGGTATCGGGTTATCCAGGACAGATATTTTCCCCCATATTTTCCTCCTCACAACCTTCATTTCACAAAATATCTCTGTCCACACCAGAGCACTTGTCTTCGGCAGTCTCTCTCTTTGTGTCAAAGGTTGAAAGTGTTCAGGCTAACAACACCTTTTTCAAGGCAGCAATCATCACCATTGATTCTGCTTCAATATAAGATTAAAGGATCTCGCTCAAAGTCATGAGTGATGCTCTGGACGGGCCACTTTTTCTTACACTTCTCATCGGCAACAATCCCACTCTCAACATTGTCCTGCTGATTCGACTGGGCGGAAGAGATGGCTCCATTTGTCCACGACGCGGTGCAATTATAGAGACTTTAAGTACAAAGTAATTATTAGTCCAAGCAGTGCTAACAAAATTTAAACAAACTGGCAGTCTGCCATTGTTGTTGATTCTGGCACATGCTAATTATACAGAGCAACAATGGGCATGCATGAATAAAGGAGATGACGTCAGAGTTTTGAAAAAAATCTGCACCTTTAAATGTTTTATTTTAAAACTCCATTTGTGGACGAGAGGCCAAAGTGTTGAGGAAAATATCATTTTTCAAAGATATCTGTAGTATGTGTAGGTAGAGCCCGAGTTTCTCCAAAATGTAGTACTTGGACTTGTTTTTTAAGTTAAATATTTAGTGCCATTGGGGTCAATCTCTACTTACATTTTGAGTTGTTGCTATGGATTATATTTATTTATTTCTACTAAGGTCGTTTATACTTTATAAGATATTCTTATTGGCGTCTGGTGTGGGGTTGTTAGCTTACTAGCTAGTTAGTTAAACAGCCATTAGCAAATGTTTATTTTCAGGCATTTTGTGGTACACATATTACCATATATATTTCCAAACATACGCATTTTTGAATTGTGTTTGGAAATTTAAAATTGTCTAACTTCAAATCCCCATTGTTGGCTGTTAGCTCAGCAACTGGGCTGGCTAAAGTGGCTAGCTAACTTGACAATAACCAAGAAAATGCAAAGCCGTCAACACAAGGTTCAGTCTGTCAGTCTATGTACATTGAGTGAGTATGTTTGTTGTTCCATTGTTTCACACAACAGTTGTTTCTGAACTTATGAAAGGTCACTGACTCATGTCCACGCCCGGACCAAACATGAGTGTGGACTGGTAGCTGGGGAGGTGCCAGCCCATGCTCCTGGGCACAGTCGAGGTGCCCTTGAGCAAGGCACCGAATCCCCAACTGCCTCGGGCCCATCCATGGGCAGGGACTATTGAATTTCCCCGCAGGGATTAGTGACGTATATTTCCTTCTTCTCCTTGAAAATGAAAGCAAAGTAACCGATCTACTTTTTTTTATCTGCCACAAAGTACACACGAGGCGTATATGACTGCTTTCAGCTGGTACTTGTTTTTCAAGATACCTCTATTAACATAACATCTGTTTGTGTGTGTTCAGGACGTTGAGGGAGCAGTGGATCAGAGCAAAGTACGAGAGGAAGGAGTTCTCTGAGCCTGGGAAGAACTTTGTATATGAGAAAGGTGAGTGTTTGTGTAAACACACACACACACACACACACACACACACACACACATATATGCACGCACATATACAAAAATTCACTCATGCTAACAAATGACCTTTGTTGATTTCCTGCAGGAACTAAAGATGACTCGTTGATGAAGAGGGGGCGGGACAATGGGCAGTTCTTCAGCAGGCGTTTTGTCCTCTCAGAGAGGGAGGGGACTTTGAAGTATTTCACCAAATATGACGTAAGCAGCAGCTTTCAAGTAGACTTTGAGTGGCCACATGCAGCTAAACACACTCTTAACCTACACAGAACCGTGACCGCAAGACAGCAGTAACCCACTGTAATTAGACAACGTCCTAGTTAGTGTCGTTTGAAGGCAGGAGTTTTCTTTCAGCACATGTGCAACACCCACACACACACGCGACCACAACACAAATACCTTAATTAGAGAGCCCTTTCAAGAAATCAAATGTTCTGCAGACAACACCCCCGCTTTATGTGCTGCAGTATTTTTACACACAGCTTATAACGCACTCATACATACCTACCAAAAGCCTCCGAAAAGTTTCTCTACCTGCTCCCTCTGCTGCGCCTGAGCGTGCTCAGACAAGCTTAACCAGCAGTCTGTCCTCTGTCAGTGTGGCTGATTCTCTAAGCTGTACACCACCCAAACCAATTAGGGCTGGAAGCACTGGGAGCTCTTTGTTTGTCACAGTAAACCAGCTCAAGGGAAGTGGGAATAATATATTTTAAAAATGGAGAAAAAAGACTGTCACTCTCCTTTTGTTCACATACAGTATGTCCTGACATGCAGATATTTTTTTATTATGTTTTTTTCCCCTGTTCTCCAGGACTGCTCTCCTGTGAAATATTTCACTTCATATTCTCTTGGTGACTCTGCTACAGCACAAAACTAAAAACCATCGTCATACAGTCACAGCGGTGATAAAAGTGTGCTTCAGGCTTTTTCAGCCACTGAGCTGGTTGTGTTTCAGACGAGCCAGGAGGTGTGTCAAATATTCAGGCTCAAATAACACTCTGACTTCTTGCTACTAAACAAATTTGTCTCACTTACACTTGCTATATTTGTCATGCTGGGAGAGCCGATACTCACAGTGACAGAAAAGTGTAAAATCTAATCAGCTGTCAGATCTCCAGTGTAAAAACACGGGGGCGTCTGCTTTCTGTTAAGGTCAAGGGCAGAGGGTACACACAGACACAGGTTCTGGTCCTATTTAAATTCAAGTCAGGACAGAATAAAGCACAGCTTCCACAAACAGTTTTGGCTGGGATTAGTGTCGGTCTCAGACACGATTGTTATCAGTGATGCAGACTGATGTGTAGATAATAGCTGTAGATATTATTTTCATGGTTAGGAAGAGCACAAAATGTGGCCCCAAGCCTTGAAACCCTGCACACACCTTGACTCCATAACAATACTAATAATAACATAATCATTTTTTCTGGTCAAGCAGTGGCAGCAGTAACACAAGTTTTTCATTTGTTTGTTTTTTTGTTTGTTTTTAATGCTGCCTGGTCAAAAAAAGTAAGGTTTATTAATTTGTCGCAGTACATTTCACCACAATTGCTTTGTTTTTATCCATTCATTTACTTTTAAAACAATTAACAGAGCTATATTTAAGATAAAAGACTATCAGGGTAAAATAGAAAAGGTTAAAACAGGTGAGAAATAGGGGTGGGCGATATGGCACTAAAATAATATCACGATATTTCAGGGTATTTTTACACCAGTTATATTCTTGACAATATTACAAATATTGTATATTATTATAATATTACAAATTACAAAAAAAAATAATAATTCAAGAGCACAAAATGATACGAAATAAGTCATATAGTTTTACAGTTTGCTTCAAATATTCAGTAAAAGCTAAACAAAAATGATCTAATTTCTTTAGTTTGTGAACAACAACAGTAACTCAGAGTGAGATTCAGATTGTATACACAATATTAAGAACTCAACAAAATAAAATCTACCACAGATTACACATTTAAACAGCTCCCAAGTAAAATCTCAAATGATTGAGTTGTTTTTTTCCACCTGGACCTTTATGCTCTGCCATTTCTCCTCTAATCATCATGCTGTAACCTGTGACAGGCAGTTATGATACCACAACTATCACACATTCACATATGTGTAGTTTCTGTCTAGCCATGAGCGTAAGTCGCTAAAAGAGTCTGAGAAGTCTGGAGCTGTTCATAAAACATGAGGACGCCACAGTTTATTCCACAATTCTGAGCTGCTCTCTTTCTGGAACCACCACAGTGTCAATAATAATTTCGCTTTCAGCCATGCTTGTTGTTGCTGTGGGTAACAGTATGACGTCAATATGTCAACAAGTTTTTCAGACCATATCAAAAATTTGACCAGTATTATCGTGAATGAGGTGATATGGCACAACCCTAGTGAGAAAAATAAACATTATATGGAACAAAATCAACAATCAGCTATCTCACATTTGTGAGTCAGAGTCATTTCATATTAACAAAGTGTGCATGCACTCTTTGAAACCCTGGAACCATCCGATTTACAATGACTGGTCTTGGATTGATCCTAAATTCCCTGAAGAGAAGACACGTCTGCAGTTGCAGTATATAGGCTCCATGTTGCTGACCCATGCATTTTCAAGGCTTTTCATTCCAATTCAGGTGCCAAAAAAAACACAGGGACTTGCAGTATAAACTTGAAACAGAATAAGGTTTTGGAGAGATGCATTCTCATGCCATTCATAAAGCCATCAGACCAGAAGCTGCTGTGAGTCCACGGGATCAAGTAATACAGTTTCTTTCTATTGTTAAATATTAGAGTGAGTCAAAGAAATAGAAAGGTGTGTATTAGCGGCTTAAGCCCTACAAAGGAGTGCACTTGTTTTGTTTGTGTGTACGCTCAAGTGTGTCTTTTGTGTTGGTACAGATAATACAGTCATGATGATAATCAGGAATTCTACAGGTCTTTTGGCCAACATAAACAAACTTAGGCCTACCGAAGACACACACCCAGTCAATAAGATGGGGAGACTGGCTTTCTATAGTTCTTCTCCTACCTCTAGTCACCCACGAATGGGCTATTTAAGTGACACTCCCACACCACAGCACAACCTTGTGGCTTTTCTCTTCAGTTTCTGATTTGGTTTGAATGCAGCCTAACACACAAACACACTCCCTCTCCCTCCTCTCCTGCAGGCTAAGGAGCCCAAAGCAATAATCAAGGTGGACACCATCAACGCAACCTTCCAGCCCGAGAAGATAGGAAACCCCAACGGCCTGCAGATCACCTACCTCAAAGACTACAGCACCCGCAACATCTTCGTCTACCATGACAACAGCAAGGTCTGTATCGCTGTACTGTGTGTCTGTGTGATCAGTGATCAGTGGATATGACAGAACCTGAAGAGATAGACAGAAAATGTTAACTGTTTCCAGTGATGCAGCGCAGGACTGTGAAATAATGACAGACTTTCCTTAGGTTTTTTCCCTTCCCTGTTAACTGACTTAAATGCAGCGTAACTTGGCCACCACAGGGGACATGTGTCATCCATCACACTGAGGGACAGGCATGTGTTAAAACAACCTGGTTTGTGTTGTTGTGGGCGCGTCTCCAAACCTTTTCCAATCATCTTTACCAATTTTTGTTGGCTGATGGAATCCATTAGCAGATGACATTCAAGCCCCACATCTGTCACTCTGTGTCGCTCATTAATACACATTGAAATCTATGGAATAATTAGGTGTCAGCGTCAGGACGAGAAGCGATTTGTGATGGTCTCAAAACAACATCAAAATCCTGAACTCATTTCTGATTTTCTAAAGCTGCACATTAATATTTCATTTTGACAGACTTTAAAGAAACACTATATTTACATGCAGACTAAATAAGAACACAGTGTTGAGCAATATTTTGGACACTAATTTAAGGCGTCCTGTAGTTAAACGTTGGTTTCAATAGGAAGACGTGTGACCTTGACAGATATGCTCCAACTCATATTTTCTTTGCAATCAGTGGAAGCAAAGGTCATGAATAGGTCACAAATACAAGCTGCTTTTAGCAACTATAAATGGGAAAAAATACTTAGAAATCACAATCAGTACTGATCTGAGCAAACATGAAGAGACTGAATTCAAAATCATTATTATAGTGAGATTGTTTTTAATAATTTTCTGGCTGAAACCAGGTCACCAAAATTGTTGATAACACCAATGCACTATGATGAGATTTATTTTAGGGATGCAATGATATGGATTTTTCAACCGATATGCACAACCAATGATTACCTGCTTCTCACGGCCGATAACCGATAATTTCACATTTCACATTTAACCTGTGGTTCATGTACGCCTGAGGGTAAGAAAGGCTGAGATGTAGCGAGAAAATATGGATGATTTAATATTCCATAGCTCTAACTAGGGACTGACTGATAAGGTTTTTTCAGAGCTGATGCCAGTACCGATTATTATGAAACAGAGATACCGATAGCCAATATTTACAACTGATATATGTCTGCTGTAAACCCACCCACACACACACACACACACACTCACACACTCACACTTAGACACACACATAAATGCAGGGACTGTAATGGTAAGGACTAAACAGTAGCAGGCTATTATAACAACACTCATAAAAATGGTAACTGAGGAAACGCTATCATGAGTAAGGAGACACCAGAGGCGGGATAAAAACTCAGAATAAAGAAAGACATTTTAGATCTTTCAATAAATAGGAAAATAAATAAGTTAAAAATAAATAAATAAGTAGGGAAGTTGAAGAATATGCCAACTAAATAAAAACAGATTAATATAAAATCAATAAATAAATACACAATAATCATAAATACAAAATTTAAAAAACAAAATGAAAATCAATAAAAGAAAAAAGATAATAATAAAATAAAGGAGAGCTCAATTAAAAGCCAGACTAAAAAGGTAGGTCTTGAGTTTGCTTTTAAGAGCCTAGAGTGGTATGTGCAGGCAGTGAGAAACGTGCCAGGGGCAAAATAGTGCAGCTCAGGAAAACAAACTTTATATCGGCATATCGGTGGAAAAAATCACTGATACCGATAACCCTAAAAATTCCGATTATCTGCTTTAACCCTAATCAAATCAATGTGACATCACTACTGTTAACTTAACAAAAACAAAGAACAGTTCTGATTCTTTCATACCTGCCGACATTAGGCTGTGGAAAAGAGGGAGATTTTCTGGGGTACTGTGAAATAACTCTACAAATGACCACGATAAATACAAGGAGGAAAGTAAAATGACTTTTAATTAGTGTTAAATTTATAGTTAATGGTAGGAGAGAGGGAGATGATGAAGCCCAGTGTTAATATGTAGAAAAAACACACTGCAGAGTGGAGTCTCTACTAACAGAGACAAACACTGACAGCTGACTAATATGGCGCCGTGTCACCGTCCCACGACAGATAAACCTACAACTACCAAGCAGAATAGCGATGAGCTATTGATTCACCTCACACATCAACACTCAACTCAGAAAAACAAGCGGCTGTGTCTCTCACACACGCAGCCAGATAGAGAGATGCTCCAGACTGGGTTGCTAGGTAACAATACAAGTAATTGCTAACTGTAGCTTATCATTAGGTTATTAATAAGTTTTATAACAGAGTTGAGCCTTTTCAGCATTGCCAGGTGTACGATAATTAGCGTATATTTGTTCGATAATTATATCTGTAGATGAGGCCAAATGTACGATAATTTGGAAAAAAAGTAAACACTAGAGTGACTATATTTGCCTATAGCGCATCAGTAGGATTGTTATTTGGTTATGACCGATGTACGATAATTTCCCGCAAAATACGATAATTTTGAGTCTCTGCTACGATAATCCTACATTTCCCACCTGGCAATGTTGAGCCTTTTAAAGCTTGGAGTTGGATGTAAGCCGCTGCTGCTAATTAGTTTGTGCTAACAATCTGGAGACGGTCCTTCAGAGCAGCGTCTCACCTGTTGGAAGGTCGAAGATCAAACCCTCAGCGCAATCTTATCGTCTTCCTCTGGAACTGTGAACGACATCCTCACCGCGACATGTTTTGCCCTCTAGACAGCTTGCTGCATTTGTACTTCTTCTCTGTGTTTATTTGCGGCTTGCAAACCAAGTTAAAAGGCACATGTACCGCCCCTCGCTGTGATAAGTGATTACATTTTTGGCGGTGTCATAGCTGTATTACCTGCAGACACTTCACACAAACTTCTTTTGTTCCCTGTCTTTCTGAACGATGGAGGGGAAAAATAATCATCACAGAAGACTCTGTTTCCTCACTCCTGTCTTCACCTCTCTGTCTTCATTAGGAGATCGTAGACTGGTTTAATACGATTCGTGCAGTTCAGCTTCACTATTTAAAGGTGGCCTTTCCTGGGGCTACAGATGCTGAGGTGAGCACACACACACGCACAAAAATCTCACACACAAAAACTGTTTGAAAAAGGCTACCTACTGTCAACAATTCCTGATATTAAAAGGATGATGAAACTGATTTTATGCCTGCTAGTGAGAAACTAACACTGAGATGGTAAGAACATTGTTGCTGTATTGATTACTTACTGTACATGTTGCACACTCCTTTTTCCAAAATGGACATGTAGCTCTGAAACCCTTTGTATTCTCACACTCACCTTGCTGTTTTCAGCTGGTACCCAAACTTACCCGTAACTTTCTGAAGGAAGGATACATGGAAAAGACAGGTCCCAGGGTAAGTTACACACACACACACACACACACACACACACACACACACACACACACACAGACACACATATGCACACACACAAATACATACTCACTGCAGACTTGTTTCTGAAAACATTCACTAGTGGTTCCCAACTGGTGGGTCACAGGTCCATTCTGAGTGGGCCGCAAGTAGAAGAGATCTTCATAAATCAGTGATTGTAAATCTTGGTGTATTAGAAAAAACAGGGATGTCAGAGTAAGCTTTGAAATATAATATACAGCAACATACTATATTCAAAATGGAGGATTAAAATCACAACGAGCCTTTAAACCAAATAAAGATAAATACATTAGGTATCTCTCGACAGTGTAGCCAGTGATAACAACTGTGGTATTCATTTCAAATGGAATTTAATTCCAGGGGTATGGAGGTATTAATTAACAATAACCAGACCTCCCTCAGAAGAACAGAACTAATCACAGCATATTTGTCAGTGGAGTCAATATAAAACCCTGTTCCAAAATACCTGAGGGGCTCTATGATCTGAGGCAATTATAAAGAGTAGTAGTAATTACAGGGAAATGTCCACATGTACCTCTTTTAAAGTAGAAATCCAAGTTAAAATTGCCAACCATGTTTTCCTAGAGACATAATTATACCCCTGCACTGAATCATATTACTCATTGCAGCAATAATTTAGCTTTATAATGGGATTATGTTTATGAGGAAAAAGGGGAAAGTTACCCACATGGAATTAAAAAGGAAAAAACTGAAACTTATGCAGTTGTGAACTGGGTTACCACCCAATATTCGACCAAATGTTAGTTGACCAGAAAGGTCATTAGTCGACAAGATGTCATTGGCTGGTTAGTCGCAGGGGGAAAAAAAGCAGTCAGGTTAATTTCCAGGGCTGGTACCTGCGGTTATTCCACAGGCTAGTTAACATGTCGGGCAGGAAATCCAAAGTGTGGCATCATTTTGAGAAGGTGAAGGACGAACCCAAGGTGATATGTAAACTCATCTTCATTGGTCGACTACAGACATGACGTATCATGTGAAACATGGAAGTAGCTACATGCCTATTAGCCCACAGCGTCATTAACAGGCGGCTCGCTCAGTGTGTGACGTGCACTTGTAGATAAAATATAGGCCTATATTACTGAAGGTTCATTATTACGGCTTTGTATTTCTCTGTAATGTAGCACAGTGTTAACAATGTTACTGATACTATTCTTTCTCACACCTTCAACTCAAACCACCAAAAGATATCATCGACTATTTCGTAGGAGGAAAGTTCTTAGTCAGGCGCAGCACTAATTTTGTATTGGTCACGAGTGATTTAATTCTCCTGTGCAAATGTGTTTCTCATAAAACAGACACCTCAAGAATAACATGAGTTTCCTGAATTATAACCGTCATTAGTAAATAGAGCTTGACTTTTCTATGATGGACTGATGTTATTCTGTACATATGATATGCATGTTTAGCCTTCATCCTACCGGCATATTTAACCTACAAGGACTACCAACTGACCTCCCCGAAGATCCCAAGAATAAACTACTGTAAGAAACAGCAATCAAAGCAAAACTCTTCTCAGAACATTACAAAACTGCATCACAAACGGGCCACGGAAAGCTGAGCCCGGTGGAATTGTCCCTCTCGCTTTCCTTACAGTCAAGATGGGGACAAAGATAACATAAAAGGGGCTCAATTTATCTCTCTTAACTGTAGTGGATCATAACAAATCTGGAATTAATCTGCAGATGTTACGGTTCAAAATAAGATTTATTTATGGATGTCAATTTTTTGAGCCACAGTGAAGGTCAAAATGTGGCCTGCAACAGACTAGATAAGGCTTGTAGCTTTTAGCCAAGGCCTATTTATGGAAAACTTCGACTTTGTCCTTGAGGATACGGTTCTAAATGTGCACACAAAATATTAGGCTGATTGGTCCAGTAGTTTGGTAGATTAGGTGCAGACAGACAGATAAACAAACACACACAAGCAAACACATGATCCCCTCTATCATGAGATGAAGTCATCATGAACAAATTGATTGACATTCAAGAAAAATTGCAATGAAATGAGGCACCTGTAAGATATGAAACTTTGGGGTCTGAGGGTACTTCAGTCGGTAGGATGAGGGAAAATGTAGTCTTGATTACACATTAACACATAGAGACAATTGAGACATAAACCAGGCTTGATCCTGAATAGCTAGACACAGCTCCTCCTCAAATCTCCTCCTGTGATTCCAGCTCCCACTCTCCCTGCTTTAATTGAATAGGAGCTGAACTAAGAGGTTAACTAGCCCAGCTGTCAGCGTAGCAGCTTTCCACTGCTGCCTGACAGGCTGACTGACAGCTGAGAGGACCTACCTGCCTGCCTCGCCGTCCGTCTGTCAGTCTGTGCGAGAGGGAATAAAAGGCTTCCAGCTGAGGATCAACATAATCCTGAAGTGTCAACTCTCAAATACACACACAAACACTAACATATGTCGGAATGAAGCAAACACACAAAGAGATATTGGCACATATTCACGCAGTAATGCACAGTACACCGAAACTTTTATATTAGCAAGCAGGTGCTTTCACACACAGGATTCAGACTCAAGCACCTGTGTAGGAAACACTAAGCATCCGATCCTCAGTGACACAACCGGTTCTGTATTGAGCCAGACACAGACTCTCAGTTTAATCTCCGTCTGTCAGGCTGAGAGATGAAAGGACTCACTAACGTGCTGCTTTGGGCCGATTTGCTAAATGGATGCCATTATTCATTTCCCTCACGCACGTGTGAGACATATTTGCGGAGGGAGTCACTGGCGAATCGAGAAGGGAAAAGTGGGTTGTTTAGGCTTATGCCACAGTGAGAAAATCAAACACTTTTATGAGGACAATTTGGCAGCAGTCAGGGACATGAGCGTCCTCGTTATCTGAAGCTCGGCTCACTGAAAAGAGCTTAGGCTGCTTGTGCACTTCACTACACTCTCTGCTTCATATTCTTCGGTAGCTGCTTTGAGCGTGGATTTGGATCTGCTGCAGTGATGTAAACTTTCAACCGTGACAACAAGTTTGACTTTTCAAATTCAGTATATATCAGAGTTCTGACAGTAGCTCTATGAACATTTCGACGTGGCTGCCAAGGAGAAAACCAGTTTTGGTATTAAGAACAGAAAAAAACATTTCAATCTAACAAGGAAGAGTGCTTTTATATCACTGCCTTTAATACCTGAGATCAGGTTTAATGCACCTTCAAGGTCGAAGGACATTTACCAAAGAATGTGACACTTCCATTTCATAAAAAGGGAAGTATTCTTGACAAAGTGGTTGAATTAGGCTGCAAAGACATTTTGATCAGTCAAGCAAAACATAAATAAAACACCAGCAGCGCACACTCATCTGCAGTTCTCTGAGTCCCCATGAATTTTTAATGTTTTAGAATTGTTGCTGGTACAAATATGCCCTTTTCTGACTTTGACTTTTAGTGCTGGAACAATTAGTCTCCACTGACGAACAGCTAGAAATGAATTGGCCGCAATTTACATGATTTATTTTGCTTTTTTGAGAAGCTATAGGCTAAAATTGGGATACTGAATTTGCTTTGTCTGGGAGGCCTTTTACAAAATGACAGAAGGCAAACAGACATTCATTTATTTAACAGATTTATCAGTGTATATTATATATATATATTTCAAAATGTCATCAGAACAATTGGATCCAATTCTGACAGTGAAGCAAGTCATTTTACGGGGGTTGTGACATAAAAAAAATAAAATAAAAAACATGTATCCACTAATTCACAGACGTCTCTTTCGCCATGTAAGTCATGTACCATGTAACTGCAAGTTGAGCATCCCTGGGCTAAATGGTGATGTGCAAAAATTGTCGCAGCGGCAGTTCATAAAAACAAAATGGACTGTTTTGTCTAGGATTTATCCCCATAAAACTCATTTTTACACCCAGGAGCAATACAGTAGTGAACTCCCTTTGTCCTCTTCTGTCCTGTGGCTCATCAGTCTCTATCTTTCACTGTTTCAGTCATTTATATCTTTTTCTTTCACCATCTGTTGAAATCATCAAAGGCAACTGACCCGTGATGTCACGGGTCATGTTACTGCGAGATGGTGGCACTCTTGCAACTAAAGATATAATGTGGATTCTTTCTTTCTTTCTTTCACATTCTACATTTGTCATGTTTGTTATGTAACTGTTGATTAGAGTGGAAATCCATTTAGTTAATTATGTTAACTTGATTGACTGCTCGGTATCCACTTAAACAATCGACAGTCTTAGATGAAGTATCGGGAAACTCTGATGCATGAATTCCTAGTACAGAACAATCAATTTAAGAGCGTATGAGCATGAATCATATTTAACCTAGACACCAGACAGACACCACTATTGGTGCAAGGACAGAGCTGCTTTGTGTCTCTTTCAGTCTTGCTGTGTCTCACTCACCTCATGTCTGATTGTCTCTGCCAACTTTCTTTTGTCTTTGCAGCAAACGGAAGGCTTCAAGAAACGCTGGTTCACTCTGGACCAGAGGCGACTCATGTACTTCAAAGATCCGCTGGTACGGCATCTTTACACACACCTACACACATCGGGAAGACTCTATTCTAGGCATCAGCTTTTATTTCAAGGCCTTAGTTGATGCCTGAGTAAACACAGTCCAGCCTTGATGGAAATCCTGTGCTCTAAAAAGATATAAATGAACACCATGCGGAGTGGGAGGAGGGTTTTTTTTTCCATAAAGTAAATTAGATTGAGTAGACGATGTTGGGGATATGAAGCTATGAGTCAGTGGGGAGTGATATAAGGTACTTTCATTCAAACGTAATGTTATTATGCACATGGCATTCATTGCCATGGCCTTACAGTATGGACTGCCTCAAAGTGAAGTGAAACACTACCCTGCAGAGTAGCTATATCCTGTAAAGTAGAGACATTGTGAAAGTGAGATTCGGTCATTGGATGATTAGAGCTTTTATTGCAGTCGTTATCACAGAGACTTGCCTCGGGGGGGGTTCAGATTGCCCAAGACTTGACTAAATACACATCAGATAGCCAAGCCTGATTAGCTCAGCATTGTTGCTGATGCAATAGTGCAATGGAGAGGTGCAATAATTATAGGTGACCGAAACGTCCGACTAACCTCGAGAGTGTTAGACAAGAACAATTGGTAGATGAAAGGAAGAGGAAGTCTAGTGAAGTAGAGTGTGGACTGGGAATTTGTGGAGGAAGCTCAAAGCAAGTGTAATTTGATCACTTGGATAGTGACTAAATTATGCATGTTTGATGTTGTGTATACAATGGTTCACTGTGTGTGTAAGTGCAGTTGATTCACACTTTCAGAATGAGACGAACATCTGAGACGAACAAGTAGTGTCACCTTTCAGCAACAGCAAAACAAAGAAAGTTAAAGAACTCGACTGTATCTTTTTAAATGATGTCATGCAACAGGTGCTTGTACAGTATGCTGAAGTGTCTTTGAGCTCTTCACATCTTCTGTGAAGCGAGGCTGATAAAAAATATGTATGTATACTCATGTCAATACCCAAGTCAAAAGTCCTGCCATTTTGACTGAGGATGCATCATAATGCACATTGATAACTGGCAAATAAACTCAGACGGGACAATTAGTGCTACTCTATTGATGCTGTCCTTGGCACAGCATAAATGCTAATGTCAGCATGCTAACATGCTGATGGGTTGCTACTCTGCCCCTTCTTTTGCCGCCTTTGCATTTCTAGACTTTGCTCTGGTGTGAGATTTTAAAGAGAATTCTGGCGTCATAGAACCAAAAGAGGTGTGATGGGCATGTTTAAGACAACAGTGGCGGCCTCTAATACATATAATACATTGGCAGCACTTTATAAACAATAACAATGGCATAAACATGGCAATAACAGTCATTTTGTAATCTGCTCAGATGGTAGAAACCCCCGGACCTCATTGTTTCTCCAATTTGTGGACATTTTTCAACTCTTCTTTGAGTTCGCTGCTAACTGCTATTAGCTGCTTTTTAAATTTCCCGTGGGTTCGCATGCTAAACCTGTCCTGTCAATGATCCTGTCCTGCCTGCTGTCCTTTTTATACAGACATCAGTCGGTGCTGTTACTACCTCCTGACGTGGCTGAAAGGCGAGACAACTCTGCCCCCCCATTTTGCGATCGTACCGTATATAAAGAACAGCAAGGCGCGTAAAAAAGCACAATATTCCCACTTGAACAGGCAGTGTTAAAGGGGCTTCTGACAATACTAACATGCTGATGTGAGAGGTATAAAATTTACTGTCTGCTGTCAGTACAAATCTTTTTTTGTGATATTCTTTTGAATTTTTGGCATTTCTACAAATTGTTTTAAACGCAAATTGAAAATGCACATAAAATAGGTGGATCGAAATGCGCCTGGAGTGTGCCAAGGGATCGGCAGTCCGTTTGAAAAAATTTCATAGTAATCCATCTCAGCAATTGTTGAGATATTTCAGTCTGAAGGTTGAGAGCTGAGAGTAGCACTAACCTAAAGTTTCTCTTTGTCAGAGCACCCTGAATTCAGCAGTATTCAGCTGATGTTTCTGTCATTCTCCCTCTGTTTGAAGGACGCCTTTGCCAAGGGCGAAGTGTTCTTGGGAAACAAAGAGCACCGTTACAGCGTCTCGCCCGGCTTACCTGCTGGCACCTACTGCAATGGCGCCTGGCAATACGGTATCACCATAGACACGCCTGACCGCAGCTTCCTGTTTACTTGTGAGTCGGAGAGCGACCAGCAGGATTGGCTGAAACACTTCACTGATGTCATGAATGCTCCGATGTCCCCTCAGGACTACACAAGTAAGAATACAGAACTTTTTCATTGTCGTTAAATATTTAATAGCCACAAGCCCTTATAATGAGCTGCTGATTACTTCTTTTGTAAGTGACTGTTGCTGTTTTTTCACATCAAATAGTTACTTTGCTCCACAGCGGCACAATGGGAGAAATGATAAGCCACACAAATGAATTTACACTCAACACAAAAATAATTATTTACATTCAAATAAAATGACAGAGGTCACATATAGTGCACTGTACTGAGGTGGAGGCTCTGTGAGGCTGTAGGGCTTTGTGCATAGAAATCCAGATTGTGGGATGGATAGTTCTTACCTCATTGTCAAGTGGTCAAACATGGAATCTACTGCTGTGGAGAGGTTGGCAACAAAACGTATTTTAGCCACCTTAAAATGTCCAGCCTAAAAAATCAATATCAGTTTGAGTGAATGCTATATTTAGAATATTTTCATGGCTTTACCTTAATGTCAGACAGTAATTTCCAATGGGAAAATGAAGCCGTTGAATCGCTCTCTTCAAAGCCAGACTCCATTGAGAAAAACGGTAATTTACATTGCTGAACACAGGAGCTGCTCATCTACTGCTGCCGAGATCAGTTAGTTTGTGCTATTGTGAGACTTAATGGGATAGTGCACCCAAAAATGAAAATTCAGCCATTATTTTCTCACCGATATGTCGAGGGAGGCTCAGGTGAAGTTTTAGAGTCCTCACATCCCTTGTGGAGATCCAAGGGGAGAGGAGGTAACAACACAACTCCACCTAATGGAGGCCCCAGATTCAAACATCCAAAAACACATAATTGAAACCACAAAATATCTCCATACTGCTCGTCCGTAGTGATCCAAGTGTCCTGAAGCCCCATTAGCTATGTTTCCATCCAAAAGTGATTTGAATCATTGGGAAATGCGCATTAAAAGAAATACGAATCCTGTGTATTTCCACTAAATGTACGGACTTTGGTGAAAACTATGAACTCACGCGAGTTTTCCGCAGAACCGGAAACAAAACAAGTCTCGCATTCTTCTTCTTCTATGTTTTCTGGCAGTTGGCAACCAGGTTGTAAATGCATTACTGCCTTCCTGACCTGTAGTGTGGAAATCACCATGGAGAGAGGTGCGCTAGGTCAGAATTATTTCGAACATAACTGTTTCCATCCCCCATTTTGCGAATCAACATTTTTTTGAATCAACCAAAACCCGGCTAAAGCGAGCGTATTTTAGTTTGTGCAAATCAGGGGATTTTATTTCGAATTTTGGCATTTCCATCATAAATTTCCGATGCGATACTTCTAGTTGTGCATCTAAACAGGCTGATGAAAACATGGCTATTGTAGCCTGTGACTCTAACTGCCTCTGTGCACCGCGCTTGCCTTGCAATAATACAAACAAACAAACTGGTTGAAACTGCGGTAGACCAGCAGCTCTTGTGTTCAGCAAGCTTAAATTACTCTTGTGTCAGTGGAGTCTGGTGGCTTTGACGAGAGCGCAGATGGGGAACTGAAATTGTTAATGGCCTCCTCGTCAGTAAAGGCTGTCTGTCTCAATATAAAGCGGTGAAATTATTCTGAATATAGCGTACACTGAAACTGACACTAATTTTTTTAGGAAGGATATTTTCTTTAGGTGACTTAAATATGGTTTAATACTGCCCCCATCCGGAGCACTACATTACTTAGCTTCTATGTCAGTATTCCAGCTTGTTTCTCCAGACTGGAGGCGTGCCAACGTACTACACCGACTGTGGATAATTACCTCATAAACCTGCACATCACTAGCTCCAAACTATCCCTTTAAGTACAGTGCTTGAGTAAATCTAAATCGATGCATTCCACCACTGGTTGTGGGAAAATACATGTATAATAAAAACAGTAGTAGCTGCCATGCTAGCTCCATACTGACTATATTCACATGCTGATGCATTGCAGGTAATATATACTATTTTCTTGTTCAGCATGTTAGCATGCTAGTATTTTCTCATTAGCACTCAATACAAAGTACAGCTGAGGCTTACAGGCTGCCAATAGTTGTTGAGACATTTCTTTCTGAATCAATAATATGCGACAGAGAGAGTGGATCATTGTGCTTTTGCTTCGTGCGTTAGAGAGCAGTGTGTTTCAATACATTTCTTTTACACTGTCATGAAAGACTACACTTGTGTCACTATAAGAATCACAAGATTGAATGTTAAAAAGGGCAGATTACTGCACATGAATGGAACACCAGGACTCTGATGTATTGAAAGGATTTGTCTGCATGGGTTAAAGAGCACTTTATTCTAACTTTTTACTTTGATTTGTATTAAAGTGGAAGCCTTGTTCAAGCACAGGCATTGATGGACCGGCGGCCTGTGGGACCATCTCCGCTCCTCTCTTCCCAGCCCATCACCAATCTGACACAGGACTCACTCATATCAGCTCTGCCTCTGAGCGTGCCGTTGTACCAGCATTTGATCTTCATCATTACTATGGTCAGACTGGAGCTTGTTCCAAGTCCCAGTGGTGTTCTTTGACAGTGGGGTTAGAGATGCAAACAAGAGGACCAATGCAACATTCAGTGGGAAATTAAGAAATAGAAATTCTTGATAACCAATAAGATTGTCTTTGATTTTGTTTTGCTGTGGTGTTTTTGCACTGCGCTGGTCAACCAAACAGTCAATGCAGTTCTACAACACATTTCTTTTTCGGACTTCTTTTTCATCATTGTAAAATAATGAGTTTCTAGGTTTGTTAAATAATTAATGTGAGATTTAAGAAAATGGCATTTAATGTGACCGGTGCCTTGGTCCTCTTGTATCGCATATTTTATGTTAAAGATCCAGTGTGTAGGATTTAGGGGGATATTTTGGCAGAATGAAATATAATTTAATACGTATATTTTATTAGTGTATAATCACCTGAAAATGAGATCACTGTGTTTTTATTATCGTGGAATGAGCCATTTATATGTGCAGAGGAGGTGAGTCCTCGTCCACTGAGATCACCAAGTTGCACTGCCGTGTGTCTACAGTAGCCTGGAGCAGACAAACCAAACACTGGCTCTAAATAGGGCCATTCACATGTTTGCATTCCCTACCATAGTGAGCAGCTCCTCAACAATGAACATAGTAAAAACACTTTTTTTTAATTAAAACTGCTTTATTCAGTGTTTTACCGGTTTAAATCAGTGGGTCAGTTTAAAGCTGAAAACGCATTGGTGCTGCTGTGGCACGGTGTGACGTATGACGTGTGTTAAGTGACACGCACCGTTCGCTACCAGCTTTTTTTTTTGGCCTGAACTTGTATAGATAACTTCTGGTGAAATCCTCCTGAACCTTTGGATCTTAAGTTATCAGAGGAAGAAGGTGTTTTAATCAGAGAGGAGAGGACGAGACCTCTGAGGATAATTTGGCCTCTGGTAGAAAACTGCTGAACAATAAACACTGAAGGGATTCTAACCAGGAGAAGTTTAAGCTGGTTGCAGTCTGCATTCCTCACCACTAGATGCCACTAAATCCCCCTAAATCTTACACACTAGACCTTTAAGTGTGATAATTGGGTTCTTCTAAAAAGGTACAGGGAGTCAGATTGCTCAGTCAGGTACAGACCATCAGTAGGACAGAAAACAACTGTCTCTGCGTTGGATTCAGAATTCCTTTTGATTTCTCTCTCCCTTTCTTTTTTTTAAGTAATGTCATTCATTGGTTGTTTTATGTAATCTTTGTAACCTCTCTCATGACTTACATTTAGAAAGAGTATTGCAGTCGGTGTAGCTCAATGTATTGTGCTGTTTCAGTCAGAAAAGGTCAGAAAGAGAGGATTTTTTAACCAAAGCAATATCTTCACACTACATGACTTTTTTTATGATTTATTTGCTTTTAAGACAAGTGTTGATTTTGTAAAACTGTTTATAAAATGTGCAAGTATTTCTATCAAAGATGTAACCAAACGACAATAAAGGGGATTTGCAAATGGACTGGGATACAAAAAGCTCAAAGCACTCCAAGCCATTACATGGTGTAACAGTGCCTCCATGTGGCGTACAGTACATATACTAAGTCTTTATTAAAAGCAATACCAATAATAAGTTATTACTACCATTTTTCAGATATACAAAAAAAAACAATTAATACATTTTATTGGTATATTTTTGTTGGTTTTTCTGTTTTTTGTTTAGCGATGTACTCACATTACACATTAATTTGATGACATTTTTAAAAGATATTTCTGTGCTTGTGCATGGCAGACTGACATACCACATGAAAATATTGACAATCACCAATAAAAAATATTTCTTCTGGAAGTTGTCAAGGAATCTTCGTACAGATTTGTGCACAAATTCAGTCATATAAATTGTTTCTTGCTGTCTATTATCACTCTGTACAAACTGAAGGTGACTTATTCCAAAATGAGGTTCCACCCTGAGCCCATTCATTGCACTTTGGTAAAAAGAATAAATGAAATTAAAACTAAATAAATCAATTTGTGAATTTGGTAATTTCATATTTCCAGCAACACCAACTTGAATATAAATTTAAGTACAACTTGGCAAAAACTTCAATGCTTCTTATAATTACCATAGAGAGCAGACATATTAATATGTTTTTAAAGGTTCTTATTTATTTCAGCAAAACTGAAAAGATAAATGAGCTTAAATTAATAAACACGCTCTTTTTTTGTGCGTGCATATTGCCCCCACCTGTGATTTCTGGGTGTCTAAAGCCACAGAGGCAGGAGGCCCATGAGGAATACCTCATAAATCTATAGGCCCATGCTAGTTTTTCACCTATGTGAGAAAAAGGGAGGACAGTGGAGAGCAGAGCAGGGAGAGGACTGTGACCACGAAGACCCCAAAGAACACAGACACAACAGTCTTCTGTCACAGCTGGGAGTCAAATGGATCTGAGATTCATCTGCCATGAATCAATACAGAGGTAAAAATCTAGAAGAAAGAAGACAAGACGAAGGATACCTGGATATAGTACCATTGATGATGAGCTTTTTTCACCCAAACTGGACTGTGGTCACCACATGGATGAAAAAGAGAGTGATTTTTTTTCATGAATTGGAGCTGAAATAATCCCCAGAAGGAGTCTCCCTGGAAATGTCAGCAACTGAGGTTTTGCTCACCCCGGCACTGCAGGAGATCTTCAACACAGTTTGTCAGGTTGAAAGCTGGTGTCCTGACTCGCACTGATTTGGAGAAACATGGGATCATGGCTGTGTGGACGACCCTATTTTTGGGGATGAGCAAGTCACAGGCAGCATCATAGTCACTGAAGCTGCTGGCCATGTCAGTGGTCTACTAACATCTTCTCTGTGGATTGATACAGTCGTTCTCGTCATCCCTGCTCTTTCATCTGCTGCCCATTTACGTCATTTCTTGGATTAAGCTTCAATGCAAGCAATGTTTGCTTTTCACCTGGGACAAAGTTTCCGTCAATCAGCTGCCAACTTCAATCTGCGCTCGGCATCACAGCATGAGCTCATACAAACTTCAAAACCGATTTCATGCAGAGGCCATCCGCCACACAGCTGCGCGTAAATTGGCTCTTAAACATTAGAGCCTGACCTCTGACCTTTGATCTGTGAACCTGCAATGAACTGCACTCCCAATGCCACCATCAATCCGCAGCTGGGACTTGTCCTGAGCCCAGGGGCTGGAGATGATGCATCCCAGGAGATTGGTGGTGGTGGTGGAAGCAGCGGGGGCATGTGGGTGACATCCCTTCTTGGAGCCACACTGATGATCATGTGCGCCATGGGTGTGGCGGGCAACACATACACGCTCATCATTACCCGTTCGGCCGCTTTGCGCCGCACAGGTTCCATGTATGTTTACATCATCAATCTGGCTCTGGCTGACCTGCTCTACCTCTCCACCATCCCCTTCGTGGTCTGCACCTACTTCGCCCATGACTGGCTGTTTGGTGAGGCGGGCTGTCGCATCCTGTTGAGTCTCGACCTCCTCACCATGCATGCCAGTGTCTTCATTTTGGTTGCGATGAGCCTGGAGCGCTACCGTGCCGTGGCTATGCCCTTTAGCGCGCACAGGTCCTCGTCCCGTAAACGGAAGCTAGTGGCAGGGATTATCTGGGGGTTGGCTTTCGTGCTAACGCTCCCCATGATGGTGATGATCCGGCTCAGGGAGGGCAAACCAACTGCGGCTGGTTTGGTCAAGAGGATCTGCTTCCCTACCTGGACCCCTGAGGCCTTCAAGGCTTACATCACCGTCCTGTTTCTTACAAGCGTCTTAGTTCCTGGATTGATAATCGTCGGGCTGTATGTGGGGCTCGCCAGTCGCTACTGGGCAGTGCAGGCTAGCTTAGGAGGTAGCAGCCGGTCTGCCCGGAGGAGAGGACTCAAACAAAAAGTCGTATCAATGATCTTTAGCATTGTTGTGGCATACTGGGCTTGCTTCCTGCCTTTCTGGGGATGGCAGCTAGCCAAACTGTTCTCCCCAGAGTCCCTCAGGCTTTGTCTCCAGCAGCTCATAATTATGTGAATTTCTTCGTTACATGTCTGACCTATGGGAACAGCTGCATCAATCCATTTCTTTACACTCTGCTGACCCGGAACTATAAAGACTACTTGGCACAGAAAGGTCAGTCTGTGGGTTCAAGCAGGGGTGACCCCGGGTCAGCCGTGACTACGCCGCTGCAAGAGCTTTAGGGGGTGACTTAACGATCACTGCGCATAGACTATGGAGCGAGAAAATGTTATTGACTTTCATCAGCCTGAAGGAGGACATTTTCATTTCTGGTCATTTTTTACAAAACTGGAAAATGAGATGTAGCACTTTCTACAAACTTTGTAAATGCTTTAAGCATAATGCAATGTGATGCAACACATTTCCTGCCCTGTTGAAAAGTTTAGTCAGAGCAGTTTAAGGCTCAGTGTGTAGGAGTTAGAGGGATATACTGGCAGACACTGAATATACGAAGTATGTTTTCTTTAGCGTATCATCAACTGAAATAAGAATTGTTTTCATTACCTTAGAATGAGCTGTTTATATCTACATAGGGAGCGGGTCCTCCTCTACAGAGCCCACCGTGTTGCGCCACCATGTTTCAGCAGTAGGACAAACCAAACAATGACTATAGACATAACCATTTGTGTTTTTGTGCCAGCTACGATAGTTTGATGCCCCATTGCGATAAGAGTGTTGGAAAAAACACACATGAAACTGCTTTTTTCAGTGTTTTTACCAGTTTAGATTACCATGTCCGATTTTGTGGGTTTTTGCTTTTGTTTTTTTTTTTTGGAGAGGACGAGACCTTTGCAGGTAACTCGTCTCCCAGTAAAAACCTCCTGAACCATGTCCACTGAAGGAATTTTAACTGGACGAAGTTACAGTTGGTTGCAGTCTGCAGTCCTCACTGCTCATTGCCATCTAATCTCAATTTTATCCAGATTCTTACACACTGAACCATTAAGGATTCAGAGAAATCTGAAAAGCAGGTGGATGTTTGCGAGCACAAAAGTCTGACTGCAAGCCTCCTGGCTGGAGGGCAATCAGCACAAATGGCACAGTATTTGATATGTGCTCTTTACTATGTAACCTAACATTTTCCCCATGTGCACTGTACAGATGCCTGTCTAACAATCTCCAGTTCTGCCCTCTTGCCATCAATATCATTGTGACAAATACATTTCATAGGATATTTAAACTGCTGATATTTGGGTTCAAATGTGAGTTATTTTCCAAATTAAAAAAGTTTATATCAGCAATGATTTTTGTCCCCCTAGTAGTGACGAAAATATTTTGGGAGAAACACCAATGATGAGAATTTATTGTAGAACTTAATTACTTTGCAATTGCTGTAGAAAATTCTAATAGTCAGGAAATTAAATTTAATGTAAAGAGTGGCTTCAATTTTTCCTTCACTCCTGTATCTGCTGTCCACCTTACACACACATAGTAAAGGATATTTCATCTCCCTCTAGGGAATGTGGTTTTATCGTGCCACATTCCTCAGCCTCGGGCCACGGCTTCTTTGAGCCCCCCTGCAAATTGTCTCACCTCTGTCATATATGGTCTCTCCCTTTGAGTTATCCTGTTTTATCCTCTATTATACAGTTCAGCCACTATATTGATTATATTCACACTTCAAGCCTCAATGATCAATTCTTATTTCAGCTCAGTTCCAGTATTTCTCTATTTTCTGCCTTTTCTTTTCTATGTCTTATACCAGATTTAACAAGTCGCCCTCTAAATAGACTCACAGTTAAAAGTCAGCAGTGCCACTGACGTCCAGATTTTACATTTATTAAGTTGTCATGCAGCTGCAGTGAGTCTTGTCTGGTTTTAACAGTCTTAATTCCATTAAAGGTATGTTGACATCTCTTTTCAGATGCTTTCAAAGTGTCAGTGGTTTCATTGCTTTGTGTTTTGCTCGCATTGAAGCAACATTTTAAGTAAAAATGTGATATAAAACTTCACTGTCCTCTCTGAACAGCTCCACGAAAAGTGCCCTTGAAGGTTTGTTAGACTGACCTAAATGATTTTGGGCTATGTTGCTTCCATAACATGTCCTCTTTCAGACTTGTGAAAAGAAAATGTCCAAAGTACACATAAGGTATTTATTTTAGTTCAAATCTCTGCTCTGGAGATGTATGCAAATCAGTTCATATTTAATTCACAATGCATCATTTGTATATTTAAACATTTTTTGTTTAGGGTTTTTTTTTTTTTTACAATATTCACAGGCATGTCTTATTTTTTTGTCAAAAATTTTAACGAAAGGCCCCTTTCTCTAAGATTTTTTTTAATATTCTGAGCCAGAAATCTCCACTTCAGTAGAACACACATACACCAAACTTTCCATTTTATTCTTGTCTATATTCTGAAGGTTTGTAAAGAGGGTTTCTTCATACATCATTTGATATATAGAACATTTTACTCCTAAAAACATGGTGAAAATTGATTTTTCGTTTCTTTTTTTTATGGCTGTTGACAGTATTTTCTGATTTAAGGAGTGATAAAAAGAGACATCCAAAATTTCCTCTGTAAAATGTGTCAATTTTTAACCAGGCCTTAACCAGTCTGCAGATTTATGTTCTGAAAAATGTCTGCAAATTAACGCACATTTAATTTGATGATGCCTCATTTGCATATTTAAACATAAATTTGAGATCTATAAGTTCAAAGTTTTACTCTATTCACCTACGGTGTCTCATATATTAGC
The DNA here is from genome assembly GCA_026686955.1 of Epinephelus cyanopodus. Lineage (NCBI taxonomy): Eukaryota > Metazoa > Chordata > Actinopteri > Perciformes > Serranidae > Epinephelus > Epinephelus cyanopodus. The sequence goes on along the minus strand of CM048916.1, from coordinate 7,149,395 downwards.
TGATGAAGATACAAGTGCAAATAGTACCTTTGTTTTAGATTTAAAGTGTGCTTTTATAGAGTTAAATACAGATGAAATGTGAGTTAAGACTCTACACCGTAGATTATAGTGTGTTGTATCAGTGTGTGTCAGAGAGTGTGAGATGAAGAGAGAGAGAGACGTAGTTTTTTTTCTACAGCATTTATTGACAAACCCAGTGACTAACACGAGCTCAAGCAGACACAGAGCAGTAAGATGTGCTGTGGCTCCCTCTGTAGGTCATTTTCTCATATTACAACATCAGCACTCCCTGTTGGTATAAATCTCTGGTGTTATTTTTCCATAAGCCTTAACATGAGAAAAGACAAAGAGCTCAGTAATGTAAAACAGACTATTTCAGCAACGAACAAAAAGCGGACACGTCAAGAGTCAAGGGTTGACAGAGTTCAACCTTTACTTGATCTTGATGCCGACGATCCTTGCGTCACCGCTGACATCAAAGTACTTGTACTTGACGTCTCCCAGGCGGTTGGGGAAGTTCACCATGCAGCCATCAGGAAGCTTGATGTAAAACTGCTCACTGTTGAAGTTGATGTAAAACTGGGGAGCGAAGGACAAAGAGAGCACACATGATTCAGTCAACAACCAAAAGATAAGAGGACATGTGTGTAAAAATGGCTGAGACAGACAGGTAAGCCTATCTCTGTCAGGGGCTATTAAATTTTATGAGCCTATAAACCCCCCTGATGGTTGGATAGCTCAGTGTCTGTTGCTTTACAGTGTACAGCACAGGTACCAAGCCCACTAACAACCTCATTATGGCAAAAGACATCGTGACTACAATAAATACAGTAAAAGTGTCTTGCCAATGGTCTGCAAAAATATTTTCTTTCAAATACAGCAGGTTTGTGTGTGAGACAAAAATTCCATCGAAACACAGCTTTGAGCCTTTGTTTTCTAAACAATGATTAAATCATAAGAATGCAGCTTACTGCCATTTTAGCCGCTGCAGAGTGTGATGTCAAATCATTACAGGTATGTAAGCTTAAATTTAGTAATGCATGGGAAACTCTGTAGCACAACTTTAGGCAGTACCGTTTTTGTTGTCAGATTTTTTGGTTTTGTTTCTTTTGAATATCGAGACATTTTAAAAGCTTTGCATTTGTAGGGAAAAGCAAACTGAATTCAAGTGTGAATTTGTAATTTGTAAGAGAAGAAATAACTTGTTCTTCCTCTGACATACAGAGTGGTGAGGGGACTTTGTAGGCCAACCCAGTAGTTAGCGTCGCCTGGGGTTCCTCGCCAAAACGCCAATGGGATTTTTCTAGAATTAAAAAAGTGAATGTTTGGCTATACATGAACCACGTCACAATCATGGTCGCATGACTTCGATGTTGCCACTACAATGAGGTTGTAAATCCATGATGATGTCCTGTATGCTTATTTAGCCACTTGTTAGCAATTGTCTTCTTTAAGATGCTTAAAAGCTTAAAAATTCACAAGGGGGGTGTTTACTGATGTTTTTTATGTTGTAGAACAGAACGTAAAAAAAAGTCTTCTAATCTTGTGTTAACCACAGACCTTATTCAAAAAACGCATTGACTTCCAGACGAGGGAGCTGGGAGTGCTCAAATGCTAACTCATTTCAGGGTTTTAGGATTCACTTCTGCACCGAGGTGAAAGGTAAAAAAAAAAAAAAAAAGGTGAAATACAAGCAATAAAACACACCCTGAATCAATTCAAAATGCTCAGGGGTTTTAACTGATGCAACCTTTCTTGGTCAGAAGTGTCAGTAGCTCGCTTATAGTGACGAATGTTAGCTAATAAACTTTAGATAGATATTATGTGTAACTGACTTTACCGAGTCAGTTTACTGAGTAATTGTCACTAGTCTTGTCTTAAAGTTAACCCACAAATCAAAACTGCATATTTTTCCCCGTTTGATGTGACAACTATTTTCTTTGAGGCAAACTATACCTGCCAACTGTATCACTGCACAGAAGGAAACGTCTGCTCTAACTCACATAGCACCACTGATGTGGCTAACGTTACAGTTGAAAAGGGCATCGTTAATGTTTAGGGATACATCTTGCGCTGTCACAAGCATAAACCTCTTGTCCATGAGTAGATGCACACCTCCTTCTGCACGGTGGTACGGTTGACGTGCAATTTGGCAGAAAGAAAATAGTTCCTACATGAAACTGCTCACAATAAGGTTTCTGGATTATTTCGAGTAATTGGGTCATGGTTTATGGAATTATTTTTTGTTTTGTTTTGTTTTGTCCTTTTAAGGCTTATGAGTGCACTGTATGTTTATTAAAGTGTCCCCACTGAGACGCAATGGTTCTGCTGTTTGTGATCAGACTAAACAGAATTATTAGAGATGACACCCTCACACTCTCCCAACACACCTTGCATTCCTCCCCACGCAGGAAGGGAAAGTTATTCTCGCGGTGCTCGTCACCCCAGCAACCCCCGGACAGGGAATTGAAGACAATGGTGTTGACATCACCGCCGCAGTCGAAACGGGGGTTGAAGTGCATTGCGATGTTTTCGGAGTCATGGCCGATGTTGATGGCAAAGCTGCAATGGAGGTAGGAACACAGAGGTCATAAGGATGCAATAAAAAGGGGAAGAAGTGGATGAAACATTAACTTATCACCCAGTAGGCTACGTCAACTTCCTCTTAATTAAACGCAAGTGAATCCACGTCATTTGCAATTTGATCTCTTGTGAGGGGAACTTACGACTCGCAGTCGTCCTTGGGCTTGATGCGGATCTTGAACTCATGCCCCTCCTTGAATGTCATATCCTTGACTTTCTGTAGAGGAAACACGATAAATGGAAATATTGGACCTCATTTGGATGAAACTATTGAGTGGATATCAATTTCAGTCAAATGATATATTGTATTTCAGAACAGGTGTGTTTATCTGTGGGTTTCAAAACCACTTTTGTATATCACTTAGATATATTAGAGACCAACAGAAATGACTGTGTTCAGTGCTCTCTGATAGGAAAATTAGTGACCATAGGAGTTTTAGCTGTTGATGATCAACCAGGGTGGAACAGTGTGCCCACGGTTGTAAAGGTACTGAAGCAGGAAGGCGCTGTCTTTCCTCATCGACATGTGGTTGTCATATAGAGACAATAAAACCATAAAAAAGACGCCCACACACAGACCTTCTGCAACAGTAGATCTGCATACACTAGATAGGTACCACTATCACACCTCCTTAAAAGGCATGAATGTGTGTGCATATCTGAAAAACTAATAAAATGAATAGCAAACCTAACAAAATGCCTAAGATCAAATTTTGAAAATGCCCTCCAGGTGTTTTCTTCAAAGCCAGTGAACATGTTCACCTAATCAATGAAGCAATGAATCCCATTCACTACTGTCCTTCCGCATCTAAATTCCGCGCATCACCTGATTTGGGTTACACATGAACTTTAGCATCCTGCCCCCTATCTACCTACACCACACCTATAGATACCACCCACAATGTATCCTTTAAAGTCATGTCTTATCCCTTATCTCAGATCAATACTGGTTTATCATTGACTGCAGAGACAGGATGTTGGATAATAATTAAGTGCAGTTACATTTTTTATTAAAACTATGGGGATCTGAGAGCAGCGTGCAACATCGCAGCACATTGCATGTCATGTATTGCCAAGCCATTGGACAAATTATACCCATGGATGGGTGTCTGAACGGGCCTACCAGGTGCAGGCCAAGGGGCCCGAAGTGTCAGGGGCCCCCTTAGCCTTCACCTGCAATATGACAGTCAAATTAACACGTACCAACCAGGAAGAGACACAAAAAGACCACAAAGAGATGAGAGGAACTGAAACAGACGCACAGTAACTACCAAAGTGGCAAACAAACACAAAAATTAATAAACAAGGGTCAAAATGACAAAAAAAAGACAAAAAATTACTATGAAGAGACACAAAATTACGACAAAGACGAGGCCGAATCACAACAAATTCTGTGTGTGAGAGGTGGTGGGGCCTTTTACATGTCTGTGCCCCGGAGCCTATTGTCTCATAGTCTGTCCACGATTATAATTCACAATACATGTCTCACAGGGATCAGAGAAGCTCAGGATTTTCTGCTGAGACCCGGACCAGTTGAGCCACCTACTTAAATTTTGAGCGTTACAAAAGTGAAGCGAAGCATAAATTTGTGTCGCTCCGCGTTGGTTTTGATGTACTACACATTTTTATGACACTGCAGAGCTGAGAAATTTGACTGTTAATGATTGACAAGATACTCCGTAAGAAACTATGCCGGTAGTGACAAGAAATCTGAAAAAAATTATGAAGGTGCTCCGAAAACTTTTCTGTCCTCTCTGTGGATTTAGAGCAAAGGAAACACTTCGCACATCTACTAAAAAAAGACAGGTGCGTAGAAGAGAGAAGACCAAAAGTTGCTGGAGGACTCCCGCACACTGTCTAACTTGCAAACCACTTTTGCCTGATGAAGGTCTAGTACTGAAACGTGGCAAATAAATTATATATTGCAAGTTAGACGGTGTGCGGGAGTCCTTTTGCAACAATATGTGGATTTGAAATCAAGCCATCAAATTTACAAAATCAGTGTTAACACAAACCTCTTTAAATTTTACTACCTCTACTTTACTAGTATTGAACCTGTAAACTTGAAATGTGTTAATATTTGTTTAAACAAAGCAATCAGAAAGCTAAATAGCGAGATATGCAGCACTATCTCTCCTGTGTGTGTACTCGGAAATGTAATGTGGCAACAATGAAAGGTGGAGAAGAAATAAGAGAAACATTCGTGTCCTGAGCTTGTCCTAGCTAAGATGGAAAAACAAGATAATAAACAGAGATATTTAGAATATTCAGAATTTAGAAATGTCCTATGAATGGAGCCTCTCACACCACTTACCATCTTGGCTGTCTTCAGTGGGCTGTGCCTCAAGTGACGAAGCTCTGCAGGCAGGTGAGTGGTTTATATAACGCCGGTGACGCTGGGGGGAGGAAGCAGCCAACAGGGAAAGGGTTGTGAAAAATTCCCACATAAGGATATTTGCCCTTCAATGGAGACACTCGCTGTCCTGCCTCATGCTACAGGTTGATGGCAGTTTTTGATGGAAACTGTGTATGGGAAGAAATACTTCTGCGACTGCATTTTTCACAAGTACAAGTAAATATAACAACACAGATCCAAGTGGTTTGCTTGGCAGACTTTGACAAAACACATGTTTTTAAATGGTTCACCTTCATAAGCAAATTGTCCTCAGAATGAACCCCAGTAACTTATTTACTCAAGACAAGTTTGTCAGTGATCTGCTTTTGCATGTTACTGAGATTTTGGCACTGCCTGTCTAATAAACATGACTCTGAGATGGGTGGCACGGTGGTGCAGTGGTCACCACTCAGCCCTGTGATACTCTGGCAACCTGTCCAGGGTGCACCCATCTCTCACCCAGTGTCAGCTGGGACAGGCTCCAGTGCGCCTGTGACTCCCAGCAGGATAAGCCGGTACGGAAAATGATGGATGAAAGTGTCTGAGATGCAGTTCAAAGTGCCTTATATATGTGACCTTTTTGAGTGTTGCTGTGAAATATATTCTATACAGTTGGCAACTGAGTTTTAAGAGAGAAGAGGCTGTTATTGATTAGTTTGCATTCAGTTCGTTTCCCATATTTTCTACTGTAACATAATAACGCAGATAATTTCATCCCTATCTGTAACCAAATGACTCTGGGAGCAAGTGCACTGTAATAGCATGTATCTTGTGAGAAGAAACATGATAACAAAATAATTTATATACAAAACAAATTACAAATATAATATGTTTGTACCAGAATATAGTGCAGTCATTATGAAATTCTGAATGTAGGACTACATCGATTCATTGATTAACGATCCGATTATATCGATGCAAAATGAAAACTTTGATCCATATACACATTTATTTTGAAATTCACATAGCACATCTGTGTCACGAGCTCAGAAATAAAATGGTCAAATCATATCCTAGTTGTTTTTGTGAGTTGCTCTAAATGATTGTATTAGATGGGCATATGATACTGCGTCATATCGATTGCAGGCTCCTGAATCAATCGAATCAAAATCGTATCGTGACAGACTTTGTGATATCGGCAAACATTGTATAGTCATCCAAACAAATCAATATAATATCATATCGTGATGAAGCTGGTGATTTACACCCCTAATTATAAGTAGGCTTCATATGCAGAAAGCAGAAAATGAGTTTTAGAAACTTGAAATGTCTTTAATTGTCATATTGCAAAGCATGTTATGTTCGACATGTATGTTGATATGCACATTATAATGGCTTCACAACAATAATGTCCTTCACATATTATGATGTGGTACACAACAAGAAAGACATGTATGTTTATATGTACATTATAATGTGCTTTACAACAAATTAAGTACAAACTCAAAATAGAAAGAAGACGAGATTAAAAAAAAACAACTTTAATTCACCTGCTGTAAATGCATTTAAATGACATTTGAAAACTAATATGATAGTGTTAGTATTTCTATTCACCAACAAATAAATTAGTTTTTGTATTTATTGTCGGTCATGCCTACATTTATTCAGGAAAATTATTATTATTATTATTATTTATTTGGTATTATTATGTCACGCGGTGCTTGTGTCAGAGTTTCGTTTCACTTTTTTAGAAGCAACACGCTGACTTATGTTAGTGGGCGTGGCTTCGGGTGCTGCAGCCAATCCGCTGCCTCCATTCTGTGATGGGCGTGTCATCCATTCAGCCCACAGAGACCGAAGCTAGTCCGGATAAACAACTAAGTTAGCTTGTCAGCTAGTTAGCAACTTCTGGTAGGTGTTCATTTCATAACAGGTCCAATATAAATGTAATTCGCTTTCATTAATTAATTCAGACGTCGTAAATTGTTAAAATGTAATTAAAATATTACGGCTATGGCAGTTTGGTTATTCCTGTTTTGCTTTTTTAAGAGTGTTACAGCAAGTTCGGCGTTTGATTAGCATTAGCTAGCTAGCTGTGATAATCAACCTAACTTTCTGTCTGTGCTAATGGCTAAAGGTAAGCTAGTGGAGCCAAGCAAAGGAGCTAAGTTTGTTTATTCGTTTCTGCTGCGTCTGCATTGATTCCCTTTCCAGAAATGGCGTCGTTAGCGGCGGCAGAAACAGCGATATGCCCGGGTGCAATACCAGCAGCAGAGTCCATAGTGCCAGCTTGTATGTTCGCACCGGACCGAGGATGTGCCGACGATCCATCCCACGGAGAGGGCTTTGAAGACGGCGAGGGCACAAACGGCGAGTCCGCGGATCATTTAGATTTAAGCAGCAAGGTGGGCCTCACTTTAAAGTGCACCTATTAACGTTAAGATTTTAAAAGCTCCAGCCAAGCAGCTGTTTGTTGTGACTCTGTACACATATGCTACACAGCAGCATTACGAAATCCCTGTTGCATGTAAGCTTCACACAGCGCATTTTGTGCTGGCTGTGCAAAACACCAGAGAGTGACACGTATATTGCACTACGTATGTAACTCCATCCAGCTGGCAGGTTACCCAGCCGTGGGGTGTATATACTGTGTATGCAAAAGCTGCAGTTATTTGTATGATTTGTAGAAGGAGCAGCCTGAGGCATCAAACTGAATTGGCAAAACTAAACTTTATGATTGACTTGTAAACAGCCCTTTAAACAAATTGCTACATCACATTTATTTGAGTGATGCTTTTATCCAAAGCAGCTTGCATTAAGCGCATTGAACCATGTATATACAACCCTAAAATTGCCAGAAACATGCATGTACACCAACTTGTATTTGTGATTACTTCCTGAAGATGTGACCTTAAGGCACTAACAGAACCTTGTTTAGCTCTATGCTTGTTCTTGTTTGACCTCTTCAAGTTCTTTCTGTTGTCTCCTCTCCTGTCTCTCACTCTTCAGCTGGTCCTAGTGAGTCCAACAGCGCAACAGTACGATTCATTATTACGGCACCTGAGGGAGCAGATAGATGAGGGCTGTGGAGAGACAATCTATGTTGTTGGGATGGGCTCAGGTAAGGGTTACTAACTTCTTAAACAACTTAAGGATGAAGTCTTAAATTGAGCATACACTTCGGTCCACTGAGCAGCACATCATTTGCATTTGTGTCATCTGTGTTATCTAAATCTTACCTTACGTTTGTCTTGCTGTGGTTGGTACAACTGTTAGGATTTCTTCTTATTATTACTTTAACTATTATTGCTATTATTTGTATTACTATTCAATAGAATGCCAATTAACATCAATCAAGGAATATGATATGTAATATTTAAAGAGCGTGTGACAAATAAACCTTATGTGATCTTGAAAATCTCAAAAGTAAGCAGCAGACAGTGTAAATCAACATTATAAGTTTGGTTTTCAGTGTTCTTGGTGGATCTTTGTTGTGCTTACTTGAGGAGTGTAGAGATTCAGAGAGTGATGTACTGCAGGGTCTGTGCTGTATGTCTCTGGAGCAATTAAATGACACATTTTCTGCATGTAGATGTAGATATGTCGTTTTACCATCCGTAAGATGGATGGAAATGTGTGGGTTAGGAAAAGGTCAAAGATAAAAGCTTCTGTTGGGAGATTCTGAAGATAAAGTAAAGTGTGTTACTTTAGGACAGGGATACTTATCTTGCTTTACCTGGGGGCCACTTTTGCAAAATGACAGGAGGCCAGGGGTCAGTAAATAAACAGACAATAATAATTATCAGCTAAAACGAATAAACATTGAATAGAAAGGCAAATCCATCTTTCATTGAATTGCCTGTTTTGAATCTTTTCACATTTGCTGTCCTCGCGCATCTTTGCCAAGAGGCAAATCCAGTCACAGCAGCCCTGCACAGGTCAGCTATACGTAGTACTCCGTTTCTAGGAGTTGAGGACATTTGGGGCTTAGCCGAGACCTCTGCTGGGGCATCCTCCCCTAGCACTTCTTTTTTTAGATAAACAAACTGTATTTTGATGGTTTATTATACAGACTGACACCTAATTTACATTCAAAGTTAAAACAAAAATCCAATGTGAACTGATTCGTTGTCATTGTGAATTAAAATTGCTGTCCTACAGCAACCTCTTCCTCTGCCTTTTATCCCTAGTTAGACCTTTTCTGGTGCTGTACTGTCCTTGAGGCTTCCATGTACACATACATTAGCTGTTAGTGCCTCTACAGTCACATATACTCAGATTTAATCGCAAAAATTTTAAAATGGGAAGCGGCCTAATTTCATGTATGAAAATGATGAGTGACTATTTTCATCAACTACTTTCTCTGAAATGAAAAGTGAATCTAAAATAAAATCTAAATGAAATCTCTGTTTATTTTGACAAAAGAGAGAGGACAAAAGTGTACTGAGATAGGTAAAAGATGAGCTGACGTGGACCTTTTGTATCAGCACTAAACTTGCCACAAAGAGCACTACTGACAAGTCAAAGAAGTGAACATTCTGTCAGCACCTGGAAAATATATATATATATATTGAGTAATGATGGAGAGCTTCAGGGATTTAGTTTATCCAGTACTTTTGACATTTTACCAGCTCAATCAGTTGTGATAATTGAACTGCAAAATCAAAAGCAATGAAAAACCAAGGCAACATTAATTAGCATGTTGTAAAAGGCTTGTATTTATTTTCCATTCACGGCTGTCCCTGTGAAATATAGATAATGTAGCTTGCTGCTCTAAAAGATTTGTATTTACACATTGATCCAGGCAGTGGAATATATTGTTGTATGTCTGCACAAGTAGGTGCTGAAAGTGCTTTTTTGGCATATTTCGGAAAAGGCCAGGGCACTATTGTGAAGCAACAGAGCCACCACTTGTTTCAGCTGTGGCACAGTGTGTCCTCCCAGCAAACCAACCCCATTTGTTTGCTATTTAGTTTTCATTCTGAAACCCTCCACCTTACACACAACCAGGAGGGCTTTTGTTGGCAACCAGAGTTATTTTTGTCTGTTAGAGCAACATGTGTGACCCATGTGACCTGTTGGTGGGTCATAGTGCATGTGTGAAAGGGTGTCATTTTTCCCTACTCAGCACAGGGAGTGTCACTAGTTCATGTCTGTCTGACTGCCTGCATGAGCAGATAGCTGTCTGGCCTATTGACCTAAGTGCTTGTTTCTGTTTCTCAGTCTGGTATAACCAGGTTTTGTGTCCAGTTGGTTTTAGGGTGTTTGTGGTGTTTGTATTGAATGAAGCTGCAGTGAGCTACTTAAACCGTAAAGTAACTGGTAGTGAGTTTAGTCCTGATGTTGAAAAAGACACCTGTTGTGAAGAATGAGTGGTTGAAAATTTACATTTACACAAAAAAACACATCTCTAAGAATTAGAGAGACAGTGCCATTCAACCAGGTGACTCTTTCTATATGCCGATCCAACCAAGCAGGGGACTCTGGTGAGGTGGCGTGTGCTGTACAGTGAAAAGGACTGGTGTGTTGGTGGGAATGTGAGATGCTGTCCCGTTCCTGCTGTAGCATACAGAAGAAACATGGACTTGCATGGCTACCCTCTGGTCCCACGGACTGAGCTACTGCCAGCCCAAAGTACCATCCTGCGTAGTAACCTTTGACAAAATGTGCTCTTCTTTGCTTGTGTCTGAAACTAACTGGTTATGATCCAGTTATTTTGGCAGGCATTGTGGTCACAGTAAATAATGTTCTCTCATCACCAAACTACACCCACTCTGACCTCTCCTACAAATCACCTGTTATTTGCACTTTCCTCTACAAACTATACCCTCAGTGTGGTATTTGTTCTCCTGGTCTCCACCCTGTCATATAGCAAGTTCTAAACATTCCCAGGACGAGCCTTTACATTAGCTCCCACGTCTGCAGAAAGGCTTGGAAAGTATAAGCTCATTTTTCTGTAAGGCTCTCTTGATAACTGCATACATTGAGGAGCAGATCATTATTCCCTTGTATTAGAGTAACTCTCTTTTCTTCCTCCCCTCATCTCTCTTTCACCCTTCTCCATCATCTCCGCTCCTTTCTCCCCTCTGTTTAGATGGAGGTGACTACGGTCTGGATGAGAAGGACATGGAGGCATCTGTAGCCACAGTGCAGTCGCTGTGCGAACAGATCGAAGCTGACCTGATCTTACTGAGAGAGAGGGCAGACACTGGTGGAAAGATTCGGGACTACCTCATCCGCCGGCGTGTTGGTGAGCAGGATTTCCTGGAAGTCAGGTAAAATTAAGAGAAAAGGTTCTAGGTAGAGAAAATGAGAAAGTAATTGTTTCCTACTGCCAATGAGTGGGACACATTACAGCTCTGCACCTGTCTATAAACCGATCAGGGGTCATTCTTACCAGCTGACCTAGACCTCCCATTTCATGTCATGGATTTTCTTCTTTGTACTAATAAAATAGTTTTTTCGTAAGCCCAGTTCAGACCAATGATTTGTGACAAGATACATTGAAACAAAAACCTGCCGGTTCACACCAGTGTAACTAGATGAGACTGTGTATCATCCCTGTGCGACAACTTTTGTACTTCCGTTCTGTGGCTGAATATAATTTGTAGCTTCTTAAAATATGAATGGGGATAGTGAAAGTGAAATACTGGCTGCAGCTGTAATTATGGTAGTGATGAAATGGAGAAAACATTCATTATATGTACGCCACAATGATATTAACAAGCAGCACCAAGTGTGTGTGTGTGAGGGAGCACAAGCACATACAGCGAGCAGCAGTAGTGACCCGACATCCGACACAGGCACACCGTGAGGGCAGAAACAGAGGGCTCGGCACGGCAGAGACGGAGCACCTGCTGCAGCAAGCGCACACAGCGTCTAGGGTCATTGTGACTTGACCAGCAGGCGTCACTACAAGCTAGGGCTGCAACGATTAGTCGACTAATCGATGACTAATCGACTATTAAAATAATCTGTGATTATTTTAGTAGTCAACTAATCGGTTTGAGTCATTTTTCATAGAAAAGTACTCTAAAAGTGCCCCAAAATAATATTATTGCAGCTTCTTACGTTCAGATATTGGCAGCTTTACACACTCTCCCATGACGGTGAACTAAAACCCATTGGCCTGAGTACGAAACAAGACATTAGATGACATAATTTTGGGGTTTGGCAAAGACAGACCAACATTTTTCAACATTTTAACACATTAATTAGTCGACTAATTGAAGAAATAATCGACAGATTAGTCGACAATGGAGATAATTGTTAGTTGCAGCCCTACAACAAGCCACTTGGCTGTAGAAACAGGTGACGTGCTTTACGTTCTAAAAACAGCTGCTGGCAATCTGACCACCAGAGTTGCAGATGACACCATCAGCCTGCTTGAGTTGAGCTCAGACGGCGAGTTCACACCGCTGCAGCTTCTCCGCAATGTTCTAAGAACGGTTTTGTCTCATTGCAAATCTTAATTTATATTTTTAATTTCCTCAAAACTTTCTTATGGGAAAGTACTCAGCTCGTGCCAAACTTAATGTTAAGTGGGGGGGTCAGGGGCTGAGTTGGTATGGAATGACCCTCCGATGTTTTGCAATGTAAAACAAAATTGATAGTCTGTTTGTCCTTTTTCCTAAGTCATCTTCTTTGTTCCATATTGTTAGTAAAATCTATACGTTATATATGCTTGAAAATTTGCTCAGTAATTATGGAATGTGCTTGAAGATGTAACTGAATAAAAAAACAAAAAAACTTTTTCACATTTGCAGCAACTGTCACTATATTCACACAACACCAAATAAGACAGATTATCTGTGAAAAAAAATCATACTCCTGCTCTATTGCCTTGTAGCACTTCTAATGACCTTGCGTGTGAACTAAAACAGCCAATCAGAGCCAAGGAGTTGAACACATCTGTCAATCATGTGAACTGGGGTCAGACTGTCAAACTAGGGAGCGCTGGTCAAGTTTGAATCAATATTCTCCTACTGCATTGCCTATTTCTCGCCTCAAATGTTTACAGAAATATATTTTAGTGTACTGTTTAGCTGTAAAACGTCAATAATAAACAAAGTACATGCTTCATTAAGGCATTTACAGACAAAGGGGATGTGTACGGACTTAGCTTTACAATCAATATAACAACATATATTTCTCTACACTGATACCTGTAGTGCTCACTCTTCATATTCTCCCTCATCTTGTCTCCAGAGTGGCGGTGGTAGGGAACGTGGACGCGGGGAAGAGCACTCTGCTGGGGGTTTTGACCCATGGTGAGCTGGACAATGGCAGAGGCTTTGCTCGCCAGAAGCTCTTTAGACACAAACATGAAATGGAGAGTGGCAGGACCAGCAGTGTGGGCAATGATATCCTGGGTTTTGACCAGGAGGGACAGGTGAGCTTCTGCCAGTGCTCAGGGCTTACTACATGAGCAGTGGATGGCCATGGCAAGTGCAAAATGAAGAAAGTAAAAGCCCTTGTGCTATGTTTTCCAGTTCTTTACTGCTTTGATTTTTAAAGACGTTTGGAGAAAAAACTGTATATGCTCAGAGAGAGACCATGTTTGACCATAAAATCTCATTTACCGTTATAATAAGCTGACTTTATTGATTCATCAAGGTGTGATACAACTGAGATGTAATACCATATCAACAAAAGACACGACATCACACTGTGCAGAATTGTTTGGTTGCATGAGACCAAAACATAGATGCCAGTAGAGCCTCTCACATCACTCACAATTGTACAGTAGAGTAGAATATGTTTTTATGGTGTGAAAGGAAAAGAGGCGCTTTGTTGTGCTGACAATCCAGGTTCAAAGCCACTCGTCAGAAAGCCTTTTTCTTCTGAATTGTTCTGTCAGTTTCACTCCTGAGATGGAAATACATATATCTGTTCATGAAGAGGACAAGTTTGTTCAAAAACATTTTCCATTCAGATGAAATTACAGGACTGGAATGTAACGTTGTCACACCGTCTGGTTTTCTTTTTCTTTCACATACTGTGTGAGTCATCTCCTGTTATGTGTGTTTGCTTTCGCTCCTTTAGGTGGTGAACAAGCCAGACAGCCACGGTGGCGGCCTAGACTGGACCAAGATCTGTGAGAAATCCTCAAAAGTCATCACCTTCATTGACCTGGCTGGTCATGAGAAGTACCTCAAGACTACTGTCTTCGGCATGACGGGACACCTGCCTGACTTTTGCATGCTCATGGTAAGAGAGGGTTGTGAAAGTGTTTGTACCCTGATGCTCAGCCCTTGGTTTGTTAAGTTTCAAATTCCTGTTTAAATTTCCAAGGCAACCTACAGTATATTATTAAAGACTCTCTTCTTTGTCACTGCTCCTCCTTTCTCTTGCCTCAGGTTGGCAGTAACGCCGGCATCGTTGGCATGACGAAAGAGCATCTGGGTCTGGCTCTGGCCCTCAATGTGCCAGTGTTTGTAGTGGTTACCAAGATAGACATGTGTCCAGCCAACATCCTGCAAGGTAAACAAACAAACCAATCTAATACTTATTAAAGTCATCGGGCCCTAACACACCAAGCTGAGAGTTGGCTGTCGGTTAACGTTGGGCCGTTGGTGAGCATTGATCACCCTAGGTTTTTTTGGTGTGTCTGCACCATTGGCTCTTGTAAGCCCTTGTCAGCTACTGATGATTCGGCATTTTGGATCGGCGTTGGAGCTAACGGACCTCGTCAGTGAGAGAAATCACTCTGAATGAACAAATGTGTTCTATTAGATAATACTGGTTTTGTTTTTCTTTCTCAAGCCATTGCACTCTTTGTGGCTTCTGCAGTGATGCGGGTGCTTCACCATACCGTCATAGTGAAGGGGGAGCTGAGCTGGAAGGCACAGCTTTCCTTTTACTGGTCCATCTATGTCCCAACCCTCACCTATGGTCATGGGCTCTGGGACTGAAAGACTGAGATCGCGGACACAAGCAGCCAAAATGAGTTTCCTCTGTGGGGTGGCTGGAGCCTTAGAGATAGGGTGAGTAGCTCAGACATCTGGAGGGAGATCAGAATGGCGCCGCTGCTCCTTTGCATCGAAAGGGGTCAGTTGAGGTAGTTCGGACATCTGATCAGGATGCCGCCTGGGCGCCTCCCGCTAGAGGTGTTCCCGGCATGTCCTAGTGATCGGAGGCCCCGGGACAGACCCAGGACACGCTGGAGGGATTACATATCTCATCTGGCCTGGGAGCGCTTTGGGGTCCCTCAGGAGGAGCTGAAAAGCGTTGCTGGGGAGAGGGACGTCTGGGGTGCTTGGCCTGCTGCCCCCCATGACCCAGCCCTGGATAAGCGGCTGAAAATGGCTGGATGGATGAGCTCTTTAGCAGAAATCGTTCATAATTGTTTGCGCACAGTAATTATAATTTGTCCTTTCAACATTGGATTGTGTTGTTAATGCGCAAACTAGCACCTTGAATTCATCCTGTCGGTCTTCCAGGTTCCCTTCCCTTTTTCTTTGTCCCCCCTAGTTCTTTAATGTCAGTTTGGTGTGTTTGGGTCTTAAGACCTCTTTGTGTTTGTTCCCAAAAGAAGCTGTATATCTTAAATAACTAGCATCACATCTTTGCACAACTTCTGACAAAGTAAGATAAGTTATTCTTGGTGTTTCAATATGTTTAGACTGCAAACACAGCAAGAAGTCAGTTATTAGTGAGAGTAATGTCTTGCATTGTAAATTCAGCATAATATACATTCCCAAAGCAGTAATTACATTAATACAACAACACAGCCATAACATATTTAGCATTCTGTCGTTAAAAGCTGTGTTTAGGCAGTAATTCCTTCCAGTACTCTTCTTGCCTGTGTCTTAATGATGTTAAGGTAGTGTTTATGAAACTCAGCACTCACAGTAAAAGCCTCTTGGGGAAGGTTAGGAATTGCACCCCTAAACTGCTTTAAAGGGTTTAATGTGAAACAAAGGGAGGAAGAATTGAGTTTGCATAAACAGCAAATAGCTGCAAGAACAAATTTAAAGAAGCAAATGGAAGCAGTTTGGGAAAAGTCTTCTTGCTAAAATATGATTAACTATGTTTTTAAGAAAGGGAAGTTAGATATTAAGGGCTATCTCTGATAAAGATGAACCCCTTTCTCTAGTTTGCTTATTGTATAGTACTGTATGTACTTCTTTTATCCATCTCCTTGTGAAGCACTTAACTGCTCAATATTTTTGCAGTCTGTTCAGTTTGTATTCCCAGACGTTGTGACAGCCGTTGTTTTTGTTTTGAGAATTACTCGTGATGGATTTCGTGCGGATTTATCTTTGTGTGTGTGTGTGTGTGTGTGTGTGTGATTCTGCAGAGACGCTTAAATTATTGCAGAGGTTATTAAAGTCACCAGGCTGCAGGAAAATCCCCGTGCTGGTCCAGAACAAGGATGATGTCATCGTCACAGCCTCCAACTTCAGCTCTGAGAGGTAAGGGATGCCAAGACAGAAATAACGTGGTTGAAGATGAGGTGAAAAATGGCAGGGAGACGATGTGACAGAAAGCAAGCAAGAAAATGCTTTTTTAATGCTTTATTTAAAACAAGATGAGGATCTTATTTTCAAGAGACCTGCATACAAAAATACACATGCAGTTTAGGTTTGAATTAAATAAGTGAACCAGAATTTTAATTTATAAGAGTAGGTTCAGGGAGCATCTTAAATATATATAGTTTTTATATAATTTAAAGAAAGAAAAGAAGAAAGGAAAAACAAATCACTTTTGGAATTACAAATATATACATTTAGTCTTCAAAAGTGGGTGTGTGGGGCTTTTACAAATGTACACCTGTCACATTCATGCCCTTCCCAAATGAGTTCACACAGTGCTGATTAAGCCTATTGCTGACAGAGAAAACTCTCTGTATTATGCAGTATACTGCAGTTGTGGTGTCTGTGGCGACTTTGTTGCAGTAGCGCACCAGAGGTGATGTGTTTTATGTCAACTAGACAGAGCGAAAGGGTTCGGGAAGAGAGGAGAGACCTTAGAGACGGAGCAGCAGCTGGCAGAAATATGGCAGATTATCCTAAAAAGCAAAGAGAAAAGTTTCTGGGGTGGATGCCTCAGAAATGGAAGAAACTCAATGTGCAGAGGATGGATTAAAGTGAAAATGCCTGCACTCGGGGGCAGACATGCCTCATAAGCACGTGTTGACAGTGTTGGTGTAATAACTCCCACTGCCAGAGGAGGGAGACAAAAGTCCCCAGTCCAGCTGTGAAATAAAGGGAAGAGAGTTTTTAGTTCAAAAGGTTATTGTTGGACGTTGTTTGAACCCCAGGGGCGGAGGCTGCATATTCCTCATGGTAGCATGGGTAATGGTTAGCATGGTTGTCTGTCTCTTATGTGATAGTCTGGCGACCGTGTCCAGAGTGTACCCTTCCTCCTGCCCCATGTCAGCTGGAAAAGGTTCCAGCCCTCTTGTGACCCTTAACAGGATAAGTGATTATGGGAAATGAATGAATGTTTTTTACAGCTCATTTTTGTGAGAAGTATAGTCGTTTAAAGTTTGTCTATGTTCAGTTCAAACGTGGTACGGATAATATGCTGATGACACAGTATCCACAATTAAAAAAAACAACTATCTACAGTTTAAAAATATACTTTTCCCCATAATATTTACTTTTCCTTAAAATGGCCAAAGCGCACAGCACGTCTGAGGACTTCCATAACTTTATTTTGAAGAGTTATGTTGTTTTATACATAGTTTTTCACATGGCAGGTGGTAAACAAAAATTTGAAATTGTGACTCCTTCACATTATAATTTTGGCAGAACAAGAATAGTTACCGTTGCAGCCTTACTTTGTATTTTAGTCTCATATTGTGGTGCATTTCTCCTTAAACATCTTTTCCATTTCTCAAAACATCTTGTCTTCAGTCTCGAATGTGTGTAAATATGCATGTGCTGGTTTAGCAATCCCTCTTGGGAATCTGCAGAGGACGCAGATGTCAGGATCGGCTTAACAACAACCTCCCTGAGGCTAGTAGCGCTTAAAAGTCTTGCTGTGACACTCAAGCTTCAGTCCCAAGTTGTCATTTCTGTATGTGTACTGTGTGTGCTGTAATTGCTGTGTCAGAGCGTAGAGTTTAACAGTCATGTTTCTTCTCTTCTGCTTCGCCCCTCTCTGCAGGATGTGTCCAATTTTTCAGATCTCAAATGTGACAGGGGAGAACATGGACCTGCTGAAGATGTTTCTAAACCTCCTCTCCTCTAGGACCAACTTCAGCAACGATGAGCCTGCTGAGTTTCAGATAGACGACACATACTCCGTACCGGTATGAAATAAAGACACACAGTCATCTGTGTTATATCAGATGTTTAATTTAATTTTCTTCAGCACAGTCACACTTTTCTCGGCAGTTTATGAAAATAGTTACCAACAGGGGCAACTAGACCAAAGAGAATAGTTGGCAGAGGTCTGAATGTTGAAGTCAAGCCCTGAGTTTGAGAATCTGTCGCAGGTTACTTCTGATGCAAAAGCCACTGTGTCTCTCAGCAGCAGAGTGTCATGTAAAAATGTTTTGAGCAAAACACTGAACTGTGTCACTGTGTCTGTGCCCTTGCTGTTTAAAACCTGTATGTAAATGTGGATGGCGCAAGACACAATGGTCTGATTTGCACAGTAAGGCTGTCACTGCCTTTAAACAGCAGAGCAGAATCTAAAAACAAGCACATCCTGCGCAGTTCCACGACACATTTCACAGTATCAACGGCTTAATTTTTTTTTTTTCCTTTTAAATGCTGCTTGAGTGAAAGCTGTTGACAGTGTTGAAAACAGAGAACATGGAGTACTTCTTTCTGAGTATGAAAAGCAGATTGTGGGTGTTGTGTGAAAACTCAAGATAAGGTGTGAAGATTCATAGTTTGAATTGTTTACAGTTACACTCTCAGGACGTCCTCAATGTGCAGACCCAAGAGAACCGTTCACTCAAGGCTCCACACTAATGGAGACTGATGAAGACTTTCTCTATAAATGTATGTGATTGTTGATCTTCTCTTTGCAGGGTGTGGGCACAGTAGTTTCAGGGACTACGTTACGTGGAATGATTCGACTCAACGACACGCTGCTTTTAGGTCCGGACCCACTGGGCACCTTTATCCCCATCGCTGTTAAATCCATCCACCGCAAGAGGATGCCTGTCAAAGAGGTTCGCGGTGGACAGACGGCGTCCTTTGCCCTCAAAAAGGTCTGTGGGAGAACAATTGGTAAAACAGTATCTACATAAGGGTGACATGACACTGTCATTACTATGACACTGACTGACACACTGTCACTGACACACTGTCATGAACATTATGTACATGTCATAAACATTTATGACTGCAGTCGTTAAGTGTCATTCAGTTTTTGTAATGACAAGTTGACATCACCAGAATATGTCTTCTGAGAATTATGTCAACTTGTCATAAACACAGAAAAGGTGCATTTCTTGTTAATGTCAAGTTGTCATGACAAAGACAACTTCTGGTAATGTCACTTTGATTAATGTCAAGTTGTCATAATCAAGGCAACCCAAATAATGTCAACTTGTAATTAAAAAAACCGACACTTCATGACAGCAGTCATAAATGTTTATGACATGTACATAATGTTCATGACAGGTTCGTGACCGTGTCATGTCATAGTTATGACAGTGTCATGTCACTCTTATGTAGATACCTTCAAGTAAAGTGTTACCGAACAATTTGACTGATATACTGTGATCACAGAACATTTTAATCTTTTATTCCTCGTGCTAAAACAACATACAGACAACCTGACACAAAGTTTAAGTTTAAATCTCCTGGAGAGCACAATTATTCTGAAACTTTTGGATGGAATATGCATATGAATTAGTTTCCTAGCTTTATAATCAGTTTTATAATACATGCAAATCCTAACGTGTGGGTTTAGGTCGTGTTCTGTCTCTAATACTGGTTTGGCTTCATCACTTCCCCAACTTCATTTTCCACTTCTGTTCCTGCTGGGTTTCCCCTTCATGTCTCAGATCAAGCGGTCATCTATAAGGAAAGGCATGGTGATGGTTTCCCCGAAGTTGATGCCGCAGGCCACCTGGGAGTTTGAGGCTGAGATTTTGGTGCTACACCACCCCACCACGATATCTCCAAGATACCAGGCCATGGGTTAGTTTCAACAGTCAAATTCCTTTAATACTGATACGTATCAGTTTGTGTAGCTTCTATATCGTCTTCAGTACATTTTGGATGCAGTTACATTCAAATTTTATGAGGTCTCGCTTAATCCAAAAACTGCATGGTCAGCCTGAAATGTTCCTACCAAGAGTAACTGTCACACTCTCTGTCTCACTCCATCATACCAGTGCACTGTGGCAGCATCAGGCAGACAGCCACCATCCTGTCCATGAACAAAGACTGTCTGCGGACAGGGGACAAGGCCACAGTCCACTTCCGCTTCATTAAGACTCCCGAGTACCTGCACTGTGACCACAAACTGGTGTTTAGGGAAGGACGCACCAAAGCTGTGGGCACCATCACCAAGGTACTGAAGCTTATTGTAACTTCTGTATTTCAGCGTTAATTGTAAAAACACTGATTAATGCAGGATAACTGAAACTGGCTGTGTTTGTGATTTCAGCTTCTCCAAGCAGTGAACACCCAGGCAGCTAAGGCCCAGCAGTCCAAGATGCAGGCCAGTAAGAAGAGTTTTAAAGATGGCACAGCAGCCAGTGAGGACGGCGGATCATCGGCACGGCCGCCTAGTCCGAACACAGCACAGCTACCAGTGAGTAAATCCTCCCTCAGTGAACCCAACACATTTTGTGTGTCCAGTATCGTAATTAAAAGTATGTAATGTAAAGAGTTAAATCCATGGGCAGAGTTGGCCACGTCCGTACTGTTTAAACCCCCACTTCAGCCAGTGTTAGCGTCCTGTATTTTGGTCAACGTTCTTTCTCAAACAGAAAACAGGACTGTGTTTAATCGACATAATCCACTGCCATGGCAACCAGGTTGCCATTCCAGCCTACCTGTCAAAGCGATAGTGGTCGCTCTATCATAGGTTATGAGGTGGTGGATTTTTCTTAACCTCCGTCACCAGAAGTAAATATGAATATGAATCTAATGTTAGCTGCAGTTCAGTTACTTGAATGGCGACCGCGTAACCTGTTTAAGTGACAGTTGATATCGGTGCTTAGTTTGTTTGCAACAGAAGTTAATATAATACCCTAACTTGAAATCAGTATGTCTGTCAATGCCGTACTGTATATTGGCGACTTTATTGAAAACAAGGCCTCTACATTGTGTTCTTGAGCACTTACGAGCATTTACTTTGCACGTACCAGCGTGCGGTTGCTTAGTAACTTAATTCCATACATAGCTTATTTTTGTCTGTGTAAGTTAATTTACCCATATTACACCAAGTCCATGAAAAAGTTCAAGAATCTCAGCACTGTGTCGGGTGTATTATTTAAAATAATCCCACAGATTCCAGAAACGAAAGCTCAGTGTCCTGTTTTGCCTGTGACTCACACAGCCCTCTGGCATATGTGCGCTGCAAGCGTAGCCAGTAAATGATACATTACGCTCCACTAACTGTCCGCATGTTACATCTGCCATGTTGCCAAAATACACGATAAGTTGACGAGGTAGCTCACAATGATGTTTATTGATTTTGCTGCTCGGATGCAAAGAGGCATGACAGTGCACCGGCACAAGCTTGGAGGATGATACTTGATGACACATGTTTTAGCTACAACCTTGTTTATTTTGAACACAAATTAAGTTATTTGTCAGAAGGCGGTGAATAGAGTGGCAAATCAACATTGTCAGGAAATGATTGAGGAAAATATGAAAATTAAATTCAGAGCAATTTTGTAACACTGCTCCAATTTGGATCTTTTACAAACTGAACTGTGTTTGAATGTTGAAAGTCGCCATTTAAAATGCTACTCTTCCTGCTTTTGACTCCTCAAATTTGCCAGTTAATTTCTTCATCACTGTCCCCTCTCATGCCTTCCATTCACCTTCTTACCCTGTCTACCATATCCTGCTTTCACCTCCGCATACGTCTACACCTGTCCCCTCATCATTCCTTTTCAGTTACTCACCTCCTCGTTTCCCCGTCCGATCCTCACCCCTCCTCTCTGCCTCTTTCTGCCCCTCATGCTCTTTCGCTCAACTTTAACACTTGACTGTTTTTTCTGTTACCGCCTCCTTGCTCTCCCTCTCTCCCTGTCTTGGCATGCTGCGTCAGACAGTGGCAGAGGAGGAGGCTCTATGTAAAGACGGCAACAAAGAGAACAAGGTAAAGAAGCTTCTGCAGACTGTGGGAGTCATGATGAGGTCATTGTCTTTTTGTGCTTGGATGTCGTTTTGTTGTTGGTTTCTTCACTTTTTAAACTTCATGAACTTGTGTTTTCTGAGCATGCATACTAGCATCACAGTTTCACAGAGTCATACCAAGTGCCTTAAGTGCTTCAACTAGTCACTGAACTTCTTTCTGATTTAAAAACAGTTGAGGAACTTGTTTCCTAGAGAAAAGTTGATAGCTTGTACTGTTATTTTTCTCTCTTTTTCCCTGATTGTGCACATCACTTATAGTTTTTTAATGTGAAGTCTGTGTACTTATAACTAATTTAGGGTCCTTCCCCGTCATGGAATTTATTATGAAAAATTTAACAATTGTTTTTTACAAGGTTTGAAGATCTAGTTTGAAGTTGCAACATTAAAACAACTACTGCAATTGCAGGGTTTCCCTCAGTGTATTAGTGGAGGTGGGCCACCCCGATGGAAATGAAGGCCACACCTGCTATTGTCAGATTAAGATATTGCACTCTTACAGAATACAGCAATAATCAGAGGTAGGCCTGTCACGATCATTACATTATCAAAATATCGTACTACAGTCATGGAAAAAATTATTAGACCACCCTTGTTTTCTTCAATTTCTTGTTAATTTTAATGCCTGGCTCAACTAAAGGTACATTTGTTTGGACAATTATAATGATAACAACAAAAATATAGCTCATGAGAGTTTAATTTAAGAACTAAGAACTATTCATTTTCCATGGTTTTCTTGATAAAAACCAAAATTACTTAAATTCTTACATCAATAGCTATGGCATTGTACCGCCAAAAACACTACTTTTAAGCATTCCATGTTTTCTTTTCTGTTTTGCTTTAAACACATGATACACACAAGAGTTAATACTTGATTGCATAACCATTGTTTTTGATGACTGCAGCCATGCGTCTTGGCATGCTCTCCACCAGCTTCTGACATTGTTCTGCTGTCACAGCAGCCCATTCCTGTTGGACAAATTCAAACAAATTTTCTTTGTTTTTGGGCTTGTGGTTCTCCATTTTGAGTTTGATGATTTTCCACAGGTTTTCAATTGGATTAAGATCTGGTGATTGAGCAGGCCAAGGCATGGTGCGAATGTTGTGGTTCTCCATCCAGGCTTTAACTGACCTTGCCGTGTGGCAAGGGGCATTGTCTTGTTGGAAAATCCAGTCATTCGAGGCAGGAAAGAGTTTTCCAGCTGATGAAAGAAGACTGTTTTCAAGGGTAGTCCTGTACATGACCTGGTTCATTCGGCCTTCACACAATTGCATTTGCCCTGTTCCACTCAGACTGAAACAACCCCAGATCATGACTGATCCACCCCCATGTTTTACTGTAGGGGCAAGACAGTCTGGGTTGTAAGCTTCTCCAGGCTTCCTCCTAACCAGTAAGTTGGCTGGAGTGGGCATCAATTCAAAATTGGATTCATCACTGAAGAGAACCTTAGCCCAATCATCAACAGTCCAATCCTTGTGGTCTCGAGCAAAGAGTAACCGGGCCTTCCTCTGCCTTTCATTGATGAAGGGCTTCTTGCGTGCTCTGTGTGACTTCAAACCAGCTTCAACAAGTCGGTTTCGAACTGTCCTTGCCGAACAAGTCACATTTCTCGACAGTGCCCACTCATTTTTAAGGTCCCTGGAGGTCTGACGACGATTCCTGACACAGGAACGGATGAGTGCACGGTCATCTCGTGGGGTAGAAAGACGTTTCCTGCCACGGCCAGGTAGCAATTTGGTAGTGCCATGTTCAGCTTGTTTTTTTTTGTTGTAATGAACGGCTGTCTTGGAGATCTTCAGTTTTTTCGCTACCTGTCTCTCACTCATGCCAATTTCCAGCAGTGCCAAGATGGCTGCCTTTGTGGCTTCACATAATTCTTTTGTTTTAGGCATTATGTGAGAGCTGACAACTTCTGAGTTGTGCTATTATACGTTTAGTGGTACCAGATATTAGAATGAACAAGAAATTGAAGACAACAAGGGTGGTCTAATAATTTCTTCCATGACTGTATATATGGACATGACTTAGATCATTTTGCTGACCTTGATAATGCCCATTGTCTTACATACATGTTTCTTTTACATAATAATATCCCCGACATGATGCCAGAATAAACAGCAGAGTTTTTCCAACCATTTTGAGACTAAATGCAGTGTTTCTCTTTTTTGCTTTCCAACCCTGTCTACTTGCCCAAGTACGAAGAAAACTAAAACAACCCTTCAAAGACGACACAGCGTAGTTTATCAGTAACCTTCAGCTGCACTTTAAGGGTGAAAGATGCACAGTCCTGATAGTCGTTAGCTTGCCAACCAATGGCAATGAGTCAAAAAGTTCATCTTTGCAGTTTTATCCTCCAACAACTTCATCCTCCACTCGGCTCCCAAGCCGATCAGTCAGGTTATGGAGGCAACTGCTTTGTTGATGGAGTTTCGCCAAGCTTGTCTATTTGTCACAAAAGGCACCACTTAGTTTTGTTTTTGCTGGCCAAATGTTGTAGTAAGTCTCCAAATGAGTACTTTGGGCTACTACTAAAAAGGTCCAATAATTTTATAAACACTTCCGTATATATGCAAAGTGTTGAAATAAAAAAAACATGTTAAGTTTTGTTTGATATTTCATTTCCAATTGTCTTAAATTCTTAAGAATTGAAAATACAAGGTTGCCCAGTACCTCACCTTGTAGAGCGAGTGCCCAGTGTACAAAGGCTACACCCTAAAGCTATCCTATCAAATAAAGGCAAAAAGCCAAAAAGAAAAGAATCAAGTGTATTGATCTTTGAAAGGGTGTTCTTCCATAACTATCCTATTATAGTATCACTATATCAGTGGCATAGAATGGTCTCAAAATGACAGTAAGTAAAATTATATCGTCCAACAAAAGTAGATACCGTGACAGGCCTAAGCAAAGGTACAGCATCACACAAAAAAGGTGTATATTTAATTATTGAGGAAATTGGCAATTTAAGGGGACTTACCACCTCCACTAAAACTTTCTGGGGTAAACCCTGAAGTTGTGACCCCTTTTTTTTTTTTTTTTTTTATTCCTTTCCCCAGGACAAACTTTAACCAACTTTTCACCCTCTTAACCTTTTAAGTTCAGAGCACGAGCAAGAAATTCATTTCTGTTTCTCAGAAATGCATCTTAAAATCTGCAATGTTGTGGACCAACCAGATTTACCTGCTGCCTTTAATTAATTTCTGATGGGATTTCACCCAGCAGCTGATTCACTGTGGTGTTTCTGTTTGTCTGCAGCTCAAGTCGGGAGGTGGAGGACGCAGAAGAGGTGGTCAGAGACATCGAGGGAAAGGCCCGAACGCTGCAACAATCACTACAGCAGTGCCTGCAGGAGCAGCAGGCACAGCCTAAAAACACAACCTATCATCTCTCCTCATCTCTTTTACACGGCGGGGAAAGTGACTGCATGGCCCTCAGGTGGCTGCGTTTAAAGACTGAATACATGTGTTTCTAATATAAAACAACAATTCGACAAGTTTCATCATGAGAGTGAATAATTTTCCAGATTGAGTCAATTGAAAGCTTTATTCGTGGGCTGCTGAGGATGATAACGAAATGTTATTTAGTTTGGGTTTTACTGCAGTTATCGGCAATTTGTAGATTACATTATATAACCTTTTCTATTTTAATTCATTTTGTTCATTGTGTTTGTAGTTCACCAGAACTTATTTTATAGCATTAACTGTTTTTCCCAGCCAGCAGAGGCATCAGTCACTTCCCCTGCCTAAACTGTCTCCACCCTCCGTCGACACTTTTTTTTCAGTTGCTCATTTTCTTTCCCCCATTCTTCATCCTGTGTTCAACTCCACCTAACTTTCATTAATGCATCTTTTTTGGACGGCACCAGAGTTGGAGTCTACCGGAGGAAGACTCTGTTCAGTAGTTAAAAACAGTGTTTTCTTTAACAAAGCTTATTGTCATTGAAACTGGCAGTTTGAATTCACGTTGGGAATTGACTGAACTGAAAGGGAATTGATGCCAACCTTAGGTGTATTCATGTCCGTGATACAAAGCAGGAAAGAAAAGAACTCTCACCAGCCAGATGCTTGTTAAATTTTGTAGTTCTGATGTTTGTTTACCCTGCCATTCTCTTGGGTGGTAGCTAAAATTGTCCTTTGTAAATTACTGTCTGAAGATTTGCTTTCCTGGTGTAACAGTGCCAGGGTTTGGCAGATTTTGTTGCCAGGCGACAGAGAAGTTATTGTCCTATCCTGGACCGCTATACTGCACTGTTCACCCTTTGTGAAACACCCTTTGTGAAACAATTCGTCGTGGATAAAGAGCAAAACAGTCTCTTATCCATTTTTATCTAACATGGCCCACTTTTAATCCTGCCATAGAAAGCTCATTATGTCATCATCCCTTTCTTTTTGAGCCAGTGTCAGCACTTTTACTAGATCAAGTTCATGCAGCCAGAAAATAAGCCAGATATGCTTTTTTCCCCCAAAGTAATGTCAAGTGTCAAAGTGGCTTTGTCTTGTGTTAAAGGAATATTTCCAAAAAGCAAAATGACCATTTATGTATCATAAATTCGTGAAGAAAACTTTGTTTCTCCCCCAATGCCTCCAGGGTGAATGGAGAATCCAAAAAAAAGAACATTCCTCATGAGTTGAAGTCATTGGAAACCAACAACAGCAAAACTATATCAAAACATCTGTTTACACACTCCCACACAACTCGTGCAGTAAAATCCAAGTTTCATAGATCCAACTGTACACTCAGTACTTGCCAGACACGTGCCCTGAGCATACGAGTGCGTATAAGCTTGGCTTCAGCAGAGTTCAGACACATGCACATACCTGGGTCTGCTACACTAATGTGCGTGAGACAGTTTGTACTGATGTGTTTTAGCTTGTGACGTTTTAGTGTAAATAGCTGTGTTAGGGAAATACTGAGCGTATGACTGGATTAATGAGACTTTGATTATACTGCACGACTTGTGTGAGAGTTTGTAAAGAGAAGTTTTGCTGTTGTTAAATGATGAAGAAGGTTTGTCTTTTTTGGATGTTCCATTAACCATGGAGGCGTGCAAAATACAAAGTTTCTTCTCAAATTCAAAGTTACATGATAATTTGAATACGAATGGTCATTTAACAGGTGAAGAATTCCTTAAAGATGGCATAAGTCCTTGTGAAGTATAAGCACAACTTCCTTCCATTTTGATGAAAATCCAGAAGCTGATACTCTCATGCACAAAAATTACTCATTCAGCAGTGGTGTTTCGCACCTTAAATGTCAAAAAGCCAAGTAAGAACATATTTAATTCAGTAGAAATTATGCCACTGTGACTTGACTCTCTGCACATTATCTCTTTGTACTCTGTATGAATCAGAATGTGGCTGCCAAACACGTGTTTCAAAGCCTCAAGGGTCAATTCCAAATGTGTCTGACACAGGAAGTCAGTGTATTTATGTGACCTGAGATAAAATCTTTTTTGGATCAATGGCACCAATAATTACAGGTATTTTATATGATTCAGTTTTGGCTCTGTAGCAGTCAATCCGCCAGATCAACCTATGTGACAGGAAGTGTGTGATGTTTTTGTTAAGGTTCTACACACACCGGTCGATAGCAGAGTTATTGCCCAGCATCTCAGACTGTCTCTGATAAGCTAACACTGATCGACCATTGATCACATTGAACTAAACTAAAAACTAAGAGTTGCCACCTGTTTTATCAAGTTGTTTGATGGTCTTCTTCTTAGCTCAGAGTTTATATTGAGCAGGTAGTTTTTGGGTGTCTCAATTTAAGGGCTGTTTTGTCCCCCCAAATCCCCAATGTCCCCTTTCATATCTATACTGATTTCATGCTGGTCAGTCTTGTCTGGTTCTTTTGGGACACTTAATTTCCTCTTTCATGAAGATCACAAATGTACTGAACTGCCAGAATGTTAGACCTTACCAATTCTTTTGAAGGGACACATTTTGTGTGTGCGTATGTTCAAAAACACAATGTTGTGCAGAAGAACTAAGGATAAAAAAGATGCCATTTAAATTAAGTGGTGCCAGTTTGTGTTGTAAATCCTTTTAAATAAAGATGTTATAGAAAACTGGCATATGGTAATACTTTTTACATTAAGAGACATTTAGTTCATGCTGCATAAAAGATAATCACAAATTGAGTCTAACAGGACTGAGCTGAAAGGAGGCTGTTAGTGAAATATAGCTCATTTTTTTTAGATTAGTTAATTGCTTTTGATATTTATATGCCGTCATTACCCAACCAGCTTTCTACATTAGCTTGTAGATGCCGTTTGACCCCCTTCGTGATATTGCTGGTTGTTTACAGCATTAAATTCAATCTGAATTGACATAATCAGCAGGAGATGTATGGGTCAAAAACATTAGCATAATTACCGGCATTAGCATTTATTTGAATGCAAAGAAAATGACTTACTGGCTGGAAGAATTTCAGCTTCTTTATTGTCATGCAAATGTTAAAACTAAATGTTTGTTTCTTTGGCAGTTTCACCTACAGTATGTGGGACAGCAGCCGGTATAGAGAAAGACAGGACTTAAGGGGACAAGAGAGGCAATAATGGCATGCAACTGAAGTCCTCAACAAGAATCTAACTGGGATTGTTGCAGTTATGTGGTATGCGCCCTAACCATTTAAACACCCCAATATTTTTATAGCAACAACTAAGGAAGATACTGAACTCCCTGTCGCACATGCACTGCAGACCTTAAATTATCTAGATACTAGTCCATACCCATTGGCAGCTTTGTCACCTTCTACCTATGCCAATCCTCAATGCCTATGTGCAGTTTCACATAGATTGACCACGTCAGTGAGTAGAAAAACGTGGGACAGACAGAATGACTGACTGACAGTTTCCATGATTATGTACAGCATACCATACCATGACTTAGTCATACCAAAAATTAGATTAGTAATATTTTGGCTTCACGCACCAGTGAGCAACTTTCATAGGAATGAACAGCGTCCGGCCTCCAATGCTGTATCGAGGTCTTTTTATACATCCATGCTTTACCCCCAGAGGCTTATCATCGTCAGACTAATGAGTTATGGGTTTGGTGATTATGGGCATTTGGTTCAAGTTTTTGTTCTTATCTATAGACATTTTTCGTTTTTACAGGTTTTTTCTTGAAAACACCTCACCTACGATTATGAAACGTATTACTCACAGTTTAGCACACCTGCCGAAGAGCTGCATCACTCGTGCGCATACACAAGCCAAACATTCGACCTATAAATCTGATTTTTTTTTTCTTCATTTGTTATATGAAAACATCAGATTTCCAAATCCTACAGCACCACAGAGCATGTCTGTCAATCACACTGGATGGTGGTAGAAGACGTACCACTGTCCTCTCCGGGTCAATCCGGACCTTGAACCGAAGTTCTTTACTTGCCAAAATTAATACACCAATAATAGACACAGTAATACACTGCTAAACCAAGTACTTCATAACTTTGGGACCTTAATATGTTGGAGAGAAAATATGGATTTATTCCCCAAGACAGATGTGAGAATCATATCTGTATATCTAAACTCATGTGTTCTTGTTAAAGCTTTGCCTCATATTGGCAGTATCTTAACAGTTGAGTGAAGTATCACCAGCAGGAAGTCATGGCATATGATTTGAAATTGCTTTTACAACAACACTAACACAAACAACTTTTTTTTTTTTTTATGGCTCTGGGACACCCTGCATGGCAGCCCACTATTGATGCAAAGCACTTTCAATCAGATTTCTTCAATAGTTCAGAAAAAAGTCATCCTTCCAGTCATAATTGTTTTCAACCACTGTAGACCTTAATATGGTAGAGTCTGTAACAACTGATTGCTTTGGTAGCATTTCAATCAAAGTCTCCCTCTGTGAACCTGTCTCATTTCCACATGTGGTGTTTGCTCAGTTGGTATAAAATGGAAATAGGAAAGGTCTTTGACGCAGAGCCCGGGATCAATGAATCACTTGATGAATGTACAGGTGGGGGCATCTCAAGGTTGCACTCTTAACAGTTTATGAAAGTATTCAAAACAGACGAGTTTCAAAAAGCAGCCAAGGTGAACACACAAGGAGAAAAGGGGAATAAACACACACTGGAAGGTGTGCAAGCCAACAAAATCGGTGAGGGCCTCATCAACAAGTCAGCAGGACCAAATTGGCTGAGTCACTGTCAAAATATGCAAAGTCATTGTTTCATTTAAAGCAAGCGAGATATGAAGGGACTTAATTTTAGCCCTACTGGAAATTCTGAAAGGGCAAAGATATATTAAGTGTGATGCAAGCCAACTGAGCAGTCAGCAACTTTGTATTATATATTAAATTTAATAATATATTGAGTTTATAGTTCTCTATTTTACACTGCATATTATACTGTTGATGCTTTTATTTTGATTGACGAAGAAGTCCAACGGAAAAACAATCTGCAACAGAAGCTACAAGCAACTGATAGCAAGGCAGTGCTGTGAGTCATAACACACTGACAATAGAACAGCAGGATGTCCATGTGGTCTTCAGAAGTAATAACACTTGGTAAGTCAATTAAGTGACAATTACTAAAACAGAAAACATTCTCATTGCACAAAATAACGCACGAGCAAACAGTGGGCAGTGACGGCAAGCTGCACAGACCAATAACAACGAACTGAGCAACATTTTGGCCAAGACACTTTGTTTATCTCTGACTTCAACATGGTAGCCTCCGGAGGCTTCTGGCCGGCTGACAACAGAAAAGTTCACACCATTATTCATGAAAAAGCCAATTAGTTGGTGGACAGTATAGCCTGCAGACAGACGATGGTGGATAAGAAGCATTTACTCCTTGCCAGAAAATAAACTGATTTTTTTGTTTTATTTCTTCATTGAATGTAATTGTTTTGTCAACTTTCCAGCAAATAACTCAGTATAGAAGAAGGAATACGTCAGTTGCTCTCCACAGACACATACCTACATGTTTTATAACTGGGACTGAAGTATATGATTTAAGTTTGCAAAACCATTTATATATAATGTTTATTAATATACAGTATGTTGATTAGTGATGTTCAAATGAAGCGTCATGAACCACCAGTTGTATTTGCTGAACCCACTAAATGGTGCTCTTGGTGTAATGGATGTCTCAAGGGATGGCAATGCAGTTTGGTTTCAACCCTTTGTTGAACAAAAAGTGCTAGTAGAAACCAAACTGCTTGAGAGTAATCCACTGCAGCCTGGAGACCAAGTATGACTAAGCATCCGCATCATCCCAAGTGCCTCAGGCTGAGGCCACTGTGCCAAAAAGAATGGCGTTAAAAGTTTTCATGGACCTATAATCTGGATTCTGAGGGAGATATAGTGAAGAATTTTAGTGTCTGCTGCCAAAACTGAAGCCTCAAGCTGAGAGAAGTTGAAGGTCAGGTTTTGCTTCTTTGTCCACAGGTTTTAGGTATGTGACGAGCTGCCAGAGCCATGAGATGCACATGTACATCAAAATCAAAATTTTAAGGGTAATTTTACATTTTTGTAATAAATGAAAGTGTTTATAGTTGTGTAATGTCGGTATCATTGGTGGGTCTTACAATCCACTATATATGATATGCTTGACATTTTTCTGTCATACTGTACTATGACTTTTTTGTCATGATTTTGCACGACATACTACACCATGACTGTTTTCATGATTTTGATTTTTGATGACAGCACATTTTTATGACATATGCAATGCCCCTGAGTTTCTGACGTTGTTGTGTGTTTCGGCTTTTGTTTGCTTTTTTTTTTTTTTTCCTTACTCCACAACACCAAACACACTATTTTCACTCACTCACATCCCCATCACTGATTCACTGATTGGCCACACTCCATAAGAAGTTCCTTTTACTTGTTTATTTTGTTGCAATAAAAACCTTTTAATTTAACACCATCCACTGTGTCCTGTCCAGTATGTATTATGGCCTAAGAGCTGTATGATGATATACTAGATGCTATGCTATGTCTTTTTTCTTTTAACGCTTTTACAGCATATGACTTTTTTTGGCACATTTGTATGACATACTACACTATGACTATTTTAAGCACATTTTTACAATATTTAATTCTATAACTTTAGAGCCCAGTTATATGAAATACTATACTTTGACTTTTTTGAGCACACTTTTATGACATACTATAATATGACTTTTTCAAGCAGATTTTTATGGCTTACTATGACTGTTTTTCATGATTTTGGACGACATACTATACTATGACTTTTTTTCAAGATTTTGGACGACATGCTATACTATGACTTTTTTATCAAGATTTTGGACGACATACTATACTATGACTTTTTTTCAAGATTTTGGACGACATACTATACTATGACTTTTTATCAAGATTTTGGACGACATACTATACTATGACTTTTTTTCAAGATTTTGGACGACATACTACACTATGACTTTTTTTCAAGATTTTGGACGACATGCTACACTATGACTTTTTTATCAAGATTTTGGACGACATACTATACTATGACTTTTTTTCAAGATTTTGGACGACATGCTATACTATGACTTTTTTATCAAGATTTTGGACGACATACTATACTATGACTTTTTTTCAAGATTTTGGACGACATACTATACTATGACTTTTTATCAAGATTTTGGACGACATACTATACTATGACTTTTTTTCAAGATTTTGGACGACATACTACACTATGACTTTTTATCAAGATTTTGGACGACATACTACACTATGACTTTTTTATCAAGATTTTGGACGACATACTATACTATGACTTTTTTTCAAGATTTTGAACGACATACTACACTATGACTTTTTTTCAAGATTTTGAACGACATACTACACTATGACTTTTTATCGAGATTTTGGACGACATACTACACTATGACTTTTTTTCGAGATTTTGAACGACATGCTATACTATGACTCTTTTTCGAGATTTTGGACGACATGCTATACTATGACTTTTTTTCGAGATTTTGGACGACATACTACACTATGACTGTTTTTCATGATTTTGGACGACATGCTATACTATGACTTTTTTCGAGATTTTGAACGACATGCTATACTATGACTTTTTTTCGAGATTTTGGACGACATACTACACTATGACTGTTTTTCATGATTTTGGACGACATGCTATACTATGACTCTTTTTCGAGATTTTGGACGACATGCTATACTATGACTTTTTTTCGAGATTTTGGACGACATACTACACTATGACTTTTTTTCATGATTTTGGACGACATGCTATACTATGACTTTTTTTCATGATTTTGGACGACATGCTATACTATGACTTTTTTCCATGATTTTGGACGACATACTATACAATGACTTTTTTCATGATTTTGGACGACATACTATACAATGACTTTTTTCATGATTTTGGACGACATACTACACTATGACTATTTTAAGCACATTTTTACAATATTTAATTCTATAACTTTAGAGCCCAGTTATATGAAATACTATACTTTGACTTTTTTGAGCACACTTTTATGACATACTATAATATGACTTTTTCAAGCAGATTTTTATGGCTTACTATGACTGTTTTTCATGATTTTGGACGACATGCTATACTATGACTTTTTTTCAAGATTTTGAACGACATACTATACTATGACTTTTTTTCAAGATTTTGGACGACATGCTATACTATGACTTTTTTTCATGATTTTGGACGACATGCTATACTATGACTCTTTCGAGATTTTGGACGACATGCTATACTATGACTTTTTTTCGAGATTTTGGACGACATGCTACACTATGACTTTTTTTCATGATTTTGGACGACATGCTATACTATGACTTTTTTTCATGATTTTGGACGACATGCTATACTATGACTTTTTATCAAGATTTTGGACGACATACTACACTATGACTTTTTTTCAAGATTTTGAACGACATACTACACTATGACTTTTTATCAAGATTTTGGACGACATACTACACTATGACTTTTTTTCAAGATTTTGGACGACATGCTATACTATGACTTTTTTTCATGATTTTGGACGACATACTACACTATGACTTTTTTATCAAGATTTTGGACGACATACTATACTATGACTTTTTATCAAGATTTTGGACGACATACTATACTATGACTTTTTATCAAGATTTTGAACGACATACTACACTATGACTTTTTTTCAAGATACTACACTATGACTTTTTATCAAGATTTTGGACGACATACTACACTATGACTTTTTTTCAAGATTTTGGACGACATACTACACTATGACTTTTTATCAAGATTTTGAACGACATGCTATACTATGACTCTTTCGAGATTTTGGACGACATGCTACACTATGACTTTTTTTCAAGATTTTGAACGACATGCTATACTATGACTTTTTTTCGAGATTTTGGACGACATACTACACTATGACTGTTTTTCATGATTTTGGACGACATGCTATACTATGACTCTTTTTCGAGATTTTGGACGACATGCTATACTATGACTTTTTTTCGAGATTTTGGACGACATGCTACACTATGACTTTTTTTCATGATTTTGGACGACATGCTATACTATGACTTTTTTTCGTGATTTTGGACGACATGCTATACTATGACTTTTTATCAAGATTTTGGACGACATACTACACTATGACTTTTTTTCAAGATTTTGAACGACATACTACACTATGACTTTTTATCAAGATTTTGGACGACATACTACACTATGACTTTTTTTCAAGATTTTGAAGACATACTACACTATGACTTTTTTTCATGATTTTGGACGACATACTACACTATGACTTTTTATCAAGATTTTGGACGACATACTACACTATGACTTTTTTTCAAGATTTTGAACGACATACTACACTATGACTTTTTATCAAGATTTTGGACGACATGCTACACTATGACTTTTTTTCAAGATTTTGAACGACATGCTACACTATGACTTTTTATCAAGATTTTGGACGACATGCTACACTATGACTTTTTTTCAAGATTTTGAACGACATGCTACACTATGACTTTTTTTCAAGATTTTGGACGACATGCTACACTGACTTTTTTTCAAGATTTTGAACGACATGCTACACTATGACTTTTTATCAAGATTTTGGACGACATGCTACACTGTGACTTTTTTTCAAGATTTTGAACGACATGCTATACTATGACTTTTTATCAAGATTTTGGACGACATGCTACACTGTGACTTTTTTTCATGATTTTGGACGACATGCTATACTATGACTTTTTATCAAGATTTTGGACGACATGCTATACTATGACTTTTTATCAAGATTTTGGACGACATGCTATACTGTGACTTTTTTTCATGACTTTGGACGACATGCTATACTTTTTGCCCACATGCGCAACTCTACCCAGCACCTTATGCGTTGGTCTCTTCTGCTGCAGGACTTCAATGTGCAGATTTGTCATAAAAATGGCACAGAAAATGTGATTGGTGATGCTCTCTCCAGACGTTCTATTGGTTCATAGGAATTAAACATTATAGGGTGATGTTTAATTCTTGGGTATGGGGATGTTACGGTAATTTCTTTTGTTTGTGTGTGTTTTCCTGCATGTGTTCTCCGTGTGCTGTATTTTCTGTATGCAAATAGGTGTCTGCCACACTCCGACAGTGATTGGTGAATTGGATCTGTGCTTGTTCCTGATTGACTGCTGCCAAGGGCGTTCGGGTTTTTAAACGACCAAGATGGCAGTTGCTTGGAGCTGGCAGGCAGACCTCACCTTCCTCCTCCCCCCCACCCAGCCACACACATTCTTGTGTTGTATTGTAGTGAAACAGCCTTTTGTATATATTGTATAGTAGGGGTGGACTGCCACTTCTGTTGCTAACCCTTTTTTCTGCTGTTTATTTAGGTAGGGAGCTAAGATTTCTGTCAATTATTTCTTATTTGGTTAGGTTATTTACTCCCTTGATAGAATTGTTTTATTAGTTATTTAGGCCTTAGTCCCCCCTGAAGTTATTTCAGTTAAATCTGTTATTTAAATATTGTAAATAAATTCGCACTATTGATCGTTGCACACGTCTTTTTCATTGTGGCTACTTGGGACTTGGGAAGATGGCGCCTTTCAAGTTGAGTCTCAGTCTGGGCATAACACTATGACTTTTTTTCATGATTTTGGACGACATACTATACTATGACTTTTTTCATAATTATGGACGACATGCTATACTATGACTTTTTTTCATGATTTTGGACGACATGCTATACTATGACTTTTTTTCATGATTATGGACGACATACTATACTATGACTTTTTTTTATGATTTTGAACGACATACTATACTATGACTTTTTTTCAAGATTTTGGACGACATGCTATACTATGACTTTTTTTCATGATTTTGGACGACATACTATACTATAACTTTTTTCCATGATTTTGGACGACATACTATACAATGACTTTTTTTCATGATTTTGGACGACATGCTATACTATGACTTTTTTTCCAAGATTTTGGACGACATGCTATACTATGACTTTTTTCCATTTTTTTGGACGACATACTATACTATGACTTTTTTTCATGATTTTGGACGACATACTATACTATGACTTTTTGTCATGATTATGGACGACATACTATACTATGACTTTTTTTCATGATTTTGAACTACATGCTATACTATGACTTTTTTCCATGATTTTGGACGACATACTATACTATGACTTTTTGTCATGATTTTGGACGACATGCTATACTATGACTTTTTTCCATGATTTTGGACGTCATGCTATACTATGACTTTTTTTTCATGATTATGGACGACATACTATACTATGACTTTTTTTCATGATTTTGGACGACACACTATACAATGACTTTTTTTCATGATTTTGGACGACACACTATACTATAACTTTTTTCATGATTTTGGACAACACACTATACTATGACTTTTTTCC
The DNA here is from genome assembly GCA_026686955.1 of Epinephelus cyanopodus. NCBI lineage: Eukaryota > Metazoa > Chordata > Actinopteri > Perciformes > Serranidae > Epinephelus > Epinephelus cyanopodus. Next base: position 7,112,274 of record CM048916.1, on the reverse strand, counting down.
ATGATTTTGGACGACATACTATACAATGACTTTTTTCATGATTTTGGACGACATACTATACTATGACTTTTTTTCATGATTATGGACGACATACTATACTATGACTTTTTTCAAGATTTTGTACGACATACTATACAATGACTTTTTTCATGATTTTGTACGACATGCTATGCTATGACTTTTTTTCAAGATTTTGAACGACATCATTTAGTGTGACTTTTTTTCATGACTGAGTTTTGATGACAGCACTTTTTTATGACATAATATACTATGACTTTTGAGCACATTGTTATGACATATGTGATGGCCCCTGAGTTTCTGAGGTTGTTGTGGTATACCATTGACCCTCTGTTCTTGAAGGTATCACATAGTGCAGCGGCTGATTTGGGGCACCTGCTGCTCTCTCTCCACTTGGATTCATCGCCTCTGGCATCAGAACGTTTCAGCCTTTGTTTCCTTTTTTATGTATGTTTTGTTTTGTTTCTTATTCCACAACACCAAACACTACATTATTTTCACTCACTGACATCCCCATCACTGATTCACTGATTGGCCACACTCCACAAGAAGTTCCTTTACTTGTTTATTTTGTTGCAATAAAAACCTTTTGATTTAACACCATCCACTGTGTCCTGTCCAGTATGTATTATGGCCTAAGAGCTGTATGATGATATACTAGATACTACGCTATGTCTTTTTTTCGCACATTTTTACAGCAGAATATACTATGACTTTTTTGTTTTTCAACATATGCTTATGACATACAATACAAGAATTTTTTCCACATTTTAATGACATATCAATCAATCAATCAATCAATCAATCAATCAATCAATCAGTTTTATTCATAAAGCCCAATATCACAAATATGATTTGCCTCACAGGGCTTTACAGCATACGACATCCCTCTGTCCTTTAGACCCTCACATACTAAACTATGACTTTTTTTTCTGTACATTTTCATGACATACTATACTTGGGTTTTTTTTAAACACATTTTTAAAACATTTTATTCTATGACTTTGTAACCCAGTTATAGGAAATACTATACAATGACTTTAAAGCCCAATTACGTGAATTACTATACTTTCACTTTTTAAAGCTGATTTTTAGGACATACTTTAGTATGACTTTTTGAGCCCACTTTTATGACATACTATACTGAGATATTTTTTCAAGGAAAAAAGTCATAGTATAGTATGTCGTCCAAAAATCATGAAAAAAAGTCATAGAATAGCATGTCGTCCAAAATCTTGAAAAAAAGTCATAGTATAGCATGTCGTCCGAAATCATGAAAAAAAAATTCATAGTATAGCATGTCGTCCAAAATCATGAAAAAGTCATAGTATAGCATGTCGTCCGAAATCATGAAAAAAAAATTCATAGTATAGCATGTCGTCCAAAATCATGAAAAAAAGTCACAGTATAGCATGTCGTCCAAAATCGTGAAAAAAAGTCATCATATAGCATGTCGTCCAAAATCTTGAAAAAAAGTCTTACTATAGTATGTCGTCCGAAATCATGAAAAAAAGTCATAGTATAGCATGTCGTCCAAAGTCTTGAAAAAAACGTCATAGTATAGCATGTCGTTCAAAATCTTGAAAAAAAAGTCATAGTATAGCATGTCGTCCGAAATCATGAAAAAAAAATTCATAGTATAGCATGTCGTCCAAAATCATCAAAAAAAGTCATAGTATAGTATGTCGTCCGAAATCATGAAAAAAAGTCATAGTATAGTATGTCGTCCAAAGTCTTGAAAAAAACGTCATAGTATAGCATGTCGTCCAAAATCATGAAAAAAAGTCATAGTATAGCATGTCGTCCAAAATCATCAAAAAAATTCATAGTATAGTATGTCGTCCGAAATCATGAAAAAAAATTCATAGTATAGCATGTCGTCCAAAATCATCAAAAAAAGTCATAGTATAGTATGTCGTCCGAAATCATGAAAAAAAAATTCATAGTATAGCATGTCGTCCAAAATCATCAAAAAAAGTCATAGTATAGCATGTCGTCCGAAATCATGAAAAAAAGTCACAGTATAGTATGTCGTCCAAAAATCATGAAAAAAAGTCATAGAATAGCATGTCGTCCAAAATCTTGAAAAAAAGTCATAGTATAGCATGTCGTCCGAAATCATGAAAAAAAAATTCATAGTATAGCATGTCGTCCAAAATCATGAAAAAGTCATAGTATAGCATGTCGTCCGAAATCATGAAAAAAAAAATTCATAGTATAGCATGTCGTCCAAAATCATGAAAAAAAAGTCACAGTATAGCATGTCGTCCAAAATCGTGAAAAAAAGTCATCATATAGCATGTCGTCCAAAATCTTGAAAAAAAGTCTTACTATAGTATGTCGTCCGAAATCATGAAAAAAAAATTCATAGTATAGCATGTCGTCCAAAATCATCAAAAAAATTCATAGTATAGTATGTCGTCCGAAATCATGAAAAAAAGTCACAGTATAGTATGTCGTCCAAAGTCTTGAAAAAAACGTCATAGTATAGCATGTCGTTCAAAATCTTGAAAAAAAAGTCATAGTATAGCATGTCGTCCAAAATCATGAAAAAAAAGTCATAGTATAGTATGTCGTCCAAAATCATGAAAAAAAAAATCACAGTATAGCATGTCGTCCAAAATCATCAAAAAAATTCATAGTATAGTATGTCGTCCGAAATCATGAAAAAAAAATTCATAGTATAGCATGTCGTCCAAAATCATCAAAAAAAGTCATAGTATAGTATGTCGTCCAAAATCATGAAAAAAAAAATCACAGTATAGTATGTCGTCCAAAATCATCAAAAAAATTCATAGTATAGTATGTCGTCCAAAATCATCAAAAAAAGTCATAGTATAGTATGTCGTCCAAAATCATGAAAAAAAAAAATCACAGTATAGTATGTCGTCCAAAATCATCAAAAAAATTCATAGTATAGTATGTCGTCCAAAATCATCAAAAAAAGTCATAGTATAGTATGTCGTCCAAAGTCTTGAAAAAAAGTCATAGTATAGCATGTCGTCCAAAATCATGAAAAAAAGTCATAGTATAGCATGTCGTCCAAAATCATGAAAAAAATTCATAGTATAGTATGTCGTCCGAAATCATGAAAAAAAAATTCATAGTATAGCATGTCGTCCAAAATCATCAAAAAAAGTCATAGTATAGTATGTCGTCCGAAATTATGAAAAAAAAAATTCATAGTATAGCATGTCGTCCAAAATCATCAAAAAAAGTCATAGTATAGTATGTCGTCCGAAATCATGAAAAAAAGTCATAGTATAGTATGTCGTCCAAAATCATCAAAAAAATTCATAGTATAGCATGTCGTCCGAAATCATGAAAAAAAAATTCATAGTATAGCATGTCGTCCGAAATCACGAAAAAAGAGTCATAGTATATATAGCATGTCGTCCAAAATCACGAAAAAAAAGTCATAGTATAGTATGTCGTCCAAAATCACGAAAAAAGTCATAGTATAGCATGTCGTCCAAAATCCCCAAAAAAGTCATAGTATAGCATGTCATCCAAAATCACGAAAAAATTCATAGTATAGTATGTCGTCCAAAATCACGAAAAAAGTCATAGTATAGTATGTCGTCCAAAATCCCCAAAAAAGTCATAGTATAGCATGTCATCCAAAATCACGAAAAAATTCATAGTATAGTATGTCGTCCAAAATCCCCAAAAAAGTCATAGTATAGTATGTCGTCCAAAATCACGAAAAAATTCATAGTATAGTATGTCGTCCAAAATCACGAAAAAAGTCATAGTATAGCACGTCGTCCGAAATCATGAAAAAAAAAGTCATAGTATAGCATGTCATCCAAAATCTTGAAAAAAAGTCCTAGTATAGCATGTCGTCCAAAATCATGACAAAAAGTCACATATGTCATCGGACATCATGAAAAAAAGTCATAGTATAGTATGTCGTCCGAAATCATGAAAAAAAGTCATAGTATAGTATGTCGTCCAAAATCATCAAAAAAATTCATAGTATAGTATGTCGTCCGAAATCATGAAAAAAAAATTCATAGTATAGCATGTCGTCCAAAATCATCAAAAAAAGTCATAGTATAGTATGTCGTCCGAAATCATGAAAAAAAGTCATAGTATAGTATGTCGTCCAAAGTCTTGAAAAAAATGTCATAGTATAGCATGTCGTCCAAAATCATCAAAAAAAAAGTCATAGTATAGTATGTCATCCAAAATCATGAAAAAAAAAGTCATAGTATAGCATGTCGTCCAAAATCATCAAAAAAATTCATAGTATAGTATGTCGTCCGAAATCATGAAAAAAAGTCACAGTATACTATGTCGTCCAAAGTCTTGAAAAAAACGTCATAGTATAGCATGTCGTTCAAAATCTTTAAAAAAAAGTCATAGTATAGTATGTCGTCCAAAATCATGAAAAAAAGTCATAGTATGTATGTGTCCAAATCATGAAAAAAAGTCATAGTATAGTATGTCGTCCAAAATCATGAAAAAAAATCATAGTATAGCATGTCGTCCAAAATCACGAAAAAAAGTCATAGTATAGTATGTCGTCCAAAATCTTGAAAAAAAAGTCATAGTATAGTATGTCGTCCAAAATCATGAAAAAAAGTCATTGTATAGTATGTCGTACAAATATTGAAAAAAATCATAGTATAGCATGTCGTCCAAAATCATCAAAAAAAATCATAGTATAGCATGTCCTCCAAAATCACGTAAAAAAGTCATAGTATAGTATGTCGTCCAAAATCACGAAAAAAAGTCATAGTATAGCATGTCGTCCAAAATCCTGAAGAAAAAGTCATAGTATAGCATGTCGTCCAAAATCTCGAAAAAAAGTCATAGTGCATGTTGCATGTTGAAATCCCCCAAAAAAGTCATAGTATAGCATATCGTCTAAAATCACGAAAAAAAAAGTCATAGTATAGCACGTTGTCCGAAATCATGAAAAAAAAAATCATAGTATAGTATGTCGACCAAAATCATGAAAAAAATTCATACTATAGTATGTCGTCCGAAATCATGAAAAAAAAGTCACAGTATAGCATGTCGTCCGAAATCATGAAAAAAAAAGTCATAGTATAGTATGTCGTCCAAAATCATCAAAAAAATTCATAGTATAGTATGTCGTCCGAAATCATCAAAAAAATTCATAGTATAGTATGTCGTCCAAAATCATGAAAAAAGTCATAGTATAGTATGTCGTCCAAAATCATGAAAAAAAGTCATAGTATAGTATGTCGTCCAAAATCTTGGAAAAAAAGTCATAGTATAGTATGTCGTCCAAAATCATGAAAAAAAGTCATTGTATAGTATGTCGTACAAAATATTGAAAAAAAATCATAGTATAGCATGTCGTCCAAAATCATCAAAAAAATCATAGTATAGCATGTCGTCCAAAATCACGTAAAAAAGTCATAGTATAGTATGTCGTCCAAAATCACGAAAAAAAGTCATAGTATAGCATGTCGTCCAAAATCCTGAAGAAAAAAGTCATAGTATAGCATGTCGTCCAAAATCTCGAAAAAAAGTCATAGTATAGCATGTCGTCTAAAATCACGAAAAAAAAAGTCATAGTATAGCGCGTGTCCGAAATCATGAAAAAAAATTCATAGTATAGTATGTCGTCCAAAATCATGAAAAAAAAGTCATAGTATAGCACGTTGTCCGAAATCATGAAAAAAAATTCATAGTATAGTATGTCGTCCAAAATCACGAAAAAAAAGTCATAGTATAGCACGTTGTCCGAAATCATGAAAAAAAATTCATAGTATAGCATGTCGTCCAAAATCTTGAAAAAAAGTCCTAGTATAGCATGTCGTCCAAAATCATGACAAAAAGTCACATATGTCATCGGACATCATGAAAAAAAGTCATAGTATAGCATGTTGTCCAAAATCACGAAAAAAAGTCATAGTATAGTATGTCGTCCAAAATCACGAAAAAAGTCATAGTATAGCACGTCGTCCGAAATCATGAAAAAAAAAGTCATAGTATAGCATGTCATCCAAAATCTTGAAAAAAAGTCCTAGTATAGCATGTCGTCCAAAATCATGACAAAAAGTCACATATGTCATCGGACATCATGAAAAAAAGTCATAGTATAGTATGTCGTCCGAAATCATGAAAAAAAGTCATAGTATAGTATGTCGTCCAAAATCATCAAAAAATTCATAGTATAGTATGTCGTCCGAAATCATGAAAAAAAAATTCATAGTATAGCATGTCGTCCAAAATCATCAAAAAAAGTCATAGTATAGTATGTCATCCAAAATCATGAAAAAAAAAGTCATAGTATAGCATGTCGTCCAAAATCATCAAAAAAATTCATAGTATAGTATGTCGTCCGAAATCATGAAAAAAAGTCACAGTATAGTATGTCGTCCAAAGTCTTGAAAAAAACGTCATAGTATAGCATGTCGTTCAAAATCTTTAAAAAAAAGTCATAGTATAGTATGTCGTCCAAAATCATGAAAAAAAGTCATAGTATAGTATGTCGTCCAAAATCATGAAAAAAAGTCATAGTATAGTATGTCGTCCAAAATCATGAAAAAAAATCATAGTATAGCATGTCGTCCAAAATCACGAAAAAAAGTCATAGTATAGTATGTCGTCCAAAATCTTGAAAAAAAAGTCATTGTATAGTATGTCGTCCAAAATCATGAAAAAAAGTCATTGTATAGTATGTCGTACAAAATATTGAAAAAAAATCATAGTATAGCATGTCGTCCAAAATCATCAAAAAAAATCATAGTATAGCATGTCGTCCAAAATCACGTAAAAAAGTCATAGTATAGTATGTCGTCCAAAATCACGAAAAAAAGTCATAGTATAGCATGTCGTCCAAAATCCTGAAGAAAAAAGTCATAGTATAGCATGTCGTCCAAAATCTCGAAAAAAAGTCATAGTATAGCATGTTGTCCGAAATCCCCCAAAAAAGTCATAGTATAGCATATCGTCTAAAATCACGAAAAAAAAAGTCATAGTATAGCACGTTGTCCGAAATCATGAAAAAAAAAATCATAGTATAGTATGTCGACCAAAATCATGAAAAAAATTCATACTATAGTATGTCGTCCGAAATCATGAAAAAAAAGTCATAGTATAGTATGTCGTCCAAAATCATCAAAAAAATTCATAGTATAGTATGTCGTCCGAAATCATCAAAAAAATTCATAGTATAGTATGTCGTCCAAAATCATGAAAAAAGTCATAGTATAGTATGTCGTCCAAAATCATGAAAAAAAGTCATAGTATAGTATGTCGTCCAAAATCTTGGAAAAAAAGTCATAGTATAGTATGTCGTCCAAAATCATGAAAAAAAGTCATTGTAGTATGTCGTACAAAATATTGAAAAAAAATCATAGTATAGCATGTCGTCCAAAATCATCAAAAAAAATCATAGTATAGCATGTCGTCCAAAATCACGTAAAAAAGTCATAGTATAGTATGTCGTCCAAAATCACGAAAAAAAGTCATAGTATAGCATGTCGTCCAAAATCCTGAAGAAAAAAGTCATAGTATAGCATGTCGTCCAAAATCTCGAAAAAAAGTCATAGTATAGCATGTCGTCTAAAATCACGAAAAAAAAAGTCATAGTATAGCGCGTGTCCGAAATCATGAAAAAAAATTCATAGTATAGTATGTCGTCCAAAATCATGAAAAAAAAGTCATAGTATAGCACGTTGTCCGAAATCATGAAAAAAAATTCATAGTATAGTATGTCGTCCAAAATCACGAAAAAAAAGTCATAGTATAGCACGTTGTCCGAAATCATGAAAAAAAATTCATAGTATAGCATGTCGTCCAAAATCTTGAAAAAAAGTCCTAGTATAGCATGTCGTCCAAAATCATGACAAAAAGTCACATATGTCATCGGACATCATGAAAAAAAGTCATAGTATAGCATGTTGTCCAAAATCACGAAAAAAAGTCATAGTATAGTATATCGTCCAAAGTCTTGAAAAAAAAGTCATAGTGTATAGCATGTCGTCCAAAATCGCGAAAAAAAGTGACAGTATAGCATGTCGTCCAAAATCATGAAAAAAAGTCATAGTATAGCATGTTGTCCGAAATCACGAAAAAAGAGTCATAGTATATATAGCATGTCGTCCAAAATCACGAAAAAAAAGTCATAGTATAGTATGTCGTCCAAAATCACGAAAAAAGTCATAGTATAGTATGTCGTCCAAAATCACGAAAAAAGTCATAGTATAGCATGTCGTCCGAAATCCCCAAAAAAGTCATTGTATAGCATATCGTCCAAAATCACGAAAAAAGTCATAGTATAGCACGTTGTCCGAAATCATGAAAAAAAATTCATAGTATAGTATGTCGTCCAAAATCACGAAAAAAATTCATACTATAGTATGTCGTCCGAAATCATGAAAAAAAAAAGTCATAGTATAGCATGTCATCCAAAATCTTGAAAAAAAGTCCTAGTATAGCATGTCGTCCAAAATCATGACAAAAAGTCACATATGTCATCGGACATCATGAAAAAAAGTCATAGTATAGTATGTCGTCCAAAATCACCAAAAAAAGTCATAGTATAGCATGTCGTCCAAAATCACGAAAAAAGTCATAGTATATGTCGTCCAAAATCATGAAAAAAAAGTCATAGTATAGTATGTCGTCCAAAATCACGAAAAAAGTCATAGTATAGTATGTCGTCCAAAATCACGAAAAAAGTCATAGTATAGCATGTCGTCCGAAATCCCAAAAAAAGTCATAATATAGCATATCGTCCAAAATCACGAAAAAAGTCATAGTATAGCACGTTGTCCGAAATCATGAAAAAAAATTCATAGTATAGTATGTCGTCCAAAATCACGAAAAAAATTCATACTATAGTATGTCGTCCGAAATCATGAAAAAAAAAGTCATAGTATAGCATGTCATCCAAAATCTTGAAAAAAAGTCCTAGTATAGCATGTCGTCCAAAATCCTGAAGAAAAAATTTATAGTATAGCATGTCGTCCAAAATCATGAAAAAAAGTCATAGTATAGCATGTCGTCCAAAATCATGAAAAAAAAGTCATAGTATAGCATGTCGTCCAAAATCATGAAAAAAAGTCACAGTATAGTATGTCGTCCAAAATCACGAAAAAAAGTCATAGTATAGTATGTCGTCCAAAATCACGAAAAAAAGTTATAGTAGTGTGTCGTCCAAAATCATGAAAAAAAAGTCACAGTATAGCATGTCGTCCGAAATCACGAAAAAAAGTCACAGTATAGCATGTCGTCCGAAATCACGAAAAAAAGTCAGAGTATAGCATGTCGTCCGAAATCACGAAAAAAAGTCATAGTATAGCATGTCGTCCGAAATCATGAAAAAAAGGTCATAGTATAGCATGTCGTCCAAAATCATGAAAAAAGTCATAGTATAGCATGTCGTCCAAAATCATGGAAAAAGTCATAGTATAGTATGTCGTCCGAAATCACGAAAAAAAGTCATAGTATAGCATGTCGTCCAAAATCATGGAAAAAGTCATAGTATAGCATGTCGTCCGAAATCACGAAAAAAAAGTCATAGTATAACATGTCGTCCGAAATCACGAAAAAAAAGTTGTTTTATAGTATGTCGTCGTCCACAGTCACGAGTCTGTGTGACCATCATACTATGAACTTTGAGGGCCTTTTCTCAAAGTCATGGCTTTGTTACTGTCATTATATAATGTGACGTATTTAGCTAATTTCTGGAGTATAAAAACAGAACTGATATCATGGGAAAGCTAAGAATCTCCCGTTTCCATACATATATAGTTTTTAACTGGCAACACACATTATTATTGGCCTCAAACAAAGGAACAAAATAACATTGCATGCACATTTTCATACACTGTTTTATATGTCACATTTTTAAACGGTATCGTCTCAGACAAAGAGATTCAAATCGTATAAAGTATTGAAATGATGACTAGTATATATGAACTACAGTAAGAGATCCTGAGGAATGGCAGATGGAGATCTTACAGTTAATAACAAGAGCTCCCTCATAACACATCACTGGATAAGGACAGAAAGCAGAAGTGACACTTTGTGTCTAATTTACTCACCGTTAAATGTCGGTAATTGTGGTGAGTTAATGGGATATAAAGCCCATTAAATTGCTCTTAGCGCATGACCAAAAGAGCTTATCATTTTTATTTTGACATGAGCCTGTTCTGGAAAAGGGAGGCCAGCTCCTTTAATTAGTCTGGGCAGAGTGTGTTTGTGCTCAACTGGTGGCTTTTTGTACAAGAATGAATCCAATCACATAAACCAACTGGCACCGCTCAGCGCCAGCCTGAATTCTCATCCTTTTGACTGAGGCTTTTGAGAACAAATGCAAAAGGTTGTGCATTCCATATGACAGAGCTACACATTTGTGTTTGCATTTTTGCAAAATATGTTTTTGTAAAGACTGTCTGTCAGTAGAGTTACATTTTCCATTGATTTTTTTATTCTTTTTGGACAAAAAATTACCAGTCCATGTTCCACTATTCATTATTACACGTATAAACTCTGAAACCTCACAGTTAAGAGCCTATACAGCATTTGTGTATAGGTTGTGTCAGTGTGCAGCTTATTTTGGCACTTTGCACTTCTAGGCTTTTTAAAATAAAAAATAAAAAATGTAGTTGCCCACATTTGCCCAAAGAAGCAGCCTCTTTTGCTCCATCTGATGGCCATTAAAGGAGATGTCTCTTAAGCTGTGTATCCCTCTGACGTATGCTTAAGCAGCAGTTTTCTTCTGTTAATCAGCCCCTCCAGGATGTTGTGTAGTTGTGATCACATTTAATGCAAATTCAACCAATCCCCAGAAATTATGTGCAGGCACTGCTCAGCTTAAGCTCACACCTACAAAATCCGGCATCAGACATCGACGAACAAAGCCATTCTTTCACATTTGCTTGATACGCAGCCACTCAGTAGTGTCGGGAGGAAATGCCGTGGGACAAAAGTTAAGGCGGCCAAGGTGTAACTGGGGCACGTGGGAGGAGTCCAACAAACACTGACTTTGACCCGGGAGAGTGGCGTCCACGTCCCGTAAGATTATAAAGCCAAATCCTGTTCTTTATCCTGAAACATGCTTTTTTCCCTAAACCGAACGACATGTGAGCTGTTGAAGGAAAGAAAAGTTGCGGTGTTGTACCAACGTAGAGCATTTATGTAGAAAGAGTATGTTTTGAAAGAAGACAATACATGTAACAGGCAGAACTTGACATAGCATCAGAGCGTTAACAACCAGCGCACCCAAGCTACCTTACACGTCGTATCTGGACTTGGAAAGTCCATAACCAAACGTGGATTTGTGATGAGGTCAGAGTGAGAATGTGTTGGCAAATTGGCTAGTGAGTTCCACCAATTTATAGCCGTTCACCAAACTCACTTCCTTGTTTCTGGTTTTAATGTTTACTGCGAAAGACCATGCAAGTCAATTCCCTGTTGTTCTGCACAAAAACAGGGGTAAACTGTTTTTCCAAAAGTCATGACAAACACTTTTCTGACCCAAAACTCACCTGGGAAATGGCTAAAACGTGCTGACAGCAGTCCATCAAAGATCCATCCTGTTGCCCAAATTTGGATTTTCTATTACATCATAGTCTGTCAGTTGTGGGGTCACATATGTAACTTTTTGTGTGAGTAATTAGGTTATATCATTGGATTATTTTATACCTAAATAATGCAAATTCAGACTGTATAAGGCACAAACATGTTTGAAATTGAAGCTTTAGTTTTGCAGCAGGTTTAGCCCATTATTCCTTCCAACTTCAGAGAGGGTGATGTTGTCACTGTGTTTGGCAACACGATTTCGATGTCACCCCTGCTGTGCCTTCACTATTGAAATTCCAAGAGAAGTCTCATCTCAGGGCATCTCTATTCATCCAATATTCATGTTCAGTCGTGCTCCTCTGGTCATTCCCAACGGACTGCACCACTCTGGTGAGACTCTGCATAGCTCAACATGTTTTCTTTCTCTCCATTCCTGTAACCATGCGTTTATCTCCTCTTGAATTTTTGGGAATGTCTTGTCTAATGCTCTTTTCATGCTTTCCTTTTTCATTATTTTATGAGCCCCCTTCTGCTGTTGTTAACCCAAAAACTCTGTGCTGCTGCTGGTCTTCAAATTCAGTCTTTACTCCTTAAGTGTTTGTCTGTCACCTGTGTAACCGTATTATGCATTCATATACCCACAGAGGGTATTTTAGAGAAAGCATTTGTTTTTTGTCCCCCGTGGCGATGCAGGAGTACAAACAATCACTCCCATCGACCGAGTCACTCAGCTTGGCATCGATCGGCATTGTGCTCTGGGCCATCAGGATGTGAGACCGAGCTCCAGGGACCTAATGCTTACTCTGTGCTGTTGTTGAGTCCACTGTGCTTCCTTTTGATTATGTTTACTTCTTTGTTACATAAATCCTAGGATTTTATCTTAGGCTCAGATTACCAAACAAACTATAAATGTTAAAAGAAAGACCAGATTAGCCAAAAGCAGAACAGAATATTTTCATGACAGTCCTGTCTATATCAAAACTCCTCAGCTTCCTTAAAAAGACTAGGCATTAGTTTTCCTTCTTACAGATGTCATTAGTGTTCACGCCAAAATTCAACTTGTCATCTCAGACAGTGCCCAGATACTTAAACAGCTGCACTGCTGCCACTGGCTCCCCCTTCATCACACGAAGAGCAGGAAGGCAGGGCCTCCTCTGAAAATCAATAAACATCTCAACGGTGTTAGGCTTTGAGGGTTATCCATTGTTCACTGTCTCTCTTCAGTGACATAGGATTTAGTGGTTATTGGATCCTAAAGCATTTAAAAAATGTTTATGAATTTCAACTGCCATATCCTCACTTGGAGAAAAAGAGTGTCAAAGTGCACTCCTGCAGCATTCAACCCCTGCTCTTGCCTGGCAAGGACTCGATGCACAAACCTGCTAGTTTTACATATCACATCGAGACAAAAGTGTTGGCGAACCAACCCTGTTATATGGACGATAGACAAGGTGCAGACTTTTTGGCTCCCACGTAACCCAGTGTCTATTCCAGTGGGCTTCATTGATATTTACAGTCCCGTGACTCCATCTAGCCTATCAAGGTTTAATTCAGCCAATGCGATGATGTCAGTCTCGTGACGAACTGCATGCACATTAAGTGTTTGTATGACAAACACGGCAATCTGCCGGAGAAGAGCAACAGGAATGGGAGTGGAGCAAGCCAACCGTGGCATACTATATATACAGAGAGGGAGAACAAACAGACTGATAGACAGATGGAGAGAAATAGGCTGGCAGCAAAACAGGCATAGGGAATAGTGTATTGATTCAAAACATGGGTGGGTGAAGAGAGAGACAACGAGACAGAGAATGAGTTAGGAAAAAAGAAAACACTGGAGGACACTGTGTGACTGTAAAATATGGATTAGAAGGTATGGCTGTAGATATGAGGTCAAATAATATCACTCTTTACTCATGTATTTAGCATCGTTTTGAGATATTTTTACTTAATATAGGAGCCTAATATAATCAACATTTTGAATTGGACCATTCTGCAAAATGAGATTTCATATGTTTCATATGTAACTGAGTTTAAGGTTTCCTCTCAGACAAGTTAGATTTACAACTTTTTAATGCAACTCGGAATGAAATGTAAGACCAATTTTTTAATCATTAAGTAAACAAAATGCCTACTTAGGGTTAAGGACAATTTTGCCATAATGCTGATTTCAACATAGAATATGATCTCTATAATATGATTTGTCCTGCGGTGCAGACGGGGGTAGAGGAGAATTGGGAAGTACCTGGTTTGTTGGCCAGTTTTCTGTGCGATTTTGTAAATCTCACTCTGCATGTGGGAATCCACTGCTTCCGTTCCCATCGTGCAGTGTGACAAATGTTTTGCAGGAAATACACCAAACCATGTATATTTGCCTTTAACCTGTTTCAACCATGCCATTAAATGGTTCAAAAGTCAGTTTTCATTAATGTCTTCCAGGCAACAGTGACAGCTGGCTAGCAGACAGCGGATGAGCAGGAAACAAAATATGAACATTGTTGGCTTGACTATCCTGATTTGCATGATGTTAATACCAGAGGCTTCTATAAATTACCTTAAGACAATACCTCCAGTTAATTTGAAATTTAATTCTAACATAAAAAAAAAGATTAACAAAATCCCACTCCTCATGTCTCAGCATCTTTAAGACATTTGATTTAAGACTTTTTATTACCAATTAAAGCCTTATTTTTAGATGAATGATTTCAAAGCCTTTTAAGACTTTTAAAGAATCCCTGGTGTTAAAATAACTGAGTGCTTCTTCCCCTGCTGATTTTCGTTCACTAGGGACTAGGTCCAGAACGTGTTTAGCCCAGCTTAGCCACAGTATTTTGAACTATTTCCTTAGTTATTCCCTTACTTTGCCACTATAGAGGACACATCTGTAAACGTCATCATAAATGCTAAAAGCAGAGAGGTCTATTATTTGTATTATTTTTCTGTGTCTCGCTTTATCGCTAGGTTCAGGGAAGTGGTTGCTAATGTTTGTTTGCTGGACTGCACATCATGGACAACCCAGTGTCACTCAGAAATCATTGGCGTCAACAGAGACTGACGAAACAAGCAAAAATTGAACCGACAGGAGCTGCAAACAACAAAAATTGAGGCCGAGCAGGGTGAGTGGGAGGGCTGGTGGATGGGCCCAACAACCGCTGTCTCTCACCTGAGAGGCCGGTGTTTGCTTGTCAAGATTGTAAAACCACACCAAGTTCTTTTTTCCTAAACCCAACCACGTCCGTTTGTTGTTAATGGAAAAAACAAATGTCAATCTGCGGTGTTGTTCTGAAGTAGTGCGTTTTTTTTTAAGAGACTGTATTCAAACTGTACATTTCCTGTGAAAATGGAAGTGTATTTTGAAAACAGATGATGCAACAGGCTGAAGTTGACAGGGCGCCCCAGAGCATCAAGAAGCAACACACCCAGGGTACCTTGCACGTCATGTGTTGACGTGGAAAGTCCATGACCAAATGGAGGTCAGAGTGAGAATGCGCTGATGTGGAAGCAAACCAGAGAGAAAGCCTGATGTACTGGTTCAGCTTTGACTCCTGTACTCTCTGTACCTGAGCCCATAGTTACAAAATAATAGCTTAAATTATTGAAGGAAACACTGAAACATTCAGGTGTGCAATCAACTGTGTAATAAGTGGTACAGTTAATATGGCTAAACATCTAACCATGTTACCATGTTTAGATCTCAGCAAAAATATGATCTATGAATAAACTACAGCTGTATACACACACTTTTCTTTAACCTCAATCATTTCTCAAGTTTCTCACTTTACCCTTACAAATGATATGAAAGAAAAAGGTTTTACAATACATTTCATGGACAACATCCTGTGTCGTTCCATGAACATAAAGGCATCAGTGACAATACAAAGAACTCTCTGCCTTGTTACTGAAAAAACACAGGAAAACGATTTTTAAAATGTGTTTTATGAGAGATAATAGTGATAAAACATTGGGGATTATGGTTTTCAATCTCTGAGATATATTTCCTTTAATGTTAAGCCGATGCGTCGCATCAGTCGATAAAGCTAAATTTGCTGATTTAGGAGAAACGGCCAATGAAAGGGATAAAGGCTGGTGAAATGAGCCGCTCAGCACAAAAGCCAGTCGGAGTCACATTCACACAGTCAAGGACAGAAACTTTACCAGAGGAGGATTTCACAAGCATTTATTCACTTAAGCTCTCTACACTTTAAGCAGATTTATTGTGAAATCGAGTCACCGAGACTCAGAAAGCTGCTAACCTGAGATGAATTTCATTAGTTTGGATTTTACTTAGTGGCCCGTTGTAGTTGAAATCCTGTTTTAGCAGCTTTTCCACCCTGATACAAATTCGATTTTGAGGGGAAACTTAGAGTTTTGGCACAAAATATTACATAAACAGTTTTCAAACCCCAGAGGTTCCAGGCAATAGACTCTCTGCAGGCGTATAGAGCTTATTAGAATTAAATCAAGAAGACTGCTGAATGACTGGTGCAATCACATCAGCTCTCCTGTTAATGCTGCTTGAATTAATTTTATATTTCAGCGAGTACATGTGGTGATTTTCCCTTTAATTCTCTAGGTTATCATTCTCTATATGACACAAGAGCCTTGCTTTGTATTTTATCAGCCTACCAGACATGACTTGTCAAACTTTAATTCATCCTGCTCGGAGCTCTCGGCGTGACTGGTCGACAGCTAACACAGGACATCTTTGTCATTGTCTTTATGTCAGCCCCTGGGCCTGCTTTACAACGATCTGTGTCTAACATAGATCATTTGGTTACAATGCAGTGTTCTGCTGGGAAAAGTCACCACTGCAGACCAAATATCCCCCTTATGGCAATAATACTTCCCGACGGTAGCGCCTCCCCCAGGGGGACAATGCACCGTGCCACACTTCAAAAACTGCTCAGCAATGGCCCGAGGAACATGAAAAAGAGCTTAAGGCATCGATCTGGTCTCCAAATCCCCCAGATCCCAATAAGATTGAGCATCTGTGGGATGGGCTGGTACCCCAGAGGTACCCCTGATCCCACTGCCATTGGATAGAGCCGTTGCCATGAGGGAGGGGTATGTGGTGGGCAGCGGTGTTTGTGTCAAGTGGCATCCACATGAATGCCAGGACCCAAGGTTTCCCAGCAGAATATTGCACTAGAAAGAGGTGATTCATGTTATTCACTCCACCAGCCAGTGGTTTTAATGTATTGGCTGATCGGTGTATATCTTCTGTGCAGACGGAGCCCACTTTGTGATCCATATTCCCAAAATGCCAGCCTTGAGTAGCGATATTGATGTCTTAACTGACTGATTATCTGCCTTGCAGACTCTTAAAAGAGTCAAAATGTTCTTTCACTGGAGCTACACGGTTTCTTCATTTGCATCCATTTAAAGCTCCTGCATTCTAAATGAGGTTCAGACATTTTGAATTAGGCAGAGAGATTCAAGATTAATTAGTCAGGAGCTGCAGTTGTAAACAAGATGAGATAAAACCACGAGATGATTCAGAGTTGGTAGAGCAAAAAATAACCCTGTTAATAAATAAAGATTAATATTTTTTTCCCCCCTTTCAGTACTTTTGGCTGTCATCCAAAACAGTGTAACTGGATTAATATAATACTTCATAAAGACTTAATGTTCAGACATCATTTGTTCTTCATATTTTCTCTGAAGTGTAGTTCATAGCTCAGCATGCGTGGCCTCTTGACCATGTGTGTAAAACCAAAATGTCACAGAGGACACAAAGTTGATTCCTGTGTCAGTCAGGTCTCGGTCGGCCAGCAGGGGTCATTGTTGTGTAAGGATTTATTTAAATGCAGCTGCATGAGAACGCAGCTAGTCACAAGTCATTAGTGTATGCTAGTGTGCTTGAGCGTGACGGCACCAGTCTGGCATGTTTCCACAGGATAGTATTATCTCCAGTAAAGCTGATACTGTAAAGGCAGCTATTGAATATAGAATTTTGTAAACGTGTGTGTGCTGTTTCTTCAGACGTCGGCTGAGAAAGAGGGAATCGCAGATGGAGAAAGAAGGAGAGAAAGGGAAGTTGTCTGTTGTATTTACGGTGCTTCATTAGGTGAGGGCGGCTCCCACTTTTGGACCTATTTCTCCCTGATTCAGCTGTTATCATCCCTGCCGGCTGCTCACTCTCACTCACACACACACACACACACACACACACACACACACACACACACACACACACACACACACACACACATACTCCCTCTACTCTGTATTTCTGCTCCAGCCTGCTGTCTGTCTCCTCTCGTCCAACTCTATGGGAGCATCCAGAGACAGCGAGGGCCAAGAGGAGCCAGACACACCAGCCAAGTTGTGACTCTGCATCCTGCTCCCAGTATGTCCGAGCCAAAGTCTGAATCTCTTACTTTCTATCTCTTCTGTTCCTGCATCTGTCAACTTGTTTGTCTCTTCTTTCTCCAAGATGTCAAGTGCTCTCTGTTTGTTTTTCTACGGTTTCATCTTCAGCTCTCTTCCAGGACCACTGCTCCGTTTCCCTTAATGTCCACTGCATCATAGGAAAAATCTTTAAAAAATAAAACAACAGTCCACAATGAAATATCGCACCATTTAATGGATTACCATCCATGGCTGCCAGAGGAAGAATCCTCCTGTCTTTTGTGATCGCCTGACCTTTCCTCTCTGCAACCATAAGGTTAACATTTTTTTTTTTTTTTTAACTGAAATGTCTCGAAACTGACGGATGGTTTTTTGAAATTTGGTGCAGATATCTATGGTGCCAAGATGATGAATCCAAACAACTTTAGTGATCCCTGGACTTTCCCTTTGGCGCAAGTGAGTCACATTCCCTCAAGGTACAAACTGATGACATTTTGGATACGGCAACTTCTGATCACCGTGCCCAAGCTCCTCCAGCCCAGCTTCTCTGGCATGGTAATCAGAGGCAAACAGCAAGCCTGCCAAAGCACTTGGTTGTGAATTCTCTGATGAATTTGATCAAATTAAATGTGAAAACACCACGTCAAAGCCTTATGGTCTACCTATTAGGCGTGACATTGACATTCCCCTCAAGTGCAACGGATGTTGCTTGAAGGAAATGTGTTCCGTGGATTTCTTTGATCCTTGTAGTACAGAGGTGACAAGGCGTTGCCCAGAGGAGGATACACTTGACACTCCAAAAGCTCTTGATGATCTATTTAATCAGAGAGAAATTCACTTTATTCATTTTAATGTGAGGAACTTGTTGCCCAAGCTTGAGGAGATCAAGCACCTTGGAGTTGTTTTAAAAGCTGCCACGTTCACAGTGCCTGAGATAGCTCCATTCAAGATGTAGACATTGAGCTCAATATATTCAATATAATAATTAATTTACCCCAATGTAAGTATCAAAAACTTGTCTTGTTATTTAAATCATTTCATTCAATCATGTTCTTTTAAAAACAATGATAACAGCGGTGTATTATGAAGCTCAGCATCAGTTCAATCGGAAGACTTTCTTTATCCATTCACAATTTTCTCTCTATCTCACTCCCACTGCTTCCTCCAGTCAGCTGACTTTGGGTGTTTCCTCTCCTACTTAGCCAATCAAACTTTGCCACAATCTCCTTCAGCCATTCATGTGCGCTGCCAAACTTTAAATCTGTTCTCCTCTCTGCTCCTGTCAGCTGTCATTTTAGGTGTAATTGTCATGCCCTCCTCCACCCCATTTACCTCCAGTCACCTTCTCCAGACCCCAGGACAGCTCATCACAGCCCACTCCTCTTCACATCCAGATCTTCAGCTCTTCTCATGACATCACAATGGGGTCCAATCGCCTTTTCACATTTCTCACACTTATGTGCAAATGTAAAATAAATATTATCTTCTCTCGGAACGAGTCTCTCCTGATTAAAGTTAGCCTAATTTCCACTTCAGTGCTGTGTTATAATATTTAATAACAGCATATAATAATAAAGATCCTATTTGTTAGATGCCAAACTCAACTCAAAATCAAAAGGATTGCTGAGACACATAAATGTAATCACTGTATATCACAGCAGCCCTTTCCCCAAACTGGAGAATCAGTGTTTTTTACTGTACTTGACCTTAAGCTTAAAATGGTTCTGACATGGATTTATTTCATCAGTGGAGTAATATGCAGTTAAGATAATCATTAGCAAATGTATTTTTGCATTAGTGTGGGGCAAGGAACAATTTACAGACTGTGGCAGCAGTCACAGACTCTAACAACAGACTGTGATGTTAGTGTGAGCCATTTTCTCACTCATGCACGGCTGATAAAGTCATTAAATATAAAATGGCCGCAAACAACGTTAGTTGGCGCATGGTGTAACGTTAGTGGTGCAGAAAATTTAAGTGGCTGCTACTAACAGAAACATATTCCACGTGTTGACAGACCTAATATACAGTATCATGCTGGGTGGAGACAAAAGGAAACAAGATGGTGCTGACTTCAAAACGCTCTGGGATGAATTTGCTTCAAGTGTCAGTGCATAGCAGCTGAACTCCTGTGATAAGCCATTTAAGCTGCAGCTCGTTCGCCGAAAGAAACAAGACGTGTAGCTGCGACATGGCCCGACAAACCGCGCCCACCACTAGTGCAAGACAAACCCACCAACGCTACAGCTATCTGAACCCTGTAACAATGCTACACTGTAGGAGAGAAATGAGACCAAATGTTGCAATAGTCCACTTTATAATTCATACACGAAGGCATGATTCACTTCACATTCACAATCAAATAATGTGTAACGTAATCCTTCCTATTATTCTTATGCTAAGCTGAACCGCCTATGCCTCATACTAACATTAACTAATCACTAACTTAGCATCAGCACAATTAACAAGATGCAGCGTTCTCATTACCCTTACCTTTACCTTAACTACCTTTCTTTTGATGAAATACTTCATAGCTTGCTAATTGCTAACCTAGCAATTTGGTTGAAGCTTCCTCTTCTGGGCCAAGGAGCTAATGTATGGAAGCAAACCGTGACTAATATTTAAATTAAAATGTCAAATTTTACATTTCAAATTGAATTTTGGTATCTATTTGCCGGGGAATATTTTGAAAATTAAATCTCAAATGACTTTTTCTTTTTCATTCTAATTGAGTAAAAGAATGAGCAGTCTTGAAGAAGAAAATTAAAATGCAAATAGGATGATTGATGATTAATTTTATTTATGAATCAAATAATGCAGCCGCATTCTTAAAATGAAAAAGCATTTCTGCAAATACATTTCAATTTAAATATTAGTCACGATTTGCATCCATACAAATGGAGCTGATCGTGGATTGACATGTGGGTATAGCAGATGAATCATGTAGCTGGAGAGCAGGTCACAGATCTGCTCCAGCTGCAGTTATACCTACTCGGAGGAATCCATGCTTTGACCAGATGTAGCTCACTATATTGTGATGCACCGGCGCGTGCTTCTCAAATCAAGGTATTTCTGGAGTTGATGACGTCGATTACGCTGATGAATCGCCCCAGCCTTACAAAAGGAGTATGGTTAATTATAAGGAGTGATCTAACATTCAATCCACAAGCAGACGTCTCAGCAGGAGGACTGGAATCAGCACGAATTGAGCTGTACTTTGATTTCTGAGATTTTCTAGCTGACTAGACGAGATTTATAATTTAGAGAGTTTAAGAAGTCACATTTTCCAATTGATTATGACATGAAAGAGAAAGAGATGAGAGGGAGTCAGGAAACAAACACACAGAGGTATAGAGAGACAAGAGGTGCAGAGAGCTGAGTCTCCTGGAGGACGAAGATCCAGATAAAAACCATCTGGAATGGGGGACCGACAGCCCGGGGACAAAGATGGTCCCAGGACAGCCGATGGTCCAGCACAGAGAAGCCACGGTGAAAAGAGAGGACAAGGATAAAAACAGAGAGTGAGGAAGGGATAGAGAAATGAACACACAGCTTGGATGCTCAAGTGCTTGTGGGACACAAACAAACAGAGGGTTAGAGACATTCAGTGGTTTTCAGGAAGGCTACAGTATTCTTGTCTGCAGGACAAACATGGACTATAGTACAAGGCTTAATGATTCATTGAGACTGAGACCAACGCACCGGAAGGATAACAGTAACAGGTACAGGGTCTGAAATAACCAAAGAAAAAGCAGCTACCTGAAAGTTTAGGCAAAAAGTTTGGGTTCACAGGCCTCAACAAAGAGGGGCACGATAGGAAAAGACCCTGCAGCCTGCTGACAACTTTTGACTCCGGGACAGACAGGAGCTCTGTGTTCTGAGAGCAGAGAGCATGTGATGGAATATAGGGTTTAAGGGGATCAGACAGGTATGAAGGAGCGTACCCACTCGACCCGTTCTAAATCCCAGAGCATTAAATATTGCAGCCTGGTCAGTGGCGCCCAGTTCTGTTACTGACGCACATGGCGCCCTGCAGCATCTGGATGAAACACCCTGGGCTTTCAGCTAATTCCAATGTAACCCTGTCCACCGTAATAACGTATGCAAGTGGTTCTCAACCCGGGTCCTTGAGGGGATTTCAGGGTGCGTCGAGAAAAGTAGAGGAGTTAATTTTCACAATTTAATTTACTATAAACATGAGCCCATTATGAGTGAGAGTCATTAAGGTGACCTTTCAGGGTGGGAGGGATAGGTCAAACACACACACAGGACTTTTGCCCAGAAGACTGGTGTCTCATGTGAAGCAGAAAGTTAACTCAAGTTTTTTTAACCACGTAACTGTAACTGGCACGTGTCACTTGAGATACTCACTAACTTAGTGTAAAAATGTAGTTATTTTAACCTAAACCATGATCATTTTTCTAAACCGAACCAAAATATTTTCCTGCTTCCACCTGAAGTAGTTCAGTCAGAAACACTTTAGCCAAAGAAAACTTTATTTCTATTTGCAGTATTACATTTGGCAGTATAGCTCTGTTCTGGGGCGTCTCTGTCTGACCTTGGGTTTACGCAGAAATTCTCTTCCATGAGAGAGCAAACCTCCCTGCCCTTCCATGCGCCTACATGGAAAGCCTAAGCCAGGGAGAGCAGCAGCCCGGGAACAGAACAGAGCAGCATCAGTGACAAACAGAAATGACACTGATAAGTCAGATGCAGCATGAAAAGGAGGAGCTGGGGTGGAGGCAGGTTGCAAAGCAGCTTGCAGAGGAAGCAGCAACAGTAGACAGGCCAGAGCAGCTTAAACAGAGCACCCTGAATGAGATTTGCCAATTGGTTGCATAGACAGGAATCATGTGATCTATCAGCTGCTCCATCAGTTGACTGGGCTGTTTGAGATCAGCTGGTGTAGCTGGGATGTGCTTCAGCAAAAACTGATGCTAGAGGGGTAACTAAAGCATCAAGTTTCACGCCGTCTTATTTGATGAGTTGGGAGTGAGAACGTGTTGACTCATTTACGATTTTATAAGTCAATAAAAGCACCTTCAAGTATGATCTCACATGGATAAGGAGCCGACGAAAGGAAGTTAAAAATATATGGAGTATGGAATAATGTAGTTAACTATTCCAGTTTTAGTTAAAATGTGAAAAACTTAATATATCCTTGAAGAAATAATATCGCCAGATTTTTTTTTTCTTTTTACACTGGTGCCATGTTGTGTAACAGCCTTTAGTTTCACACCCAATTACTAAAAATGAGAGGAAGTCAGGTCAGATTTCAATTTTTTTCTTGGACGTTTTTATGTAGGTATTCCTTATTTAATTTGTAATTAAGTCATTTGGGGTTTTAGGATTTTATTTAGTCTAATATTGTATGTCATGTTCTTGTTTTTAACGTCTTGGGACCATGTTGGAAATAAGTGTTTCCACTTTGTTATCCCTTAGATTTTTTTTCATGCCTGCCATCCATAAATAAATCACACCATGTGTTTACAATGCCACTGACAGTGTTTATTTTTTCTTTTTCTTTGAGGTGATGTAGACTTGATGTCTGTTATCAAAGGAAACAGAAAAAAGCTGTAAGTCTTACATGTTCCATTGTCATCTGGAGCATGTGGATGTGTCATCTGAAATCAAATCTGATATCTACTGGCATTAAATGACAGTAGATAACTCTACTATCATAATTTAATGATATAAATTTTGCTGCTCAAAGTCATTTTGCTGAACATGGAGCAAAGTAAGATGTGAATATAGCTCATTTCAGTAAACCGAGGTGACTCATTCAATGATGGCCTGAAATGTCCTTTGTCTGCTCAGATAAATACATATATTTTTATCATATTAGTTCTGTTCAGAACATTTCTACATGATTGCTCTGAAAGCGATGAATTAGACTCTATTATGCTACACCTTAAAGCTCTGGGTCCATGTCATTGGTCCGACAGCCCATTTGTCCGACGTCTCATTCTTCCGATATGTGATTATACTAGGCTATACTGTATTTGTGTACCATAGAGGATCAGCAAACGCAACAAAAGTAGGCTACTGGTCGAGATTCAAGTGCCATAGAAAGAAGAGAGTGAAACACCATAACTACCTGTTATTAACTCTGGGGTCGGGGTTGTGTGGGGAGCTCTCGCGGTGCTGAATGGCTCCCGGCGGGCGTATTTCTGCCTTGACGGTGCGCTGCGACCGGCTCTGGGTCAGCTGGGAAAGGCTTGAGGCGCAGCAGGCTCACGGCTTATGTGTTTGCCACTTTCTTTTTCATTTTAACCCACACCATGATCTTTTCCTGACCTAACCAAGTGGTTTTGGTGCCTAAACCTAACCAGACCTTAACCACAGGGCATCATGATGATTTCGGAACAACGGGACTTCGGAACAATGGGTTTAATATGGTCGGAACAATGGGCTGTCGGACCAAAAGAAGGTAGAAGTCAGGTAGAAGACGCCGAGGGGGTGTGACAAGGCATTGGTATTTGAAACCTGGGAGAATATATCCAGAAAAAAGAAAAACAATACAACATATTGCAGGTGTCACTGTCCACCCAAGTGATGTATATTCAGCAGGCCGACAAATAGCCCCCAGATGACCATTAAGATGAATTAACACCTTTCTAAACCAATTCAAACAAAAACTGAACATTATAACCTTCATTAAAGTCAGATTTATTGCAGGACTGGTTTAAAAGTGCACACATTTTGGCAGCTCTCAGATTCCTGAATTCATTTTATGATGTTAAAAGACAGTTACCTTTCACTCCTTTCATTGGTCACAGCTATTGATCTGTTTTCATCTCAGCCTTAAAGTAAATGTCATTTTAGTCTGGTGCAGGACAGAAGGCCAGACCTCTGCACTGTCAGAGGACACCTCATTACAGGTGTGTGTGTGTGTGTGTGTGTGTGTGTGTGTGTGTGTGTGTGTGTGTGTGTGTGTGTGTGTGTGTGTGTGTAGCTTGTAGATATATTCAGTGCCATCCAAAGGACACCACTCCCTGCAATGATCTGAGTATTTAAATAACATCTGGCCTTTCTGAAGGTCATCATAACTACTCATTAAAGAAATGATTGAGAACGAACTCCATCATCTGCTCTTATTGATGATGCATTAAGAATCGATTGAGTTGAAAAGTGCATTAACCTTTGGTTGACTTTAATGCAGGTAAGATCTGATAAAAATGGTTGATAGTCCAGTAATAGTGATAAGTTAATTAAATTAGATATTAGTTGCATTTAATGAAGAGTTATAAGTGTAATTCAATGACAGTTATTTACCCTTATTTGTAGCTATTTGATGTGTAATCAATCAACCAACTTACTGCTTCATCAATCACTTGTGACTGACTGAGCTGCTCTGTACGATCAGCACAAGACATATTATATAGGTATTATATCAGTGTAAATATGAATGAGTGGATAAAAGCTCTGGGTAAATTGCACATGCATTCTTTTCTGTGATGTGTAGAAAGTGCTGACTGCGAAAAGCTCTTGAGGAGTCATTAATAATCACACTAATACGTGCAGTCAACTCTGCTGACAGCAGTGGATGCTCGCTGCAGTTTGTCTCTGGCTGATTCTAGATTAATAAATAAACTGATTTTGGAGGCAAGATCTCGTCCTCTGAGATTCTTTCCCCTCGTAAACTATGAGATGAATAAGACATGAGCTGTTTGTAAACCAGAAGTGCTGTCTTATCGCCTGTTAGACTGGCTAGTTAGACGGAGGTTTCACACCTTCTACACTCACACCATGAGTCAGGGATTTTTGGGGGATGCACAGAGGTTAAAGAGGACAATCTGTGAAAGGCACTATTTTCAGTCCTCATGGAGAGACGTGCCCCCCTCCACCACACTGTGCCTGGCTACTGGTTGGATGCTCTCCATTCTGTCACTGCTGTCAATGAAAAAGTAATCTCAAGGTTTAAGCCTGCTTTCACAAACAATATTTTGTAGACAAATTGCATATCAGCCAAGCTATATATTTTAGGCCGACATGATCTGTATTTTAATAAACTGTTTCTGAATTTTAGATTATTTTACTTGTCTTATTTTAATGTCCTGTCAGTGTATCTTTTACAGATGAATAACTTTGTACTAGGTGATAAATTACGTGTCAGAACTCTTTAGCTCCATCTACAGAAAGGGTTGTCGGGTATTTAAAAAGAGGTTTTCTTCAGACTTGGGCTGCAAATCAACTATTTTGATAACGCATTAATCTGTTTGATTATCACTTTAATCGATTATTAATCGTATAAGAAAAAAAAACTAAATTGTGTTATTTCCAGCCAGGGGTATAAATGTAGACAGTGCAGGCAGTGTGGCTGCATAGAGAGAGTGGGCCCTCTTACAATATGTAAGGCAGAAAACAGGACCTTGTGGGTACTTCAGTTTGCCACCTTAGATATATGCCCATGTTAAAACAAACAAACAGATAAACACAAACAAACAAACAAAAAAAGGTGCCATTTGCTAGACTATATGCCTCTGAAAAGGCAAACCCATCCCCAACATAGTTCTTTTTTGTAAAAAACAAAATATGTTAGAAAATATATATAAATAATCTATTAAAAAAATATTCAATTAAAGGAATAATTCCTTATTTTCTTTGGTATTTTTGTCCAGTGTAAGCACAGACAAGGCCAATACAATTAAAAAAACAAAACAAGAAAAACAACATAAAATTGGACGGTGGGGGTAAAGCCATAAGCCATGCATTGAGAATAACAGGTAAACTAGTCCATACCCATTGGTAGCTTTGTCACCTTCGCCACCCAGTTGCCAATTAGAGTTAAATTTCTCCAGTCACCTTGAGGCGTCCTGTTCTATATATCTACCAAGTTTAGTAAAAATCCATATGGCGGTTAGGCCTAGATAAGAAATTAGCTCTCTGGCCAATTGATGTAATATTGCTTCATTGGCATCCTCCCATGAGCCTCTACCACTGTGCCAAATTTCACATGGATTGACCAAGTCAGTGAGGAGAAAAACATGGAACACACACACACAGACAGAGTTTTCGTCATTATATAGTACGATATATTAAGATGTCAGATTGCAGACTGTCTCTGACTGATAATATCAAATATTCCACAAACTTCATAATGCTACATTATACTCCAGTGTCTCTGCCCAATTTTGGCTAATTTGCGCTAACTAAATTTGGCATCTCTGGCAGATTTGTGTCTGTGCTGACCATAGACTGAACCAAACAAATGGACGACATAACAGGCCCCCAAAAGTAAAGCCAAAACATCTTGATTGCCCCCTAGTGGCTGGCTGCAGTTTAGTTCATAAACCCTGCCTTGTCCATGTTAGCAGATGGGACATGAGTCCAACTAAAAGATCAAAGTAGCCTATTTATATCAAATCAATTTTTCCCAAAGATGTTTTTTGTCATTTTACGTAGTTTGTTCTCATCATGATGTCTATGCAAGTGTTCATTTTTCATTTTGTTATTTGATGATATAAAAAAAAAGGGAGGGGGGGGGTTAAGATTGACAGCTGTGTGTGCCAATCAGTGCACTTGTTACTCAATGGCGCTGATTGCGATTGGTTGGCCAGCACAAACTTGATCATGCAGAGATCGCTACTCGGCAGAATTTGGCTCTTAACGACATCATCAGCGCAAAATGGCATTGACCGAATCGACAATATTTTGGCTTCATTTTTGTACAATGGGAAAAAGTGTCGTCCATCTTTATGTATAGTCAAAGGTTTTGATGGACAAATGCACAATTATTATTCAGCTATTAAGCCCAATACGCATCAAAGTTCTCACTTTTAATCAATGATATGGATTGGTGATTGGTGATTGGTGATCACGAAATCAAATTACCAGTCCAGATTGATGCATCATTACGCCCCTTGCCAATTATTTTTAGAGCTGATTCATTGCAGCGCTACTTGAGACCTCATCGCTGTCCCCATTATTCCCCAAAGAAATAATGTCACAATGCATTTGAGTTTGCACAGACAGGGTGTATGGTGTAAAAATAATGAGTTTGATATTTTCCACTCTAGTAGCTGGTGGATTCATTTTATTTCCACTGACCTTAGGGGTCCTTGAGTAAAGAATCAAACCTCCATCAGCTCCAGTGAAGCTGCCCAGTGGCCAAAAATTGAATGAATGAAAAACATTTTGTTGCTAAAAAAGAAAAAAAAAAAAAAAAAAGTATCCGTACACATTTCTGTTGGCAGTTTATTTCATTTTCTCATCAGGCCTCAGTGTGGCTCTGTGTTTACCAGCCAGGAGCAAGTGTCTGAAGATGGAGAGGAAGCTGTGGGATATCGCCTCCCGCCTGGACTACAAGCGCTGCCCGGGGGCCTGGTGAACCTCTTAAGCCCCGTGGGCACTGAGGAGATGTGAGAGACAAGTGGTAGCCAGCCAGCTACATTAAACCTGCCTTGGCAAAGCAGTTCGCCAGGTGTGCTTCACTAATGCCTCAGGGGGCCTGATGGCATAATGCAGTGGAGGCATGTGCATCGTCCTGCCTTCACAGTCGGGGGGAGGAATTTGATATTTTTTAATTTTACATGAGGGCTGGTGTAGCTGCCTTTAGTTAGCACTAGTGACAAGTGGAAGTTATTTGGACTTGTTGGTGTAAGATGAGACTTCATTTTCCCTCAGGCTTCAATAAAATATATATCATCCTGTTCCTTTTCTCCCCTTCCTTTTTTACCTCGTACGTTCTCCTCTTAAGGTCCTACTGCTGATCTCTGGCGATTAATATACAGTCAGATTTCACTCATGAAGGATAATTTTCAAACAGGAGGTTGATTCAGTCATTCAGAGCTTCTCTATATCTCTTGTGGCAAAACCAGTGCTTGGAGGTTGGTTATGTTCATGGTTGGGGTAAATGTTTATCTCAGCAGTAAGTATGATTGATTTTAAATTGCTACCTAATTTACTCAGTGCAAGTTACTCATAAACTGTTAAGAGCGAAAACAAAGCAATGAATAATACATGCAGTAGTTTATTAAGTAAAGCTTTGGCAAAGGTTCAACAAGGAAGATTTTGTCCTCAGTATTCCTCTGTAGATCTTTCGGCACTCATTCTAAGCGCTGATCACTCCCTTAAATGTTACTGCAATTCTGTCACTGTTGTTGAGACTGACTATTGCGCCACCCAACTCCTGCCCATCACCACCTTGATCTCCAGGAAGTCCAGGGAGACTCATATCCATCCACTCTCTGCTGGCTGACCTCTAGCACCACCAGCGTCTAGACTCTAGGAATCCTGTCCCATCTCCTATCTCCATTTGGGCCAGTGACTCTAATTGCTGTTTTCTCTTGCTAACCTCAATAGATATTGTTAAACACTTCCGACTGAGCTCTCCTTATTGGCCCTGAAAGTTACATCTTTGACAGTATACTTTAGATGGCTCAATTTAGAAGGGTCTAATGAAAGAGAGCTGTTGAGTTGCATTATGGGAAGAGTCGCCACTTTATAACTATCCATTAGATTGCTGTGAGTTTTGGTACAGACAATCATGGGCCCCAGAGGATAAACCCTACTGTCTTTGATGATCCCCTGACCTTTTTCTCTAGCCCCACCACGAGGTTGGCATTTCTTGTATTGACTGAAAATGTCTCTTGAAATATGATGTACACGTTCACATCCCTCTCAGGATAAACAATCCATCCTTTGTCAAGACCCGCCCATTGTCCAGCCCCCTTGGTCACTGTCCAAAATGCGGAGAACAAACGTGGCTACAATTGAGTGAACGAGCATTACATGACATATCCGAAAACCTGTGAAAATCGTTGTTTTGTCCAGATGTCTGACGGTAGCCATGGCCACTAACGTGAGCCTAAACTAACAGGCTAAACTAAGATGCTGAAGTGCAGCTTCATAGAGCTTCCAGCATGGCTGTAAACTCATAGTCTTGTATCAGTAAGACTGTATCACAAAGCTGCACTTTTAAACACATAGGTGTTTCCTAAGGAGGAACCTCCAAGGCCAACCTCACTCTGAAGTTGTCTCAATCTGGCACCTGGGCAGTGACGCAGCGTCCCAGAAAGTCAGCGACAGATGCACCCAGGCGACTTTGCACGTCATATTTAGACGTGGAAATTCTGCGACCAAGCGGTGATATGTGACGAGGTCAGAGTGAATGTGTCGACCCTTGCTCTTCCACAATTCCATTCTCTTGTCCAAATTTGGTCACTTCTGGCTCCAGAAATCCAAGAAGGCTAAAACGCTAAACCAGATGGAGGCCACAAATCAGTGGGTAACATCACGGTGGCGATGTTCGGTTTGTTCGGTTCATGGGGTTATCTAAGCACTGAGATCATTATAGAAGATGTTATAAAGTTGAACTGTGCAAAGTGGAA
The DNA here is from genome assembly GCA_026686955.1 of Epinephelus cyanopodus. Lineage (NCBI taxonomy): Eukaryota > Metazoa > Chordata > Actinopteri > Perciformes > Serranidae > Epinephelus > Epinephelus cyanopodus. The sequence continues at coordinate 7,082,059 of CM048916.1, read as the reverse complement.
GCTCCAGGGTTGTTGGAGCTTGACCCATACCGTCCTCAGCTGCATCAGTTTTGACCACTCTCCTTTAAACATGTCTTCTGCCAATTGCCAAACTTTATGGACGTGAAATTACTTACTCTTTGACAGTCTCTGAAAGAGTTTATCCTAATTAAATGTAATATTTAAACTACAGTGGACTCTGGTCATGTTAGCTGAAGTCATGGAGAACAGCTCATTTGTCAAAATGAGACAAATGTTGGTTCAGGATCCCACTAAGGGGGTTCGGATTAGGACTAGTAGCACATTTCACTGCCTATCAGTGGAAAACTTCACAGTGAGGATCCACATTTTAAATCCATCTCCAAAAGCCGTCTCTAATTTGGCAGCCTTATTCGGTGACTGAGCACTGAAAGAGTTCAGTGTCTTTCTCCTAACAAGGACACTTTAACAAGAGATCCTGTCACAGTTTTGTACTCATTAGTTTCTTTGGGGGATCAAACCTTTGACCAGATCGTTTAAGTATTGCGTCTCCATCCTGATCTACCCTTCCCTGAGTTTAGTCTTTGTTGGCTTGTGTTTATGTTGCGACAGCAGTCACAACATCTGGAGGAAAAAATGATCCCTCACCATTGTTTGAAAATTAATTATACCTTTTCCACTGCATTTAGAGGAAATCACTCTTCTCTGAAATTGACGGGACGGCTCAACAACATACATGGCACAGCTGAACTATGTTTATTTCAAAAACAGCCTTTTTATCCCCGGCACTCACAGGCACAATTGATTTCCTTCTGTCTGTGTGTTTAATTAAAATAACAAACGACGAGAAGAACTCAACATCTGGGCCATAAATTAAAGTTTTCTATAATTCTTTTCTCAATCGTGCAGATTGTAAGTGGGGGGGAAATTGATGCAGGTTTCCATCACTCGTTGCAAAAACGGTGTGAGATAAGAAACAGCTTGAAATGTCAAAGAGCGATCACCGTGTGTAATTATAAGAAAAGTCTTGTGTGCGAGGTGTTTATATTCCTCGACTTTACTTTGTCTGTTTCCACAAAGAGTTTAAAGCAGACCTGAGCTTTTCCTTATTTTCTGTCATATGCATAATGTCACAATGTTGAATGTTCATATAAGACGTGGTCAAAGTTTTAAATAATGAGGTAAATATGTAAAAGTAATTACTGATTAATGTCTCTGACGCATTTTCCTTCTAACGCGACTAGATGGGGTCAGCTCGTGCTATATGACGCTACATGCTAACGTCGGGAAAATGTGTAATCTTTGTTGCTAATTATGTTAATTTCTCCGAGATTTCACATCATATTCCTTTATTCAATGATATTTCACAGAAGAAAGTGCTACTACTCTTGATTACAGTCATTCCCCGGTTGCAACGATGGTGCAGAGACAAGATACAGAAGACCCAGAAACACTGACCAGTCAGAGAAGACTGGACTTTTTCAGAGGAAGCGCTTAAAGAGACAAGTGACAGGTGCTAAAATGTGTTTCAAGCAGAGGGTGAATACAGGTGTTCCAGCACAGATGGTGTGAGGAAAATAAAGTGTTTTTTGAACATTACAGTATGAACATTGAAATTGAAAATGATCATAATAGGACCTTTAACGTTTACTTTAGTTTAAGAGGGAGATTCAACTTTCAAAATATGTACAATCCTCATAATCTTGGACTGTCAGCTCAGTTACACTGCATTACACCCATATTATTTGCAACATTGCATAAATTGCATTTTTCTCAAATATTTCAGATAAAAGCACTTCTTAGATCAGATAATTGAAATATACAATGTACCTACAAGCTGTACAACTGAGATAATATATCCTCTTTGTTGTTATACATCTTTTCTGAATTTTCATGTTAAAATATTCCCCTCTGTCTTCTTCATGCAACACAGAGGCGAGAAACTTTTGGTCAAACACCATTTTCAGTCTGTGTAGGCCTACATTATTCAGCGATTCAGATCTGAAATATGAATGGATTTCATACACTTCCAAAATGGTCCTGTGGTGCACAAAAGAGATTCTTTGATGAGATGGCCACATAGTCCGAAGAAACAATGAACTGGCAGACACATGTTCTGTCCTGTCTGAATTAAATTATTTTCCTGTAGAGTGTTTTTTATGTTTTGTTATTTTATCCATTTATTTATTTTTTGCAGAGGGAGAGTTTAATCTTTAAAATGTGACTGTTTAAACTCACTTTGTTAAACTTTCATGATGTGACCAATAACTACAAGCGTCATCCCTGGACAGCAATAACTTACACTAGGGCCTCCCCTGGAGCCAGACCTGGATGGGGAGCTCACCAGCAAGTGACAGGTGGTCGGGCTCAGGCTGAATAAGTAGCATCGTCGCTCTGTGAGCCCACCACATGCAGGGTCAGGAATCAGAGTCTGGTGCATTGTGTGCTGGGTGGCAGACAGGGGTGGGGCCCTGAGAATGCTGGTACCTGGCGTCGCAAGCTAGTCACTTGCTGGTTCCATGAAAAGAAAATAATAGAAAACTGAATAGTTAAATCCAGACATGTCTCACATGGAAATCAGACTCAACCTAAAGCTGATAATGAGGTGAAGAACCTTGAGGCTGGAAGGTAAGTTTGTGATCTTGCTTGTACTTAAAGCTTCAATCGAGACCTTGATATTCTTGCAAATGCAAATGACGCCGACCTTCAAAATCTCACATTATGTGAGAAGACTGCAAACGGCACACTTATGGCACATTCTATGACAACAAATACCAAATAATCAAGCAAACAATCTAATCTCAGTGACTTTTTGTTCTGCTTTGAAGTGTGAATTAGTCGCTGTCTCTGTACAGAGAAGAATTACTGCCAATGACAACATCAGAGTGAAATAATGACAAATAGAATGAACTGTATTACATCTCATTAGGGAAGATTGGAGACTTGTTGCTGCTTCCTGCAGGCATACAGATTAGCCTGATAAAAGTAGTTTATTTTCATTTGCTGATTGTGGAACAGTGACATTTCTGTTGTAGGGAGTCGCTCCCAGCAGCCAATCTATGGAATAGTGTCAGTTTGAGGAGAGATATGATTTGCTCTGTCAAGTTTCCAGGATTAAAACAGATCAACGATGAAACAGACACTCTTGATTTTTGAGGGTGTGCTTTTTACTGTAACTCTCTGGCCAACGTCATCCATCCAGCTCATACCGCTCCCCTCTTCTATGAATTAAAAGTTATGTGTAACTTTCACTGGTGGCATCTAAGCCTTTAAGACAGCTTGGGCAACCAGAACTAATAATGAAGAGGATGATGGAAATGGCATAGAAGATGAGATGGGTGCACAGCTGTGACTGGACAAGAAGGCGAGGCAATGAAGAGTGAGTTGTCACAGTCTCTTTGTTAACATGCACAGTTAATGCGGGATTTAAATATGTGTCAAATATATATATACGTATATATAAGTATATAATGGTATACTTGTAGTGTGTTGTATGGATATCCCAAGAGATCACAAAAATCCTTCATGTGATGATTATAATTACAGTTTCCCTGGGTCAAACCACAGACTGACTGTACCAGAAAGGCGGACAGATCTGACCATGTCCTAAACCTGAGGGCTGCACCATGAAGCCAGTTCGACAGGGCCAGGCTCACTTTGCCGGAGCTGACTTGACAAACCCTAAAGCCTCGGTCAGAGATGACGGGTACCGCGAAGGTGCTCTGCTAACCCAGGCTTTCTTCTTCAGGCTCTGTGTGTGCTCTTATAAAATTAGTCAAATGAAGCACTGGCCACTTCACTTAAAAAGAATGTGTGCTGCCTACTTCTGCCTTAGAGGAATTATTTTTTAAAATTATTACAATAACAAGTAGCACTGCTGCTTCAATTGAGGCCAGAGAAATGCTGACACAAAATATGAATTTCCAAGTGAATACATTTATTTTCTCTCTTAAACTTCACACTTGATGCAGCAAATTTCAATATCAAGAACTGCGTTTACGTACTATTTAAACATATTGGCAAATTAGCTGTATTACTATTCCCAGTGTATGGAAATTATTCTCTTCACCAGAAACCACGGGCAAAAGTGTGGAGGTCAAAGCCAATGTGCCTAGCCATGCTACAACTGCTGCTGACTTAGCAGCGAAAGGCAAAACCAAGACTTGAAAATATTCAGTGATTTATCACAAGTGCAACTTAATTTCATACAATATACTAGTATGTAGAAGGGGGGGCCCTGCTCTCTCTTTTTGTGCAAAGGGGTCCTTGGGCCTAAGAAATGTTAAATACAGCATTGAGAAAAGTTGTCATTCAAAATAATCTGGGGTTTTGCAGAGTCGTTGCCCTGCATGATGTGTATTCTTACAATTTGACTACAGTTTATGTTTGTTTATGCTGATGATGTGATCTTGTATTCCACACTTAATACTACACAATATCACTCAGTGCTCTGCAGTTGTAGCAGCTTGTACAAATTCTAACCTTCTCACATGGTTAAAAATTACCCAATTTGCTGAAAACTTAACAGTTAAAACAAAACTTTAAAAAAGAAGAAATTTTAATCATGTTTCAAACTTTGACAACTCAAAGACAAACATGTTTTCCAGCAGATGTAATTTTTTTTTCCTTTCTTACCTCTCCCCATCCAAGAATTTGTTATGCATGTTTATGTATATCTCTTTTTTTCCCCTTTGGTTTTATTTAGGAAAGATAGCTGATTTTATGCTCTCTATCCTCCTACCTTAATTTGAGACAGCTTTCATCTCTCTGCTATCAATAGGACTCCAGATTCCTGCAGCAAAGCACACAGTGATGACCTCACAAACTTATTATTGATGAGGGAATGATTCATACCAATACTCTGAGGCCATAGCTGTCTGGAGGAGTTATTCAATAATAAATCAGAGCAAAATGCAAACACACACACACACACACACACACACACACACACACACACCTAACAATACAAATACACTCACAGCCCAATGTACCTGCAAAGTAAGTAATGGAGTTCTGCACAACGCAGAAACATTACACTGCACCGCCAACAGTTTTGTGCAGTGTTAACTTTTTTTTTTTTTTTTTTGTTAATGTAGATTGAACAAACACAACTGATTCTGCAAATGTTTTTTCATGCTGTGTCACAAGATGAGCCTCCTGCACCCAAAATACTGTCAAAACTTTCATTTACAAATTCCAACACAGCCTCCATAATTCTCAACCAGGAAAAGGCAGAAAAGAGGCGCAGATAACCAGGAAACCAAAATACAAGCCTAAGTCACCAATATGGATTCACACATGACTAATATTATCACTCAACCTCCGTGTTTTGTCAAATGTGGCAGGTCATTTGCAGTGGAATTTTTACTTGACAAATAACAGACATGGCAGGTTCATACTGGATAATAATCACAGACAACTTCTGCATTTTTTACAAATTACCCAAGATCCTGAGGTGATAATAGTGCAGTGTGAACAGGCAACACATTCTCACTCCGAACCTCGTATATCAACGTTTGGTCATGGACTTTCCCCTGCAGATACAATGTGAAAGGTACCCGAGGTGTGTTGATTTGTTGACGTTCTGGGATTTGGCTTTATGCCCACACTACTCAGACTTTCGCCACCTTAACTGTCATTGTTGTCCCAGCACATTTCCCACTGACGCTGCAGAGTGCTATTAAAGTACAATGGCGACTGGCTGCTAGTCCAAGCACTGGATTTCGACAACCTCTGAGGGTGACCAGGTTGGAATAGGGCTACTTCAAAAACCGTCATATAACCACTGTCAGTGGCCTTCCAAAGGGGTCACAAGACAAATCCGAGTGGCAAAATAATTTCTGGGATAGTAAAAAAGAAAAAAGGATGTTCTACTACATAAAATTCTATTTTCTCCATCTTCTTTTTTCAAGTGAAAAACTGGACAGTATTTCAGACACTTCAGACACACTGTGCAGACACTTACACATGAGCACATGCAAAGAAACGCACACTATACCCGCCTCTAGCATCACCTCATAATGCCTCTATGTCAGATGCAGTATATTACTATTCTCACAGGCCCATAAATAAGTGGAAATATTGAGCCCCCTTGGGTGAATTCTTTCCATTTCCTCCTAATATGACACTAATATATCTGCAGCCTAAGGCATTGGCAGGAATCATTAAGGGGCAATGACTTTCCACAGTCATGTAAAAGTGGGCTCAACAGTATAAGTTAATGTGTGTGACAATATATTTATGTTAATTGCTCAGCTGTATAGAGCGTGCGAGAGGGAGTGAGTCATAGAAAGTAAGCTGAATGGTTTATCACATCACTGTGTTACAATGCAGGCGGATGCATTTCAAGTAATTTAAGACAGGTGTGTGGTTGTGCGCTGCTGAATTATTAACAGTCACGGTAACAAATTTGAGAAGCAGAGGGGAAGACTTCATGAAAGCATAACCTTCTATCATCCGCCACTGATTTCAATGCGCAACAGATAAATATTAATCCCACTGCTTCGCCTCAGAGCCTCTCAAGCAGGTGGTATGTTTTAAAACCCTCATTAAATGGTGGAGTCTTCTATCATCCCAAATCAGAATTACATTTAATGGCTGCTGCCAGGCTAGAGACAAAGTTCTCCCTCCATTAAGAGCAATATGGCATTTACCCATGAATATTATATACCAGGCTTAAAACAGTATTGCTGCATGTTTATGGCACTCTGCAACAGTGATTTATGTAAGTTAGCCGTGTAGCTACAATATGGTACCAATATTGTAGCAGGTAAAATACAATTAAACACATTACTGTTTGTGGGTATTTAAGGAGTAGGCGGCATCAAACCATTCAAATCACATTTTACAGTACAGAAAATTGACTTATTAAAGTATCTAAACCCTCTTAATAAACCTTTTATAATCTTCACACCAACAATCAGTCGTCTGTCCAGGCTGCGATGAGTTTCACCTTTCTGGATTTAACCAGAACAGAGACAAAACTCAGACATAAATGACCGACAATAAATAAAGTTGATGGACACCACAACAAGCATTAAAGTTACATAAATTAAATAACCTGACACAGTTCTTATAGAACAGCAGATTTAAAATCACCAAGGCAAGAATATAGACCTGTCTAAACAATATAAACTTCACAGTGGTTACAGGAACGGAAAGACTTTACGATTTTTATAAAGCACGTATAGCATGCACACCCAACATGTTCTCATCACAGCTGTCATTTTGCCACTTTGTCAATGGACTTTCACATTTTCGTTTTGCATGTTATGTGTCCTCCTGCATCTACTGCCCATGTCCCAGGATGCCGCAACCAATGCTGGGACGTTAACAAAAGCACATGGTTAGGTTTAGGCAACAGAAACCCATGGCTGGGTTTGGAAAAAAAACATCATGGTTTACCTCTACGTTTATACCAGAAGTGAACACATGACTCCTGGGTGAAAGTCTGTGATTTGGTAGATCCATCCACCACCCCTCATGCTCGCCCTACAGGGATTTTTCAACTCTGGCAGCATTTCAGACTGCCGCCATCCTGTAGTGTATTGTACTTCCGTGACCAGTGCCGGACGGCTGACAGTCAGCGTATCATAACACCACAAAAGGTTCAGTCCGGCCGAGTTATGATCTGATTCTACACCACGGCGAAATCATTGGCATCGGTGTGTGTCGGTGCTGAAATTACTGACAAAGCGGCATTATTTGATGACTTGGAAATAAGAATGGGCTGGCACATCCAACATTGCTCTGCATCTTAGTGGTTGTCGACCTCCTCATCTGAAGAGTCACTTCAGTGAGTAGGTTGTTTTCTAACCCGTCTGAAGGTGAGTTTTGTGAACTGCAAAGTCCCCCTCAGTCTGCTTAAGGTTCAACTTACCTACTCGTTCATTCTCAAAGCATAATATAACCAGTCCATTCAGCCTCTCAGCTCCACTGTGTTCCTCAAATATTTCAAACATTTTAAGCTGAACGAGACTCTGTAGTCACATCAGGGATTGATGTCAGAAACTGTAGAAAGTCCTCACACACCTCACTGAGGGTAAACGTGAACACAGAAGTCACTGCAGGTGGATCCACCTGGGTCACACATCACTGTAGGTGTGATTAATGTAGGTCACTTGCTGTACTCAGCAGGTGGTGCGTTAAATATGTGTTTAATTAAGGTAGATCAATGCAACCCTTTATTAACACCGCCATGGTATAATTCTATGCATGACTGCTGAGGACATAATCTGTACTTTTGTTGCATTGTTGTGCATTTTATAGTGTGCTGGCCCCTGCACGCTGCACCTCTGTTCTGTTTCTTCCATCCATAATATTTAACATTTGTCAAAAACTTAAATGCATCTACAGAATGACAGTCTTCCACAAAATAGCAGTAATATGCCTTCACTTCAGGAGACACTGTCTGCTTAAAAAGAAAAAAGCATTTTCACCGCCGGCACTATGACTACATTGAAAGCAACACAGCACAATTAAATAAATCTGTCATTCCATGTGAGCGGTGAAAATTTAATATCTCCGTCTGAGATATGTTCAATCATTTATTCATGAAATGTATGAATTATTATTTTCATTTTTGTGTCATACCACTGAAAGGGCCCATCACACATGGAAAAACACGACACAAAAAAACCCCCAGTAAATATTTATAGAGAAACATCCTCTGGCAATTGAAAGTCACACTCAAAAGACAGACAGATTTTCGCTGCAGGATATTTTATACACACACACACACACACACACACACACACACAGACTGACAGCGTAGAAGTTACCTGTGCAACCATGTGTGCATTGTTACAGTAATCAATGTAAAAATGTCACGTTTGACAGAGACCAACAAAAAGTTATCACAATTGTAGATACAGCACTGCAAGATTCAAGACAGAGGCTCCTTCATGGGTGACTGCTCGGCAAATGGGAAGGAGAGGATGTGACAGATTTAAAAAGAGGAGACAATATTAATGTGATGCTTCCTTCACCTAACAACGGTACATTAGCGAGGCTGTGTAAATCAGAGATGGCTGCCCATGCCCACTTGGTGACGGGGATAATATTGGGATTTCTGGATGGCTGGGTTGAGCACAGATTTAGGCAGACACACACACACACACACACACACACACACACACACACACACACACTCAGATTGTATTTGCATTCTCTAGGGGATTTACATTAACTGTAATGTTCCAAAACCCAGGTCCACACCCTAAAACAGCCATTTTAAAAAAGTGAACGCCAGACTGACTTCCTAAAAATGTCCTCACAAAGATGGCTTGGATGTCTCGTTGCATCAACCCCGCACTCATTTCTTCTCACTTGCATATCTCCAGTCTGTATTTAGTGCATTTCAAAGTTTCAAACACTGATTCATCTTCCTTGCCATTATTCCCGCTCCCCTGCATCTCCCTCGCACCTCTGCAATCTCTCTCGGTCTTTCTCCCTCTCTCATGTTTAATCAGTCCACCAGGCGGTTGTCTCTACAGGGGACTGTGAATTATTGATGCAAGGGCCACGAGCAGAAGGAGGGGAAACAGCAGGAAGTAGGATAGAGGGGGGAAAATGAGTGAAGGAAGAAACAGAACATTTCACTTAGCCAGCCTGTGCTGATGTAGATGGACAGATGAGGAGATAAGAGAGAAAGACAAGAGAATAGGTGGAGACAAAGAAATGGAGAAACACTCAGGGACCGAGGCTGACGGGAGATTTCAGGTATAATGAGCTTGACAGGGGATCTCGGCTCTTTTTGTGTTTTTTTTTAAACCACACCAGGAGTCATGCTGTGAGGCCTGCAATACTGATGGAATTTAAGCAATCAAGTCTGAACTTCCAAAATTACAAAACCCCGGAGAAAAGGTTCCTTCCCCCCAGCAGCTGCTTTATTAATCTTTTATGCATTAATATTTTGCTAAAGCAGCAATTCAAAACAGAATGTCAAGGGTGTGGAGTCATTTGCCCAGAGATTCTAAAGCCAAACCCTGCTCTTTTTTCCTAAACCTAACCACTTCCTTTTGTCGCCTAAACCAAACCACGCGTTTGTTGTTGAAGAAGTTGTTGTACCATTGTAGTGCGTTAATTTTTAAAGAGACGTTAAATTTCGTGTGAAAATGAAAGTGTATTTTGAAAGGAGAGAAATTGACACGGTGTCCCAGAATGTCAACAACCAACGCATGTGTTGGGCACACCGCTCTGCCTTTTTTTTTTTAAAAAAATTGAATGCCACAACTAAAAAAAAAAGCTTGCTGCGCCTTTTTCTTGTTGCCAGGCAAACACTTCAGCGACTGCGCGTCCATTGCACGTCAAGCCACGAAGCTCAGATCGCACCAAACAGGAAACGGAACGCACACAGCATCCGGTAAAATTGAAAATACAACACAATGCGTGGACTACGGATTGTAAACTCCGTAATGTTAATGTGAACAGCAAGCCGATCTCACGTTAAACCTGTTTTCTCTCTTTCTCCTTCTGAATGAACTATTGTTGTGGTCTGGCTCACACTTTATCAACTGCTTTTTATATGCGTGATTTCGCAGTTCCCACGTGTGCTTGTGGCTCTGCTATGCGGTGCGCTGCTCTAGAAACGCATCCAGTAGACGAGGGTACACGCCGTCGGTCGCTCCAGATCCAGGGCGCGGTGCAGCGCGGCGCAGACGTAGTATGTGGAAATTGGGGGTCATGTTTTTTTGTTTGTTTGTTCGTTTTGTTTTGTTTTTCCACAGTAATCAGTAGCTAGTTGCTAAAATGCAATGGGTTGCTGTAGCTTTGGTTGAGGGTGAGAGTCTGTCAGCAAATAGTTTGTTGGGCACAGGCAAACAGAGATCTGTGAGATCTGTGTACCACCAGTTGGTCCAGGAGCTTCCCCTCCATGATGGCCGTTTCAAATTTCAAATGTGAAACAATAAACATTGCTAATATTACTACATTAATTTGCATTTGTTTAAAGCTTGTCATTACCAAAAGCTTCAGTTTCCAGTATGTTGCTTGCTGCCCGTCAACATTTTCTGGTTTTAAAATTCGGCCCAATTGAATTTCTAATTGAAAAGCCCTGTTTTACAGCCATGTTAAATTGCAAGCGATCCTCCCTGCATTTGTTGGTGCATTGCTGCATAGAAATATTTATTTTGTCATCTGTGTGCATGAGACAAGCAGAAAGCTGGTCAAAAACTCCACATGGTACCGCTGATGCTTTCTTTTGTTTAACGATAATATTTCTGGCGGCACGGCGGTGTTGCCTCACAGCAGGAGAGTTAGGAGTTTGAATCTGGCGGGGCCCTGCTGAGTTAACCTCCAGCTGCCTCCCACAGTCCAAAGACATGCAGGTAAGGTTACTTGGTGACTCCAGTAGGTGTGAATGTGAGTGTGAATGGTTATCTGTCTCTATGTGCATCAGTCCTGTGATAGTCTGGTGTCCAATCCTGTATACATTGCCCCCAAGTGACGAGTCCTAATTTAGTGAAAATCCCCCCTTGAGTAACTCTTTGGTCTGTGACAAAGTATTGCAAAAGTTGTGCAAAATAAATACAGATATGTACTGGACAGATTGTTACTAAATACACAACAGTTCTGTCTAAGGAATTGATTTATGTTTCAGCATTAAATCTTTAGCTGCTGTCACTTCAACACCAGACGGATGTGTTGAGCATCAGACCATAGTAATTGTTTTTACATTAGTTTTATTCACTTTGTGATAGAGTGCTGATAGCAACGTTTGTCTTGTCGTCTCACTGAATAGAAGACGCCACCATTTTTAAATCCATGTCTGTTTATCAACACTGTCTATTCTAGCTTCAATCTTTTTGACTCATCACCTGACACATCATCATGACACATGCTGCATTCACATGCTCCTCTGATGAGTCTGAAAGTCGTTCTTCCGACAGTGTTCATGAGCTTTAATTGAAAAGAACATGGAGGCAACAAAGAAGATGTGTTGTATTTTATTGCTCAGATCATTTAAACAACATGCTGATAATAGTTGGAAGCTTTGACTCTGCATGGACAACAGCTAACTGGTATTAGTCAGTCCTCTCTGTCCCAACTCCAGCTGGCTCAAACACCGTTGGACCACATCACACCTGTTTTGGCCTCTCTCCACTGGCTGCCAGTAAAGTTCAGAATTGACTTTAAGGTTCTCCTGTTTGTTCACAAAGCCCTTAATGGTCTGGCCCAATCCTACATCGCAGACCTTCTAACCCCCTATTCTACGCCCATGTCTCTCAGGTCAGCTGACCTGGGGCTCCTGGCTGTCCCACACTCCAGACTTAAGCTCAGGGGTGATTGTGCCTTTGCTGTGTCTGCCCCCAAACTGTGGAACAGCATCCCTCTCCCGATCAGATCTGCCTCCACCATCTACTCATTTAAGCCTGGTCTTATGTATGTACATTTTTTCAAATTGTCCCAACACTACATGAATGCAGAGACAGACAGCAAACCACTTACAATATTTTTCTTAACTAGTCCATACCCATTGAGTGCACAGTTGCCCACGTACAGTTTCACATGGTGTGTGTTTGGGATACAGGTCATAGGAAATTGCAGATTAAATAGTCAACTGACCCCATTGAGAAGAGCAATGTGTTCAGAGTTTTTGTGAATCTAATAGTACGATTGCTTTATTGAAAGTGCAGTAGTCGCATTGCCAATAGTGGGATAGTTAGTGGGCTATAACTGTACATTAGTAGTTGAGGTAGCACGTTGAAAGGCAGATAGTTAAAGTACGATTGGTCGCATTTTAGCCATTTTTAAGCATTTTTCTGTTGTTATAGCGCCACCCACCCAATTTCTCCAGTCACCTTGAGGCATCCTGTTCTACATATCTACCAAGTTCAGTAAAAATCCATGATGTTATACACCTTTATGTGATGAGCCACGCCCTCCGCAATATTCATTGCCTTATAGAAGCTCAGTTTTAGTAAGTTTTCCAACTTTTGCCAAGAGGAAACTTTAGATATTGGTCCCTAGATTATGTTCACCCAGTTTCATGCAGATCGCTCAAACTTCCTAGGAAGAGATCCATTTGAAGTGTTTTTCAAAAAATTCAAAATGGCAGAAAATCTATACAACTGGAAGTTATGGGGTTCTTGAGGCAAATGTGTTCCTCATTACATAGTAAGATAAGACTGCAAATGAAGTAACCCTGCAATGGGCCGCCTGTGGCTCAGAGGTAGATCGAGTCGTCCAGCAATCAGAGGATCAGCTGTTCAGTCCCCTGCTCCTCTAGTCTGCATGTTGAAGCATCCTTGGGCAAAATACTGAACCCTTAATTGAATCAGTGTGTGAGTGTGTGTGAAGGGTTACTGAGTAGCAGGTGGCACCGTGTATGATGTGAATGTGTCATGTGTAAAAAGTTCTTTAAGTGGTCGGAAGACTGGATAGACACTACACTAGTGCAGTCCATCTACTGTTCATTGGTTCATATTTCAACACACAGAATTAAAAAAGATTTAAAATTTTTTTTAAAAAAGATCAAAGAAAGGATGAGGTCACAGTTGGTCGAAGGTCGCCATGCAATCCGTGCATACATATAACCTTCTTAAACCAAGCTCATGGTTGTGACTTTAAAAGGAGGCACTGCTCCAAATGTTGGGGAATCTTTTTACTTTCCAAAGACATCTTGCCTCAGGTGTGAATATTCACAAAGTTACACCCGTAAGCAACTCAGCATCACATGTCTGATAGAGGGATAAACATTTCTTATTTACCTCCCGTCATCATGTGCCTGGGCTGTCAAATACCGACCGCCTGGTTGGAAGTTAGCTCAGCAAAACACCAGCATGTGTCTTGTTAAAAAAAGTGATGTGTTTGTGCCTTTAAATGAATATTAACTATGTTTGTGGACCTAAACGGGAAGTTAGCACTGCACAAAATTTAAATAAATCTTGTGTCACTCGATGGGCGGATCCTGTCGAGGCTACGAGATCAACTGACACACTTCTCCCACACACAAATTAAACATGTTAACTGTACACAATTACTGTGTTTGGTTAAAGGCATCCATTTAGAGTTTTACCCACGTAATCTAAGAGGAGTTTGCCTTTCTTAATGATCTACCCCTCCAGCTTGAAGCCGCAGACTCTCTGTGAGACTCTTCATAATTGAAGAACTGTAACCTGGAGCGTCTCTGCTTCGAATAAATGTAGATTTTGAGGACACATAATGAGACCTGAGGTGATTTTTATGTGAAAACTACCACATTATTTGACTCAAACTATGACAATCACCTCATTAAATTGCTCATTTAAGAGAACAGACAGCACTGAAGGAAATGGCTACTGGAAAGATGGGATTACACAGTGCAGAATTAGCAGGAGATACAGACACTGAGGACAATAAGCGGCAAAAACAAAATATATGTTATGGTCCTTTATCAGAATCCTACTCACTTATCCAAACCGTCTTAATTGAGAGTAACAGAAGACCACCCTTAGTTTAGTTTTTGTTTAGTTTTTTAAAGAATAAAATACTAATTAAAATCTAAATAATATGGAGCAGCAGATAACAGTTTGGGACAAACAGACGTCATATCTGTCGTCCCCCAGACAATAGCAGGAGCAAAACACAATCAATGGCTAAAAGGCGAATAAAACAAACTGAGGCACCATGCAGGGACAGAGAAAGTTGTTAGTGCAGTTATTGAGCTGGAAACTAACCATGTGTGTTGGAGGGAATGTCTGAGATCAAGCCCTGGAGGGTAGACGGGGAGATATAAGTTGGACGGTCTCAGCGAGCGCTGCCACACCACCTAATCTGGTGACAAATGCAATATGGGGCCATCAACAATAACTGTCATGGGTGAGAGAGTAATGGAGGTAATTCCTTTCATTTTTGAGGTTGTTTTTGTCCTGGATGGAGCAATCGATCACTATCCAAGAGCATTTGATAATAACAGAAAAACAGATTAACCCCTAAACTTTTATTGGAGCCTTTGTGGTTTTCAGTAAGGTCTGATTTACAGGAGTGAGAGGAAAAACGTGAAATACCCAACAGCTTTTACAGTCAGTGTAAAGAGACACAGAGTGGACATTCACATACTGTCAACATCCAAAATTGCCTTTACAGGATTAAGTTTTCACAACAGTTCAGGATGTTTTCCAGAAATGGATTAAGCCAAATCGTATTTTAAGGATTTTTTAAATAGATTCCTGTATTTGACTTTGTATTGGATAAGCTTGCACCCTGTTTGGGAGACTTTGTCCAGCATAGATTTCTGCAGTTAATACAATTTCTTAACCACTGTTTTTACTGAGCAGACAAGCCTTTCTCATCAGAATAATGTTTGGTGCACCATTTGCCTTTTATAGTTCTGCTGTGTCTTTTGTTCTTAGTCATTAGAGCTGTGGTCTGTTCATAGGTGGCTGCTTCAGAAGAAAATGTTGGCATTGCACAGTTCTGCAAACCACAGACAGGTTTGTGTGTGTCAGACGTGTTGATGTTTCTGAAGTGACATATGATACACAGTAAGCGGACTTTGTCATCAGGAGGTGGAGGGGATGCTGGATGGCATGACACCTTGCAGATAACTGAGACTGACACATAACAACTGTTGTTTTTTAGCGAGTCATGGCTGAGATTCCAGCAGCTTTAGGGAACCACTGATGTTCTTACAGCATCTTTTTAACCCCAAAACTTTTGGGGTTTTCAGGGACCGGTGGGTCTATTTTCAGTGGCATTTTTGCCCCTAAATGTGGATATTTTCAAGGAAACGTCGCTGTTTTTCCCTGCAGATTTTTAGCCCCCAAATGTCGATGTATTTTTAGGAACAAATAATTTTTTTTCCCTGCAGTTTTTGGCCTTTAAATGTGGGTGTTTTTAGCGACTCATTGCTGTTTTTCCAGCAGCAGCTGGAAGTGAGTGTTTCTTAGGGAGGCATCACAGTTTGTCCTGCGGATTTTTAGCCTTCAAATGTGGGTGTTTATAGCTGATGTTGTTTGTCCTGCAGATCCTTTTTTAAATTTTTTTATTTTTAGGAACCCATCTATGTTTTTCTTTCAGATATTTAGCCCCCAAAATAGGTTTTTGTTTGTTTGGTTGGTTGGTTGGTTTTTTTTTTAGAGACCCATTGCTGTTTTTCCTGCAAATATTTAGTCTCCAAATGTCGGTGGTTTTTGGGGTTTTATTTTGTTTTTTTTAGAGACCCATTGCTGTTTTTCCTGCAAATATTTAGCCTCCAAATGTGGGTGGTTTTTAGGGACCCATCGCTTGTTATCCTGCAGATTTTCAGCCCCCAAATGTGGATATTTTAGCAACCCATTGCTGTTTTTCCTGCAAGGATAGTGTCACAGGAAACTGTTTTTTTTTTTTGTTTGTTTGTTTTTTTTAAACCCAGACTTGGCTGCATTTTCTACCAGGATAGTGGCACAAAAAGCTTTTGTTTTTCATTGAGACATTCTGCTTTTCCAGCTGGCATTGTGCCTCAAATCAAATAATTTCAGCCAAAACATGGTCTTTTCTGAACCATAACCAAGTGTTTTTTTGTGCCAAAACCTAACCACACAAATAATGATTTATTGATTGATGTGTTTTAATTGTTTTGTCTGTAACTGGTGTATTCTCTTTATAGCCTGCACATCCAACCTGTAGGGGATTAGACAGGAGAGAACAGGATACAGGATATGGCCACTGATGGATACTCTGCAGTCAGGTGATAGAACAGCGTGAGAGACCCTGCGGTTTCTCCCTGCTGATGTGCCCTTGTCGTAGAACAGTGGGAGCTAGTTGTTAAATATGGCCACATCACCTCTGTATAATCAATAGCTTTATTAGAGAACAACAAGTTGTGTGTGTGTATATGTGTGTGTGCACGCCTGTGTTACCTCTCAGGTCCCTGTGGTGTGGTCATTTGACCAGATCAGGGTAGACTGGGATCGATGTAGTTCTAATGAGTCAGTGGGGGAGGAGCTCATAACTTAATAGGCATGCAGTTGCAACTGGAAAATGTTGCAGAGGTGATAATTCACTCCGGGTTACAGCATTGTCGCCTGGTTGGAAATGAGCAGAGGCAGTGATAAAGGAGGGGTGACGGAGGTGTGGAAGAAAGGAGGGTTATAAGTAAGACGGATGGCCAATCAGGTGATCAAAAAGCGTTATTGAACATTTCTGCATCGATTTGCTTGTTAGCTTCCTCCCAAGTGTATCGCGTGCTGAGCACAGTGGTTTAAACTACACATTCATCAGCATATGCTCCATGTGTACTGTGTACATGTCATTTGTTCCCTGCATCACATTTGGTCATACAAAAGAAAGCACATAAATACTATACATTTTCACTTTGGGATACTGGGGAGGTTTGCCTGCTCTTACACTTGTATTTATCTTAGTATGACATCACCAGCTAAATGCCTGACATGTGGCTTTACACATATGGTAAACTGTTGATGATCTGTCTGGGACTGTGGCTGCTCCGTGTCTCCATGGGCCTGGTTGAAGTGTGTCCTCGAGATGAAGGATGTGTCTGGCTGCTACCCAGGATTTCCCTCACTTGTTACTTTGATTAATTCTCTGTAGCTAATCAGTCAAGCGAATTCCCCTGGGTGCGAAATGAAACCAGTCACCTGAAGAGGAACAGCCACATACTGCACATAAACATATGCAAGCCTCCATGTGCACGCATGCACACACCAACACTAATTAACTGAGTGGTAGAGACTCTGTGACTTTCTAATTAACATACTGTTTGTGTTCTTTTTTTTCCCATAAAGTCAAGGCATGTGCAAATACTAACCGTTTTTAGAAAGGATAAAAGTGTGAATGAAAAAAAAAAAAATATATAAAAAAAACTTTCCATTCTAACAACACAATGCTTATTGTGTGGATAGGTTTTAGGTGCACAAACCCCTTGGTAATGGTTAGGAAAACATCGTGTTTCGGCTTAAATTACCTGGCTTTGGGGGCACAGTCAGCACTGGAAGCAGCTATGACTTTTTTTTTTTTTGTTTTTTTTTAAATCACTTTTTGTAGCACTATCGCCGGTGGAAAAAGGGTCCCTAAAAGCACCAATGTTTGGGGACTGAAAAGCCACAGTAAAAACGGGTGGGTCACTAAAAATCATGCAGGTCTGGGAGCTGAAAAGTCGGAGGAAAAACAACAGTGGGTCAAATAAAAACACGCACATTTAGGGGTTGAAAAGCTGCTGGAAAAACAGTGACAGCTTGCTGAAAAACACTAACATTTGGGGTCTGAAAAGCCACAGGGGTCACTAACAAACACCCTATTTTGGGGTTGAAAAGCAGCTGGGAAACAGTGACAGGTTGCTTAAAAAAAAAAAAACACACATTTGGGGTCTGAAAAGCCACAGGGAAAACAATGATGGGTTGCTAAAAATAACACCCACGTTTGGTAGCTGGAAAGCCACAGGGAAAACAGCGGTAGATCGCTGTAAAACACCAACATTTGGGGCTGAAAAGCAGCTGAAAAAACAGCAACAGTTGCTAAAAAACACCCACGTTTGAGGTCTGAAGAGCCACAGGAAAAACAACAGTGGGTTGCTAAAAAGCGCACAAGTTTAAGGGTTGAAAAACTGCTGGAAAAACAGTGACAGTTTGCTAAAAACACCTATGTTTGGGGTCTATAAAGCCACAGGGAAAACAGTGACGAGTCACTAAAACACACCAGTGCCTTGTGGTTAAAAAGGTGCAAGAAAACAGCTAAGCCTAAAAAGCTGCTAAAAAAACAAACAAAAAAAAACAGAACCACTGGTCCATAAAAACACACATTTGGAGGCTAAAAAGCAGCAGCAAAAACAGTGATGGGTCTTTAAAAACCACCGGTGTTTAGGGGCTGTGAAGCTGCTGGAAACGCAGCAAGTCTCATCCATCATCCATCTCTTGATGAAAGTCAGCTCACACAGTTCACTATAGAAATGATTATGATACAAATGAAACCTATAACATGTTTATGGTTTGCAGAAACATACAATGCCAACATTTTCTTCTGTTGCCTGGGCTGCTGCCACACTGATGTTCACTGCACTTTACGAATGCTTTTAACATTCACTTATGCATTTCAATTTTCTCTGTACAAATGTGACCATTTCCATATTTACGTAACGCTCTTGACAGCCTTATAACAAAGCTCTATATCAGTGGGTTCAGCCTTTTTAGCTTGTGACCACTTACAGTATTACAAATGCCGACTTGTGAGCCCTAATCGACTGAACTATGATCAATACGTTTTTTATAAAAGTAATAATTCTGTGGTCCGACCAGATTAAAGAGACAGATTAGAGATAAGACTGAAAAACAAAAGTGATTTCAGGTAACAGGACTTGAAATTCTTATTTCCTACCCCTGCTTTCATCTCATGGCCCCCCGGTTGCTAACCATTGATCTAAATATCTCTTTGACATTATTCCTCTTTTTGTAGCTGCACTATAATCACACGTGTTTCAAAGAGTTCTTCACGTGGAGACTGGATAATATATAGGCGACTTTTTTGTGCATATACATATTTAATATTCTACACATCTGGCCCCCAGGTCTCAGATAAAACCTTTGATTCTCACGCTAATGAGAAAGCTCCACGGTGCTAATTAAATAGACTTATGATGCATGATGATGAGTAAAGCTGCTCCTCTGAGGAAACTTTCACATGTGAAGTTGGAGTGTGGCGTTTCTGATCACAGTGAATATTCTCTGCACTTTTCAAATAAAGTTAATGTTTTATCCTAATGAGTGGAATGTCCGCAGTCGTGATGTATTAACTTATGAAGTCAAAACGACTTTATATCATATCATTGAACTTTATTTAATGAAACTGTGAGTGTAGCTGAAGTTCTTCCAGCATTTCTAAACCTGTACTCTTAAAAGAAACTTCTAATATGAACACTCAGTAATAATCCTTTATTAGCCACACTGCTTTTGCTTTAATCATCCAGATTAACAGTGAGACTAAGAAGTGCTTTGTTTATTTTTAATAAGTGTGCCATTTAATTAAAGCTATGGATGGGTGTCCTGAATTAACAAGCCATATGTGAACCAGAATCCACCTTAGTGGGCGAATTCACAGACGACAGAATCCATTTAAATGTATTTCACACTTTATAATATGGTATGATAGATTTAACCTATGGCTGGGATCCTCATATGCATTTATATTTAATATCCTTATTCCTTTATTGTATACGAGCTGTAATTATATACGCTCACCTTCAGGAATTTCCTTCCTCATGATATGGACTATAATTACCTGCTTTGAATCATTTCCACCTCATGTGAAAGAGATTAAAGAGATTTGTACGTTTCTTTGTGTCCTTTTCTTCCTTATCGGCTTATAATGTAATTATAGTCACATTTTGCTAATTGTGTTTTGTATATTACCTCCTGCACAGTGATGTTCCAGTCACAGAGCAGAATTAGCCTTTTTTCATAATGCTCATGTCAGTAGAGATGACCCCATTTGCATGGGAGCTTTTAAACTCTAAGTGTCTGACTATCTGCGCTCATTTTGGATATTCAGCAAAATAGCATCTTAACACATTAGCCATGCAAGACTCGTCCCTCTCATCCTCTCCGCTTTGTGTTTTATCTCCAAAATTAGCAAGGGCCTCGCACTCGTCCCGAGGTTGAGAAGTTTTTAGAGATTACCTCATCGCAGATTGAAGCTGCCTTTCATCAAACCGCTCACATCTGAGGGTGAATTAATGAGAGGAAAGTGAGGGAGCGCATGTCAGACGTGAACCTGCAACATCACAAGCATGCAGTGCGGCATGCATCCTGGTCTGTTGATCCACCAGGGCGCTCCAGTGAGCCGGAGAATTAAATGTGCCGCCGCTGTCGGGGGGAGAAAAAATGAATAAATCTGAATCAGTTTCATCTCCAAGCACAAGAATTGTAAAGGGAGTTTATCATCAGAGTCATCTGCATAGAAACTTTATCGCCAACTGTGAGTGTGACGCAGAACATACCGACACACATGGTAGAGGGAGCATATAATGAAGTCCGTATTACACATGATACTCATATTATATACAGTACGGCTCTATAACAAGATACAGTCCCCTGAGAAATCCACAGCAGGAATGATGGATGGCTTACTGCTGGTAACTGCACACTCTCTTACATACATGGCCTTCATCTGTTTTCCATCTCTGCCTTTCTTTGACCTGCTTTCTTTACATTTTTCTTTTTCCTACCAAATCCTTTTTTCTGTCCTTCTCTTTCCACCTGTCATTTCCACCTTTCATCTAGCTGATCTCTATGTACTGTATATCATCTTTTTCCCCCTCTTTACGTCTCCCTCCTTGTGTTCCTCCAGCTGTCACGACACACACTTCCATCCTCAGTTCACCTCGTGTTTTCTGCTTTTCCTCTGATTGCCCTCTGCTCTGCTTTTTCCTATTATTTTCTCCAGTAAGCGGAGCGTACTGTACGGTACAGTCTGTACAGTACCCGAGCCTCTACACACGTAACCATCCTTCTGTCCATCTGATTCTCTCCCACACTAGTCTCTATTTTAGTAATTGCAACCATGGATGAAACTAAGGTTATTGTATGGTAGAGAAACCAGTCAAGATAAAATGATCATTTATTTTTTAATGCAGTAGATTTTAGCTCTCTTATCTTTGTTTATGTTTTGTTTCAACATAGTGTGATGAAACATTAGAGCTTTCTTTTCTTCAGGGATGTTCAAACTGAACATAAAGCGGACCTTACAGCGGTGGTGCAATAAAACAGAAAGTCAGTGGAAAGATGTAAAATATTTAAGGTCCCTCTCCAGACACGTTTATAAGTAAAATACTTTACTACCATTATTACTAATTCACTAACAAAAACCGCATCAATAAGATAAAGAATTCACATGGGTTATTGCATATGATGGATTAAGGATTTAGATGAAAGCATGAAGGAATGAGGATCAAGGGATCAGAGAATGAAAGGATAAGGATGAAGAGATGAAGGGATGATAGGATGTACAATGATGGGATGAGGGGACAGAGGGTGAGGAATAAAAAGGTATGAGGGTCGGAGATGAAGGATGAAGGGTTAGGGATGAATGGATGAGGGTTGAAGGGTTGAGGGATGAAGGGTTAGGGATGACAGGATGAGGATCAAGGGATGAAGAGTGAGGATTGAGGGATTGGGACTCATGGATTGGTTGACGATTGACAATGAAATGACGATTGGTTGACCAGGAAAATTCTTAGTTGGGGGGCAGCCCTAGAAAAAGGGAGCGGAGGCAGATCCACTCTTTTGACCTAATTGAGAAAATCTGAATCTGGCCTTGGTTCACTACCACGGCTTGCAGCAGGTTTCACTTCCCACTTATTTCAGTGATTTTTGCACTTGGTTGACTAACAGGGGTGGGCAACACCATAAAATTTGGTTTTGGTCTGAGGCAAGTAAAACATGGCCAGAATCAAAGATGTTGATACAGATACTAGTTGTTATTAAATGTGGCTTTTTTAATGTTGGGGAAAACAGTCATGATTTATAAACTGAATAATCAATCTGCTTCAGTAACAGCTAATGACCAAATGTCACATTAACCAGTGCTGAAGATCAGATTTAACTAAAGTATTAATTTCACTTGGCTGCTATAAATCTAGATATTTCTCCCCTCCGAAAAGACGCTGCCAGTGAACCCTGTCTGTGTGTCAGGGGGTCTGAATGTTGACGCATTTTCCTCTTCCTCTCTTCTTTTCTCTTGCATCTCCAAGTTCTCCAGTGTTTTTCCCCTCATTCATAAATCCATCACTGCTATCATGCGTCAGATTAAACAGGCTTGGACATACTTTCCGCACTGAGCAACAATGGTCATGCTGATGCGCATGCAGTTCTATTCATAGTACAACTGATGGTCTGCGTCAGCCTCCAGCAGTAAATGGAGGGCTGAGGGGTGAGCTTACCGTCCTGTTGCTGTCGTCATCAGGTTAAAGTGAAACTAAGAAGACTGTGCGGAGTCTGGAGTAAGTTGTTTGAGTGCAGACAACACATAGGCAGCGGAGAAGCAAAGAGAACACACACATGATGTGTTCACAACAATAGAAAGTAGTTTGCTCAGGCAGTTTTACTCTTTAAATACTTATAGGTACAATGTAGACAAAGAAACAAATCCCTTTCACCTTGGGAATGTGAACACACCTCTCTAGTGACAAACTTAACATAAAAAAAAGCCCGATTTTGGGTGGAGGGGGGCTTTAAAAATGGAGTTCTGTAGTTTTGAGATCAGTCAGGCTCAGCTGTCACACAAACACAGGCACATTCTGCACACATAAATCAGTGTCTGTGTTGCTACAGTTCATGTCTGTTTAGTCTGGTGTTTGTGTGAAATAAACACAGACTGTGCAAACAGTTCAGTGGTCAAATTTACCCACAATACACTCAAATAAAGCAAGTCAAAACTCACAAAGTGGGACAACTATTCACATTGTGGAGGACATCAAACAGTGTAAACATCAAACCTTGAAGATGCACTAAAGCAAAACCTCCAGAGCAACAAATGTTACATGATTTTAGCTTAACCGACATCTATGAGCATAATGATTGCTGACATGATCAAATGTGGTCAGATAGAAATTATAATTTGGCCCATGAGATGAGGTAAACTCAAGGAGGTCACCCAAGAAAGAGTCTTCAAAAAAGTCACGTCACCTCTCACCAGTGTTCACCTGTGTTCCCTACAGCCGCTCCTCTCCAAGTGTTCCCTTTCATCTCTCTGTCTTTGAGGCTCAACTGTGTCTGCCAGTAAGGCTTAACAATGATCGTCCATAAGTGACTCGCTAGTCGGCTAACAGTGCATGCAAGGTATTAAGGCCTTTTTTGCCCTGAGGCAGGTCTTGCAGGCATTGCAGAGATGTTCTGTAAATAGTAGCAGTTTGGGTCAATGGAGACATACCCTCCTCCCCTTCTACTGAGAGTTAACTGGCCTAAAAATGGTGGCTTCCATGACAGGGTGAGGCAAGCCAATTGTGTCAACGAAAAATTGTAAGTGTATTTTCAAGGATTTGGAAACACTTGTTTATGTTTACCGCCTTCTGATTTAAGTTGATCTATAGCATCTATGTGCTTCCACCTACAGCTCAGAATTCAAATAAACACATGAAGCACTCAGTGAATAACCTCCTATTATAGCAAGGCTTAACTATACAGACCAGTGAGCAGTGATAACGAACATGTATTTGGGGTCATCAGGTGGGAACCTCCTTTCACCGGTGTTTCGTCTAGTTGGTCCCACGACACCTCCAGAAGGCTAGACAGTGATCTCTGGCACCCCAGAGACTAGGGGCCCTGTTTAGATGGTCTAAAACGCAAAGCACCAGGCATGCGGCGCATGGGCGTGTCCCAGTCACTTGCAAGTTAGACAGCGCAATTTCACACTGCGCGCCATGGCGGAGAGTCTAAAAGGGTTGGACTAACTGTGTGAGTTAGTCATGGGTGTGTTTTGGGCGTATCATTCAATAAGCCAATCAGAGTGTCACCTCTCATTCCCTTTAAAAGGGAGAGCACGGCAGAGAGCTAGTTAGATGGCGGACCTATTTATTCAATTTATTTTATTTTGACCCGGGAGGCTAGAGAGCCCAGCTCCCTCTCCATCCTGATCAATATGTTAGCAGCTCCGACCTTTTTGTACAGACTAACAAAAGCTACACCTGCTTCTGGCTGCTCATAGTGCTTGTGTAAGTAAGTACTGCACGTGAATATTACACATTTACATAAAGTAGTTGGCATTTAGCAGAATAAAGCTTCAGATCAGGTTTCTTAAAAATGTGAAAATTATTAAAATCGACTTAATTTCTGGGATCCCGTTACCTCCTGATTCAATCGGGAGAGAAAACTCCACAAATGTATCTTCTGTTTGAGTGACGAGACGGCGAGACCCACATTGCTGACCAAACACTGAGCTATCGGTGAAGGCTGTCAGAATGTACAGCAACACTTAATATAACACGTACAGCACAGTTGCCTCTGCTCCTGTGGAGGCATGTCGCCGTCTCCCCTGACAGAGAAGTCTCTCCCATGACACAAGTAATCCACTCATCTGCAGCAGACAGCTGTGACTGGAAAGAACCTCCTGTAGCTGTTTTTTTTTTTTTGTTTGTGTGTCTGTGTCTGTGCGTCTGTGCACTTCACAAGTTTCATATTGAACGATTTTTGTGTAACGTCTTGTTTCTTACAACAGAGGACACAGAGTTAATGGCACCTGTTCTTGGCACCTTCTACCAGGCCTTTGATTTACCTGTCCCTGTCACACCACTACTAACCGAAGAAAATAAAATGCTTTTCCTCAACCCCACTTTACTTAAAATAACTTCAATCTCAGCGTCGCTAAAGTTTCTTTTTCTCTCTCTCTCTGTCTTTGTTTGCACCGTGTTTGCAGGTCAACAGGATGCACCTGTGCATAGTAATTATCACCTCCATATATGGTGGTCACTGGCTATTCATGAGCGGGGATGTTTGCTGATTGCTGACAAGCGGGAGCGTGCTGTCACTTTACGACTGGTTGGCATTCATGAACATGAACACATGCCTATGATCAAATCTGAGTTTCCTGTTTTATGTGCAAATCTACCGACAGATTTACTAACACTGCATGAATGATGCTACACACATAGAACATATGATAAGCTGATAATCATTATTGTTTAACCTGGTAAGCAGAATTCTGTGAAACCAACAGCAGGCCATGGAAACATTATCCTAATGAACAGCTTTACACTTGTAAAACTGAAAACCTGGCGTAGTGAGTCTTACTGCCACCGAGGTTTCTCTTTGTGCAAAGCACCGGCAGTTCACACACACTTTAACACAAATACACAACTCTTCCGATGAACTCATTGGTTGCATGAGGTCTAGTAGCTCTAAAATTTCCAACACAGGTCAGCAGCCAATATTCTGAGTCACACAGCAAACACGGCTGTCTGTCTCCAGTGTATGGCAGTCATTTGAGGTCCATGCTGCTGCATTTAAAGGTTGAGTATGATTAGACAACGAGCACCAGCTGCGCTCATCAACTCACCTGGCACTGCTCCCATGAGTCATCTCCACACGTCTCTCCTACAGCTGAATGCCAACCACGCTCACCTCCACACCTGGACTATGCTTCTTAATATGAAACCCTTCAGTCACTGGGGGGCTTTTAACTACAATGATGTCTGTGGCTGATCTTTGTTTTATGCCACATCACACCGACACTGTTCAAAGTTCACTTTAAGAGAACACATTATCATCCATCACTATGAATAGAACTTAGGACCACTGAATCTCTTGCCTTTGCAGTTTATTAATGGCCTGCTTTTTCATCTCTGCTCACCTCAACAAGAACTTTTAGAGGCTCGACTTTTCATTTGTTCGTTAGCCTTGATGCAGTTAAAGAGAAGTTTGATGAGTCTGCATGCTTTTTCAGCATCACTGTTATTCACAGCACTGTACTTCCAGCCACTTAGATCAGGGAACTGCCAAAGTGCAACCAGTCTGTCTGCGGCTCTTGTACTGTGTTGTCAGACTCAGCTGTCCCATTAAACAATGTTTTTTAATATAAAAATATGAATGTGACAATAAAGTTTGTAAGTGAGGATTACATCTTCACAAAAACTTTCATATCATCGTGTTGGTGTCAGCTGATTGACACAATGTGCGGAGTGATAGTAGCACTAAAAGAAAAATGAAAGATTGTGATGAACTATCCAGCTGAGGCAGCTGTCGAGGCTGTAAAAGTTGTTTTTCTGCTTTTAAAGAATGATCAGCGGCAAATGGCTTTTTTTCTGAAGGGAGGGAAACAAAACCCCAACCTGAGAAAAGACAGGTATTATTCTAAAGTGCTTTGTTCAAAAGCAGCTTGTTGGTGGCTATTGACAAATGGGGAGTACTTGTATTTTTCAGACAGTCCAGCCAAATCTAGCTGGCTCAAGTACAATCAGTTTATCTTCTAGTTTTGTAAAGAAAGCAACGAGTTATGTTTATGTTTCAGTTTTATTTATTCTCTGTGGGCATTTTAATGTGCAGTGCAGAGTAATAAAAGCAAACATGAAAACTAAAAGAGCAGCTGGTCCATAAATGATCCATCAAGTCACTACAGCAAAGTGTTTGACATTCGACGACCATTAACTGACTAATCAACATCTTGCCAGTGACCTTTGTGTTCTGTCTGTGTGTTCTTTAGTTAAGAGCAAAGAAAGAAACACGTTGTAAAAATAGAGAATGGGCAGAGTTGATATTGAATAAATAATAGCATCATAAACTCAGTAAAAAAATATTACAAGTAGTTTGAAACAACGTTGAACAAAGTTGAATTTAACAAGGGCGGCACAATATTGGTCTAAATATTATCCAAACTGCATGAGCTGCAATTTTTTGATAAAGGTAAAATGTGTCACAACATACTATTATAAATGAAGCACTGTGCTGCAGAGATGCACAATCATATTCCAAATGTAAGGGAACATGCTTGTTTGGTACAGACCCTGGCATCACATTACAGCGGCGGATTTTGCAAGTTTGGCACACCGTGCGCCTGCCGCAGCTACTCCTCTGTCCCACCTCCATCCCTCCTACCGGTGCAAGTCGGAAAGAGGGAGGAGAGAAGGCGTGGAGTGGGTTTTACACACATCACACCAATCAAATGAGCCAGACAGAGTTTTTGTGGATTTGATAGTACGACTGCTTTACTGGCTAAAACTGTACATTAGTAGTTGAGGTAGCATGTTGAAAGGCAGATGGTTAAAGTCATTGCCTTATAGAAGCTCAGTTTTAGTAAGCTTTCCAACTTTTGCCAAGAGGGAACTTTAGATATTGGCCCCTAGATTATGTTCACCCAGTTTCATGTAGATCGCTCAAACTTCCTATTTTAAATGTTTTTCAAAAAATTCAAAATGGCGGAAAATCTATATCACCTGAAGTTATGCTCCTCATGAGGGGAGGCATCTCTCATGTCTCTACGACATACAGGGCATGAGATGTGCCCACTCAAGTTTGCAATTTCAATCGGTTGCTATAGTAATGTAATATTGCTTCATTCTCATCCTCCCATGACCCTCTACCACTGTGCCAAATTTCACATGGATTGACCAAGTCAGTGAGGAGAAAAACGTGGAACAGACACACAGACAGAGTTTTCGTCATTATATAGTAAGATATTCTATTCCATTCAGTTCTGACCCCTCTGTCCACCAGAAACTGCTCTTGCTTCATCTGCCCGTGACATCAACAATGTGCTCTCCATGACAAAACAGGACTCATTTGTTTGAAATGTGTTATTTTCATCATTTCTTTCTGCGAAACAAAAACAAAACAAGTTTCTTCCTACACAGTCTGTTCTTTGAGCCTTACGTGCAGCAGTATTGTGTGAAGGTGAGCAAGTTTTGTGCAATAACAATGCGCTCATATCTGCTTTCTTCCTCTCTCTATTGTGTCTATTTCTGTATTACACAATATGTCAATGAAGATGTCTCTTGCAAACAGAGGAAGATGAATAAAAACAGGTATTCATTACAGAGCTGGCATTATTTCAGCTCACTGGCTCAGGAGCAAATGTTCTCCATGTCTTCATCGCTCGCAGGAATCAGCCTCACGAGCAGCACCCGTGAATCTCTCTGCCCGATAAATGCAAGCTAGACAGGACTGTGTGCGCGGAGCAGAACTATATTAATTAACAACTGGAGCGATTACAGATGGTAGCGCCTACTGCCACCTACGTGTCTGCACAAGTGCATATGCGTGTGTGGGTGTGCATGTGCTGGAGACTTTTTTTTTCCCTTTTGTGTGCTTAAGTCAATCTATTACAAAAGATTGTTTAAGATATGAGAGCATTTTGCTTTCAAAATGACTCACCCATGCACATGTGCAC
This sequence comes from Epinephelus cyanopodus, assembly GCA_026686955.1. Taxonomy (NCBI): domain Eukaryota; kingdom Metazoa; phylum Chordata; class Actinopteri; order Perciformes; family Serranidae; genus Epinephelus; species Epinephelus cyanopodus. The sequence continues at coordinate 7,053,316 of CM048916.1, read as the reverse complement.
CCAAATTACATTCTTTATATCAACCAGTCGTGATTTCCATTCATTTCCTTTTTCTCTTATTCGCAGAGATAGGCTTTAAATTAAATGTATCAATAAATCTTATTGTTGCAGAGAGCTAGTCAAATAGAACATTAACTTTGCTGACAGTTCCCACACACACACACACACACACACACATTGCCGACACAGTCAGGGCCTGGTGGCTGATAAGATTAGACACTATGAGTGCAGCCACATAACTGTCCAAGTGAACACTTGCAGGAGCCTTCTCCTAATATAATAATCCATAAACCTCATCAGTGTCAGCCTTTTAATTTTCTCTAGAACATCATCACAACAACAACATTTAAATTAGTTTTTCAGTTGAATTAACTTGAATCATTTATTGTGTTAACAATCAGAAGCGGATCCTACATCTCAAGTGCCGGGGTCCGCACTATCATGAACAATTCTGACTCCAGGACATAAACCACATATATATTAGCTGGAACAACCTTCCTCTGCAAAAGCTCAGGGCCTCATTTAAAAGATCTATAGCACATAGTGTCAAGTTCATGGTGCAAGTGCATTCAGGGTGTGTCCAACTCCAAGTTTGCTTGTTAAATGGTGCAAAATCTGGGCACAAAGTAAGGTGCAAGGGGCAAAGGGGTTTTATTCAGTCCCCAAATTAATCATAGGTGTGTTTTGGGTGTAACATGAATTCAGTTTACAGAGTGTCATTTCTCAACCCCTTTAAAAGCAAGGTGTGCCTGCACCTGGTACGCTGCTGTTTACATGATGGATTCAGCAAAGCGGAGAAGCGAGTGGTTTTCTGCTGTGAGTAATGCAGTAAGAGCAGCAATGTCACTGCAGCAAATATCACAGGACATCTAAGCAGCACGACTTAAAACTGTAGTTATAAACTTGACAGAGGAAACCTAACTCTTAACATCTGAAATAATCAATGAAGTCACACTGTCTCTCTTAATGGGGAGTCAGACAGCAGCTCTGCTCTGTTCACATTTTATAGAATATAAAACCTGCGACAAGCAGAGTGTTCGTGCATTGTGAACCCACCAAATGTAGGCGCATCTTAATGTCTGAATAATGTTCTCTTTAAACAGCAGTAAAATACTTCGTCACTCCAACCTGGTCTCACTTAGAAGTCGTTGAAATCTGGCCCTTGGTCAGTGACTTTCCGTGTCAGACACCGACAAAAAATGTCCTTTCATGACGGCATGATAGCATCAGGGTGAAACTCAGTGGGAAAACTATGAAAATAAAGCGGCTGAAGTCTGAGTAAGGCGGACGGGAGAGGCGGTGGATGGGTCCAACAACCACTACTTTCACCCCGCGAGGTCAGTTCCTATATGATTGTAAAGCCAAACCCTGTTCTTTTTTTCTAGTCACTCCGGCTGTAGACCAGGTGTTTGTTGGTGGGCACATGCCATAAAAGTACATGCCATAAAGTATGCCTGCTACCTAAACAATGTGGCCGCTGGCTTTGAAAATAGTAACTGCATTGGTCTGAAAAAAAAAAAAAAAAAAATCAATGACAGTTGCACTGCTCTGTGCGCCACTCTAGGTGGTGACTGAAAGAAAGAGATCACGGATACAAGCGGTGGAAATGAGTTTCCTCTGTGGGGTGGCTGGGCTCAGCCTTAGAGATTTTGCTTTGCTTGGCCTGCTGCCCCCTGTGACCTGGCCCCGGATAAGCGGATGAAAATGGATGGATGGATGGATGGATGGATGGATGGATGGATGTGTGCCACTCTGTGCTGGGTGTAATATAGGGCCTCAATTGAAAGTTTGGCATGAAAGTGTATTAATTTTACTGAATCTGCTGCAATCAGCTGATTACACTGCAAGAGCAAATTAAATCTGTACAATTATTACCCGTCAAGTTCAACAGAGGGAGCTTGAGCTTATTAGCTGTGTTGCACTATTCACTTTTATGTAACCCTGCTCTGCCAAAGTGTAAACTGCTCCACACATTTCTGGACAGGAATGAGACAAGCGTCAACTGGACAGTTATGTCTTTCGAATTAACTACTGTCCTGTTAGCCATTAAGTTACCTAACTTGTTAGCCAGGTAGCTGGGGGAGCTATCATGACTGGCTAGTGCCAGCAAGTACTTTGCAAACTGAGTAGTCAGTATGTCACCAGGCTTCTGGCACCATCCATTTCCCTCAGACCTATGAGCTTCACTGTGCCACAGTTTTAAGCAGACTGTAGTTGCTGTGCAATGCAGTAAGAATAAGTAAGAACACAGAGCACTGAAAATATAAGAGCCTACAGCTGAAGATGGATGCCTCCCTTTGGAGGTCATGTCAGACTAGCAGAAGACCCTTGGATAAGCTAAAAAATGAATGGAAATGGAGGTCAAGCTGACGAGAGTATTTGGGGCAACAGCAGCAGCAGTAGAGTTGCAGCCAGAATCTGCCTGACCTCGCTGGGCCTCATTAAATATAAAAAAAATGCTGCGTATCGCCTAACACAGATCTTCAGTGTCTGCATATGGTTTACTGTCAGCTCTCAAAACGCACACTCAGATCGCATTGATGGATGCGATGTGATGAGAGATCCCTGCTGTTATCAGAGAGAAACACTTTCAGTCGATAAGAAAAAAAATCCGCAGGCAGAAAAACACACAAGATTAAAAAAATACTTAAATAATTTGAGGAAATTATGTCACAGGAAGGAGAAACTTGCATTTCAAAGCACTTTCTTTTTACACACACACACACTCATACACCCACACACACGCACACACGTCCTCTCTACTTAAATTGTCTTCCGGTACAGATTTCAAGGAGCTAATGAGCCTGAAAACACCACACTTTACCTTTAATGAGAGAGCCACTCGCCAAATTAAAAATAGCCTCAAAGATTGTCAGATGTGCGCATTTTCGCATGAAGCCAATTGAGTCTAATGATCAGAATTGTAGCGTTTGATTTAAGTTACTGTGAGTCTGCTGTGGTTTCAAAAATTCCACTGTAAACTGTGCACGTTACCAGCCATTCTTCATCGTTAATGGACTTTCTATGGGTGCGATTTTGTATTAGTAACATGATGTTGCCACGGATGATGTTCTGGGATGCCGCACTAATGCTGGGATGTCAACAAAAGCACATGGTTAGGTTTATAAAGAAACATCATGCTTTGGCTCTACAGTGGAAGCAAACACTAGGCTCCTGGGTGAAAGTCCGTTGGAAGTTTGTTGGACCCGTCCTCCTGCCCTATAGGGACTTTGCAGCTCCTCATAATATGTCTGTAATGGCAGCGTGTATCCGTCCAGGAGTGTATCATACTGCTGCCACAGGTGCCGTCCAGCCAACTGGTGGTGTATCATAACAAAACGAAAGGCTCCGTCCGACTGTGTTACAAACTGACACTGCCCTGCGGCGCATCATAGCTGCGGCTTTTGGCATCGCTGTCTGACACCGAACAGTGTATCTGACATCTTCGAAATGAGAACGCGCTGACTATCACTCATTTGTCCTCCTTCTTAAGTTGTTAATTTAATGCAGCAGTAATAATGTGATGAACATGATGTTTTGATAAACTAATCAAACAGCAATCTTTCCTGGAAGTCTTTCTGGCAGATTACTGCATGTAGATTTGTTAATCACTGTACCTCATCAGAATCATTTTGACTTGCTAAATAAGATGGATGTTGTTCTCATTTGATCACTGTTACACCAATCACACATTATGTAACTTTCCCAGTGTTCATAAAAACAGGCTGTTTATGGGCACTGGGGATACTGTCGGCCTGATCTGTGCCCAAACTATCCAAAGAAGTCAAGTCACTTCTTTGCATTACTCCAGGTTGAGCTCTTTGATATTAAGGAATGATAAAGATATATGGAGTGTACAGGTTTTGTTAGAAGGAGGAGAGAAGTCTGCTATTTTGCACTTTGAGCCCCATTTCTGGGTTGTTTATGATGAAATAGAGTGGTTAAGACCAACATAGTGACAATTGTTCATTTTCAGAGAATTTGGCTTTCCCCTGCCTGGCTTAACACTGCTGACCCCTGAAATCATCACAATTTTGGTCTTAACCACTCTATTTCATCATAAACACCCAGAAATGGGGCTCAAAGTGCAAAATACTGGACTTATCCTTTAAATACATACAGTCTCTTTCTTTGTAGTGAACTTATACACTCACACACAACTTGTATCTATGTGTGGCATATCACAGTTTATGATTTAACAAAAAAAACAACCCTCGACTGACTCACTGTCACAAACTGATTTGTGACAGGATTAAAGATACCTGCTGTTTCTACAGTCAGGTGCTTTCAATTATAACCCTCCTCTGAAAATACTGCACACATCACCCCAATAGGAAACAAAAATAGTTTGGAGATGGGACAGAAAATGTTGTGACAGGGGAGAGAGAAGATTTGCTGTTTCAAAGGGGCTCCTCTCTCTTTCTCTCTGCTCCATCTCTCTCTTGTGACACCAACTTTCCAGGACTAATGAGCCTGAAAAAAAAACAGCTTTACCTTTAATTGGAAAGCTGTAGCTGCTTTAGACCATCTTAGAGAGAAAAAGTGTTTTTAATCATTATCCATCAAGTTGGGTGTTTGCTGCAGATGAAGAAAAACTTAAACATTTCATTTGAAAATCCACAGCAATACCAAACAGGTAAACAAATGCCATCTTCTCATGCAAAGTGATTTGCAGGCATGCGGGTTGTTATCAGTTTAAAAATAGCAGCCGTCTCTCGACAAAATAATTGGAGAAGATCAAGCCTTCTTTGTTTTTGAATATGCAGCATTTATATTACTTTTTTGGCAGCAGAGGTTTTCTATATTTATACATCAAGTTTTAATTTTACTTCAAGTATTTCTCCAACATATTGATCCAGGGAAGCAGATTGTTACCTGTTAGCTGGAAGCAGCTTCTTCAAACTTTGCAGTGCATGTCAGCAGATAAGTCTGCAGGCCTTGTGCATTAACTGTGCGACTATAAAAGGTATAAAGGCCTTAACATCCACAAGGGAAAGACGAAAAACAATGAGGATGAACACAAATAGTGTGGAACCAATATCGCTTGAGGATACTCAACTTGAAGAAGTAGAGTCCTTCACCTACTTGGGCAGCGTCATCGACAAAGAGGGAGGAACTGATGCAGATGTCAAAGCCAGAATAGGTAAGGCAAGGGCTTCCTACAGCTTGAGAACATATGGTGCCCAGAGGAGATACAGCAACAAACAAAAATAAGAATCTTCAACTCCAACGTAAAATCAGTCCTGTTCTATGGAGCCGAGACCTGGAGAACAACTAATAACACAGCTAGCAAAGCGCAAAGCTTCATAAACAGGTGCCTGAGAATAATCTTGAAAATCCATTGGCCAGACAAGATCACCAACGAAGATCTTTGGACAAAGACACAGCAAATTCCAGCAAAAGATGAAATTGGACGAAGAAGATTGAAATGGATAGGGCACACTCTTCAAAAACCAATGTCAAACATCACCAGACAGGCTCTGACGTGGAATCCTCAGGGGAAGAGAAAGAGAGGTCGGCCAAGAAACACCTGGCGAAGGATCTGCAGGCAGACACCAAGGAGATGGAAAACACATGGTCACAGATAGAAAAGAAAGCCAGTGATCAGGTGCTCTGGAGGTCTATACCCCAAAAGGGGGTGTGATGAGTATAGAAGTATAAAAGGTTTCCCTTGATGGGAGACGATTTTCTTTGTGTCACATGTGCAATTTTGAAATTCCATCATGTTTTTCAGCAAGCCTGTTCTTCTCGCGTTTGAAAACTGGTGCTATGTGTGATCATCATAGTCGTGATGTGAAACACATCCTAGCGCACGTTTAATGCAATGTAAATTCTTGTTTTATGTAAATTCAAAAGTGCATAGTTGACCATTTCTTCTATGAGGTTTTAGGGAAAGTTCAGCCTCCCTTGTTGTCTCGCCGCTGGCGTGTTACCGTTGATTCCTCCTGGGCTTTTTCTCATGAACCAGAATGATAATGGATTATTTCAGACCCTTAACTAGATTACTGAATTCACATTGCTTACACTTGTACTTCTTGTCAGTTTGGGCAACTTCGATCAGGGCCTTCTCCTTCAGTGTGAGTGCAGAACTCCTGGCAGGTACAACTGTTATTTTATCTTCATTAGATGGCATCACTCCTCTTCACTAAATTTCTACCGAAGAGCTTTAAAACATTAAAAAATTACAAATTACAGATTCTGGGGAGAAAAAAAAACACATTTTTTAAATCTGCCACCATAATTTTGGGAAATATTATACAATATACAATATATTTACTGCAAAAATAAATGAAGTAACAGAAGTAGGTCTGAAATTTGGGACATTTGCTGTGGATGGGACAGGTTATTGTTACCCCAAGGGTCACATGTAGTGGGTAGAGCTTGGGTGGCTGAGAATATGAAGGAAAAAGCAATATTTGTGATGGTGTGGCAGCAACATGGCTGTCCAGAGCTCCTGAACACAAACTCAAGCCTGATGTGGGTTTACTGAGAGTACAGCTACAATTACCTGCCAATATGTCCCCCGGCTCAATGCTAGGATGCTTTGCTCTACCAATATCTGTCACTTTACTTGGTGGCAAACCTAATTTCAGCTGAGAGCCGATAGTGCAGGACAGGAGTTTTACTGCATTGCTCTGTGCGTTTTCTCCATGATTGAAGCTGTTCTTAGGGCCAGGTCTCCTCGGTGCCTTGTCATCATTCATAATGGGACCATTGAATGTAATTTGGGAGAGTGATCGGTTAGCCAAGCGAGAGAGGGAAAGAAGAAAGAGAGGGAGAACAAGTGAGAACGAAAGAGCAGGACAGAGCTTAATGTAATGTCATGTTGAAGAGTTAGCCTCTGTGCTCATGCTGATCCATAATTTGATATAAAGATGGAATATCATCCATCCTGTTGGTGGGAGACACAGTGTAAAGACGATACTGTCTGTATACTGAACACACTATATATAGTATATTTTAAAGGGCTGGTGTGGACTTCATATAAAGTGAAGGGTCACTCGCTCTTAGCATTAAGACGAGATTTAAAACAGGAAATGACAGAGCAAGGCATGTACCTGTCCATCAGATCTAAAGTGCTGTATATTGCAGCCTGCTGTCACCAAGAAAATAACCACATAGGTCAGAGGAGGAAGTGACGTTAAGTCTGTATAATGTTGTACAAATATTGACCAATAGAGTGGGGAGTGGCTCCAAAACAGTGTTAGTCCTCATACACAACCATGTTAAATTGCCCAAATTTACAGCAGAAATAAATGTGTTTACAGCCTGGTACAAAAAACGATTTTGGTCTTTATAGCTAATTTCACTGTTCATGACAACAGCACAAGTGCAGATTTTTATATAACTCATCCATTTAAATGTTTTTAAGGCTTGAAGTCATGCATCATTAAGGCTCTACGAGACGATTCTTTACAGCAAACGAGAAGAGCCGACTCCCGCTCTGCTGAGACTCCATGCAGGCAGAGGCGGGGCTTTATTTTGATGGGCACGCCATGCGGCCAATCACATGCGAGGAAAGACTAGGATCACACCATTATGTGAAAGAAGGAAGGAGGGCAGACGCTCCAAAGACAGCGAGTGTAGTGGTGCAGGTCAGGTACACAGAGAGTGACAGAGAGACAGAGGAGCCGGATTTAAATGCAAGTGCGTTGGGCAAGTGAAGAGGAGCTCTTGAGGAGCCCCTCATCCAAAGAGCTGAAGAAGACCCAGTGAACTGCTGGGAGGCCAAGGCTTCAGTCTACCATTGCCTGGTTAAGGTAATGCAAGGAAGACTCTGCGTCATTGCAACATCAGTCCCTTCAGAGAGAGTCTGCTCAAAAACAGGACAAATAATCACGGAGACAAGAAATCGCATCAGCCCATCCAAGCTGAGGCATCTGGTGTTTCTGAATGCCAATCTGCACTAAGACTTTTTTCTAAAGTGTCATAATGTTAAGATTTTGGCCTTTACTTATTTGATTTGTTTGCTGTGTTGTTCTTTTAAAGGTTTGATTAAAATGTTTAACAATAGTAACCCTGTATTTTTTTAAATGAAAAAAAAAAAAGCATAAAAATAAGGCTTTTATGAAAACACTCAGTGAAAAATTGCTTACCGACACACAAACCATTCATAATTGCTGAATTAGGCTGAAATAGAAGGCTCCGAGTGATAATAAATGAAAAGCCATTTGGGGGCCGTTTTGGAGCCAAAAGAGCCAAATCTTTGAAAAGAGCCAGACCTCCCATCACTAATTCTCACTCCAACCTTCTCACATATCAACTTTCCACTCAGATATGATGTGAAAGGTACCCTGGGTGTGTCGGTTGTTGACGTTCTGCCGTGTCAAGTTCTGCCTGTTATATGCATTGTCTTCTTTCAAAATACACTTCTGTTTTCACAGGAAATTTACTGTCTCTTTTAAAATAAACACACTATGTCGGTACAACACCCCGAACACTATACCCATCTGTATAGGCTTAGCTGTAGCTCTTACTATTTCAATGGGTTTTCAATTCATAAAAGTTGCAACATATTGATGGTCTAAAAATGTCTTGTTCAGCGCTTGGTCGTTCTAAATGACCCTCTGAAGAGTCTGATGTTCAGGTTTTCCGGTATGTACGTTTTGTTTTGATGGTTAGAAGCCTGTTTTTTAAACAGAAATTAGCATTAGCATGAGTAGTATGGCAATTAACCCTAGCCATAAATGCACTGTGTTAACCAAGCTGCTGGTGTTACGATTATCTCCACCCTCTTGTCCAATTATGATACTTGATGATCATCAGATGTCAACCAATGGGTGACTTCACAGTGGCGACGTCCATTATTTTGTACTGTCTTTTGACATAGGTCACATTGCATTAGTTTATTTTATTTATTTTTTATTTTTATTTATTTATTCGAACAGGTAAAAAGAAAAAAACAAAATAAATAAAATACACAATGTGCTCAGGCAGAACAAAATAAACAAAGAGACAACTCTATAACATCATAGTTAATCATACCTTGTTCGAAAGGGTGTAGGATGAAGTTAATAAAACTTATCTAGTCCTGTTATTTAAAGCCAAACAATGGTTTTTTTTCTCAGACCTGACCGGGTAGTTTTGTTGCCTAAACCTTACCAGGTAGTTTAGGAGCAGAACTGTGACTGTTTCATGAAGTTAAGGAGGTGTTTTAAAACTGCGACTGTTAGAATATTCATATAAATCGTTTTGGAAGTCATTGTAAATCAACCCATTCTGTTGTTTAGGTATGAGAGAGCATTGCATTGTTGGGAAATGTGATGCAGACTGTCTGTCTCCAGTTTCACAGCAACATAAATAATTTGCAATCCAAACCATCCACCCAGACGTCTCTCAGTATACTTCCTCATTGCTAGTTAGAGAGGACTGCCATTATCATACCGAAGTCTGTTGACAGGAAGACCGAAACATAGGTAATTATAAATATTTCAACTGACAGTTAATGTTGTAATTTTGTTTTAGTGAGTGCAGAGCTTTCTTCATAAAACCTTTGTCCTCAGCAAATCTCCCTGAAAGGTTTAAACACCCACACATTTCCAGTTAATTTTCGAGCAGCTGTGTGCATGGCTCTGCACATTTAAGCCTGAGGAGAGGTCTGATCAAAACAAGTGAAAACACACGTGTAGGTGTGCAGAGCTGTCTTTAATAGTAATGATAAGGTTGCAAATATAGAGGTGATGGGTCACCATTGTAGTAACAAGCATAGCAAAGTGTATTTGTCATGATGCGAGGCCCCAGGACGAAAGATGGTTTCTCATTTGCTGCTGAAAAATATAAAGATCAACCTCCTTAGCATAAATTGAATTCCTATTTGTATGCCAGCTTTATGTTTTATTACCTTTAATAGGAAAAGACCCTCTGATGTAACCCTGTTAGTGGCACCATGCTCAAGAGCCCAGCCTTGGTCTGCTATTGGTTCTTTTTTTTTTCTTGTGAGGGATCTTCTGTCAATTATTTGTCGCTATTGTTTACGCCAAGGCTGCGTCCCAGGGTAGTTCAGGAACATGATCCTCCCTGAAGCACTGTACAATAAACACCTGATTGTAATTCCCGTCATATGGTCCTTGAAAGTTTTCATAGGTATGTCACTAAGCCCTCAATGCCATACACCGTATACCCTGGACGAAGGGGAGGCGGCCTTGGTGAAGCTGTACAAGCAAGCACGACCACATGTGACTGTGATAGGCAGAGTTACCTTTAAGAATAACAAACACCTCCAGTATGTACTTCACCTCTGGCTTTAATGTTGTATCTCCTTGAAAAATGAGCCAAAAATTGCCACCAGGCAACAATAAAATCCCCTCTCCTGAAAAATCTTCTGAGTGCACTCAACCCATACCTAGTGCACACTTGGCCTTATATTTCAGAGTGGCATTCAAAGTGTATCCCAAAATTCATCATGAACTAGAGCCACACAGCAGTCTGGGAGGATAATGCACTTCAGAGATAGGCACTCAGGTTGATAAATTTCAAATAAATTAGCTTTACTCTTGACTAGTGCCGGGTCTCTGACTTCAAATTTCTCTAACACTCATTAATGCTCATTTATGAACAACTGCAGATATAGGGAAAATCTCAGTATATGGCAACGCAGTCTGACAACACCATGAAGTTCAGGTCAAAGGCTGCAGATTGAAAATTAATTGCGGTATAATTTACTGCAGGCATGTTTTATTATACTGCTTTAGTTTTAGCTTCCTCATAAACTGGCAACTGAGTTTACATTTCTCTATGAAGGCTAACAACTGCTTAACACATTTAACACAACAACATTACTTTAATTATTCCTTAAACACTTTTGAAGGTGATAAAACAGGTAAAAGAAGAAAGAAAAGTTAATCAAATATTCATCAATTTTACTGGAAATGCCACAGGCAGTGGATTTATAGGGAGCCCATCTGGTGACATTTGTGAAAAAAAAAGTATTGTGTGACATAATCAATGATGCGTGGAAATGAGGTCCTATTCAGTTGCCATGACTGTCTTAATACGTGGGAACGAGAAAATTCAGGTTCCAGATGTGGTGGGATGGAGTTATGCTTTTTATTGTACAGTGAACAAAGACGCTTATTATTTTCAGGGAAAACAATCTATGTTACTATTGGTGCAGATTCCATTTGGTTTTAACTTGTCATAGGAATCTACATGCCAGATATAGTCAAGTCCTAGTGGGTTCAGCAAATTCAGCTGGTGGTCAGATCAGATAGGTGTGTGTAGTCGCAGCTGAGGAGAAATAAGCAGTTAAACTGTCATACTGATTTGATCACATTCCAAATGTCTGGTTAACCAATCAGATTGCCTGATTAGATCTGCCTGTTGTATAATCTACATTCCTTTACAGGCCAAGGAGCAGTCTGAACAGATGAGTCTTCAGTCTTCAACAAAGTCGAACACAGCAAGTAGTTTTGCATGAATATTTACATCTCGGGCTCCATAGATTTATGCTGAAAAAGTGGGAGAGAAGAGCAAAAACTTTTCAGCATTTTTTTGCTGCAGACGCAAGGACGGCAAATAAGTACATCACTCACTCTGAAATGTAAAGTAGTTACACAGATCAGAAAAAGGAAGGATGGCAGTTCTGAGTGTTTCTGCTTCTGACCTTTTTTATTCAGCTGGATATGAAAAATCCTTTTATGCAATCATTGTCATCTTGAGTGCCTCTGATTTTTTTTTTTTTTAACCTGACTGTGCTCTTTTTGGTTTTATCCACAGTAATGGTAAAAGCACCTAAAAGTATGTTGTTGCATCACAGAATCATCCATTTTGTTATCCGTCTTCATCAAGTTTTAACGTGTTCCTTCATGTTTAATATTGGGCACATACAGCCTGTTAAAAGCTACACCGCCACTAATGGAAATAAAACTTTATTGATTTTTTTTTTTCCATTTTATGGTGTTGTTACCTGAATAGAAAAAAGACAACCATTCATGCTCACATTCACACTTACGGACAATTTAGAGTCACCAATTAACCTGCATGTCTTTGGACTGTGGGAGGAAGCTGGAGCACCTGGAGAAAACCCACAATGACATGGGGAGAACATGCAGACCGCATGGAAGGGCAACAACGCTAACCACTGCACCACTGTGCATCAACTTTTAACCTCCAACAAAATGTTATTATGATTCATGCATCCTAAAAGAGAGCATTTTTGAAGCATTTTAAATTAAGGCCCGAAGATGTAAAATCTACCAGTCAAGCAGTCTGTGTCAGTAAAAGACAAAAAAAACATAAAAATGGTGAAACTTTCAGAATAACTGTCCAACAAATGTCATTATTAATTCAGTCTTTGATTCTAAACAAACTTTAAATTCACTAATGAAGAAAGATCCAGAAAAAGTTGCCCTTGTTTGATAATAAACTGTCCTCGCCAAAAGCACATGTCAGTAATGCTTCTGGCAGAGTTTCATTCCAAATATCATTAGGAAATGTGACACCTGCTCTTAAAATGACGCTTGTGTGAAAGTAAATCCCAGTTTAGTTCGTAGATGGTGTCAATCACTGTTTATTCTAGTTTAAGTGTAACTTAACATGGAACACAACTCCAGACATTTTGACCTGGACTTTATTTTCTCATTTCCATAATTATATCGACAGATTCTTGTCAAAATATATTTGCTACGTGTTAGTGCTAATTACATTAACATTGGCTGCGATGCAAGCTTCCTGAGTTCTTTGCCAAATAATGGCAGAGCTTCATAAAGACAGTTTGGCATCATCCAGTTTACAGAATCACTATGGCTTACTAAGAAAATGTACTACTGCATTCTGGGATGGCCACCAATACACAGTTGGTATACACAAGCTAAATCATCTGATAATTATGCAATAAAAGAAGTGGCAACATGCCATGCTACTGATACTATACCACAACTTGTCCATATGGTAATGCGGTAATGTATTGCTGCAAATCACGAATACTTTACATTTGTGCATTTCGTATGTATCATATTAATGGTTCGAAAGTGAATCAGGTCCGATTACATACATCTGGGCTAACTTTGTCATCAGCAGGTGAAGGGGAAGATGAATTGCATGACATTTTGACAAGATGGCTGCCAAGCTGTAGCCCATTGTTCAAGACAAAGAAACATAAGAACTATTTCTTTAGTGAGACATGGTGGCATTTTTAGCAGCAGTTGTGGCACCAAACCAGACATTAACCCAGCCCCAACTTATTCCAAAGTCAAATACTGCCGCTTTGTCAGTGATTTTGGCATCAGACACCTTTTGGGGTGGTATGGTAATGCCTCAGGGGTCCATTCTTGGGCCTATCCTCTTTTCCCTTTATATGCTCCCCCTGGGTTCAATTCTGAGAAAACATGGCATTGCATTTCATTTTTATGCAGATAACACACAAATTTATCTGCCTTTAAAACAAAATGGCACCTTCCAGCCACTGCTGGACTGTCTTAAAGACATTAAAGCATGGATTGCCTTAAATTTTTAAGTTTTAATGAAGAAAAGACAGAGATTCTGATATTTGGATCCAGTAGTGCCTGTGTTGGCCCCAATATGGACCTGAGCAATTAAGTCCATATGTAAAATCGTCCATCAGAAACCTTGGTGTGATCATGGACAGTGCTTTTAAGTTGGATAAACACATAAATTCAGTTGTCAAATCTAGCTTTTATCAACTGAGGCTTTTATCTAAATCCTGGTGCTCTTTTAACGACTTTGAAAGACTCACTATTTCTACCTGTCTGGATTATTGCAATGCCCTTTATGTTGGGATTAGCCAGAACTCCCTTTCACAACTGCAGCAGGTTCAAAATGCTGCAGCTCGCATTTTGACCAGAAGAGGCAAGAGAGAGCACATTTCTCCTGTGCTGGCCTCCCTTCACTGGCTCCCTGTACGTTTTAGAATTGATTTTAAATTTTTAACCTTCGTTTATAAAACTTTACATGAGCTAGCCCCCGTTTATTTGTCCGATCTTTTAGTGGCACATGCACCTCCACGTGCTCTCAGGTCTGCTGACCAGTCGCTTTTAGTTGTGTCCCGATCTAGGCTAAAGCAAAGGGGAGACCGGGCTTTTTCAGTTGCAGCCCCCAAACTCTGAAACGAGCTGCCCCTGCATGTCAGACTGTCCCCCTCACTGCCTGTTTTTAAATCACGCCTTAAAACTCATTTTTATTCTATGGCTTTTAACTCTGTATGAGAGTTTGGCATTTCTGTCTGTGTTACCTGTTTGTGTTTCTTATTATTTATTTTATTGTGTTGCTTTTATGCTCATGATTGTTCAGCACTTCGGTTCAACGGCTGTCGTTTTAAATGTGCTTTATAAATACATTTGATTTGATTTGAACAATAACACACTTCTTGCTTATTGAATGCTGGGGAAAAAAATAGTCAGTTGGAAATAAATTATTATTCTCTGCCCATAAACCCAAAAGTAACACTAATGTTCAACATGCATAACGTAACTACGAATCCTGAGGAAACTTTGGATTGCTTAACTGACAAAATCTACACGCTCCCCAGTCAGTACTCAGAGAGCAAGAAGCTGCCACAGTGGTACACATACAGTACATTTGCAAGCACATCAACAGTTGAGTTCCAACAAAGTCTGTTTCTCTCTGAGCAGAGCAAACAGGAGCTTTACATCAGAGAAAATGTGAATTTAGTCAGAGATTAAAGGAGTGATTCAGATGTATAATGCTCACATCAGAGAGGACTGGAGACAGAGCAAAGGGGGACTCAGTGATCAATTATAGCTGCTGCATGGCTGTTTGAGTTTATACTGTAGGCACACAGAGAGAAGTGTTTCCCTGCCTTGAAATACAGCTCGGGTCCTCAGTGACATAAAACAGTGTGTCTACTGGGAAGAACTTTACTGAGAAAGAGTGTGTGTGTCAGTGTGTGACTATACCAGGCAAAGTGTCTTTTCACTTTGAAGTATTACTAGGTCCTCTGTGACAGGATACACTCCGTACTGAATAAGTTTACTCTTTGTGTATGTGTGTGTGTGTTGTCATCGCACTTCCCACTAGGCACAGATGGCAGTCTAACAGCGTGGACTTGGAGAGGTAAGTACGAAATCTTTACTCGCCTCTCTTCACTTTCCACTCTTACTTTTTATCATGCGATCACAGAAAGCTCATGTAGTTATATTCGCCCATTCATCATCAGTTTCACTCAGTGACTCTGTAAATCATGCTTATTTGATGCATGTTTCTGTTTATAAATTGGATGCAGGGATCCATTTCAGTCTTCTGTGCATCACAGCAAGTCTCCCACCATTTATAGAAGAGTTATTTATAATCAGAAGTAGTCGAAGCTGGATCTGCAAATGAAGCTCTGGTCGTCGCATGATCAAACACTGAAAAATTAGTTTTAAATAGACAGTAGCAGTGTTGACTGAAACTGGCTTTGTGTTGTTTTCAGACCACAGAGTCGGAATTTAGATGAGTGGATTTGGATGAGATTGTTTGCGTGTTGTGCTCTTGCGTGCAGATGTTGCTCCAGCTCGTGTACTCATTAATACTTTTGTTATTTGCTTGTGTTTTTTACAGTTTAATTAGAGCTTATGCAGCTCAGTTTCACCACAGGGGACAATATATCAGGATCAGAAACAACTGTAAATATTTAACTGTATGTGTGCACTAACTTTCAAATGGTACACTTCATCAAAGATTTAAGAGTACATATGTTTGTTCAGTTGTTTACATTGGAAAGATGTTGTATAAAATTAAATGTCTTGGACTGACAGATGTCGATTCTCTGAAAAGATATGATTGCATTTCGTAAAGGTTGTATGTTACTCAACTGTTTTCTTAATTATGTTGTTGTGGCCATGTACATTAATCACTGCCTGGATTGTTTACAGACACTATTTCTCTCAGGTAATGAAACATGGCATTCAATTACTGTGTAGATTTGTAAAGGGCAGGGTCTCGACACCAGAACTTCAGGTTTACGTCCAGAATCCCATCTTAGGTCTAGGCAACAAAAACACTTTGGTTAAGGTTAGGGAAAAAATATGATTTCAATTACATTTTAAAAAACGACAGTTTGCCTGCATGAACCAGTCAAGTTGCAGTTACAGCTTAGATTCATGTCTGTACGTAACCGTGACAGTATAATGCTTCAAATATGGATGTTGCTGCCGAGAAGCTACATATTCTGAAACATGGAAGCTTCACACACATCTTCAAACAATCAGCACAGTATCAAGATTAGTGTCACCAATTCAGTATCTGAACAAATGTCTCCCCTTCTGTTCCTGAAGTATGGTGTTGAATAATGGCCAGAAATGTGTGTTTGCAGAACATTATGATGTCACAGTGAAGGTGACCTGAGGTTTTTGGATCTAAAATGTCATTACTTGATTTTATCTTTTTAGACATTTGTGTGATTTTTTTTCATAATTAGCATATACATTCTTGGATTATGACTCAAAACATATGTTGTGAGGTCACAGTGACCTTTGAGTACCAAATTCTAATCAGGTGGTAGTTGAGTCCAAGTGGATGTTTGTGCCAAATTTGAGGAAATTCCCTCAGGGTGTTCTTGAGATATCGCAATCATGAGAATGGGCTGCAGAGCAAACTCAAAAAACACAATGCCATGACTATCACCAGCATGGAGACATAACAATGTAACAATACACTTTGGTAAAGGTTAGAGATAGATTTTAATTTTGGTTAGAGGTAATGAAAAAAAAGAAGAAGAAAAATTACTAAGGCTACATTGATAGTGCATCATAAGGCCATTCATAGCGAATTAAATGCATTTATAATGTTCTATGACTGCGCTCATGAACACACATAAGTGATGCACTGTATCAACAGTCATAAAAATTTAAAGATGTGACTTATAAATTATATATACTAGTCCATACCCATTGAGTGCACAGTTGCCCACGTGCAGTTTCACATGGTGTGTGTTTGGCATACAGGTCATAGGAAATTGCAGATTAAATAGTCAACTGAACCCATTAAAAAGAGCAATGTATTCAGACAGAGTGTTTGTGAATTTAATAGTATGATTGCTTTATTGAAAGTACAGTAGATTGACCACATCAGTGAGTTCCATCAGTGAGACAGACAGAATGACTGACTGACTGACTGACTGACAGAATGACACACTGACAGTTTCCGTGATTATGTGCAGCAGACCATACCATGACTTAGTCATACCAAAAATTAGTGTGGGGGGTGGGGCACAGCGATCGGTCGCATTTTAGCCATTTTTAAGCATTTTTCTGTTGTTATAGCGCCACCCAGTTGCCAATTAGAGTTAAATTTCTCCAGTCACCTTGAGGCGTCCTGTTCTACATATCTACCAAGTTTAGTAAAAATCCATATGGCGGTTAGGCCTAGATAAGAAATGAGCTCTCTAGCGCCCCCATTTTGTTTGATGGGTCCCCTCAGATTATGTGTGGTCATATGCCTACAATGTTGCGTGGTGATGGGTGAAACCCTTGAGATGTTACACACCTTTATGTGATGAGCCACGCCCTCCGCAATATTCATTGCCTTATAGAAGCTCAGTTTTAGTAAGTTTTCCAACTTTTGCCAAGAGGGAACTTTAGATATTGGTCCCTAGATTATGTTCACCCAGTTTCATGCAGATCGCTCAAACTTCCTAGGAAGAGATCCATTTGAAGTGTTTTTCAAAAAATTAAAAATGGCGGAAAATCTATATAATCGGAGGTTGTAGGTTCTTGAGGCAAATGTGTTCCTCATGAGGAGAGGCATCTCTGTTCAAAGTTTCATGTCTCTACGACATACGGGGCATGAGATATGCCCATTCAAAGTTTGCAATTTCAATCGGTTGGTATAGCGCCCCCCTTTGGCCAATTGATGTAATATTGCTTCATTCACATCCTCCCATGAGCCTCTACCACTGTGCCAAATTTCACATGGATTGACCAAGTCAGTGAGGAGAAAAACGTGGAACAGACACACAGAGTTTTTGTCATAGTGAGATGTGTCTTATCGATGTTCTTGACTAGTAATAAACTAGAAGTTGACTGATGGAGTTTATGATGTATTATACCTAAACTCACCTACACAAACAACCACTGTAGTAAGGACTCAGTCTATGCTGTATCATAACTTATGATTGTATGTGTTAAGTAAAATTACCATAATAATGTAAGATTTCGTTGTTGGTGCTAATTAAAGTGGGATGCATCTGCACGGTGGTGGAGCCTGAAGCGACTGTGGCGTCTCTCTTAGACTGTGGAAAAGGAGGAGAGAGTAGAGTCAACAGAAGTGCCTCCTTGACGTGTCCTCCCATTTGTGCCATGATGGAGTGGAGAAGGAAAAAAGTGGACAAACTGTTGCAGCTCTTAAAATGCAATGAATGCTACATCTGCTATCTGCAAGCAACGTTAGATTTGCTATTAGATTGTCACAATTCAAGTTACATTAGCATCATCTGTGTGAATGTGTTTCTTTTCTCAGTCAGCCTTTGTTGAATGCGTAGTGTTGTCTTTCACACACGTGTACTGTCAGTGTGTTTGAGTGCGTCTGTACTAGAAACTTAAAAATGCCTGTGTGCTTTGTAGAAGTGCTTTGTCGGAAAATATACTGTATTTAGAGAAGAACTTTGCTGCCCTGGAGAGAAAGAGAGAGACGAGAAAAAGTGTGCATGTATTGTGTGTACTGTATGTGTTCCACACTTATGGCAATCAACCAGCATGGATTTGGAGAGGTAAAAGTACAAACTGTGCTCTCTTGTCTCTTCACTATTTCAGCAACTCTCACAGAAACTCAGTGCACCTCTCTCTCTCCTGCACCCTGTGTCTCTCTCTGTTTTTCTAATTGGTGTGCAGCATCCACCCACCAGCTGTCAGGCGAGGGCCCCATCGCGGAGCTCCGAGCCAGCCAATTACTGTCTAGGCAAGCTTACGCCACGAGGACCCAGTCAGACATCCAGAACCTCCCGGAGGGCTCTGCCAAGGCCGCCCGGTGACGGGGAGGGCAAAGCGGGTCAAATGCTGGGGCGGCTCCCCCCCCCCCTCGCCGTCCTCCGCTGCGCCTTCATCTTAATGGATCTGACAAACACGAACAGCTCAGAGCCACAGGGTCGTGAGGGGGAGGGGATGGAGAGGAAATGTGAGGTGGAGGCCAAGAGAGGAGTTGTGGCGAGGGGAGGGCTGAGAGTCAAAGAGAAGGACAAACAACACAGAACAAAGCTAGTGCGGAGTGTGAGCGGGTAGTAATGTATCTGATTAAACATCAAGCATGTCCATGTCTAGTGAATCTGAGGAATGCAGCAGTTCGGAGGGACGGGATCAGAGGGCGCTTGATTAGAGAAGATGGTGAAATGACAGAAGGCTTACAGGTGGGGAAGTGGAACAGGGGAGGGGCTAAGGAAGAGGACTGTACGTTTTCTGACAGGTTGTCCACACCACATGGTTTTCAGTGAGATTTTTAAATTGGCACATAATGAGAACATGACAAAGGGTCGTATGTTCCCCAGATTTATATGGCACATAAGAGACACGTGACAAAAGGGTCCTGTGTTTCCAGGGTCTTATTTTATTTTTTTGACACATTGATATGTGTGTGGCAAAGTGTTTCAGCCAAAATGTCTCCATGTTGGGGAACCCAGAGTGTCTTATTTCAAGTCTTTTCTTCTTTATGCATGCAAATATGTGACTGTAACACACTGCTGCCCAACTGTTGTGCTGCTTTCCTTCACAAGTGAGTAGAGTCGGACATATAGTGGACATAAACAAATATGTACCATTTTCACAATTAAAAAAGGAGTGTGGATTACAGGAGTCTTATAGACCTAAGTTTTAAATCAAGGTGCATTCCATACAAAGCAAAAAAAACACTTTAACAAACATTCTCATACTACAACGTCAGAAAAATAGGTTTGCAACATACATAACACTATAAATAGGTGCTTAACTTGCATGATACGATTAGGATTATCTTGTATTGCAGAGTGCTGTGCATTACTGTAAGCTTTTTCTCTTTCACACATGCTAATTTCTTTATCTCGCTTTAATCTCTTTCTTTATTGCACCAACATACACACATTATGGGGGGGAGCTGCTGGTCTTTCAAACAGGGGAAGCTCACTTTAAGTTTACATCATAAAATGTGTGTGAAAACACACCTCAAAGACTTTCAAATGGGTTTAACACAATCACAAAGGGGTTCAGCCTTTTAGATAATTCCTCCAATCATCATGCAGACACCGAGCGTCCTCTCTTGCCTAGTGCTCCATTAGGTCCCAGGGAAGCTGAGCCTCCCTGGAAGTGACGATTTTTTGATGTGTTTTTGTGGTTGTCGTTTTACTTTGACATGGTACTGCAGTACTGTTATGAAGCTCCTCGCTTTCATGTGAACTTAAAACTGTAGGACAACCTTAGTGTTTCTGTGTCCTGCAGACTGTTGTCAATTGATGTGCTCTACATTCGACCTGGAGATGTGCAGTATCTTCCGTGGACCAAATTACTTCTCGTCCCGCGTCCTTGGATGCGCTACAGGTCGATGTGGATTTGTCTGTTATTTTTCAGATGTCCCAGTGCAATAGCATATTGGGCTAAATACATTAGCAAAGAGCAAAGTGAACCTGGTGTGCTTTGGGTTCACAAGGCCCAGGTTAGGTGAACTGCATAGAGGACTTTAAGCAAACTGTACTTAGACTACCACGCGACGTGGTCTGAGTACGGTTTGCTTCAGAGTGGTCTTAGTTTTCTTGGAGTGTTCACATATACGCAAAAAATGCTGAGTCACCACTCTGAGTCCATTTAGAGGGGTGAAAAGGACTAAGTTTGAAAACACCCTTGATTTGTCTCCATAAAGCCTAACCTGGACTCTATTCAGTCTACTAATTTTTCCCTCTAGACCAAATCTTTAAAACAACATGCATTCAACTACTCTGCACACACACTTTCCAGCACTTCCTGTGATTGTTCCTGAAATGAATGCAGGTGAAAATATTTACACTGGAAAGTGTATTCTGTCCTCACAGGAACAGAAGTTATATAGACGTGATGTTTATGTGTCTTTAGGGGTCATATAGAGGTCCTCCTCTTTCCCAACTTTTTGTGCCACTGAGAATTATGTTTAATGTGTTTCTGAAGGCTTCATAAATCTGTTTTAAATGCTGCTGCAACATCTAATACAAATTAAAAGCTTAGTATTGGTACCAAGCCATCGTGAAGCAGCAAAATAGAAAAGGGGAAATGACTGCGACGCTTGCCTAGCACATATCTAGGAATTAAACTCTAAACAGTACAAGGAAATCAGCAGCACACTGCAGAGTCAAGAGGAGGTAGCTTCAAATTGATTTAATGGGACATAATAACTGTACAATCATAAATATTTTTGTGTTCACGCACTACCAATTTGCTCCCCAGTCAGAGACATGAAAGGATGCATTAATAGGAAAAAGGAGTGCAGGCTCACAGACACAAAATGAGGAAGAGATAGTGGATTTAGTGAGACCTGCAAGATCTTTATACTTTAATAGTGTTTAAATCAGCGCTACCACCACGAGAACGAATGTTTGTGTGTGATACAAAAGGAGATTTTCAGAGTCTTTACACAACATTCACAGCAACAAACTACTAGTAGCTTTGTAAAGATATAGTGGAGAAATGGCATCCTCAGCAGAGAATAAAGCCAGTCCACTTTACACTGTGCTCAGATCTCAGGCACAGCACTGTTGCTGTTGTTCAGCACTGTATATGTGGTTTTCCCAAGACAGATATGGTGAATAATCCCAGCATGTTCCAGGCCTTCCACCCGTTGGAAGATCCTTGAACTCATTTGCCTAGCGCAGTAGTTCTCTCCCAACTCAGGTGGGCAATCCACCATTTTCAGGCAGAGAACCATGCCGCACACTTGGAGGTACTGACCCTCATCCTGGCCGCTTTACACTTGGCTGCAAGCTGTCCTGTGTGTGCTGGAGGTCACGGTGTGATGAAGGCAACAGAACCACATTATCTGCAAAGAGCAGAGATGCAATTCTGAGGTTCCCAAACCTCTGTACACTAACCGCTCAACACTAAACAAAACACAGACGCAGTTAGTGACCGCCGGGTGAACATAGTGGAGCATTAAGCAACCACAGAGCCTGATATTTCTCTCGGGAGTTGATAAAGACTAAAAACAGAGAGTAAATATTGGACTTAAATTCTGTAGATGGCCAGAAACATGACTCAAAATGAAAGTTCAAAGCAGGAGGTAACTGCTGGATGTGTAAATAATTTACTGTTTCATAACAAGTTTACTGTAGCATCCTAAAAATTGATGGTATGTTGTTGTGATGTTGTGAAATTGTGGCCAAAAAGCCAGTAACTGCAGGTTTAACAGAACTTACCATCCCACCAATTGACAGTTGTTAGTAGTAATGAGCCAATTAGCAAAGCGATGTTAGAAGACTGCGAGCAGACCAACAGTTTTTTTTACCTGAGGACAGAAACACATTCAATACGCTTGTTAGGTCACAAAGAAACACAGTGGGTGTAGTATAAAACACTGAATGTAAACATAACTTTCCAACTCTCCACAGGGCACCTCTAAACAGGTGATGTCTATTTCAAATTGGATAAAATTTACATTCCATTGAGTAAACCTGTTTATGTGATGTAGCCGCTCTTCACAAAGACCTGTGCAGATTTTCACAGCAGCCTGCGACCCTGCAGTTCATAGAAATGTTACCCAAAAAGCACATAAATACTTGTTGCTGGCTTTCTTCTGGATAATTGCCTGATTATAAATGCTGGCATTTATTCAGCTGCACACAGAAAGGCCGAGAGAGAAAATATAAAACATAACCTCAAAGTTCATGTTAACATGTCCTGAGATGCCATTAACAGAGATGGTGTACAGATTATGGGTGTAGTTTCTGTCAATATGAAATTTAAAGTTAAGGAAGTACCTTGAATATTTCAAAGGCAAGCTATTGAGTTGTTTGACTTTAAAGGAAGTGCGGTTGTGATTGGAGGACGATCCGCCTTCCCACCACCAGCACCCTGCTGCCTAATGTGGTTAACACTACAGCAGCACCTAGCCCTTGAGCTGACTCTGTGAGAGCGTGGAGAGGCTATTAAAACAGCACTGACCTCCCAAATGCACTAAGTGTTGTTGTGGAGAGCCACCAGGGACAGCAGCAGTCAAAGGAGACATGGTGAGAGGACCAAAGGGAAATTTAAATGGAAATCACTGGGCTGCGTAATGTCTCAGCACTAACACAAACACACACTGCTGCTGCACTGTGGCTTCACCGAATCTGGCGTTTTATCACATTTGTGTTATTGTTTAACAAAGTGCCTGTTGTGTCACAGAGTACACGTGAACTAAAATGTCACTCAGTAATGGATTTATTTATGTGAAGAGTTTTCCACATAATGAGTAATAAAACAGCTTTACAATGTAACTGACTGAAGTGAAAGCTCAAATAGGGAAAACAGCTTGACTAAACCGAACTGCCACTGGAGAGAAAAACTTTTTTTTGTTTTGTTTTGTATTAAAGCCACACACACTGCAACCATCTAGATTCATCCTTGTCTCCTAGAAAGTGTTTTTTATTTAATATTAATTTACAGCAAAAAGCTACAAAGGTTCACAATCACTGACGACATATTTCATATATTTTCCAACAAGTCCTCCAACCCATACGACCATCTTACTGATATACAACCCACAGGAGTGCTTCCTAAATTAGCCCCATAGTGATTAAGAAGAAGAAGAAGAAGAAGAAGAAGAAGAAGAAGAAGAAGAAGAAGAAGGAATACTTTATTAATCCCCGAGGGGAAATTCATTTTTTTCACTCTGTTGTCAAACACACACACACACACACACACACACACACACACACACACACACACACACAGGCCTGAAATATGCACACATGCACAAACAGGACCTATACATGCAAATGGGACATAATCGCTTGTCTCCTGGGTCAAAGTCCTGTGTTGTTTTGACCAATCTATCTGCCTCAACCTCCTCCCATGGACGTATTATGAGATACCAGACCCCAAATGGTGCGTATTTAGTCCAACGAAAATTGCTGGTCTGGCGCATAAGCCAAAAAATAATCCTAGCTTCCTGGTTTACCTCCGGGGTATGTGACAAACTGAATATGCCTGGTAGTGTTTCTCTCGTTGGCCCTG
Source organism: Epinephelus cyanopodus (assembly GCA_026686955.1). NCBI lineage: Eukaryota > Metazoa > Chordata > Actinopteri > Perciformes > Serranidae > Epinephelus > Epinephelus cyanopodus. Next base: position 7,029,221 of record CM048916.1, on the reverse strand, counting down.
CTCAGGTCACAGACGTCACTAATTTTTAATTCACTTTTCTCAGTTTGAGTTTTTTTTTGGTTTGTTTGTTTTTTCCACTGCAGTATCGCATGTGGCCACTGGGAAAAATTGGAAGCAAGGCTGAGCAGCTTTCCTAGGGGCCTGCTCCCTATGCAGAATTGCCAACGTTGGAATTGCATATTTTCCCGACAAAACCTGCTTGTCGCAACTAAAGCATAGTTTTGTGTTTTTATGGTAATGTCTTAGCACTTTGGAAATATTAGGGAAAATCATCATTGGATGTTGAAAAAGTCAACAGCACAAGTTGGAAGAGAGCTTTGCAGATAATTTGTCTCCTGCTAAAATCCCTCTGAACATCGAGATCTTAGGTTATCGGAGAAAAGTAGGCTAGCAGCCTCCAACAATGTCAGAAAAAAAAAACTGACGTGCAACTTGAAACTGCTTTATTCAGAGTTTGCACTGGTTTTAATCACCTGGTCCTCTTGTTTTCGAGAGGAAGAGACCTCTGTTGACAATCTGTCCTCCTGAAAAATGAACACTGAAGGAATTATAACCAGGACATGTTTCAGCTGCATGGTTGCAATCTGCAATCCTAACTGCTAGATTCCACTATTTCCCCCTAAATCTAACACACTAGACTCTTATTGCTGATCAGTCGTTTAATGAGGTCAGTATGAGTGTCTCAGGTGTGTAAATGCTGTCCAAGTTGCACTTTTTGTAACATTTTGATGATCAGGAATACAACAATGCTTGGTGATATTTTTCCATACTTCTCAATCATACTGATCAATTGTTAAAAACGTTAATAGTTTCTCCTCTTAGCAGGTGATTGTTTCAGTATTAGTAGTAGCCAATCACATTCCACTGTTGCCGTATGCAGTCTCTATCTCTGCGCCACCATTGGCACAATGCAAGTAATCAGTGGGCTCAAGTTGGCCATCAGACAGCAGCAAAGAGACGACTGCTGGTGGTGCGAGTTTCCAACTGAGAGCTGACAGTTTAGCACAGTATTTCTTTCTGAGAGTTCAGCTTACAGCTCCAGGGATGTGAACATCAAAAGTCTTTTTTGGCACACAGTCCTTCTTACAAGTTCTCGACATGCTTTGTCAAGGTTTGTTTGGCTTTGGTGAAATTTAAGAAAGGCTTGGGGATACAAAGTCCTTAGAAGTTGCCAGAGGGAATGACTGTAGTTTATGTATGAAGAATATTGTTACACCTTGTGTTTTGCCTAGTTATGCATCAGGAAATTTGGATTAAAATGTCCATGTGGTCTTCTAATTTTATGAGGACCAGTGAGGCTTTTAAATTGTGATTTATGAAAACACTTTGTTCAGTCAGTGCTATTTGTTCTAAAATATACACTCACCAGGCACTTTATTAGGTACACCTGTTCAACTGCTCATTAACGCTATACAAAAGCCAATCTCGTAGCAGTAACTCAATGCATTTAGGCATGTAGACATGGTCAAGATGAACTGTTCAAACTGAGCATCAGAAAGGTGATTAAAATGACTTTGAACATAACATGGTTGTTGGTGCGAGACGGGCTGGTCTGAGTATTTCAGAAACTGCTGATCTACAAGGATCTTCATGCACAGCCATCTCTAGGGTTTACAGAGGATGGTCTGAAAAAGAGAGAATATCCAGTGAACTGCAGTTCTCTGGGTGAAAATGCCCTGTTAGAAGATTGGAAAAATGTTGCCTGTTCCGATGAGTCCTGATTTCTGCTGCCACATTCAGATGGTAGGGTCAGAATTTGGCGTAAACAACATGAAAGCATGGATGCATCCTGCCTTGTATCAACGGTTCAGGCTGGTGGTGTAACGGTGTGGGGGAGATTTTCTTAGTACCAGCTGAGCCTGGTTTAAACACCACAGCCTACCTGAGTATTGCTGCTGACCGTGTCCATCCCTTTATGACCACAGTGTACCATCTTCTGATGGCTACTTCCAGCAGGATAAAGCACCATGTCACAAAGCTCACATCATCTCAAACATGACAATGAGTTCACTGTACTCCAGCGGCCTCCACAGTCACCAGATCTCAGTCCAATAGAGCAGCTTTGGGATGTGGTGGAACAGGAAATACGGGTCATGCATATGCAGCCGACAAATCTGCAGCGACTGTGTGATGCTATCATGTCAATATGGACCAAAATCTCTGAGGAATGTTTCCAGCAACTTGTTGAATCTATGTCAGGAAGGATTAAGGCAGTTCTACAAGCAAAAGGGGTCCAATCTGGTACTAGCAGTATATTTTGCCACATGGATGAACCGTAACATTTTCACATGAGAAATGACTGGAAACTGCCACAGCTGAAAAAGTTAATCAAGGTTATTACCATAAATGCAGCACTTCAAGTTTAAGCTTTGGTTTTTAGTACAATAGACAAACTATCGTAGTGCTAATGAAGCTCTAGGAAAAGTTCAGTCATGCTGTGATTTGTAATTTGTTTCTCAAACTATCAGTCATCACCCCTTTCATGCATATTCATTCATAATTTTTTGCTGTCATTGTCGGGGGCTGTCAATTGAGACATCAGCTGTTCTGTCAGCTGATCACTGGTAACCAATGGCACGGCAATGCACCTTCTGTAATAGGCTATTGTCTCGCTGCTTCTTGTGTATATGTAGTTCTCTTTCTGCTTGGAGTTATTTCATGCAACAGCTGTGCGCACCCTCCACCTCCCCATCACCACCTAGTCTTCGCAGATTCATCAGCTTCATCAGCCATCAGCCTCAGAGTCATCAGCTATCATCACTACCACTGTTTGGACATGTAGGGGATTTATCTTGCTGCTGCTCAGATGGCCCTCGATTAGCGTCCAAGTGCCAGAATCTTCTGCCATATCTTCATCATCAAATCTGTATTAAACAATTGTCTTTACTTCACTCACCTGTCTCTCCTGATTGAAGTGACAGTTGGAGAAGGTGTTGTTGGTCATTGCTCTCAGAATGTGACTAGACAGGCACAGACAGACACAAAAACATACACATGCTAATAATAGTATCCGCCAGTATTCTTGCTGGGGAACTGGAATAGATGTTGGTGAGAATCCCCTCTGACTACTGGTATTCAGGCCCAGCACATCTGCATGCATGTGTGTAACTGTGTATATTAAAAAAATGTATGTATGTACACGCAAAAGATCACGGGCACAATAATCGCTCACAAACATTGTAATGGTTGCAAAATTGGTAGTGCCAGCTTCAGATTCCTTCCTGAATGACACCTGCTGTCTTCCTCCAACCGCCTCTCCAGTCATTCATCAGGAAGGATTCCACCTCCATTTACCTCAAACAGCTCAACAACAACCACTGCCATGTTGGACTCACAGCTCTCTGGAAACACTTTTCAGTGCATCCAGCCACACATACATGAGCATACAACAACAAGGCCCTGATTAGCACATTGTAAATGGATTACCTTGACGACCATCTCATAGTGTTGCGCGCCAAGGCTGGCGGTGTAACCGAAATAAACTTCAGAATGAATGAATGCAAGCCGCTCTTTCTCTTGCTCTCTTTGTCTCTCAAATGCGTACGCACAAAAGCATGGCCCTGAGAACGTGGCAGAGGATGCCCCGCATCTGGCTGCTCACTTCTCGGGCTGTGACGAGGGAAGCTGAGGCTTTTGTCGGCTTAAATAATAAAACACCTGTTTTCAGAAAACTCGTGCATTGTTGGATACTTGTGGATAATTACTCATGCCGTTGGTTGTTTTTTGTTAGTGTGACTGTTGGTAAATGGTAGGCAGTATCGCTCGCAATCAAGGCCTGATTATCTACGTGGTGTGAGAAAATTTCAGGGAAATTGCTCTTGGATTGTGATGCATGCAGTTAACGCCAAGGTTCCAGTCGGACTAAATGTTTGGCTGTGGGCGATAATCTGCCATTCAGCTCCTGCTGAGTTGAGCAAAGACATGGGGCGCAGAGCAGCCAAACTGGTTTCACCCAAGGAAAAAATTACATGAAATTTGTAGCAGCAAGAAACATCCATTAAAACTCAAGATTTAGGAAATAGATATGCACTGTACATAGTCGGCAAATTGTGTCAAAATATACATGTGTAATACTTAGTCAACACTATGACATTGTTTATTGTAGTACAAAGTAGTAAAAAAGCATCTCAAAGGTCCAGTTTGTAGGACTTAGGGCAGACATATTGGCAGAAATGGAATAGTAGAGAGCAGAGCACAACCCATTTTAACCTTTCTAAATGTTATTCAAACTGTTTGATATTAATTAGTTTTTGTTTTATTTTGGCAACATGCACATGTCTGCTATAAATGGGATGAACTGTAACAGGCAGAGAGTTAGCTGTAACACTTGCTGGAAAAGTCTTTTTAACACAATACATTTTTAACAATGCTATCTTTACACCATAGGTTGATACTGTTTGAATATCTAACCACCAATGCTTCATGAATGGAAAGATCAACACAAAGACTTAAACATCCATCCATCCATTTTCATCCGCTGATCTGGGGCCAGGTCACGGGGGCAGCAGCCCAGACGTCCCTCTCCTCAGCAACACTTTCCAGCTCCTAAACCGGACCCCCCCAACCTCTCTAAAACTTACACACCAAACCTTTGATACAAAGTGAAGCAGTTTTAAAATAGGAATTAATTGTCCAATGTGAAATTTAGGAAGCAGGAGATAAACATTCAGTGCAAGGCGAAGCACATTCGTCACCCGAGGCGAACTTCTCTTGCAGCCAGAGACAACCCATGCTGACACAAGGACAACATGCAAACTCCACATGGAAGGGCCCCGGCTTTTATATTATTGTTTTTATTTCAAAAAACAAGAGCTAATTAGAAAACAACACAAATATACAAAGCAGATATCAAACAATAAAATTAATGATCACACAGTAAAAGAATACAGTATGTGTATTTCAAATTCCTTTTTGTTTTTCCTAGTTTCCACTGCGTTCTGGATGGCTTTGGCCTTTTTATTTTCTCTTAGTCTTATGCTCACTCAGAGGGGGGGCGTGAGATACCAGATGGATTACGGAACATATTAGTTTAAAGCACCAAACCCCCAATTACAACAGTGTGCAGACTACATGTGGTAACTCAATACAGTTTACCACAAAGAGGGAGAGAAAATGGCATTATGAGTTTCCAAGGGTGTTTGTCTGTGTGTGTGTGTACGTGTGTACGGTACGATGATGCCCAAAATCCCTGCACACAAACATCTTTCGTCTTCCCACCTTCTGTCTTTCATCATCTCTCACTAAGACCGATGTGTGTCTATTTCCTGGCCAGTTTGCTTCCTGCCATCTCTCACTTCCCCACTCTCCACAGTGTCCATCACTCACCTGCTACTACCTGGATTGAGACTTATTATGAGTATATGGCTTTTTTATATTGAAAAATGGACCCAAAAAGTGCCAAGAACAGTGTTTTGTAGACAATATTTTGGCTGTTATGTGTTGCAACATTCATTGCTTCGCACTGGATAAGCCTTTTTTGGATGATGTCTTGCAATATGTTTTCCTTTGGCATCCGACAGCATGTTTATCCTTCTCAGTCCAGTTTGGCCTATTGTTCGTCTGTTCTCAGCAGACATTTTCAATAACCACTCGATAAAAATAACAGCAAAAGTTTGGGTTTTAATCTATATTTATTCAAACTGAGTAAGAGCAGATGGTTGCATTAACTTTATTACATTCTGTGAAAACAGAGAAATATAAAAACAGGATTTGAAAATCTGCTTTAAGATGTTTCCTGCAAAAGCATCATGCATAATTGTTGGTTGTTAAATTTACAAATGAAGAAAAACATGTTGAAGAAACACTGCAAATAGACACACTTGTTTAACCACAACCTTTGTACAGTACACTTAAGATAACACTTAGGCTTAAAACACACCGGCACTGCCGCAGCTTGGCACGTCACGTGACACTCGTCAAGTGCCGCCCTTAGCACATTGCACTGCAGCTCATTAACGTACGACAACACAGAGTTATTGCTACGTTTGCTAGAAGATCTGTACCTCTTCCACCTCTGCTTAAAACCATGTGTGTACAGCCCCTAATTAAACCTAATTTCTCACCTTAAGAGCTGATCCCCAGAGATATGACTTGCCAGGCAATATCTTTTCGGCCATCGTCTTTTTAATGAAGGGGCTGCGGGCTGTTTAGCTCAGGATATTTCTCGCCCTCAACAACAAGTCTCTCGTCATCCAGTTTTTGTCAAACATGGGGCAGCAACAGAGTTCTCTTCATACATCAATAATGAGGAGAGGAGATGAGCTGCCACAGGAGCAGAAAAGAAGAGTTGCTACTGTACGGGTTGCTACTGTAGAGTTATGTTTTTTGCAGATGGCTCATGATTCAGCCAAAAGGAGGAAGAATACACAGAAGGGTGGAGTCTGGACACAGGAAAAACTGTGACCAGCTACATTATCACCGAGTATTTAAGTTGTGACGGACTTGTGTGTGTCTGCTACTTGCTACAAAACACCTTCACTGATCGTCATCTTGTGTTTTTATTTAGTCGAAACAGTATCTGTGCTTTTAATCACAGCCTGAGCCTCATTTTTGTTTGTGCATCACACACACAGGTACAGACAGCTAGCGCAGTGACAGCTAACTGAGCAACACAGAACCACAGCTTGACACACAATCATATCATTGGTTGATGCTTTACCGCATCATTGGAGCACTAAAAAATGTTGAGGCCAGCTCAACTTTACATGTAACGTGTCACGCCTGACAGCAGCGACAAGTGTCATGTGGTAGATTGATGCCTCATGTTACCAGCTTCCATTGAAAAGCCTGTTGCTGTGTCACTCGTAGTGTGAAGGCTGCACCAGAATGAGCCATTTATATCCACATAGGGAGCAGGTCCTCATCCACACAGATCAATATGTTGCACCACCATGTTTCTACAGTAGCCCAGACACAGACAAACAATACACTGGTTCCAGATGGGGACATTTGCATTTTCACGTCGGCCACTGTAGTTAACAGCCTTCCTGCAGTGTAAGAAAAACATCGATTTTTTAATGCAAAACTGCTTTATTCAGTGTTTTGTCGTCAGTGTTGTGTCGTTCGCAAACAAATTGTTCAAAGGATGAATGAATGAATGAATCTGTTAAATGAACGTACTGAACTGAATCACTTCCTGAACTGATTCGTTCATTTCTCAGTTCAGTTGAGCTCAGCAGCGAGCGTGCAGGCCGGGAGTGGAACTGCCGATTCAGTCCGTGGGAACGATGAATCACTCACGAGGCAGCCAGGGTGCAGGGAGAGGCTGCCTACCGTGTGACGAATCACTCAGTGAGCGACGTAACCGTGATCCCTGAGTGATCATTTCTTCTCAGCGATACACTTTCGGGAGCATGCCTATGTTCCCACATTTCCTTTTTCATAAATTTGTATCAGATTTCTCCCAATTTGGTAGCCAATTACATCCAACCTATTATCAAGTAGCAATGGACTACAGATGGAATGTAGCTTTTAGCTAAATCTGGTGCATCCATCTCTTTGTTTATTGCAAATATTTAATTTAAGTGCACATTGTCCTTTTAAATAAACAAACTAAAATAAGTAGCACAGAGGCGTCGCATTGACTAGCTTCCGGTCAGATCAGTCGAATGAAGCGCAGCAACTGGACGCAAACCATAGTTTGCAGTGCATCAATACCTCTGGAAAGCCGGGTTGGCATAGAGAGGGGGTGCTCCTGGGAGGCGTCATTGGCTCATGGAAGAAACGTTAAGGAAGGAAGATGCCTATTTGAAAACTCCTCTGTGTCAGCTTGTCAGTGTCATCAAGTCTACTACACTACTCTCTTGCTGCTGATCGAAACAAAATTACTCATTCATTCATTTACTTTAAAGTGCTTCCAACAAATCTTGTGGGAGGATAGGTCTTAAATTGAAGAGAAATGTAGGAACACAAGACCTAATTCTGAAAATGTCCTAGAAATGTGGGAACATAGGGTTTAATTTCCAGAAAAATCTTAGAAATATGGGAACTGTGGGGAAAATAGGGCCTAATTTTAAGAAAAATTCTTAGAAATGTGGGAACATAACGATATAAGGGACTGTTTTCTCCAAGCTAACGGCTAATGTAGCCAGGAGTCAAGCCATATGAATACAATCACACACCTCCCCATTGTTTTAACAGACTTAGCTTCCAGATGAACAAACTTAAAAGGTTAGGCTGGCAAGTCATGAGACTCACCAGTGCAGGGCAGACGCAGCAGCAGCTCAGCCATGTATCTGTTCAGTGAGTCGTACTACGCAGTACACAGTCAGGGCTCCTCCCGCCAAGCACTGAACGAATCTTTTGAATGAATCTTTTGAATGAACTGATTCTAGTGATTCAGTAACATCTGAAGAACTGCTTTGCCCATCACTACTGTGGGTAATTCGGCTACCACTAAAAACATGCACACCTACATAATAGGGTTAGAGCACTTTGACTAAGTTATACTGTTAGACTAGAAATTTTCTCTGATAAAAGCTAATAACTGGACATTAATTAAGTTTCAAACTGCTGATTTTAAAGTCAAGACTGAACTTTCATGTTCATCAAAATAAAACACTTTTCTCAGGCTGTGACATTTTCTCCTCCAAGTCATACAGGAGAACTGCAGACCGACATATTTCTTGTCCCCAGTTGGCAGAGTCACATCCTCGTCTCCTAGACCTGGCAAACAAGAGGATACACAGCCTTTGTCCTCCTGACCATCACTCACCCTCCTCTCCCCCTTCATCTCATTCTGTTTGTGTTTTTCCTTGTTCTTTGTTTTAATGAGTCCCTCCAGCCTCTCTCCTTTGAAGCCTTAAGCCAAGCAATTAACATACAGTACAGGCTGTATGCTGAAATTCCTGTAAAGAAATTGGCATGTGTATGTCAAAGCTGCCTTCAAAGCAATCCACACAGCACAGCGAGTGCACTCTTCTTTTGAACAATTTCCAGTTACGTGACATTTTCCTCTCACTCGCAGACTTCACAAAAGGTAGCCACCGCGCTCTGAGTGCTCAGGCCTTCAAGGAAAGGTTTGTTCTCATTTGAGTAATTCTGAAAATTGAAATAACTAGAGTTCCCAGAGGTCTCATCAAGGTGCTAAAAGAAACAAGCACAGTCTTGTTGCTCTCAAGTGGATAATAATGTCTATCTCTCGTGCTGACAGTCTTCTTAAAGTTTCTTTATATTTCTGTGACACAAACTACTCCTACCTTTAACAGTAATAGTACCTTGTCTGTGTGTGTGTGTGTGTGTGTGTGTGTGTGTGTGTGTGTGTGTGTGTATGTGTGTTCCCTGCCAACTGGGATCTTGATTGCCTTGACCTTTTATTCTGAAAAGCTTTTTTGAGCACCACCATGCGTCATACCAAGATACTTGCACGTACACGCAGTGTAATATAATCATAGACTTAGATGCCTTCTTTCAGGCATCTTGATTATTGAGGAGAGTTGGAGGAGAAGATGACCCTACACATATACACTCCATGATATATGTGCCTTTATATGTGGATGATTCATACAGTGTTAACGTGTACATCAACACACACACATAAAAAGGCATATAACTGCAGGTAATATAACCAACACACACACATACAGTCCTCTTCTGGCTGTGTGTCACTGAAAAGGCCACCTTTTCCCTTAAATGCTTCACAAATTGAGTTGGTTTAATGAGGATAAGCCCCCACAATAAGACAAAAAGCTGCTGGCAGTCATTTAAAATATGCACACGCACGAGCACAAGCACTGAGGTGGACAAGACTAAGGGACTGGGAAACAAAAGGCAGATAACAAATTAAGAGAGACAGAGCAGGGGGAAATTAAATATTAAGGAAAACAGAGGAAAACACATAATGGAGGATTTATTTTCAGAATAATTACGTTTAAAATACATATTTAATCGTGACATTTTAAACTGAATATTACCATTTAACCTGTTAGATTTGTTTTAATCTTGCAGGAAATTGCCAAGCCTGCAAACACCCCAAACTAAACAAATCACACAGTTGGACATGGTATATAATCTAATAAAGGCCAACTTGTGTATTCATCAACCTGGACCCCATGATTTTATCTTTTTTTCTCTTTTTTTTTAATTGCTTTAGTAGCCTATTGAGGGAGAGTGCTGTAGCTAACAGCAGCAAAAAAGGCTGCAAAGTTGTCGCTTGGGGCATGTTTGCATGTTAATTTACGTCCACTAAAAGTGTTTCCCCACTACCAGGCTCAGATTGTTATTCGAAGTGTTTCACAACTTTACAGAAAGGATCCCTTCAGAGCAAGATTAAGATCCTTTTTGTTGAGCCTGACACAAAATCGCTGTTGCCAAACCAACCAGACTCTTTTTTAAAAGGAGCATCTAACTGGATGACTTTGGTTTATGTTCGCCAAATCAGAGCTGGTGATTGTTGAAACAGTGGAAAGCGGAACCAAAACAGTTTAAGTGAGTTTTATTTTGTTTCTGTCGACTTTAAACTAAATATGATGTTTTCATTCATTCATTTTCCATAACTCCTTATGCTGTAGGGGCTTATCCTGTGGGTGACATAGGCGAGAGGCAGCGTTCATCCAAGACAGGCTCCAGATTATGACAGTGCTAAGACATAGACACACAAGCCCTTTTTAAACAGGAATTGTGCAAATTAGCAGGAAAGCCCAGTCAGTCTTCTTTCAGCATTGGCAGTATAAAAACAAAATCGGAGAGTGCAGCAAAATGCCGCCTGCCTACTTTTGTTTATACAGAATGTGCCTTCTTCGGGGCAATGGGGGGCGTGAGCAAGTAACAAAACGTGTAGCTCAGCGTGTGACGTAAACAGTGACGTGGGAGGGAAGCCGCGGCTGGTCAGTCCTTTGGTGATTCTCTCGTAAGTCGGCCCGTCCTTCACCGTCCCCGTCATCTGACGGTTAATGGCCTCTTTGTTTGCGAGGACAAGGAGGACGCACAATTCCTGGTCTCCCCAGTTGCTCATCTTTACAGTGTCTGTCAGGTTTGTGTTTCTCTCTTGCTACTAGCTGCTCATTCCTGCTATCAGCTGTTTCCTGTTTATCCACCGCCAGTGGCTTGCACATGCGTCATCATCAACAGCTCCTCCCACAAGTCATTAACAGCCCCTCCTGTGGCGGAAGGCCGCCTCGGTCTATTTAAACTAAAAGGGCTCCGCCAATATGTCGACCCTACGAGGCGGAAAATTGAGCACCTTGGATCAACTCGCCAATCCGGCTCTGTGTGTATAAACGCTTGCAACTTGCCAGCAAAACGGACCAACATTCGCCGAAAATCTGGCAGTGTAAAAGGGGCTATAGACACACAACCGTTCACATTAGAGCCACCAATTAACATAGCCTGATTGCCTTTGGACTGTGGGAGGAAGCTGGAGCACCTGGAGCAAACCCACACAGACACGGGGCGAACATGCAAACTCTGCACAGAAGGGCTCCCCCACCCCAGGGTTCAAACCAGGAACCATCTAGCTGTGAGACGACAATGCTAACCACTGCACCACCAAACTGCCAGGTATGTTTTTTGATAAAATTACCATTCATTTAAATGGAGTCTGGTGGGTTTTGGCGATTGTGATTTTGGTCTGTTTCTGGTTAAAGAAAACAGTCTTAAAAGATTAAAAAAAAGGGATCCTTTCCATAATGTAGTCAGAAACTTAACACTTTTAGTGGCTGTACAGTCATTATTTCTTAAGTTTTGGTGTTTAAACTGTTACTTAGCCAGAACTGCAGCTCTGAACTGTGGTTAGAGGCCTTCAAAGCTAATTTAGCCTGGCTAGGTAAGATAGCTTTCATGTGTGCTGGTAGAGAGACGCCGTTGTACATAAATAACAGATTTATTCCTCTTTCCTGGAAGTAATATTAGCTTAACAGCAGGACTACAAGTATGTGCTGGCACTGCTTTACACACACACACACACACACACACACACCAGGAAAGCGTCAGAGCTGCTAGCCAAACGGCAACACAGGTACCCACATAGAACCCCAGATCTTACACTCAGCCTGCAGCTCAACAGCCTTTCATATGCCGCATGACATTTGACATCTATGCACACAGTGAACCACACAGGACAGCATGAAACACAATGCAGCACACAAAGTGACTATGAAGTGCTGCGCTGGAATCAGGATTCTTTACTGTTATTTCTCTTGACTTCCCATCTGAGGAGTCAATCTCCTGAGCTCTGGATAACAAGGAAAGCACTTCTGTAATATTATCTTTAAAATGTTGCCACTGTGGCTTGAAGAGGCTCAGATATTGTTTCATCTCAGCCTCGAGTTTCTCCTCATCGAAAATGATAGAGAACTGATTTCAGAAGTGTGTGTTTCTGGAGTGTTATGGGCTTTGAAGGGACAGTTCACCCCAAAATCAAAATGTTTTTCCTCTTACCTATAGCGCTGTTTATCGATCTAATTGTTTTGGTGTGAGTTGTCAAGTGTTGGAGATATCGGCCATAGACACCAACGTTTACCCTGGTGGTTGGAGTTTGCTTCCCCTTCGATTATAAAGCCAAACCTTGTACTTTTTCCTAAATCTAACCACTTGCGTTTGTTGTTGAAGGAGAAAAAACTGTACGTAAACAGTAAATCTGTGAAAGGGAAAGTGTATTTTTAAAGAAGACAATGCATGTAACAGGCAGAACTTTACACTGTGCCCCAGAACGTCATCCAAGCTACTGTACCTTGTAGGTGGTATCTGGATATGGAAAGTCCATGACCAGACGTCGATATGTGATGAGGTCGAAGTGAGGATGTGTTGCATATCCATGCACAAGCTTCATCATTTCTTTGTACCCTGCAGCTACCAAAAATCAAGTTTTGGTTGTTTAGTGTAGGGCTACAGCCAACCTCCTCAGTCAAGGAGGGCTCACCTTTGGTGGGGTGTATATCCTGGGGCTTCACGCTGCTTTGCTGTCAGACGTAGTAGGTGTTTCAGACTGGAGGTTTGAGAATGTGTTTTCTGCAGTGGAAAGAGTTTCAGTGCGACTACTTTCAGCAACAGTGTTCTTGTCATCCTTTGTCATGACAAAATCAATGTAATGGGAATATTTTCAGCTGCAAAGTTTCCATCTTCAGAACTACCTTGCTGCTTTGTGGCGTGACAATTACAAAAATTCATCTGCTGATCAAGTCAGCAGTAGGTTGATAACAAAAGTAAGACTGTAATAAGTTGTTTGGTTTTAGAGGTAACTGTATTATTACTGAAATTTCATTAGTAATTAGTTGCACTACTTGTTACTGGAAAAAATGATATTATTTATAGGAGCTTAGCCTATTACTTGCAGCTACATGGATGTTTCGCCTGGCCTGACCTGGCTGGTGCGCTTTGCAGAGTTAATGCCACCGCTTCCTTGGTTGTGTGACTCGGACAATAAACTGTAGGTTCCATTTGCCAAATAATCATCGTGTTTCTTCACACACCAAACACAAGTTGAACAAATGTCCATTTCTTTATCTTTTATCCAAACCCAACACACAGCGCGTTGCACACTGTCCTGCGCCACAGTGATCAAAAACCTTCTGCCCTTATGGGGTTGAACACTTGACGGCAGCAATGTTGTTCATACCTTTATACCCTAATACTCAAAATATCAAGACAGTGCCACCAGTTTATGTACATAATAAATATAATTCATGTCCTTATATTATTGTTGTAATGTGTTACTGCCCAACACTGCCCATCTAATATACACAACTGTATGTAAAACAAACTTTGCTAAAACAAGGTGTCCCAGGACGATAACCTGTGGTGTTCCATGAAGAGCCCTGGTCCAGCAGCTCATTCTGCCACTGACCCTCTGTCTTTCTACAAATCACCTCAGGTGTCAAAAGCTGACACAGTTACATTTCATGGATATCTGTCACAGTCGACCACCGTCCTGTGACACCGACTGCAGTGGTGTTTTCACATGACAACGTGCGAGCGGAGTGATTAACTGAGATGGAAAAAGCAGAGGTTGAAAGAGACACAGATTATGTTTGATTACTCGTGTCAGATCCAATCACATTCATATCACGGAGATGATGAACTCATACAGATATTGACGGCAGTGAAATTCCAATTTGAATATATTAGAGTTTAGATCTGGGGGTTAAAACCGTGTGTGTGTGTGTTTGTGTGTGTGCACCAGTGTGTGTGCTGACCATTTTCTGTAAAGAGCTTCCTGGTGACTAATGCACTGATTTCTTTGTTGGAACGCTTTAATTTGTTTTCAGGTACACACACTAAAAAACACAACTAAACACAAACACTATGAGCAACTAAGTGAAAAAAAACCCTCCACATCTAATTAAAATGTGAGAAGAGTCTTTAGGTGTTGTGTTGAGCACACAAAGCCCCCACTGACCCACTTCAGTGTACAGGTAAGGCAAAGCAACTTCCTTTGCTGCTTTAATTAGAGCGTAATTGTGTTTCAAGCTCCAAAGAGTGTTGTCTCCAGAGAGTCGCTCTGCTCTTTTTATAAATGCAGCTGAGAAATGAGCTATCCTTACATGTTTGTGTGTTTTAACAGTATATCTGACTGTGCTCCTAAATGTGCATGACAGTTTGTCAGCAACCATTTGGCCTCTGCATCAGCCCTGTGACTCAAAACCTCACAAGGTTAAACTAAAAATATCACTTCCATGTTTATTTCTCCCTTTTTCTCTCCCTCTTTTTCCATTCGGCTTTCTTCTCTGTTCATCGCTCCGCGTACTCATCCTCTTGATCATCTTTTCACACTGATTCTCCTTCATGTCTTACACTCTTTCCTCTCAATCTCCTCCCACCTCCTCGATTTCTTAGCCTCTGTGCTAATTAGCTCCTTTGCCATATACCATTTGGGGATAAGAGAACCAGCATTTAGCTAGTGACACTCGCAACAATAATCATCTCCAGTTGACTTTGCCCGACCTCTGCCGTTTAGTAAAATGACCTTCCTTTCACACAAAATCGAGGCTGCTATACACACATTGACGGATGCACAGGGATGTAAACGCACAGAAATATCCACATACAGAAATGTAAGTGCAAGGATGGTGTGTCAAAACACGCACACACATATGCACACGCTGCTCTTGGCCTGCGCTCACCACTTCACCATAATGTGGACAGACCTTCGGCCCTGAGGGCAGATGATTGTGTTAAATAGCATCACTGTCAGAGTGCAGTCCGCACTCCACACTCACTGTTCCTGCACAGTCACACAGTGCTGGTGCAGCAGGAATATAAATGCCCCCACACTCCCAACACCCCCACCACTCCAGGCTATGTTCTACATGTTATCCTTGATATGACCTCCTGCTTTATCTGATTATGTCATCGTATGAATGGCTTGAGTGGTATGGGTTGATAAGTGCAAGCTTGACACAGAAGGAAGAAAACTATCTGCAGGGAGGGAAACTAAAGGCATGCTGGTGGCTTTCAGGCTGAAAGCAGCACTGTGTTTAAAAGACTCTGCAAGGAACTCTACAATGTGTGCTTCTAATATTTATTCCAGGCTGGATTTTTCGACTCTGGAAAGTTTATTTCACAGAAGCAAGAATTGCCTATGTTTTGACATTTGCAACCTAACCGGTGACATTAGTGCAATGCGACAGCGCACACAGTTCTGGGAATGTGATGTTGGATTGCAGAGAAGCAAAACTTGTGCCACGATCTGTGTTTTTGCTGCCGTCTTGCCAGCGCCGTGTTTAGTGGCCAAGTGGCAACCTCCATGGCTGAGAGATGAAGCCAACACGGAAGTGCCAAGAACGCAGTTTTTCTAATGGCCACTTGAGGCTGGCTCCAGAAACAAGTCAACCCCAGTAGACCCCATATTAAAATGTCCAACTTGACAGCAGAAATAAACATGTTTACAGCCTGGTACAAAAAATGGTTTTGGTCTCTGTAGCTACTTCCCTCTTTCATGACAACTGCACTGGGGGTGGATTTTTAATCACCCGTTTACATTTTACTAAGCCTTAAAGTTACACATATTTTTTGAGTTTTTATATTTCTGTCAAGTCTCACCTTTTGTCCAATTTTCCAAATTAAATGTATATTTTTACTCCAATTCATTTCCCTTAAGCATCTTAGTAACTTACTACAAAATTGGAGAGGGAGGGAGGAAGGGACCAACAGATAAAAATTGAATTTAGTTCTCGAAATCCTTTGGGTTGTGAAAAATCTTGTTTTCATCCAAGTTTAATGTGGGCTCAATTTTTAAGGTGGTGTACATGTTATAAAAAGATAAACAACAGAAAAGCAAGTGGTCAGAATTTTAAGAATTATTAATATCATTTATTTGTACTTTTACTTTCAATACTTTAGTACATTTAATATAATTAAAATTACTTTTGACAGTTTAGGACAGTAAATATTAGATACTCCATCTGATATCTGTGCTTTTATTTAAAGGGGCAACAAGTGGAAATTCATCATTTCTAGAACTAGAAGAACTAGAGGTGTAATTTATTTAAGAGTAAAGCATGACCTCACACACCCTCTCTCTGTGTTGATCTCCAGCCCCTTGTTTACAAGCCAAGTCGAACCGGCTACTGGAGTAACTTACAGCTATGGAGCGCTTCTACCAGCTCTTCTGGTCACTGAGCCTCGCTTCCATCTCAGCAAATATATTACATTTATTACAGGTACCATCATTATTGAAGTAGGCAGGGAAATAGCTAAACACAGCAGAGATTGAGTGAAAGACATCGCTAACTGCTAAACTAAGCCAAATTAAGTTGGCTGTTTGGGTTTTATTTCCTCGCCCCTGTGGTGAGTGAATCTGCCTGTAGTGAAACCGGGGCTAACCGGTGCTTCCTCCTCAGGCTCCACTTCACTCAGCTGCCTGACAGAACCTACCTTAATCAAACTCATTTCAGGGACCACAGGAACTGAGGATTTGCATAGTTTAGCAGAACATGCACATCTGCAGTAAATGCAGACACGTTTGTCTGTTACACAAAAAGGTTAGTGAAGTGCTATAGTCTGTCTGCAGGCATCAGGTTGTTCCAGCCACAGTTTTCAATTGTCTGTCTTAAATGCATCAGAACAGTTACCCTTCAGTGTGATTAATAGAGCGACTTCACAGTTCATGTATGACTCATGTTTTATGTGCGTCATTGCAACCTGAGGTGAATTTTCACATTTTCCCTCTGACTCCTGTGTGTTGCTACACTGACTGTTTATTGTGTTGCCAAACTGTGTTTGAGTACACAGCTGCACTGTGAATCATGTGTAGACACTGACAAAGGACTGCAGCTGCTGCTGTTGTGCTGAAGACATACTTTTATAAATAAAATAACCTCCAGTCAAGCAAAATGTGAGATTGAGGCAAATCTAAATAATATTAATAGATAACCAGATTAACTCAGGCAGGTTGCAAAGATCGCTTATTATTTCTGTCACTTAGTGTTTCTTTTAAGAAGTGCTACTATTGAACTGAATTTTACAACATGAAAATAATTTATCTGCATTGATTCTTTATATCGGCTAGCCTGGAACAATCCAACTAATTAGACCTGGTTAATGAGAATTAGTTAATAACAGAGGAGGGAGATTTTTCCAGGTGTGAGTTGGTATCATGAACCATTTCCTTGCAATTCTTTTCCCAGGATGTTGCAGATAAACAGCGTTATGGTCAAACTGTCTGCTTAAATTGGTGTAAAAAAGATGAATGAGGAAATCCCAGAGTGGAAACAACACAATGGAAATTAGGAGAGAGGGACAGACGGAGCCTAAAGCAGCACAAGTTGACAGGGAGAGAGAGAAAGATGCATTGTAACAATAAAAAGCAAGATTGTCTTACCTAAAGTGGGGACAGGGAGTGGAGAGGTGAACACATTAGCCGAAATGCAATCTTGGAAGCCACCTATCATCCGACAACAGTTTAGCTTTTAATCACTATGAATGCAGATATCTGCTTATAGAGATTGGCCAAAAGGAGTGATGCATGGAGGAGAAAGTCTCAGCCTTGATATCCGCTTGCTATACCCTGGTCAATCAGTGTGCTCTGAGATTGTCATGATGGTGGTCAATCTTTAGGACTAGAACTGAAGTTCATTCTATTTGTTCTTCAGGTGTCTCGATGGGGAGCTAGATTGAGTCATAAGCTAACAACCTTCAAATATTAGGTGTGTAAGATTTGGGGGATTTAGTGGCATCTAGCAGTGAGGACTGCAGATTGGTTATTAGTCCTTCAGTCTTAATTTTTCCAGAAGGTATTTACCGGGACCACAGTGGTCTCTTCCTCTCTACAGAGATAGCCAGGCCATTAAAACAGTAGAAACACTGAGCAAAGCAGTTTCATGTTAACCTGGAAATCCAGATGTCTCACCCCCAGCAAATTCTAATTTGCACTGCATGGGGATCTGGCCCCATTGGACCAATGGGACCAATCAGATCAGTCTATCTGACAGAGGTGGGCTCTGGGCAGGCGTAACATGATGACGACAGCGCTGCGCCGTAGGAGTCGAAAAGTAAACAGCCAAGCCAGCCATTCAGTTTAGCTTTGGAAGAAATGCAAGCCAACTACACTTATGTTTTTCCTAGGGAGGAACAGAAGACTGTCCTAGAAGCCTTCGTTTCCAGGGAGGATGTTTTTGCCAGTTTGGAAACGGGATATGTTTCTCCAACATTTAGACAACTTTCCCACCAAATGCTGTTGCGTGCCCAGCCTTTTCTCTAATAACTTAATGTGCACCTTTTTTCTAATCCAGACGATCAAGAGTTTTTTTTGTTTTTGTTTTTTTACCCTGAGCTGATTTATTCGTAAAGGCCTCCTCTCCCCAAATCTAACAGACCAGTGATTTCAACTGCTAAAAACACTGAATAAAACAGTTTCACACCCCCACCGTCACAAATCAGTATTTCTCCAACGCTGGTTGGCATGTCACAGTTGGGACGCTCACCCGACGCCTGCTATTTGTGCTTACCTTTTTTCTCTCTTATAACTTAAGACCCAGATGTTCAGGAGGTTTTCACCAGGAGACAGGGAAATGCTGCTTTACAAATAGGCTTCTAACTATGGTGTCCCACACAAAAATGCAAACGGCCCTCTCTAGAGCCAGTGCTTGGTTTGTTTGTTCTGGGCTACTGTAGAAACAAGGTGGTAAACCTGGTGATAGCCGTAGATGCTCATAATACATCTGGTTATCATGTGATCTGGTAACAGTAGGATGTAACTTCTTGTCAGTTAGTATTAATACAACCAGCCAATAAGCAGGCTGCTTCATCATTCTTGAAAATGAGAAACTGTGATACCTCTAGAGAATAAAAATGTGAGTGTATGCATGTGTGTTTTGGTTAGCATAAGAGAGAGAGACAGATAGAGCACAAGATCATGACATGAACAGCAAGAGAGGCAGAAGCCTGAACACATAATCATTTACAGGGTTAAAGGGGGGGGGGGGGGGGGGGGGGGGGGGGGGGGGGGGGGGTACTACCCCGAGAGATAGCAAGATAAGGGGAAGATGAAATATTTACATGACACAACTAGGCAGGTTTATCTAACTCTGAAAAATAGATGAGTTCTCCAAGGAGCTTCTAGGGTCTGTCCGTTTACCAAGAACATACCAGGAGTCGCATTTAATAAACCGTGCAGGGATTCAGGACCAGTTAACTTATCACAAAAGGCCAAAACAGCATTGGGCTTAGCAAGAATTATGGAGCAATAAGAATTACAACCGGTTAAAGTTAAACAAGCACAGACAAGCCTCTTGTATTCTCATAATTAAGCATAAATAATGCAAACCCCCTTGATATGCATATGCAATAAAAGCTTTTGTAGGTAATTTGCTCTAAGAAACCTGTTTTAGATCATTGGACAAAAAAAATGCACAAGAGTGAAGCCTGAACATTAACGTGCTGTGCGTATTGAGACTGCTGCAGAAGGTGTGAGCACTTCAAAGACATCCTTTAGCTTTGGCTCTGACATTTTACGTCTGTTGAGTCACAAGGTTTTTAAAGAGCAACAGTTGGCGTCAATATTGTATCGTATGCCAAAGCTAGCACCTGTCGAACATCAGTCAAGCTGTATTCTGCACCACACAACAAATCTGTGGATGTGTTCATCTTATTCATTTTGTATTGCATTCTGTTGCAGATTAACCTTTCTTTGCATCTATTAATTTGCTGAACCTGTACAAAGAAATGTCATGCTGTGTTAGCTTCTTGCAGTTCCTGTTTGCACTGTTACCATGTATACACAGACAACAATTCATCATCAACCATTGCTTATTAAAGGAAAATTAAATGAGCCATTAAGCTCTTACAGCAATGCCATAACTTCACATTTATACAGGCTAAAAGGATACACAATATATGATAACAACTGCAATAAATCTATTTAAAAAAAAATGTTTATAAAAATTAAAAACTGTAAAATGCAAAAAAAAAAAAAAAAAAGCCATCCAACCTTCTCCAACATTCTAATATAGCTCCCAGCAGTGAGTCCTAAAACCATTCCCAGTAATGAAATGGAGCTAACGTTGGTAAACTGTATCTAGTGATTTCAGTGTGGATGGGGTTGTGCGCATAAACAAAATATCACCATAATCTGAGACTGGTATTCTATTTTCTAAAAAGATGCATGACCCAATCCTGTACAGTGTGCCTAATTTAATTATCGCCTTCTTTGTGATCTTAAATGAAAGCGTGTCATCTAGCCAGATGCCCAGACATTTGTAATCTGTAATGCGTTCAATTTGGTCCTTATTTAGGGAACCGGAGCAGGATGCAAATTGAGGATTTTCAAGGATTTCTGCACACAGTCAAATGTACACTGGAGCTTGGATACTGTTTGCTCCATAGATAGTGGACATGCATAAAAAATTGTATCATCTGCGTGAAAATGTGCTTTGCAGATTTCTACTAATGCACAGATAGTCATATAAAGTGTAAACAACAGTGGGCCTAAACTTGAACCTTGTTGCATACTATTTTTTAATTTTGAAAACTCTTAAAAACTGAATTGAGTCCTGCAGCATTTACGCAATGTATAAGGAGTGAACAACAATGGGCTTACAGTTGAACCTTGTGGCACACCATGTTTTAATCTTAAAAACTGAATTCAGTCCTGCAGTATTCATGCACTGTGTTCCATTAGAGAGGTAATCTTGAGACCACTGAAAGGATGCTTCATCAAAACCCAGAAAGGCCAACTTATGTAGAAGCTATCTGTGATTACCAGTGTCAAAAGCCTTTGACAATTACTCTGATTACTTTTGATACTGAAGCGAAAGGTGATCATGAGGCATAATGTCAAATTGTTTGTCCCTACTGAATGATTTCTAACTAGATTGATAGACGTTTATACTCCCTGTACATCAGAGTTGTTGCTACAGCTGAAATTAGTCTGTTCTGCTGCTTTCAACTTGAGCGAAGTAAGAGAGAAAGAAGGAATAATGCATCAACACTGTTTATCAGGGCACCCCGTGACCTCAGGGTCAAGGTACTGACCATGAGTGTTTATCCTTTCAGTTGAGTTCCACATAGGTAGATTATCAGTGTCACGAAGCAGTGAAGCTATTTGGCCGGCTCAGGCAATCAGAGAAAGTTAATTTTATATAATATATTAGATGCTGTTTGACATAACTCCTCAGTGAATGCACAACACATTAAAGAGCAACAATTATGCAAGAAATAGTATCAACTAAAGAAGAATACTAATGTTGCATTACAGAGGGGACATTATGCAAATACTACATAACAAATAAACACAGTATGTAAATGTGATTTTATACTTAGCGGTACATTATCATCAGTGTTCTTTGGGGTAAGTGCATTATACGGAAAGCAGGAAGGTAGATCAAAGTGTGACATTGGGGTTAATTATCAACCTCCGCCTTTCACAGACTCGACTTTTGAACTGCATCTATTATTCCTCTAGTAAGGTAAACAGGAACTTCTTGCACCCCCAAATGACCTCAGATCAAACTAACGTATAAACTGTTAAGAGACTGACCTTTATTTGTTTTGTAGTTAATAACTGTAGTAACTTTATGATGGGTTCAGTGCAGCCTCCAACCCTCTTAAGCTGTAGTGCTATTTATCAGTCTGGAGTGTTGTGGTTGCAGAGTGTTGAAAATATTCGCCGTAGAGATGTCTGCCTTCTCTCGGACAAAATGCAACTACATGACACTCAGCTTGTAGAACTTAAAGTACCAAAAAAATACATCTGAAAACTTTAACCTCTCCTTCAAGAAACCATTACTCAGTTACACAAGATAATCCACAGACCTTGTTGTGAGTAGTTTCATGAAGAATCTATTTCCTTTGGCACTACAACTCTCCAACTATGTCAATGTGCAGGAGGAGGTGAGCATCTACTGCCAGTGTAACACCTGTGGGAGATTTTGGACTTAAGTGTTGGAAAGTGCTCTCCAACATCATCATATAAACATCAAATGAGAGAATGTCTTTGGAAGAATGGTACCAAACAAAAAGGTACCGTCGGGTTGGGCACTGGTACCAATTTCAAGGTACCAGAACCAGCTCTGGAGTTCAAATGTGGACAGTATTCAACCTTGCATATGTTTACAGAGACATTTTCGAAGGGATAGGTCACCAGAAATGTGGTTTTACTGTACTTAGTGAAAACATTTCCCACATTCAGATTACTGCACACACTGAAACAGCTTTTTCGACAAGTAAAGGCTACAAAAATATTCGAATGAAGCCTAAAAATACACTGCATAGCTGTTACATCTGTCTGCACTTTTAATTTCAAAAGGCACATCTGCTTTAGCAGAACCCTTTATGATCTGTTCTGTGCTTTCATTCGCTCCAATATGCCAGTTTGAGCATCAAAAAAAAACAGTTGAGAAGGGCTACAGAAAGTGTAGTGTAGTCCTTATGAATAATATAGAGAATTTGACAGTAGCTTATCTAGTCATATCCTGCACTTTTACATTGTCAACCAATTAGACAGCCACTGTGTCTGCGCCGCCTGTAAGAATCCTTTCTCTCCTCTGTGTGTCCTCTGCTTGAATATCTTCACTTTTAAATATCTTTTCCTTGTCCCCCCGCATGCAAAATAAGCCATTAGCCCGGAGATAGAGCGTAATTACCAGCAGAGAAAGTGCCTAAATTGACATTCTCACCGCCTCTCGGCTTGGAAAGGTCCTCCTAAGAGGCTTACAGCATGACAAACCTGCTGCGTTAATAGGTTAATACTTAAGCCCTCCCTGCTGCCTTCACTTCCTCTACACTTTCATGTATTTGTTGTGAACGCACTCAGTCATTTTCCCCCCGTTTCTCAACACTTCCCCTTTTTTTTCATCCTGGCTTTCATAATGCAATGCCCTATGTGCTGCTTTTTTGTCTCTGGTTAATTAAACATTTAACTAACACATTGTTTTCTTTCTCTCCCTCGCCTTCTTCTTCTCGCCTGGCTTTTATTTTTTTTCCTGGCTCCCTCATTACTTTGTCTTCCTCTTGCCTCTCTCTCTGTGTCGTCTTTGATTTCAGCCCTGCAGCGAACTGGTGAGTCGTCGCCATCCTCGAATGGATAATTAGAATTACACCACGGCACTGTATGATTGTGGAAGTGTTTCATATATGATTAATGTACCGCCGAGCTGCTTCCGTAACACTCACACGCGCAAATATTCACACAAACACATTCTTGACTTTGGATTTCCATACACCTTTTGCCAAACTATTCCTACTACTCTTTTTCCTGTGTCTCTTGTCATTTTTCTCACTGCTGGCAGTTCTTTTCCCTGTGAGGATAGACTTTACCCCTCCTTAGCACACACACACACACACACACACACACACACACACACACACATATATTCCATCACCTGCATTGCTTTGCCTTGTCTCAACCTCTCAATCTCCCCTCAGAGTTTCTCCATTGAGAATAAGCTGCTTGGCTAACACACATAAGAACACACACTCTTGAATGCATGTGCGCACTTACACAGACGTACACAAATGGTTGCTGTCACTGTTTACCAATTGTCTCTTCCGCGCCTACGCTCTCTTCCTCCGTCTCATCCTACCAGAGTTATTCCCAGACGTCTCCTCTCCTATGAGGAGTCACATCCACACACACACACATTCAAGCACAGACTCACACAAAACCCCTGTTGACGGATTGGCTACCCACATCTTCTGTCCCTCATCTCCCCCTCCCTGCTTGTCCCTCCTCCAGCTCCTCTTCCCAGATGAGGACTTACAACTCAGACCCTTGTCTCAATAATGTGATATCCGTGTTTTGTAGCATTGTAGCCCCTCTGCAACCGCGGAGGAAGCCATCATGCTTCAGAAACCATTACAGCATGTTAGCCACTCTTATATGTAACCCTCGCTTTGCTCCGCTGAGGGCAGTAATGGCAAAAGAGTATTGCAGAGGCAGCTTGTAGTTCTTAGAGACAGAAGAGCTTCCGGACTTGTACACTGGAACATGTGAAGTAACTTCCACCATGGGACCTGCGTTTTAGTTCCATTGCATCAAACAATGTGCTTCTGTTTTTACACAGTTCTTCAGTCATGGACCTTCTGAAACTCCTGGTGTAGTCATAGCTAACGCTAACTCCCTTGTGTGCTCTTAGAACACAGCAAACGTGAATCTGCAGATGAACATACATTCGCCAGCTACTTATTTCATTTTTCTTTTTTTTTTAACTTGAGAAGTCCCAGGCCTCCAGCATGTGTCAGCCAATCAGCAGTGCAGCTTCCAGAGAGCATCATGACGGTAAATCAAACCCAGGTTGCTGCCGTGATGGCTTATGGTATTTCTGTGCCAGCCATCTCCATCAAAACACCACCACATAAAACAAAATGATAATTTGTAAGCTCCAGATTTCAACTAAAACCACATCAATATAATTATGGTAATGTGTGATCCAAAAAAAAAAACAAAAAAAAACCTCCATATAGCACCGCCAAAGTCTACTGATGTTCATGAAAATGCAGGCACTTGGAAAAGCTTGTGGAGCTGAACAGGAGGCAGGGCAAGATGTCACCATTAATTATTTTGAGATAAAAGGAAATAAATGACCTCTGGCTGGTGTGATTAGACCACCCTTCTGCACTTTTCACAAAGCTTCATTACATGGTGATTTGGATGAGTGGAACACCGCAGGATCTCGTGTTGTGTTTCAGCCTGGTACTACAACTTGCTGGCTATGAACCATGAAGTGTATGAAAAAGGCTAACAGCTGCGTATTTTCAGGTTTTGACCACACTTTTTACATACCCAACAGCACCAGTGACAATCACCATGTTATTATATAACAGAAAGGTTCCGCATTATGTTTAATGTGGTTGGTTTTAGGCACAAAACCACTTGGTGATGGACATAGTTGGGAAAAGATCATGCTTTGGCTTAAAATACCCACTTTTACGGGCACCGTCCTGGCTGGTAACATAACGATGTCTCTGTAAAAAAAAAAAAACTGCTTTTCATGACACTATCCAGACAGGAAATGTAGTGATGTCTGGGTAAAAAACCAACCACTTTTTATGGTACTATCCAGGTTGGAAACACAGTGATATCTTGTTTAAAAACAACAGCTTTATCTTTTCAAAAGCAATTGCTTCTTGTGACAATATCCCAGCAGGAAATGCAGAAATGTCTCGGTCAAAAACAACTACCTCTCTTGGCTCTATTCTGACTAGAAAGTCAGTGGTCTCTGTAAAAACCAGCTGCTTTAAATGTATAAAACAATCACTTTTTGTGGCACTACATTCGCAGGAAACGCAGTGATGTGTCAGTAAACATCAACTGCTTTATTGGCCAAAACTAAATTGCTTTGCGTGGCACTATCCCGGCAAGAAACACAGCCACATTAACCTAAAAAACAACTTCTTCTCATGGTACTGTAATGTCTTGGTGAAAAACAACTGCTTTTTTATGGCACTATCCAGACAGGAAATGAGGTAATGTCTTGGTGAAAAACAACCACTATACATTGTATTATCCCAGCAGGAGACGCAGCAATCTCTGTTAAAAACAACCACTTTTCTTGGCTCTATTCTGGCAAGAAACTCGGTGGTTTCGATTAAAAACCAACCTCTTTATTAGTATAAAACAATCACTTTTTGTGGTACTATTCTGGCAGGAAATGCAGTGATGCCTCAGCAAATATAATCTGCTTTAATCAATAAAAAACAATTGCAATTCGTGGCACTATCCCGGCAGGAAACATAGTTACATCCCCGTAAAAAAACAACTGCCTCTATTGGCAATATCCCAGCTGGAAACACAGCAATGTATCGGTAAAAAGCAACAGCTTTATTTGTAAAAAAAACAACTGTTTTTCATGAAACTACCCCGGCAGTAAACACAGCCAAATCAACACAAAAAACAACTGCTTCTCATGGTACTTTCCCAGTTGAAACAGCCATGTTTCTGTAAAAAACAACCACTTTATTGACACTATCCCGGCAGGAAATGCAGCAATGTCTTGACAAAAAAAACAACCGTTTACTTGTGACACTATTCTTGGTTAGAACACAGTGACAGGTAGCTAAAAACCTCTCGCTTAAAAAAATCCACCTTTGTTGTTTGTTGGTCTTTAATAGTGGTCTACAGTGGTCTGCAGCAATGACAGAGTCAGCTCATCTCTAGAATTGTTACACTGATACATATACGTACATACGATACATATGAAATGCATGCGACACATTCGTGCTTTGCAGAAACATACAATGCCAACATTTTCCTCTCACAACTGGGCCGATCTGTGATGTAAAATTACAAAGTAAACCTTGTTTAAAACCATGCAGAAGTACCTCCATATGTTTGCATGCTACCCAGTTAGCAAACAGCTGTTCTGACTCATTTAGGCCTTGAAGCATCATTTTGGTACCAAGCACTGTTTGCACAGTTGCGTTGGGTGACGCCAACCTCAAAGCTCATCAGGATAATATAAGCAATAATACATTACAATACATTAGCACATCCTGTGGGTTCATTTCAGTTTTAATGCAGAGGCGGCCATCCCTCGACCGCTGCATATCTTTCAAACATTTATCCTCATACATTTATTCTTTTTTTTTTTTTTTAATTAATGGCCATTGGTTTATGGTTGCTATGTGGGACAGTCAGATGCTCACTCTGGGATTAATTAAGTTTTTCTCATCTCATGTCTTCTATGTGAGGGCAGCCCCTTCTGCCTTTTCATTGTCAGATGATACCCGGCAGAAGTGAATATTTTTAATGAAAAAGTCATGCCTCCTGATCAGCAGCACATGCGTGAGCAACTGAGCAACTATTACTTCAGGAGTGTGCCGTGCTAATAGTGGAGCAGAGAGTTATTTGGCTGCAGAGAAGCATGAAGGCAGTAACAACTATGGTATGAGGTGCATGTTGAGTTAATTAGAAAAAAAAAAAAAGCCCTCAGGATTTTCTGGCAGCTGTCAGAAGCAAGGTGCTGCTGGAAGTGACCCTTACATGCTGCATGTTTGTTTCATATACTTTGCTATCTCGTAGCCTGTAGCTACAATAATTTGATGTGTGCTTTTGGCAGCGTTTTTGTTTTTCACTTATATTTAGACATTTACATAAGAGGCGATGGTCTAACTATTGCTTTACATTGCTGCTTACTACTCACCCATCCTAGTAATGTTACCCAGATATGACAGTAATCGTACTTGTCCTATTAAGACAACATATCAGTATCGCTTTATATCTGCAAATGCTTCATCCTTACTATATGAACTGAAATTATATCCAATATTCAAATACAACTTAAGTTTCTGCTCCACAAAGACTTCAATGTCATTGTGACATTCAGAGCATTAATATGGCAGCAATCACTGTTCACTATGTGAAGATATAGTACACTCCCTTTTCCTGTATTGCAATCCAAACTTCTCTGTGGTTTGTTGTGGTAACCCCTCTGCCTATGGTCTTCTATGCTATTGCATATCTTTATTCACAGGCTGAATCCCATAGATCTTCAGCAGTTGTCTTACTTTCCAAACAAGCTTCATATTTAGAATTATTCACAAGACAGGATTATCTGGAGAGAGTGGATGTTTTCTTGGCGTTCACTCGCTCAGGCTGTTGTTATACACTGTTCCTGAGTATGCCTACAAAAAGTAATGCACCGCAATTCGTACATAACACACGTTATCAATAACAAAAGAGAGACCGGTGTTCGGAACAGTTTGAAACCAAGTGAACTTTGAGTTATTTTAAGGTCATTGTCACCATGTTTCTTTTCCTGAATGTAACCTACGTAACTTTACTTGCCTAAACCAACCTCTGTAACTTTACATTAAGTAGGTAACATCATTTGTGGGGTGCTGATGTGTTAAATATCATACGCACTGTCGTATGCAGATACATTGAATGACAGTAATAATAAATAGGCCTCTGCCTTTTCTAGGCCTACACAGAAAGCCTCTTCCACGCACCCACATGAAGAGCCTTAAGGCAGAGAGCGCACACCTTCCCTGCCCTTCCATGCGCCTACATGTAAAGCCTAAGGCAGAGAGCAGCAGCAAAGACAAACAGAAATGACATTGATTGTCAGACATGAAAAGGAGGAGGCAGGTTGTAGAGGAAGCAGCAACAGTAGGCCGGCCAGAGCAGTTTAAATAGGGCGCCCTGAATGAGATTCAATCAGCAACATCAATCAGCTGTTCCATCAGTTGATTGGGCTGCTTGAGATCAATCAATCAGTCAATTTTATTTATAAAGCCCAATATCACAAATCACAATTTGCCTCCCTCTGTCCTTAGGACCCTCGCAGCAGATAAGGAAAAATCCCCCCAAAAAAACCCTTTAAAGGTTCATTCTCACTGCCGTGATGCGGAAATGCGGGATGGATTTGCGGAATATCTGCGCAGCGCTTTTCCGCTCTCAAACCATACACAAAGGCGGTACAGACGTGGTGCAGAATGTTGTGTTGTTGTGTTCCAAGTCCGCGCTGCGTGAACGGGTGTGGGTGAACATGGATAAGAGTAGCAGCAATAGCAGCGAGCTAGCGAGCTAACGTTTAACAAGCGTCAACATCAACTTTCCACTTGCCACTCTCACCGCAGCCACCAAGCTGGACATTGGACTACCAGACGTTGTCCTTTAATTCACTGTTCATAAAATCACCCCGTCTTTTATCAAAAATGACGGGGTGCTGTGAAACGAGGTTTATCAAACTTTCTCCCATACTGTCCTGCTTGGCTGGATTTTGGACTCTCACGGGTCTACGCGACTATAAACAAACTGTGTAGTTACGCCGGCGAATTCCACGGGGGGTCAAAGTCTGGGGCGGAAACTTTTTTCACCGCATGAAAGTTTCGCCCTGGTGTGCAAACTCCCATAAGAACCCATGAAATCAACTTTTATATTCTTCCGCAAGAATAATCTACGCGGATATTTGCCCTCAGTGAGAACAGACTTTAACGGGAGGAAAAAACAGTAGCAACCTCAGGAAGAGCAACTGAGGAGGGATCCCTCCTCCAGGACGGACAGACGTGCAACAGATGTCGTACAGAGCAAGATCAGCTGGTGTAGTTGGGATGTGAGCTGAGCTTGACATCGTGTCCTGCCTGAACTAACACTATGCTCAATGTTTACTATCCTCCTTATGACAACTGTATGGAGGGTGAATGTTATACAACTCGGCCATGTACAGTTTGTGAAGCATAATTAAGCCCGGAGCTTCCTTGAGTTACAGGCTGTCTGCCAATAGTGACCTCGGCTTCTCAGTCAGATCCACCTCTAGCTCCTCCACAACGACATTTTTTTTTTTTTTTACCTTTTTTATACCTTAACTTGCTGCGGTTGTCTCAGTGCATTATTTATACCTGAGATCAGATGGTTCAGCTCTCACCTGGCCAGCTGTCTAACCTAAAGCAGTCACTCTTCCAAGGAAGGAGGATTTTCACCCTTCCAAGTAGCACTCAGACATGCTAATGTTCTGGATGTGAGGGATTTCACTTGGCTGGGTTAAGATTTCTCCTATCACTTCAATCAACATTACTCAGAGATCTTTATTTACAGGCTTGACTCCAACAGGTAACAGCAGTTATCTTAATGACTAAAAGTGCCTGAACCTTTTTTTTTTCCTCCCAGAAGACAGCAACATATGTCGACATGACTCAATTTCTTTGAGGAGTTGTGGCCAACAGCATGTGTGATAAACATCATTCCAGCTTCTTTTACTTTCTGACGTGGCCGTGTGTGATATTTTAATTTTTTTGGTTACCGTAAACTGGCTTTAAAGTAAAAAGTTAATTCACAGAAAAGCTATATTTCTTTCTCTACAAATAGTAAGCATCAAACATGTAGCACTTTTAGAGTGAAGCCATTCAGCTATGTCTAAGATTTGTACTGTGTTAAGGCTCAGTTCTTCTGTCTTTATTCTGCACTGACTGTGTTGTTTACAGGCTTGTGAGTACACATGTGTGTATGCCTCTGTGTGCACGCCGCTATGACCGAGGCCTAAACCCAAACCAATCAAACTCTACTCTGTATTATAACCCTCTTAAATCCCTGTTATTCCACAGGATTACAAGGACATGTGTCAAAAGACTGGGATGGCAAATGACAGCAGCGCCTGCCTCGCATTGTAAAAAATCCCACTATGCTTAGCCAAGACTCAAGTGGCTATCTCTCTCCCCGCACTCAGCCCAACAACATGTCATTAGCTCAGCTCTGATTCAAGAGCGGTTGCCAGACAGACGATAATCATCCATGGAGAGGCCAACGGGAAATTGGCTTGATGGGAATGATGCACTCAAGGGGTCGTTAATGACACGAGTCACGTTTCTGTGCGCAGACAAGACGAGGAGATGAGCAGTGACTTGCGGCCCACTAGGACTCATTTAGTTCAGATGTGCAGCAGTTAACATGTGAAAGCAGGCTCTGTACACTATGAGAAACATGTCTATGCACACAGTGATGCCGGGCGTCCTTCTGCTTATTTCTCACACTACCTGCAGTTTCACCAGCTGGTCACAAATTTACTCTACAAACCTTACAAGATTACAGAGATGGAAACAGACAGTAAAGACATTAGGTAAAAAGCTTTTCAAGTGCAATTTTCCTGAACTGGATCAAGAACACGAATGCGTCCATCCTCAGTAATTCTCTATCCTTGATCAATGCGCTTTGGGTCCTTTCCTATTCTGGTAGCTAATCAGGCTCTGTCTACATCACACGTGTGAATCATTTCCTGATTAGATGACCAGCAAGCTCCGGTCCTGAGGACAGGGACCGACAGTAGTAGCGTATTCCTGTTATGTCTGTGTCTATGTGTGTCTGTTGTACATCTGGTTGTCCTTTCACAGATACTATTCATCTTGTGTTCTTGCTTATTCTTTTCCCACTCACTCAGTAGGGTTGGAAAGACTAACTGAGTGGACATTCACATGGTTTGAGTCAACTGACTGAGGCATAGAAAAATACATGTAGCTATATAAGGGAAAGGTTTTCTCTCAAGGCAAACTTTGAGCATTTATTTAGTAGTAATCCAAGCTCGATGTTTTTGAATTCAGATGGTAGATACACTAAATGCACACACCCAGCTGCCAAACTGAAGACCATTGTCAGAGACAAAAAACAACACGGGTTGTTTTTTAGCAACCTCTTACTGCTTTTTCAGCAGCTTTTGTGCCAGTGAACGTCGGCGCCTTTTAGCAACCAATTGCCAATTTTGTGTCATTTAAAGTTGGTGTTTTTTAACACCCTGTTGCTCCTTTTCCAGCGGCTTTTATGCTGCCAAGTGTGGGTACCTTTCAGAAACACATTCTCACTCCAACCTTGTCAGATATCAACGTTTGGACATGACTTTCCAGGTCCAGATATGTCGTGGAAGGTACCCTGGGTTTCACAGAAATTATTCCATTTGCATACAGTGTCTTTCAAAAGGTTTAGGGAAAAAAGAATAGGGTTTGGCTTTAGAATGTTATGGGACACTTACACTACCCTTATGTGTGAAAGTCCATGTTTGTTTGACCCGTTCACCACTCTTACCGCCCGCCCCACTTTGGACTTTCGCCACCTTAACTTTAGTTCTTGTCCCGCCATGATTCCCTCTGATGCTGCCAGGCACCATAAAACGTTAATGGCAACCAACCCCGGATCACGCCAGTGTTAAAGACGACTTTTATGGTCGCAAGTCACTGCCCAAATGCCAGATTTCGACGGCTTTGGAGTGAGACAGGGTTGTTTTAAGCAACCTGTTGTCACTTTTCCAGCAGCTTTTGTGCTTCTAAACATAGGATCTTCTCAGCCAAAATATGATTTTTTTTAACCATGACCAAATGGTTTTTGTGCTTTAACACAGCATTTCAGTGGAAGTTTCAGTGTATCTGCTACATAATAATGCACAAATTCAATGTTTGCCAAGAGGAGTGGTCAGGTGGTTTCTGCGTCTATGGTCATGTGAGTTCAAATTCTTCAAGTTGTGTGTCATTCATCCTGAAAATGAACTGGAAAACCACAAAATGAGGAAATAAACCTTTCACAATATACTGTAGTAAGCATGTGTTTTCTTAATACGACGACTAAAGCCAATGTGACAGTTTTGTATGTGTTTAGTATGCATCCTCTGCAGCATCTCATCCTTCACATGAAGGATCTCAACCTCAGAGGCCCTTTGAGGAAAGAACTGGTTGGAACTTTTAACAGTAAAGTGCTTGACTGCTTAATGGCTTTTGATATGCTTTTTTCTCCTCAGTGCCTGAACTTTTCCTTTCTTCCACCATTGTTTTCATCTTCAAAAGCACCTTAAGATTTTCTGGACTTAACATGCGGAAACTGACTGAGCCCTTTGCATTGCATTTTAAGCGTTCAGAAGACGTCTGTTCCTTTTCATGTCTGTTCCTTTTCATGTCTGAGTCCATAATTACCATGACTACTGGCTGTGTAATTCACTTATCGGCAATTGTGCATGTAGCTGTTAAACCATTTAATTCGGTCATAGACAGCATATGACACATATACATACGGTGGGTTTTGAAAACACATTACGTTGGTAATGTTGAAAATTGACTCTAAGCTACTTCTCTTGACTGTCTCTGATGGAGCAAACCTCAGGCATACAAAAACATTTGTATGTGCAATATGTCTGCAGATGATTATTTTCGTCTTAAGTATTGTGTTTTTTAATTAATGACTGTGTTTTTAAAGAATGCTGACATTTTGCATGAAGAGTACAAACCACTGAGGGGATCAGGCGATGCTAGCAAATTAGGAATCAAATTAAGAAAGTGGTTAAAATGTGTAAATGTAATGTTTTCACCACACATTTTTTTTTAATTTACTATACTTTTCAATGTTATTGGCCTCAATAGTCCGTGTATATTTTGCAGTGGTGGAAGTGGAGGAAGTATTGAGTTCCTTTACTTAAGTGAAAGTACTAATACGACACTGGAAATATCTATAATATAATATGTTACAAGTAAAAGTCCTGCATTGAAAATGTTATTGAAGTAAAAGTAAGTAAGTATAATAAGGAAAATATAATCCAAGTGTTTAAAGTAAAAGTACCCAATGCAGGGAATCTAAAAATAAAAACAACATGCTCCTATTGGAGATTCATTTTTTGTTTGTTTTCTGCGACTTAGTGACCAATAAAATCTTGCCGTCTAATGACCTTTCTGGTCGACTAACGTTTGCTCAACTATTAGGGGCCCAACTTAAATTTGTGTCAGAACAGTTGCCAATTAATTTTCTGTCAATTGACTAATTGATTAATTGACTGTACTTGTATAAACTGTTGGTTAGTCAACAATAACAAAACATCATATTCTATAAAGTCTTCTTATGTTTTTTATGCAAAACTCAATTCATACAGTAACTACTGACAAAAGATTTCAGATAAAGTAAATCAAATATAAAGTACAACATTCCTCTCTGAAATAAAGTGGAGTATAAAGTGGCATGAAAAGACTCAGCAAAGTACAAGTACCTCAAATTTGTACTTCGGTACAGAACTTGAGTAAATGTATTTAGTTACACTCCAACACTGGTATTTTGCTAATTACCTGCTACCATGATCAGATTGAAGCAAAGAGGCTATTTTTGCTGCTATTCTCTTTGGTTCAGGTCTTTGAAAGCACATTTCCTCCGTAAAAACAGATCCGTGTACAGTCCAGCTATCAAAGATTGTACCTGCAAATGTTTAATGAAGTATGATATTATCATGTTCTGATAGGATGTGTTGGGATTAATAAATTAGCTGCTGAAAATGTTTAATAACACATTTTTTAAACACACACACACACACACACACACACACACACACACACACACACAAGATAGATTCAGACAGACAGCAGTGAAAAATATTTTCTGCAACTAAGGGTAAGAAAGTTGATATGAGATGCACTGACAATATTTCTGTCACACTGAGACTGCTAATTAAAAGGTCTCAGGCTTCGTGTTCCCAGGGTGTGGTGGCGGCAATATGAGTGCAATCTATTGCACCATTCTCTTTCTGCAACTTGACTGCACTCAATGTGTAAATTTCATTTACTGTTGACTTTACAGTCAAATAATAAAGGAGCTGCCTTCTATTGTCGGCGAGAGCAGTTTGCCTTAAACTTCTTAAATCATTTTTTGTGTTTGTTAGTTCCAAAAGACCTCAGCAACAAAGTAGATTAAGAATGTATGCAGCCTAGTGTTACTTTTGTGTTCGACTGTCAAAGGTTAGTTCACAGACTATGTACGAAGACTGGAAAGAAAAATATTGTTTTGATTTTAAAAAATAAAAAAATAAAAAACTGTATTTGATTGTAACGTGCAAAAGTCTGCGTATTTTTCCAAAATATCTGTAGTAGAGAGAGCAAAGGAGTCACAAGCAATAATGTGCAAAGAGCTTCTGGCATTATTTTACATGGAAGTCGACTACATCAGCTATTTTATGTTTTAATATTAATATATGTATCTCACTGACAATGTTAACTTTGGCATTGCATATTTCCATAAACTCCATCCACCCACATGAGACCTGACAGTCAAATAAATAATCTGTTTCAGAGCTGGGCTTTTGATTTCAGACTGTGATTGAGGATATGAGTGGGAGCTTTGCATGGCGTGCAGATCTCCCGAGAGTTTCATCTGTATGCACGCTGCACGCCTCTTTATGTTAATTCCTTACACTGGAATTCTAATAACCTCAATATCTCAGGCACTTCATTCACATTTGTTCGAGCTGTGTCCAGCAACATAGTGATTTTATTCGACATGAAGAAACATATTTATTGGCTCTGTCTCTATGCTTTGTTTTCATCTTTCATCTTTCCCCTGGAATTGTACCTGTCTATGTTCATTTGTATGTCAGGATAGTCAGCTACTGCTACAACATGGAAGGCACCACCACTGTCAGCATGGATAAAACACGACCTTGCAGACCACGGACATGGAACAATAGCAACAATAACGGGAAAGGTCCATGGACAGTTGTAGGACAAACTGGACTGTTGTGCTGTCTATCTACTCAAAAAAGAAGTCAGTCTGTGAACTGTGATGGATGATGATGATGATGATGATGATGATGATGATGATGATGATGATGATGATGATGAGTGTCCACAAAATGCCCACATTTAGTGCCTAGAAAGCCGCTGGAAAAACAATGAATGGTCACTACAAACACCCACATTTGGTGCCTAAAAAGCTATTGGAAAAACAGTGACAAGTCGCTACAAAAACACCCACATTTAGCACCTGAAAAGTTGCTGGAAAAACAATGAGTGGTCACTACAAACACCCACATTTGGTGCCTAAAAAGCAGCTGGAAAAACAGCAATGTATTGCTACAAAACATACATTTGATGCATAAAAAGCTACTGGAAAAAACAACAAGAGGGCTCTACAAACCATTTATGTTTGGTACCTAAAAATCCATTGGAAAAACAGTGACATGTCGCTACAAAACATCCACATCTAGCATCTGAAAAGTTGCTGGAAAGACAGTAATGAGTTGCTACTAAATACCCACACTTAGTGCCTGAAAAACAGCTGGAAAAACAAAAACTGGTCACTACAAAACACCCAAATTTAGTGCATGAAAAACAACGAGAAAAACAGCAATGGGTTGCTACAAAACATACATTTGATGCATAAAAAGTTGCTGGAAAAACGACTTATGTTTGGTACCTAAAAAGTCGCTGGAAAAAGAGTGACAAGTCACAACAAAACACCCACATTTGTTGCCTAAAATAGCCACCAGTTGTGTTGTTCGTAAGTTTCAAACAGCAGTCTGCAGTGGTCTACAGCTTGGCAGGTGTCTGGCCTGGGTTGCATGCCATCCATGTTGATATTATATGTATGAAATGTGCAAACATAATGTATTTGTGGTTTGCAAAAATGTATAATGTCAACATTTTTCTCTGTGGGCTGGGAAAGCAGTCTGAGCTGTGTTTAACTGACATGGTGATTAAGAACTTCATTCAAATAAACACAAGAAGTTTGTGCTCTAGAAAAGGATCAACACTCAGTGAATAATCTCCTAAACCCTATGATACACTATTATGGCAAGGCTTAACTATACAGACCAGTGAGCAGTGATAACTAACATGTCTTTGGGGTCATCGGGTGGGAACCTCCTTTCACCAGTGTTTCATCTAGTTGGTCCCACGACACCTCCAGGAGGCTAGACAGTGAACTCTGGCGTCCCAGAGACACTCCCCTAATGCCAGGTCTCACTGCTCCACACACTGACCACACAACCTCCTTTACCTTACCTATACTACCACACAGGAGGTAGACCCAGGGAAGGAAACCTTGTTAGGCTATCTCCCTCCCCCGCCGGGTTAGGCAGTACAGTCTACCTCCCCACCTGCTGCATGGCCTCAAACAAAATGAATTCAACTAGGCCACTCCCACACTTAAATAACCTTCACTCTAATTCACACACTACATAACATAACTACACTATAAGTTAAAGCTAGAGGAGATAAATGAACTCACAGGATCAGCAAACACACTCACCTTGCAGCATGGCCTCAAGCAAAAGGGATTCAAATAGGCCACTCCCACACTTAAATAGCCTTCCTCTTCCTGAATTTCCTCCTGACAGGAAGTGGATCTCTCCACCAGATCTCAAGGAGTTATGTGCCCTGCTTAGTAGTTCCCCCTGCTGGCCCCCAACTAACATTATTCCTTCTGTAGTAAATGAACTTGCTGGTTCTCATGGCTTCATCTGACATTTCCTTCACTGTCTTCTTCAAACTCTGTCCCCGCACTCCGAGTTCCCCCAGGAGCGAGATAGCTGATCTTGCTATAAATCCCCTACACCCCACTTCCACTGGACAAATCCTAGTCTTCCAGCCTCGCTGCTCAGCTTCTGCTCCTAAATCTGCATATCTAAGCTTTTTCCTTTCATAAGCTTCTTCCACTGAGTCTTCGAAGGGAACTGTCAGTTCAATGAAATAAACTATCCGTTGACTCAATGACCACAACACTATGTCAGGCCTCTGCTTAGTACAAACTATTTCCTGGGGAACAACAAGCTTTCCTCCTAAATCTACCTGCATTTCCCAATCACAAGCACCTACTAGGCGGCCACACCCCTGCCTCCTTACTAACTTATCCCTTCTGTATTTCTCTCCCTCACGGACAAACTGAATTGCTAAATTCCTATCTTTATAACCTTCTGAATTGACCTCTCTTCGTTTCCCTTCGATTCCTGCAGCTAAACATTTCAACACCTGGTTATGTCGCCATGTATATCGGCCTTGTGACAAACTAACCTTACAGCCTGACAAAATATGCTTTAAGGTTGCCGTACCTGAACGCAATGGGCATGATGGGTCCTCATTTACCCACAGTTTTAGGTTCTGGGGAGTTGGTAGCACATCATATGTAGCCCCTACCAGGAATTTAATACTATTCTCCTCCATACTCCACAGGTCCCTCCAACTGAGCTTCCTCTTCTCTACACTTTCCCAATTCAACCACTGTCCCTGTTTAGTCTGGGCCACTACCTTTGCACCCCTTACTATCTCCTCCTGTTTATGTATCTGTTCCACAACCAGCTTTTTATCTTTGGGACCTGCTGTATTCCAAACCGGTTTGCCTGAGCCAAGCCCCAGGCCTCCCCGGCCAAACTGAACATTACCTACGATCTGCATGCCTAAGAGCTGCCTCTTCCTGCTGAACTGCCGTTCTTGGGTTCCACTTCCTCCCTTGGTTGGATTTGGAACCACACTCCTAACTACTACGTCCTTACTCCCAGACAACAAAAGCTCTGTCCTGACCTTAGTACATTTAAATTCCTCTGTCAAACTAGATACTGGCAGTTGAAGTATCCCTTTTCCATACAATGCAACACTACTTAGGCACCTAGGAGCGCCCAACCACTTCCTAATATAGGAGCTAACCGACCTTTCAACTCTCTCCACAACAGATATTGGGATTTCATAAACTGACAATGGCCACATTAACCTAGGATATAGTCCAAATTGTAAACACCACAACTTCAATTTTCCTGGAAGCTCTGATTTATCTATTCTAGCCAATCCTTCAGCCACCTCTTTTCTAAATGTCACCACCTGTTCCTTATCATTCAACTCTACATTGTACCACCTACCTAAACTCTTCACTGACTTTTCCCTAATTGTTGGGATGTCCTCATCATCTATGACAAACTTCCTATCACTTAACTTCCCTCTACATATCGAGATGCTTCTAGATTTACTAGGCTTGATCTTCATGCTGGCCCACTTCAGGTTCTTATTTACCTTCTCTAGTAGCCTCTTTGTACATGGCATTGTTGTGGTCACCAGTGTCATGTCATCCATGTAAGCCCTAACTGGTGGAAGATGCAACCCGTTCTGCCGTCTCTCACCACCTGCCACCCACTTAGAAGCCCTGATGATTACTTCCATCGCCATAGTAAATGCTAATGGAGAAATTGTACACCCTGCCATGATGCCTATTTCTAGCCTCTGCCAACCTGTTGTGAAATCTGCCGTACTTAGACACAACCTAATATCCTGAAAGTATGCTTTCACTAAGTTAACAACTACCTGTGGCACTCTGAAGTAATCAAACGCACTCCAAATTAGGCTGTGGGGTACTGAACCAAACACATTTGCCAGATCTAAGAATACTACATGTAGGTCCCTTTTGTTAATCTTCGCTGCCTGAATCTGGTGCCAGATCATGCTAGTGTGCTCTAAACACCCTGAAAAACCTGGTATTCCTGCCTTCTGCACCATGGTATCAATTAATCTATTCCTTTCTAAGTAGCTAGCTAATCTCTGCGCAACTACACTGAAGAAAATCTTCCCCTCCACATTCAAGAGGGAAATCATCCGGAACTGGCTAATGTCCACAGACTCCTTCTCCTTAGGAATGAGGACACCTCCTGCTCTACGCCATGCTCTTGGTATAACTTGTTTTTCCCAAACTATTCTTAGCTGTTTCCACAAAAATTTAAGTGTATCAGGCGCACTTTTGTAAACCCGGTAGGGGACTCCATTAGGCCCTGGGGCCGAGGAAGCCTTTGCACGCCTGACCACCTCCTGAACTTTATCGTTTCCTCAAAAATTAATTACTACAGACATGTTGGACCATTCATGTGGAATATTTCAATTAGTTTACCTTGTGTCCGGTGATTTATGTGCAGTAATAAGTGTGCAGTGAGCCACTTATTACTGCAACAAAGGACTGTGTGATACTGTGAGCAAAGAGCACGATGCTAAACAGAGCAGCGTGTTGCATTATCCTGTACTTATCTTATAAAGAGAAGCATTAATCACACAGATGACAAGAGCGTTTTCTATTTCAAACAATATTTCAATATTTAATATTTCATGATAGTCTCATTGCAACTTTTACTCTAAAAGCCATATACTTCACACACACAGAAGTGTTTTTGTTTCCCTCAAGGATGTGATATTCTCATTTGTTATTCTCTGTATTTAGAGCTCTTCAAAACACATCAACAGGGTTAAGCAAATGGAAAAAATAAAGCCAGTGGGAAATTGGTGGTGTCATGAGCGCGCGCACACACACACACACACAAAGACACCACATATTAGTGCTGTAGATTTTCAAGGTTTCCAGCAGGTTCTTCAAACTCTCAGGAGGCAACGCTTGCCTGAAAAAAGTCACATACAGCATGGATACAGTCATATCATGTGTATGCGTGCCACAAATCATTACTAAGCAGTAACACCAAAGTGAGCTGTGTGAGTCACATTTAATTATCAGACTTCATTTAGAAAAAAAAAATCAGAGTTACTGGTTAATCATGTCTTATAGTAATCAATATTTTGTTGAAATTAATTCACTGTTATCTTAATGTAGGTGGTACGGTTGCCTGAAGATGGCCAACTTTTGTTATAACCTTTTTGTATTAATTTTTAAGGAGAGATTGTTGTAGAATCCTCTATTTTAGATCACTCTCTCAAACATATTACAAAGACATTAAAACAGTATTCAGATTTTATTTGTATTATTAAATTGTCATCTCAAGTATTCTGTCTGTTCTGTGAAACTTCAACCGTGAAACCACCAAGAGAGATCATGAGAATCTTCCCCGCAACCAAAGAAACTCAGTGATTCTCAACAGCCACTCAGACAGCAATAACGATAATACCCAGAGAAGGCAGATGAGCGCCAAGCCGAGCCATTTTACCGGAATACCTTTCTCTCAGCAGCTCACTGTGTGCATTCCTGACCACTGGCAGGCATAATAAAACAACGCACACAGCTCTAGGAGCTAATTATGCCGACGCTGTTAATCTGTCTGGCTGCCTGTCTGTGTTGGATTGTCTTGTTTGTTTGGACTTGTGCTGTCTGCCCTTTGGCTTTGGCCTTGGCATTGATCTGAATCGCAAAAGGAAAATAAATAAATAGATAAATAAAACATTCGAGGATTTCATGAGGCCTACTGAGAGAGAGAAAGAGCAAGGGATCATACTGTGGTGAAAACAATGGGTTTCTTTGGTACTCGTTCATTGCCATGCAGTCCTACAGGGCAACAAGAAAACTCCAAAACCCAATCTGAAAATGCAAGAATGATGGTTACGGTATTGTAACCTTTGTTCTACTTGCACAGGCAGAGCCTTCTACCAAACTCTTCGGGAAATACTCCTCTAATCACAAGCAAACCAACATTTAGCCACATGGTTGTTATAAAAAAAAATGACCACATCAAATTCAGAATGGGATTTTGAGTTTTATACGTCACCTTCGAGAAGATCTGTGATAACTGGTGAGTTTTTTATTCATTGCCATCATTATCATCACCTTCTGATTTGTCCAGTACTTTGCTTTCAACCAAACATATACTAATGATGACAGTACCTTTAGCCTTAGTTATTCTTTTTGTTTAGGGCAAATTAGCAAATGTTAACATTCTAACAAAGTAAACTAAGATGATGAACATGGGAAGCATTGAACCTGCAGAACATCAGCATGTTAACATTGTCTTTCTGAGTATGTTAGTAAACTGTAGTTAGCTCAAAGCATCATTGTACTTGAGTAGAGCCTTACTGAGCTGCTAGCATGGCTACAGTGGGCTTTAGACTTATAACCAGACTGAGAGTAGGAGGATCTGTGATGATCTGGAGAACTCAAGGATGAGGCCGATCATGGCTACATGCAGAAGCTATGTGATGAAGTGTACAGAGAGAGACACAGCTTATATAGGATGGTGGTGGCAAGTATACTGTTACCTAAAATGTTGCTCTGCCTAATTTAACTTGGCCTTGGGCCAACTAAAATTAGTCTAACTTGTCCATGACAGCTGTCATAGCCGCACATGATCCTCAGGGGCCTTGACCTAGTATCCACTGGTCAGGGGAGGTGAAAAAATACATACTAACACCAGACCCAAATGGAATCTGCGGATTTTTTAATTGTTCTCAGCGGTGATCACAATGAAAATCTGCGGATTTCGATGGAATGTTTATTTTTATTTATTTATTTATTTATTTATGTTGCTCGAAATGTGAAAGACAACATTCATTTATCATAACAATTGTTTCTGAACAAAAATAACCTCACACAATACATTAAAACCTAAATTTATCTCAAGCAGGCTAAAATAACTACTTAGTGGATTTTAGTTGAAACTTTGAATCAGAAATTTTATTTAATTATGAATACTTCAAGAAAAAAATTAAACACAAAACCGATTTACATCGGTAAAACTTATTTTTGAGATTCCTTCTCACTACATCACTAACTTAGATTTTAATGCTGACAAAATACAACACAAAATTGTCAAACACATGTACAAGGACGCTGATGAGACAATGACAGCATTCTGAGTTTTACAAGCAAGATGACTGCATGACAGCTCACCAAAAGTTTAGCCAAAACATTATGAGAAATCTAAACAAACGTAGCTAAAAAACAATGATGATAACCAATAAAATATTACCATTTGTGCAACCCAGTCCCACTCCGAAGTCATGCAGATTTGATGCTTGGGCAGTGACATGCAGCCTCAGACGCCGTCCTTTAATGTTGGCATGATATGGGGCCGGTCGCAGTTATAGTTTAACGGCACTCGGCAGCGTCAGGGGGAAATGCCGAAGACGAAAATTAAGAAGCTGAAGGTCCAAGTGGGGCGGGCGGGAGAGGTGGTGGATTGGTCCAACAAACACGGACTTTCACCCAGGAGAATAGTGTTTGTGTCCCTTAAGATGATAAAGCCAAACCCTGTTCTATTTTCTAGACCCAACCTCGTGGTTTTCTTGCCTAAATCTGACCACCTGTGTTAGTTGTTGAAGGAGAGAAAATGTTGATTCATGGTGTTGTACCGACATAGTAAAGAGTCTGTATGTAGCTGG
The DNA here is from genome assembly GCA_026686955.1 of Epinephelus cyanopodus. Taxonomy (NCBI): domain Eukaryota; kingdom Metazoa; phylum Chordata; class Actinopteri; order Perciformes; family Serranidae; genus Epinephelus; species Epinephelus cyanopodus. Next base: position 6,986,555 of record CM048916.1, on the reverse strand, counting down.
TAAATTTCCTGTGAAAACGAAGTGTGTTTTGAAAGAAGACTTGACACTATGTCCCTGAACATCAACAACCAACGCACCCAGGGTACGTCGTGCCTGGATGTGGAAAGCACACGACCAAATGTTGATATGTGACAAGGTGAGAGTGAGAATGTGTTAGTATGTGCAAATTTTATCTTCTTTTCTTTTTGTACTTTCTTTGTAAGGCTTTTATCTTTAAATGTTCTGTTACTCTGATACTCTCCATATACAATCCACTCCACCATTTGGTTGGGATGGTGAGCATTTTGGTGCCCCCACAGTAGGTGGTGCCTTAAGCGGATGCCTTTGTTAGCTATAACAAGATCCGCCAATGGCATCAGCCACACCATGGCCTTCAGTGTACGCTCAACAGAGCATGAACATGTAACCGCTGTTAATCCTTTAATAAAGATGTGTCAATTAAATTTTACGGCCCAGGCTCAAAATAGTCCCAAGTGCCCACAGCCATGAAGCTCAAATGGTGATACAAACTGCTGCAGTAAAAGAAAAAGGTCACACAAACTGGCTTTTTAGCAGCGATTCCACATTCAGGTCATTGAAGGCTAGATAACAGCTGTTATTCTATAATATGAGATACTGAACCACATTCACCTGGTGTCCAAAGTGCAATCAGTCTCTGATTAGATGGGTGGAATGAACGCTCTGGGTCCTGATGACCATGATGGAGAATCATTCGTGGTGAACGTGACTAGCAAGTATCTGGTGCCTCTGTGGCAACAACAGTCATCCAAAGGAACATGCTCAAACAAGTTTTAAACGCTCAATCATCGACAAACATGGACCAGCCTACATACGATGTTCACACGGATGAAATATATCACACAATGACTTTTTGTTTGTGGCCTTTATAAATTTAAGTGGAGCTAAATCAAACTAGGGGAGGAAAAAGTCCATCTCAAGGAGACTACATTTACTCATTTTTCTTTCACTCTCTCCGGCTCCCCTCCCTGCCATCCAAGACTGCTGCCAAGGAAATCCAATTAGGAACGTTTCAACATGGCTGACAAACGACTCTTCGCACCAGCTGCCCTTCTTCCTTTGTTGGATTGAGCTCCTATATGGACGGATGGAGGGAGGAATTAAGCAAGAAGCAATTACCTTTCTTCCGCATGTACACGCCTACTCACATATGATCACACACACACACACACACACACACACACACACACACACACACACACAGGTTGGTGCCCACACACAGAAAAATCACACATTTGCACGTTTAAACATATGCAAGCATTCATTCCTGCAATCCGGTATGTAGAGAGACTCAGAAAAGCTGGCCGACGTCCCACACTCTGAGCCACGTACATAAAAACAACACTAACACACTCTCATCCGAACCTTACATGCATGCAATTAAAAACAGCAGGCCGACCGACACAAAGGTATACCTTCAGTAACCATTACCGCGCAATGGCCAGGTGGAAAGCCCATTATCTCCACATGACCAGTTCTTTTTTTCAGCATAGATTATTCTTAAGCCTCTGCAGCAGCCAGGAGCTGTCGTTTAGACACACCCAAACACACGCACAAACACTGCCCACGCATCTCAGACTTGTACCCTGATTAGTTTCCATGTAATGTTTGTGTCCTTCTCTGCTATGTGTGACTCACTGCTTTACAAGAGTGAATCGAGAGACACTTTCATGGCCTCGTATCACACGACTCTCTCTCTTCGCAGAGAGATCGATAGACTCTTCATAAAGAGACAATGATCTCAAATACAGATATGAGGGCGAGACAGCGCATCAGAAAAAGGGCTCCGAGACATGTCTGAGTTAGCAAGGTAGAGGGGTCAAGGCTTGTTTTTCATGAAATTTACAATTTTAAAACAGGAGTATAAAATGCTCTGTCAAGGCAACGCATTCACACTTTCACCTTGTTACATATCTACATTTGGTCGTGGACTTTCTATGTCCAGATATGACGTGCAAGGTACCACAGGTGCATTGGTTGTCGATGTTCTGTGACACCATGTCAGCTTCTGCCTGTTACATGCATTGTCTTCTTTCCAAATACACCTCCCCTTTCATACTCCGTGAATAGACTTTTTTTTTCCTTCAACAACAAAAGCACGTGGTTGGGTTCAGGAAAAAAGAACAAGGCTTTGCTTTATAATTTTACGGGACAAGAACATTGCTTTCCCTTATGCTGCTGTGTTTGTCCCTGACACCAAGTGCCGTTAAACTAACAGCGACAGGCTGGGAACATGCCGATGTTAAAGGACGGCTTTTTTCATCTGTGTCAAATGCCACAAGTCACTGCCCAAGTGCCGCATTTCGACAACTTTGGAGTGAGACCAGGTTAATCAAGGCTTGACACTACACATCAAAACCAAATCCAGCTGTGGAGCATTGTTACAGGATACACCACATCAATTAAGGCGACAGACACTGACACTGATGGCCCAACACTGACTGATGGCACACTACCAGTTTGGTGTGTCAGGTCCTTCTGGCTCCTACTGGCTAACTCAACACCACCACTCACTGTGCTCATACTGTGGTTACTGCTGATATTTGGGATGGCGTTGTTGCAAAAGCGTAGCACCCATCCTCTGATTATCCGCCGTTAGCTCTGTCAGCACTGTTAGCTGCTAAGTGCCAGCTATGCAACCTCCATGTTGAGAGCCGTGTGCAAACAACCTCCGAATCATAAGCCCCTTTTACACTGCCAGATTTTCCGCAAATGTTGTGAGCAAGCGTTTAGACACACAGGGCCGGATTGGCGAGTTGATCCGAGGTGCCCAATTTTCTGCCTCGTAAGGTAGATTGGCAAAACCCTTGAAGTTTAAAAAGACAGAGGCGGCCTTCCGCAATGGGAGGGGCTACTGATGATGCCGCATGTGCGACCTACTGGCGGTGGATAAACAGGAAACAGCTGATAGCAGGAATTAGCGAGCAGCTAGTAGAAAGAGGGAAACGCAAACCTGACAGACACATTCTGTATAAACAAAAGTAGGTAGGCGGCCTTTTGCTGCACTCCCCGATTTTGTTTTTATACTGCCAATGCTGAAAGAAGACTGACTGGGCTTTCCTGCAAATTTGCACAATACCTCTAAAAGGGCTACAGATACACTCTGAATATAGTATAGAGGTCCTCTGACAACATGTAATACCTGCCTGTGTATTATTTTTAAGAAGTCTTCTGGGAATAGAGCAATATGGTGCAAGCTAGTGGAAATATTACTACAGTAAATGTCACCATGTCACATACAGACATCACACATAGGCTGCACACAAGGAAAAACTCTCCTCTCCTCCAAAGAAAATGTGATGTGGAACTTTTTCAAAAAAAAAAGGAAAGCTGTTACTATTTCAGGCCGACGTGCTTTCAGAATGACTGACAGCAGACTGCTGCAGCTGCCGCCCGGCAACAGCTCCGACAGCAGCAGCATAGAAGGTGTGAGTATATCCAAATTGTTCTTAAATTAAAAAAAAAAAAAAATGTGCATTTTGGCAAAATGTAGGTTTCATCATTAGTTTCCAATAGTGAGCCAGTGGCGTTGCTGAGCTGATGCCATGTAGGATTTGAGGTTGGTGGAATCAAGGATGGAGACAGTTGCTGATCCTAATGGCATCACTGAAGGAAAATAAGCTTTAGTGATTGTTTAAAAACTGATCATAAATAAGTTTGTATCACAATATGCCAGCATAAATGAGCTAAATCCTTTATTATAGGGGCACAAAGAGGTAAGCAAAGGTCAGATAATCATAAATAATGAGATACTATATAACTACTCAGTATGACGTACCACTTTACTTTAGAGGGCACAAAAAGGTTAACTAATGATTAAGTAATGTTTAATTAATGGACTGTTATGTTTGTTCTGCTGAGTGGCTGCTTCATAGTAAATCAGAAATGAAAGTGTTATTCATATTCACAGATATTTATGAATTAATCAGTACCTGTGATTCATTAATATAGTATGTCCCAGTCTGTTCTGTAACTCGTCGTTATCTATGACATATGCCTCCATTCTGAGTTTTTCCAGGCACTTCTCATAAGGGATTTATTAATTATCAGGTTGTTCCTCACTCCTTCGTCAGCACCCACTCACAAATTGTAAAGTCTTAGCTTTATTTAATAAGAACTATAGGTCGTCTATCATCACTGGTGAGCCGGATAGTGAAGGTTAACATCTATCACTGACAGCAATTCTCCTCAGAAATAATTAAAATGTCTAACGCTCTCTTTTTTTTTTTTTGTATAACACACCCCAGAGAGGTGTGTGCACTTCTCAGCAGGTCTGCACTTTGCACATACACAGTGAAGAAACACAGAAATCCACGGTTCGGGTTTCCTTGTAAACTACCTATTAAATAAAACGAACACAAACTTTAGACACAAACAGAGTTGATCCGGAAGTGCTCTTACAGCAAACACTGAGGAAAAACAAAAACTAAAGAAAGAAGAGAAACACAAAAATCAAATAATAGTAATAAAATAATTATAACTAGTCCATACCCACTGAGTGCACAGTTGTACAGTTTCACGTGGTGTGTGTTTGAGATACAGGCCATAAGAAATCATCATTACCACTGTGCCAAATTTCACAGTGAGGAGAAAAACGTGGAACAGACACACCGACAAAGACAATCACATTATGCACAATCAAAGACTAATCATCAAAAGTGTGTTTTAAGATGACTCTTGAGGAATGCAGTGGTGGGGGACAATCAGACCGTGGGAGGAAGAGAATTCCAGGGTTTTGGGGCAGCGATAGAGAAAGATACAGAAAGTCCTGTCCCCACAACACTTAGTCTTGGATCTCTGGACAGACAGAAGACTTTGGTCAGACGATCTCAGTTCTCTCACAGTGTGAGATGAGTTAAAGGAGCTCTATGATGAAAGACGGAGCTGGGCCATTTAACACTTTATAGACAAACATCAGAGTCTTGAAATGTATTCTGTAGCTAACAAGCAGACAATGTAGGGAGGCAAGAATGAGGATAATGTGCTCCTTCTTTTTTGACCTTGTTAAAACTCTTGCTGCTGTATTTTGGACTAGTTGAAGACGGGATAAACAAGACTGAGTAATACCGAAATATAATGAGTTGCAATAGTCGAGGCGGGAGGAAGTAAAGGCGTGGATGATTTTCTCCAGTTCAGAAGTACAGAGAATGGATCTGAGCTTATGGATGGCACGCAGCTGTGTGAAACTTGATTTTACTGCTTGATTAATTTGTTTGTCAAACTTGAATTCCAAATCAAATATTAAGATTTATAATGTCATGTAACCTGGTTGAGTGCTGTGAAGACAGTTATTGAGCTCAGTTAGTTTGTTGATGGTGATGTTGTGGATGATATTACACCATCATCTAACTTTATGAAATCAGAAGTAACTTCTCTAACTCCACCAGGACACCGACGTCCTCGCTTCCCTCCTCCTCTGTTAAATGGTATCTCCCAGGCGCACTATGTCATCAAACCATGTGATGTTTGGTATTGCTGGATTTTTATTTCAAAAATAGCATAGTTTTTCTTGTGCATTTCGCACCAGAGCAGCCCAAACACACGTAGTCCAAAATCGCCAAGTCATGTCACGACGTGGAAAGTTACAGGATTACTTGCGATCTTATGGGGAGCTGTTAGCAGGCACATAGCTGGTTTATATAGAGTCTCAGTTCTACCACTATTTTTGGTTGCGATACACCGTCTAGAAAGTGGGATCATAACTTTCACATTTCATATGGCTTTATTTGGTGATATTTTAAGGTGTTTCTGTGTCAAAAACATCAGCTATCATATTCACACCTGATTTCGATAAGGTACAATGTTAGAAGCTGGCTGAGTGTTTGATCACTGATAGTACTGTTTTGAAGCCGAGTGACTGACTTGTCTTTTGGATCTTTTCATGAAAAAAAAAAAAACACTGTAGAATAGTCACTTTGAGTATTTCTTCAAATTTGAATCAAATGTTCATTGATAGTGTGCCTACAGCCCCACAGTGTCATTTACCTGCTCAGATGAAGCCACAGACAGTTATCCATCTGAAAAACATTTTTTTATTTTATATTAGGCAAAATCTTCAATTTTTTACTGACTTCAGAGGCCCATTACTCTGTCTTTGTATCACCTAGAGTGTTTCCAACACTTTCACAAGAAACCTCAGAGCTTTCTTTCTGGCAAGACCTCATGCATGCATATAGTCAAAGCGGTTCAGAAGCTACAGTCATTTTAATTTGGGTATGTCATTTGAAGTGCTACAAAATGGGGGTGGGGTGCAATAAATGTCTTTTTACACTATTAAGAGTTCTGAATTAAACTTCATTGATGGCGTTAAATCCCTGTTTCCTTGAAAACAGTTATATATTCCTGGAAATTAATGATTTCAAACATCAAGTGAATCATTCTCACATTTTTAGTAAAGTTCAGCCTGTGAATAGATGATCCCACTTATTCTCTTGTAAAATTATGAATTATTTACCAAAACACAGAATTTGATATCAGTCAATATTATATTGGAAGAACATTCCCTGTGGATTTTTTTTTTAGGTGACTGAGCTCTAAAGAAATTTTTTAAGACAACACAAAGGGCCCTGAACTTTGGATAAATGGCCAATTAGGCTAGTAGTAGTGTCTCAGAGGGACTGTTCTCCTCTTCATTAGCCAAATACTGTTACACCACCGAGTAATATATGCAGTTGAGAAAGTCCTCAAGGATTATTTTCAATGCAGAGGTAAATCAGCGTGAGTATTGACAAAAACGTTTTTGCAGGAACTCCCTCATTACCACCAGAGTTTGCTTACCAACAAATTAGACCTGTAAAGCTTTTATCACAGGACAATAAAAACTGTTGGGTTGATCATTTTAGTAACTGACTGAAATTGCCCCTTCTGCTGTCATTTTTTTTCCTCTCCTCTTTAAAGAAGCGTAGCCGTCACACACACAGCGCCTTTGTGAGGAAACACTGGATTTCCTTTAAAGCAGCTCTCGCAACACTGATGCAATCTTGCAATATTCCATCTGAAAAATACAAACAAACTGTTCTTCCTTCCTGTCATGGTGGCATCTTGGGATGCCTTTGTATGTTCCGCAGACGCGCCGAAATCCATTAATAAATGAGCATGCTGTTTAATATTCCACACTGCAGCTGCGCCTATACAGTGGCATGTCTTGAGCACTTATATCTCCATGCTTATTGCAGCAGTGTTGTCTACTGAATCAAACTACATTCAGTACGAAAAGCTTATCTCTTGATTATTTTTCAAGCGCCATTATTGCCACTGAATTCTGCAGGCTGTAATCTTTCAGCTATTTACTTCAGCATGGGGTTAATGGCTAATGTGCTGGCTAATGGTGGGTGCTATGAGGTTAGGGTATGTTAGCTTTCTCCAGTGACTATAGGGTGCAACGCATGAGATGTTGGTACCACATGCTGCCACTGTAAACGCTGCTTAATTGGGTTGTTTTAATGAGGTGGAAATGTTGCCATAGGTGCCACGTGTGTGGTGTTTATTGAAGTAAAAAGAAAGAGGGGGAGCAATTTGGAGATGAAAAAACATATTTTGCATGTGACATATGATCAAGGGATTCTGCATTAAACATGAATCAAAAAAAGCAAAGTACAGAGGTCTTCTGATAGTCTGAGCCATGTGGGAACTGAAATTAATCTTTCAAGTTGCATTTAGCAAATGTTCCTTATCTTAGACACAGGAGTGCAGCAGCACAATTAGGTGAGCATCAGCAGGAAAGGGGGCCAGATAACACAGGGAGCCACACCGCATCAATCAGGAAATGCAAATCCTTCATCCACACTATCAGTGGTTTAAAATACAATGCTCAAAATCATATGTGCAAGAGATTCTTCCTCTTCTTCTTCCTCTTCTTCTTCCTCTTCTCCTTCTTCTTCAGCACTGCCTGTGTTTACATGCGCAAAATATTCTGGCTTTTGCTCTTATTCTGGAAAATATTCCTACTAAGCTGTTTACATGGCTGATGAAAAAAATACTCCAGTAATATTACTGTTTACATGCAGATTAGCTCAAGGCAGAGCAGCTGAAATCTGGAGGCAGAAGACAAGAATGAGGCTGGACGTGGTGGGTTATGGTTATGGAGACACACAACAGAGTGTGAACTGATGTCCAAAAGGTACAAAAATACACACACACAAAAAAAAAATAGAAGTTTGCCAAGTTCTCTGCCAGATCGTTCGGTCTCCTCTGCGGTACAAAGTGAGGATATCTGAGCAGGGGTTTTACACTGCGGTGGCCTGATTGTTGATGAGGTTCAGGTGTGCAGGTTCAGCAGCTGCTGGCGCTCAGGAGGATTGGCAGGTGGAGGGAGCCAGAAGGCCACACCCAGCAAACACAGAGGTAGGATTAATTCAAATGTCCACCCTTTGGACATGCAGTCTTGCAGACTTGTGTGACATAGTTACTGTCATCATGTAAAGTCTGCGAGGGCAGAGACCGCAAACGGCTGATAACAGCTTCAACAATCACTTCATATTTGTCATATAAGTTGATGAACAGTGCCTACATATCAGTTCCTGCAGATAACAGGATAGAAATCCCATGTGTGGCCTTTTCTGTGACATATCTATATAACAAAAGGCTACACATGTTCAAAAGCAGAAATGTTTTTTAGCCTATCTCACTGCACAGCCTGACAGTAATAGAAATGCCTTTCTATTCCTTCTACAGCCTAGACTTCTACATATCTCTGTATCATGATGTGGTTCAATATTTTCTGACCTACACAATTCAAGTAACATTTTAAAACACATTCATAAATTCTGGCAGTTGAAAAACCCACAATATCATGTCTGTATGGAAATGAATTGTGGGTTACTGAATCAGTGAAGTCTGCACCCCAAGCGGACTCTCTGGAAGTCCTCGTGAGGCCCCTTGTGGGCTGGATGAATTTTAGCTTTGGAAAGCCAAGTCTGCTAGTTTGCAAGGGTGGTGAAGTGCAGACATTTGGATTAAGCTACTGACTGAAAACAGTCATGACCCACTATGAAGGGGAAACAGGAAACACAAGGGAGAGTCAAAGCTGAAACCCGAACACATACTATGGAAAAGTGGCGTGGCTGGAGCTGCATGTCATTTTGCTACTCAGCATCAAGATCGTTTCCTGCTGGTGGCAGATTTGTTGAAACATGCAAACACAGACACCCTCTTTTATTCCTTCAACCACTTTCCTGACCAGTCCCGTTATTAATGTACCACACACCCAGTAATCAGTAGATACACTGTCATCCTCGTGCACAACGCCCCCTTCTCTTTGATAAATGATCAGCTGGAACAATCTCTGTAACCCTGTAACATCGAACACCACCTTAACAGTAAATTATATATTTCAAGAGATTCACTGTAAACATATTAATATCTCTCATAACATAATCCAAGCATGCATTATACTGTCATATCCACGTACTTCATGCTGTAAGCAACCTGTTACATTAATCATTCTATAATTATTCCGGCGCTCTTTGCACTTTGCGCTTTTGTTTACAGCTTTGTTATCTTTATCTGTATGTCTGTTTTGTGTTTGTACATTGACATATGTTTACAGGCACAAAATATTCTGGTTTTTGCCCCTATTCCAAAAAAGACAACATTCCTTCTTAGCTGTTCACTTGGGTGATGAAAATGAATATTGCACTCATTCACATGCAGCCGAGCAAACTCAGATTAATGTGTCCTAACGTTACATTATCTGTTGTAGCCGTTGAACTTATGGCCGAAATGCAAACACAAGAGGAAAACTGGGAATGGTGAAAGGCAGTTTATTGACAAAAACCCAAAGTGTCAAAAACCGCGACCCTGACATCTGTACTGCAGAGGAGACTGAACGATCTGGCAGAGTCTGGATGTCTGAGCTGAGGATTTATGCTGCAGTGGCTTCATTGTTGATGAGGTTCAGGTGTGTCGGTTCAGCAGCTGCTGGCACTCAAGATTGGCAGGAGAAGGAAACCAGGAGGCCACGCCCAGCAAACACACAGAGACAGACCGAAAACAAACAGGGGACACTGAGGAGGGGGAACAGGAAACACAAGGGAGAGGCAAAGCCGAAAACCCAAAAATATGATGTCAAAAGAAGTGGAAGGGCTGAAGCTGATTGTGCCTCTTTGTTTCATACGGTCAAATCTTGCTATCTTGGCGTTGGTAGAGTGAAAAAGACACTAAGATCTGGATGGTGATGCGGAGCAGGATTCATGGTGAAAAGGACTGACTGGACAGTTGGCTGTGGTGAAAACAGGCAGGTTGTTCTCATGCACCGTTCTTATGTATACCAATGAAACGACAGGTCCACCCTGTTCACCTCCAGCCTCCGTATCCAGAGTCCAGGAAAAGCTTAACAATGGCTCATCCCTCTACTCATCCAGATCATCAGCACTTCTTCATCTTCCTCTCATCTCGTCTTCACCACCTCTACCACCATCAGCGTCTAGACCCCGGGGGGTTCTCTGTTTGACAATGGATTCATCTCCCTCCTTCAATATTACCATCTCTTCAGGTTCTAATCACCAAAGACTTCACATGTTTCATTCTTATGTAAATAACTATTCTTTTTGCTATAAAAACAAGTTTCTCCTGATTGGAATATATTTGCATTGTTTTCAGCGCTGTGTCACTTGGATGCCTGCTGCTTACGGTCTGGCAGGTGGTGGACACCTTTTGATAAAGCCCCAAGCTTTGTGGAGGTACACGCCCATAAGCATTGTGAACCAGGCTGTCCTAATAAACTGTTACGAAAAGTAATGCGCCCAAATTCGTACATATCTCACGTTATCATTGACTAGTATTTAACTATTAACTGTCACTTTCTACCTATGCCGATCCCTTTGATGATGATGATGATGATGATGATGATGATGATGATGATGATGATGATGATGATGATTATTGAGAGGGATTTTCTCTGTATGAGTCTAAACATATACAAAATCCTCCACTGAATACCTTTAAACATTCCTAAACAAAGATATTAAATAAAAAAACAAACAAAAAACAAAACAGGATCTCATCCTCCATTTAAGTGAGCTGAACCCACATATCAGTCTAATAAATTAAGATAAACATCTAATCAATTAATCCACTAATTGTTTTAGCTAAAGTACATACAACATATTAACAAGCCAACAGAAACATAGCAGCAGTAAGCTACACTGCTCTTGACAGACATGGAAAGACTGTCAAGACAATAACAAGACAGAGAAAACAAAAGACAAAGAAAGACAACAATAGAAAGTAGCAGGTAGGAGGAAAGGAAGGATCAAACAGTAATGCACAAAGAAAGAGGAAAAGAGGCATTTTTATGTAAGAAAATGACATAATAGATATGTTCTTGGATCCCCTGGCAGGCTGTAAACAGCAGTGGTTGATTCCATAATGGGCTCCCAGCGTGGCAGGCGGCGGTGTTCGTTTCCCTCCGCAGGCAGGGGAAACAAGTTGAAACGAGGAGAAGACGCTTCTTCATTCGGGAATCCATCATTCTGACGCAAATCCAAACATAATCGTAAGTGCTCGATGTAGGTAACAGCTCAGCCTGCCTCTTAGCTGCTGTCTGAATAATGCAGTACTCAGAGTGACGCATAGTTAGAGCCCCGTGCACGATCCACACATGCACGCGCATGCATAAATGGATAATAACTCTGACCAAGACTGATTTCATTTTAACACATTTTCTCTGTCCCGTTCCTTCTCTGTTGCGCGCACACACACACACACACACACACACACACACACACACACACACACACACACACACACACACACACACACACACACCTCCCTTGTGTTTGAAAGATGTGAAATCCCGGTCGAGGTGAGAATTGAATGTTCATTATTGATGAAGAGAACCCTCCCGTAGTCTGTGCGCACACACACACACACACACACACACACACCTACACACACACACACACACACACACACACACACACACACACACACAGCCGAGCACATGGCATCATAGGTGATTTATAACGAGGGAGCCCATCAATAATTGATTCAGGATTTTATTACCTATTCATCCATCACTATTTAGCCACAGTGGATTCACACTCAGGTGACCACTCCCATTATTAGCCTACCAGACACCCAGTAATCAGTAGCTCTACTGTCATCCTCAAACACAACAGCCCCTCCTCTCTGATAAATGTCAGGAACAGTCCATGCAGTATAACCCTGAAACACCTGACATCCACCTTAACAGTAAATGATATGTTTTAACAGTTCAAAGGTCCAGTTTGTAGGATTTAGGGGGATATATTGGCAGAAATGAAAATAATATAATAAGTATGTTTCCTTTAGTTTATAATCACCTGAAAATAAGTCTGGTTTTTATATCTACACAGGAAGCAGGTCCTCTTCCATGGAGACCCACATGTTGCTCCCCATGTTTCTACAGTAGCCCTAAATGGATGAACTAGCTCTAGTTTGAGGCCTTTTTTGGTTTACGTGCCACTGTTTTAAACAACCCCACAGTGAGCAAAACTGGCTTATTTAACATGACGCTGCTTTATTCTGTGTTTTTACTAAATCACCCAGTGTGTTTGTTCTGGAGAGGAAGATATCTCTACCTATAATTTAGCTCCCTGTAAAGACATGCTGAATGTCTTGATCTTAAGCTATCAGAGAGAAAAACCCATCTGCAACATGCTGAGCAGTGTCGGAGAAACACTGATTTGTAATGTGAGACAGCTTTATTCAGTGTTTTTACAAGTTTAAATCATCTAGTGTGTTTTGTTTTGGAGAGAAAAAGACCTTTTCAGATAATTTAGCTCTCTGTAAAAACCTGAACATCTGGGGCCATATTCACAAAGATTCTGACAACACTCTTGGAGAGCTTCTAACTTAGACTAAAAGTTTTGAGTAAGGAGTCCTAGCTTAGGAGTGATTTAGGGAAGTCCTCAAAGCAGCTCTGCTCAGTGTGACACTCTTTTAACAGATGTGATTGGTTGTCGTCACAGACACGCCCCTTTTGTGAGCCTGCAGGGTGTGGACACCCAGTGGAGATGAACTGAACTGCTGACTGTGAAAGTGTTGTCGTTGTTGGTGTGATCGTTCTGCTGTTGGAAGGTTGAGACAGAACACGAAGTCATCACTGCTGCACTGATGTGGTTTTCCAATTTTCCAGATGTCTTAATGTTGTGATCATTTTATTTACATGCTGGTGGAGAGAGTTGAGGCTGTTTTTTCTCGGCCAGCAGCTAAGTTTAAGTGTATTTTAAGATAAGTGACTAAGTTAGTCTACATCAGACTGCAGCTGTCATTTGAGCTTATTAGTAACAATTCACTATCAGCCGGACTAGCGCGCTGCCCTTGTGTAAGACATAACGTTAGTGACGGTGGATGAGAGACTGTGGACGGAGCATATTGAACATCGCTGTCTACATGTTTACATGTTCATGCATACTGAACACGTGTTGATAAAGTACTGGCTTCTTACTCGTTAAGGTTTAATGTCACTGACAGTAACGAGTGTAGCTGCCGTCAACTCGAGTCATTTTCAAGTTATCTTCACTTTGTTTCCACCGCGGCTGCTCAGCTGTTCACCGGTTACCTTGTTGCGTTGGCGTGTGTGTTGATGTGTGTACAGGAGATCAGCGCCAGAACATGAGAAACAATACCGTTGGCACTGATCAATACTACAGTCTTTAATAATTTAGCTCTGGGGCTAATTTAGTCCCGGGTTTCAGTACCCATCCTTAATCAAAACAGAAATGAAGTGAAGCTTGTAGAAATGAAATAAAGCTTGCAGCGGCTGTGCAGAACGCTGCAGAACGTGTGTGTTCCACTGATCAGTGCTCTTCGGCACATCGCCCTGCCCCACAAGAATTATGGGTAATCTGAAAAGTCCTACCCCCCTACTAGGTACTTTTTCCAGGGTATATTTGGGGTTATGGGAAAGTTTTTTTACCCAGTTAATTTCAGTGGAAAGGCACAGAGGTTTTCCAAAATTCCAGGTAATTGATAAAAGTTCCTGTGGTGGAAAAGGAGCTAATGACAAATTTCTGACAATTTCTGTTTTGATCAACATTCTGAGTCCGATTTATACAATTCAAACTGACGTAACGAAATTTGAAAAAAACAAAATTGTAAACGTAAAATGCGTTTTTCTCAACTTTTTGTCCGAAATGTTGTTTTTTTTATGAAAATGCAAAAAAAATTCAAGTGTTAATAAAAAAATAAATGAAAAAGGAGAAAAATATTTTTTTGTGTAAAAACAGAAGGTCTCTTGTTTGGTTACATGTACATACTGTTTACATATTCATAGAACAAATTATGCTGTGGGTCTTGAAAGGTCACACAATATGGATTTAAAAAAATGCCTGCGGTGGCTGGTAACCTAAAAATAATACTCTGGCTGGTGAAGTGTTTTCACTGGTTTAAATCACGGGTTCACTCCGGAGAGGAAAAGACCTTTTCAGATACTTACCCTCTGGTAAAAACCTCCTGGACAGTGAACACACAAGGAATTCTAACTTGGAGTTTATGCTTAGCACATGGGCGAAATTTCATCTGGTTGCAATCTGCAATTTGTCCTGCTAAATGCCACTGTGAATGATACACACTGCTTCTTATGATGCACACTGTAAACTGTGTACGTATATTGAGGTGGATTTAAATTCCTTGTACATGGGCCTCTTACCGTGGCCAATAAGCCTGATTGTGTTTTGAAATACACAAAAGGGACCAGCTGTCAAACACCTTCCTGCTCTCAATTATTTTAACACAACCAGCACCATGGACACTATTTAACATTCCTGTAACTCTTCCCTACTTGGAAAGATGGTGTTGTAAAAAGTTGTATGAATCATGTTTGAATTTTAATTTGCAAGAAAAAAAAAAAATCTAAAAAAAATCTGTTTTTCAACCCACATGTGCTCGAGGGTTATGAGTGGCTGGAGCCTATTTTTTGGCGGGTTGCCAGTGCATCACAGAGCTAATACATCCAGACAACCAATCACATTCACATTCACACCTTCAGGCAGTCTCCAGTCCGCCAAAGTTGCATTTCTTTGGACTGTTTGAAACTGGAGCACTTGGAGGAAACCCCCTAAGACGTGGAGAGATTCATGCAGACTCCACACAGAAAGAATCAGAACCTCTTTGCTAAGAGGTGACAGTTTTGGACAAGTACAATTCCTAATCAGAGTTTCATTGCATGTCATTTGCTTTTGCCAGACTAACTTTTCAATTGGTTATTTTCATAGTATCCACACGTAGCAGTGAAAGTATTGTTGAGGTGAAATGAATGCATGTGGCTGAGTTTGGTGGGTCACTTTGAACCTCACATCGCCAAGTTTTATGTCGAGGATTATGGGTGTTTGTACTCGGCTCACCTCTGTGCCACCTGCACAAGGACGTCCGTTTCCTCATAGAACAGTTTGTTGTGAAACTGCTCCAGACATTTCTGTCCACTGCAAAAACGTTAGTGGGTCAGGGTGTGCTATTTTTAAACCTACATTTATTTTTTTGACTTTCTGACTTTCTACTTTTATTTAATACCCTGTCCCCAGGCCCCTGGGCGCTGATATGCAACGGGCCCCACCGCCTTTCCTACAAAGGAGCAAGACACACAGGCTTTGTGGTGAACAGAAAGCGTTTTGCATGTTGCAAACAATGAGGCGCGTTGCACTGCACCACCAGTTGGTCCAGGAGCTTCGGGCCGATGATAGTCGTTTCCAGGCGTATTTTAGGATGACTCAGGGGCAGTTTGACAACCTGCTGTTGGGCCGTATAGCTCTGGGTATCCAGCAACAGATACCACCAGTTTCTCCTCCATTATTTACCAATTGTAAACTTGTTGTCACCACCACAGAAGGCCTGCCTCTCATCATCAAATTGGACAATTGGAAAAAAAGATGATGTAAAAACAGGTAGCTTGAAGCACTTTTCCGCTCTGAGTCGAAGTTTTGGCAAAAACAACAGGCGCCTTGAGCGCAGAAACATGAGGCCCGTAGCAACACAAAAACCGCCAGCATAAACCTTCATTCTCATTAAAAATCAATTTGCCTCCAGCTGCTAAAACAATTTCTGTGTGGTCGGGGCCTTTGCCTCTTTATTCTTTGTTGTTCTGTGTTCCTTTCTTGATTTCCTGGGTCTTTGTGATTGTTTTGCCAATTTTTGTAGTTATTTTGTGTCGATGTTATCCGTTCTTTTAGCGTTACTTTTTAACATTTTGGTTTAATTCATTATCATCCTGCAGCTTTGTGCTGGAGCTCCACACACACACACACACACACACACACACACACACACACACACACACACACACACACACACACACACACACACACACACACACACACACACACACACACCACTCTCCCATGTGAAAGACTGTTTGTTGGACCCATCCACCACCGATCACACCCACCCTACTCGGACTTTCACTGCGTTTATTGTTGTTCTTGTCTCACTGCGTTTCGCCCTGACCCCTCCGAGCACCGTTAAACTATAATGATGACCAGCCATGGAATCTTGCCGACGTTAAAGTACAGCATTTTTCGTCAGTGTCTGATTTAAAAGGACTTTGGAGTGAGGCCGGGGTTGACGAATCTATGCTCATGACTGTAAGTGCAATGAAACCTTCAGGGGTAAAAAGCCAGTACTTTATCAATACATGTGTTCAGCAAGCAAAAACATGAAAACAGCGCTATATGTTTTACACAAAGACAGCACGCTAGTTCGGCTAGTAACGAATTGTTACAAAAAGCTGCCTGTGTGTAGTCTAAGCATTAATCTCAGTTTGCCACTCACCTTAAAATTGGGTAAATTCCTTTTAAACCAAGCTGCTGGCTGACAAAAAAAACAGCCCCTCCTTTGTCTGTCAGGTCTGATGTTACCTGCACTCAGTAAGTCACACAAGCAGAGAGGGAGCAGGAGGAGTTTTTACGGTTGTAAATATTACTGTTGCTGCTCTAGAAACAACAATTAGTTTTATTTAAAATAATGAATAATCCTGTTCTGAATTTATTCTTTTGAAGTTAATTTATTCTCTAAAAAGCAATTACTTAGAAATGAAAAACAACTGATAAGAGTATCGATAAAGTACCGAAAGGTTAAGGAGAATCAATAAAAATAGTAGTATCGATAAAATCTTAACCTTAAATACTCATCCCTAGTCCTTTTGTGTCTTTTTGTGGTAATTTGCAGTCTCTTCCTGCAGTGACATTTTGCAGATGAAGGCCAGAGGGGCCCCTGATACTTTGGACTCCTGGGCAAGTGTCCGGCCCATTCAGTAATTCATCTATGATTAAGAGCACATGAAGCAACATTAGTATTCACTCCGAGTCATTTCAGGCCACTTGGCAAATGCAGTCACTCCACTTTTCTTGCTTTGAACTCCTGAGGGAAATATATGGCTCCTTACTCACGTGATGCTAACTTTGTCTGTGTGATGGTTGGTGCTGGGCAGGTAGCATAAAGGTTTTGTTTGTTTTTTTTGCTGAAAACAGCTGCCCGCTGTTGCTGAATAAAGCGTTGACAGTGAACCAAAACAGTAAAATTGCAGGCTGGAGAACCAAATTAATGAGCTGAAAGTTCCAATTATAAATCTCCATGAGCCGAGGCTGAAACTGTGGAGTCGTGCAAGAATTTCCTGCGGGTTTGTCACCACAGGCTGTCCCTCGCACATACAAATAGTCACGTGAGCTAATGTCAACATGAAAGTGATTGACACAACAATAAACAATAAGGGTGACCACCAAACAAACCAAAATAACCAAAGTCCTTAAACAAAAGGGCCAAGATGAACAAAAAGAAAGGAAGACATCCAGGATCTGGGGTCTGTCCCATACCCTGAACCACCATAACAACCAAAGCTAACAGAAATAATCCATGACAAGATTCATCAAGACACACATACACACATCAGTCAACGGCACATGAAATACACATCAAAATCAATAGGTGGGCAGCATGAAGCAATTACAGCTTAATCCACTTTTAAAGGGGCAAACTTGGAATTTCAGTCCTTGTTGATTTGGTGGCGCGTGTTTCTGCAAAACAAACTAATGTCATTTCAATGAAGAAGTCAGGCAAACTTGGCCTTTTTCCAGCATTCTGCAAGCAACTGCGATCTGGTTTTACACTGCACACCGTGCACACAGCAGGGCACAGTGAGAGGAGTTGGTTACCTTGCTAAGTTGGAGGTGTGCAGCCTGTTGCCTGCAGCTCTCCATCTAACAGCTCACTGTGGCTGCTCCTGAATGTTTCATTACTACCTTCGATATTTCAAACTGATCCGCTGTCCAAAAATGCTGCAAATGACTGGCACATCCTCACTCCCAGCTTGTCAGATACAGACAGTTGGTCAGTTGCCCTATACGTCAAAATATATGATGCTCCAGGATTTCCCTCAGCATCAGTTTTGAACACAAAGGCGATGCATGTCATTTTACGCTTGCTACATGCATTGCGTTACATCATGTCTTACCTCATAACAGCATTGTTTACGTAGGGCATGTTTGTTGAACTGTTTTCTCCAAAATCCACAGTATTTCAACACTGTTGATGTTTTCACCCTGCATCAGTGACATCAATATATCGATCTAGATCAATGGATTATTACACCCTGAATAGATATTCAATTTCACGCCGTGGCCGACACGTTTGTAATGAGGCAGGGTGAAAGAATTATTTTGACTTGCTTATATGAATAGATAAACCTAAGCTCTAAAGGAGATAAGAATACAAACACACCCCGCTCCAGATGTTCAGCCACTGGTATTATATGACGCCTTTTGTTGTGGTTTGATGTTTTTGCCCACTAGTCATCAAAAACTGCTTTGCTGGATAAGTATGCATCAACCTCACTTTAACGCATTTGACATGCAGCGCAGCATGTCTGTCATTTTCACAATACCCGCTGTAGCATTCTTTACATCCAGCATCTGCTCACACACTCAGATACCAATACATCAAGGAAAATCTTCAGAGAGGAAACCCGTGGCTGAGATTAGTACTCTCCTGTCTGCCTGAGGGCATCACCACAACTCTTCTGTCTCCTGCTGGAGTTGAGAACTGCATTTAGATCAGCAAAACATCTTCCTATATATGCAGAGGACATTATAGATTACTTCAAAGCAGAACGCTATTAGCCAGAATCAGCTGTTTAGCAAATACAATTAAGAGAGAAGTCAGAGGCTCGGGCTGCTGGTGCTGCCTGGCTCACAGCCCAATTTAACTCTGCACAATAATAATTGCCAAAAAGGTTTGTTCGCAGAGATGAGCCATTCAATAAAGGCTTTTAAATTTGTTTGTGACAAGAAGAGGCATCTGGCCTCCAGTCATCCCATCCTAACATCACCTTTATCCTACTTTTTTTTCTATTTAAGTGCTCCTCTCAGTGCTCTGGCAGCATCAATAAAGGCTGCAAACATGTCAGAAAATCCATCATTTTGCTCTGTTATGGCCTTTTCGGAAGATAATCTAAGAACAAGTGATCACAGAATACTTCATGATAACAAGGAATGCCACATCAATCAACTTACAAAGGCCATCCAGGATGTGTACTGTTAAACACTTGAAAGCCAAAGTTGTAGCAAAGAGGTGTTATTTGTATAGATAGACTGTATGAAAAAAAGCACTTTCTCATAAATTGAACAAGGTGTTATTACACTACAATATGATAGTTAGAGGAGCACTGAGGACAGAGGATTGAAAAGAAAGGAAAAAACAAGGCAAGAAAGAGCGAAGAGAGTCTGATATGAGCTGAGAGGGTAAAGATTGAGGCACTGAAGAACTAAGCTGTCAGGTCGGCTCCGAAGGAAACAAAAAGATGAGGCGAAGTGTATGAGATGGAGAAGGAAGGGCTGGAAGAAAACTAATGGAGATGGACATGCTGAGGTCAGAGACGAACAGTTAGACAGAAAAGACGGAGAGGCGGTGAGGAAGGAAAAAAAGGGAGAAGACGTAGGATAGAGCAGAAGAGACAATAAAGCAGAGATGGCAAAAATAAGAAAGAAGAAATGGGAGAATAAAGACCAAAGAAGATGGAGAGACAGCAAAGAAGAGTTCATCAAGGTAAAGAGAATGGCAGACTGAAACATAAAGGTAGAGAGTCACGGAAACAACAGGACAGATGACGCAAGAGGAGAAGAGAGGGAAAGAAGGGGGTATAAAAGGAAACTGAGCATAAAGACGCCATAAAAATCGAGAGGAAGCAAAACTTGGAGAACTGATGGACACAGCAGAAGTCACCAAAGAGAAGTGTACCTCATCCAGACAGCATTAAAAATCATTACAGCGGCAAATACTAAGAATATCAGCCACTGTCATTGTTTTATTTACTGAAGGCCTCGATGCTCTGGGCTGCTGTAACAAGGAATACGAAATCTCCAGGATGTTGAAAAATGAATCAAAGATACTGTAAGTCTGCTAGATGTTCAATACACTGAGCAAGTTTGCAAAGTCTGCTAGATGTTTAATTGACAGAGGATGCACGCAGGCTGCTGGGTTTTTAATGAGTAGCCCAAAGGTGTAGATACAGCAGACGTGGTCGGGTTCAGGTTTGTTCAATGTTCTATACAGACAGGTTAGGTTTTGATATAAGGCCCATCAATTCAATGACAGATTCAAATTATCAGAATCCCAAATATTCCAACTGGGCAAAGCAGATAGCTGCCCACTATGGTTTCTCTTTCACTGTCACATAATGCAGTTTGTATGATATCCTACACATTTGTGCCCCATAAATGATGGTACGTTCTTAACGTACAGATACACAGTTAACATAAAGTTACTGAGATAAGGTTTAGGAAAAGAAACATGGTGAGGACGTACCTTAAAACAACTGAAAGTTCACATGGTTCCAGGTGAAAGTCCATTTTTTGCGACCCATCCAGCACCCAAACTGCAGAGGCAGTATCTCTGCAGTCCACACCAGCGGACATTTTCGGTACTTTGGCCACCGCTGATCCCGCATGACGGATATATGGATCCAAATTTGCTGTAATTGGAACTTAACTGGCACTTAAACTAAATTAGTTTACCTGATTTATTCTTCAGTATGCTCTTAGTTGCCATTTTATGAGGTTCACCTACAACTAATGCAGTCCTGCAATATTCATTAAGCTTAGTGTTCGGTTTTTTAACTGCTCTGGAGAGGTGTTGATTTAACTTTATGATCATTTGTGGACGGAATTTGCGGCGCTGTATCGTACTGCACGGAGAGGAGCTTCTGTTCTTAAGCTGGCGTCATTGAAATATATGGGAAGGAAAAAAATAATAAAAACATTACTGCAGTGGAAAGTGAACATCACACGCACAGTAGGTAATAAATGTAACTTGTAGAACTGATTAACATTACAATCACACTACCTACACTGGAAAACGCTAATTAAACTGCATTGCTTCCTTCAGAGAAACAAGGGAGGGGGAGGAGTGTGAGGGAAGAAAATAGAGATAAAAGGGTCTGACCTCAGAGAGAAGATCTGACAGCTTCTGTGGACAGGCTGGGTTATACACACACACACACACACACACACACACACACACACACACACACACACACACACACCCCGCCGCAAGGCTCCTACATGACATATACCTTCTCATGTCTGCACAAATACTCTCTTATCCATCCTTACGTGGAAATACACGCTCTCTCAGTGACATACACACACACGTGTAAACATTATCACCAACCTCCTGTTTCCATCAGAGAGCAAATTTTACCTTCTTAGCCGTGGCACAAACAGGAATATCATTTTTTTTTTTTCAATTTCATCCCATTTCTTTTGAAATTGAAAGTTTCCTGCTGTGAATGGAGCCGACTCTGCCCCCTGCTTCTCCTCCTGTCTGTCTTTTAGATGATCAGTGATGATAACAGTGACTAAGAAATCCACTGTTTGTGTGTATTCTTCATATTCATCAGCTGACGTTTCCACCGCAACCCATACATACACACGTGTATTCACATAAGGTAGTAAACAGTAATGATCCGCTTTTCCATCTCCTACACGAACCCATATACACACACACACACACACACAAAGCTATCCATTTGTTCCCAGACATAAAAACACACGCCTTCTCCCCTAATGCCTCTCCCTCTTCCTCTCTGTTTCTCAGTCCCATTCACACACATACACACAGATCTGAAGAAAAAGCATCCCTTTGTCAGGATAATAAGAAGTTAATTGGTAGGTTGGTTCCAGCGGGGCTCAGGGCGGGTCGAACAGTCTGCTGCCGAGTCGCTGATACGGCCAAACACCAATTAGGCTTTGTCTGACCCAGAGAGAAAGAGACAGAGAGAGGAGGAGACAATGGATGAAAGTTACAAGTGGGGACCTAAAACGGAGGAGGTTTAAGGTGGGAGTAAAGAAGAGGAGACGGTAAAGGTGAGGTTTTGGTTTATAGCTGACTGTTTCTATCACGACATCACCTCCCTCCTGCCTTTTTTAATAATTTACATTTCCAGCCTAAAATATGTTTGTATAATGAATCAGTGTTAAATTGTGTGAACCATATTTACATGATGGAGAAAGTTTACTACCCGGTGGACGAGGTTTTGTTTTCTCAGTGATGCAAATGTAGGATTTGATTTCTGTCTCCTCGTCCTGCAACCAAATAATCATTTGATTGTAAATGACATGTAATTGCAACTCTTCTCATCGTACAAGGTGAAGCTGGAGCATAATCTACATGATTTGCTTAAGGTGAGTGAAGGTGTTTCATTTAAACTTTGTTTCATCAGATGCCATTAATGTAGTGTCGGTGCTGAGTGTGAAATTTAACATTCAAATATATTTAAAGTACAAGTGGGCATTTATGTGATTATTGCATCATTCAATAGTCATCTGTGTTCTTTCGGATGTTACCACATGGGGGTGGGCGATAACCTTTGACAGGCTGTTATGCTTCGATAGCTATTGCACATTTACATATATGTATTTTTTTGCTTGAGCCCCAGCCATCACGTAGGGTTACATTACCAAAGCTTTACAACAAAATCACTTCATGACATCGGCTCCTGTGTGTGCAGCAAGAAAGAAGAGGAAGAGACGCTGTGCTGCTGCCAGAGGAGCCGCTGACTGAGTTCCCTCTGAGCGGTAAGTCGCTAAAAGAGTCTGAGAAGTCTGGAGCTGTTCGTAAAACTTTCAGGACGCCACAGTTTATTCCACACTACTGAAGCTGCTACTGCTTTTTTGGAACCACTGCGGAGTCGATAATAATTTTATGGGTCCGAAATCTTCATCTTATTTGGAGCCCACCTGGGTAATCCCACCTGTGTGGGAATCCCACAAGGGCCCCACATATGAATGTTGGCTTGGAAGATGTCAACAAGTCGAAATATCGCAATATCACAATATGAATTTTTCATATAGTATTAAAAATGATACCAGTATTATCATGAACAAGATGATGACACACCTATTGCCACATCTTCACAATCCACACTTACTGTCTTTAATGGAACCAAGATTCATTTATCTTTATCATCATATTGATTATAAACACCTCCCTTCAGTCTTCATGTTGTTGTCAATTGATTTCAACAGCAAAATATTTTCAAAGTGAATAGCTCAACATAGGAAGTGTGTATTTTGCTGCAAATATAACAAATGTGACTGTAATACACATAATGATGCACAAAACAAGTGGATTAGGCTGCAAGTTTGGTTTGAGAGGTTTCTGAGGAAGTTTTTGATACTTCTTTAAACTTTTTGAAAGCTTGTCACTATTGATATCTATTGTGACATGAAGTCCAGCTGTCCGCAGTTTCTTGTTTCTATGAAGGATGAAACAACTTCATTTTAAGCAGCCACCTTTCAAGCGTACAGGTGGGAGAGCGTTTGATGCTAAAAAAAAAGACAGGTGTCAGGTTGGCTCTCGCTAAAGGAGTTCCATCGTTGCAGGAAAAAGTTATGCAGGATTCCTGCTGGCCTTGAAAACTATTGACAGAAAAAAGCTAGACTCGTCTTTTTTCACAGGGACACAAAGTGCAGATTTCTTCCCTCAATAAGTGTTACATTTGTGGATAACTAATTCTAACTTGGTGTTGAGCAATCTTTAACTGTGTAGTTGAAGCTGTGCAATCTGCATGAGATACAACAGGAAACAACTTCAGAACTGCTCCGGTGTGATTTTCCAATCTGTCTTCAACAGATTGCAGCTGTCACCAGCACGTCCTATTTTCATTAACTTGTAATAACACTTGCTTGAGAAAAAGTATTCATAATTAAAAATGCATTTTCAATCCACAAATACAGCTACTTCAGAATCGAGTGAATATTTCCTGACGATATGAGCATTTTAACAATGGCAGCACTTTGCAGATGAAAAGAAGTCAAAGCAGGTGTACATTTGGGGCATGAGGAACTTTGTCTTTGTCAGACTTGCTGTTCGTATGTCCCAGTGTATTTTTTTAAAAATTGAAACCAAAACATCCCAGAGCAGAATATTCCCCTGACTTGTCTCTAAACAAAGGCTTCCTTTTCTAGCAGCGAGACTTGTGGAAACTTCCAGCTTGTCCAAGTTTTGAAACATGCCAGGAGTTTTCTTTGTCAGCACAAACGGCTGAAGAGACATCCCGGATGTGTTATTTTCCGGTCTCTTTTGGCCTTTGTCCCAGAGCTAGTTTGATCATATTCTGAACTGGGGCATCTAAAATGTCAGAGGAAAATAAAATAAACTTGCACCTTAAAAAGTGCAGTGGCATAAATCCTGCCTTGTTCCTCAGCATGCAAATAACTCAATACCAGACCGCATTCACGTCTAGACTAAGCACAAAAGATCAATTCAAAGGATCCATGTAAAATCTATGCTGCCTTAGAAAAGCAGAGCACTGAAAGTACAGAAACTTTGAAGATGAAAGAAAAAGTAAAGTTTCCAGGCTGGCCAGGGATGCTGTGCAACAGAGAGTTAGTTTGTCTTGTTGTGTGTTGTAGAGGCAGAGGATGAAAGTGGTGACTGCTAATATGCTAAGCTAGGGTAGTTGACCTATGTATCCCCATATGACTGAATTAAAGAAATAACAGGATGGAGACGAATAACTTTCTTAAGCCTCGCCCTGCTGTTCTCCACACTTCAGCCTCACATATATAGAGAGCTCGATACAGTGATTCAATCTTGTGAAAGTTGCTCAGTGGCGCACAAAGCCAAAATGGTTGAACTGCCGCCTACAAAATTATCTGTGACACTGCTTCCACACTGTGCAGCCCATAGAGCAGGCGCACTAGAGACTTCTGCCAGCAGAGACGGGTAATTCCAATTCAGTGCCTCATTAACTTGAGTGGGGACAAAATGATTCAATTGTGCAGCTCTTCTAGACTTTCCAATTGTTATCGGACCAAATGGATAAAACCCCACTAGTGAAATGAATCACTCTGATGACTCTTTGATGAGCTGTGATGTTTACAGATGTCTCTGTTATTCTATTTTGGGCCGCAGGTCATCGTGTGTTGTAATAACACTGTTTGACCACTATGAGAACTGGCTTTAAAGGTGCACTTCCTGATCGCCCGTTCACAACAACACTTCATTGTTACTGACTGCCATGTCGCTGGACTGAACAGTCAGAAGCAAGGATGACGTGATGATTAGCCTTCACAGTGCAGCAGAGGGTGTTACAAGCCCCTTTTACACTGCCAGATTTTCAGCAAATGTTGGGCCATTTTGCCGGCAAGCTGCGAGCGTTTAGACACACAGAGCCGGATTGGCGAGTTGATCCGAGTTGCCCAACTTTCTACCTCGTAGGGTCGACATATTGGCGGAACCTTTTTGGTTTAAAAAGAAGGAGGCGTCCTTCCAACACGGGAGGGGCTGTTGAACACTTGTGAGAGGAGCTGTTGATGACACCGCACGTGTGACCCACTGTCAGTGGATAAACAGGAAACAGCTGATAGCAGGAATGAGCAGCTAGTAGCAAGAGGGAAACACAAACCTGACAGACACTGTAAAGATGAGCAACTGGGGAGACAAGGAATTGCACGCCCTCTTTGTCCTCGCAAACGAAGAGGCCATTAACCATCAGATGACGGGGACGGTGAAAGACGGGCCAACAGGCCAACTCGCCGATGGACTGACCAGCTGCGGCTTCCCTCCCACGTCACTGTTTACGTCACACGCTGAGCTACATGTTTTGTTACTTGCTCACGCCCCCCATTTCCCCGAAAGAGGCGCATTCTGTATAAACAAAAGTAGGCAGGTGGCATTTTGCTGCACTCCCTGATTTTGTTTTTATACTACCAATGCTGAAAGAAGACTGATTGGGCTTTCCTGCAAATCTGCACTACAGACGAAGAACTTTTAGACGCCCGGAGTGCAATGAATGAACATCATGAGAACGCAAAAAAACTTGCCTGCCAATATTTTGCATCAAAACTATGCAAACCAGCAGGGATGCTGTTAAATCAAAGAACGACAGGTGGACTCAATAATGCAGACAACCACAGAGCTCGGTTCAAAAGGGTTTATTTTCTCCACCGAGAGAATTATACTAGTAGTCCAGAGTGGGCTTTGAACCCGGAGGAGGATGCAGCTTGAGGCTGGACTGCAGCGGGCACAGGCAGCAGCAGGTGAGGCAGGTCAGCAGCTGAAGTTCTGGAGATGCAAACTGGAAACTGAGGAGATCAGAGTTAGGAGCGAAGTAAACGGCCACAAACAAACACGCACAAAACCTGGTGCAAGACAAGTGCCAAGAGCTTTGCCATACAAAGGCTGACAACGAACTGGCGACGACTGCAGAGAAGAGCCGGTCTCAAATACTCCAGGTGGATTGCTGAGTGATTGCAGGTTTGGAGATGATTGCTGCAGCCTGCCTCACCTGCTCACACTCACACAGAAAGGAGGGGGGAAGGGAAGACGGAAAGGAAAAAAAAAACAGGTGCAATCCTAACAGATGCAAATATGCAACAGTTGCGACACTTCAATAAAAGATTTGATGCAGAAAGATTTGGCAGCAGTTTCGCAAATTTTGGGCAACTTTCGGGATCCTACTGACCGGCAGCAGCATCTGATTCTGTCTGGTTGTTGTTCAGCCTAAGCTACTATAAGCCTTTTTATTGAGTTTCCTTTTTGTTGAAATCCTTCAAGTAAATTTGATTCCCCTCCAGTAAACACTTACGTGATGTTTATGTCAAGCACTTTTACAGTGAAAGGTAGGAAGGGAAGGAGCAGATCTGGTATGTGCTGCCCTTGTCAAAGCTCAAAAGGAGTAAAAACGTGTGCCGTCCTGGTTAGGACTACAGAGCCTCCATGTTGTTCTTTTGTTTCATAATTCTCGTGGCTAAAGATACAGCATAATTGGTTGATGCCTTTATTTGTGTTGCAAAAGCTCAGAAAACTTGACTCTGTTCCAAGAAAAAAAAAATAGCATTTTTGCCGCATAATAATCAGGTTGTGTGTTAAAGTAATCGCGACAAAAGCAACAGTTTTTAAGATATATATTATGTATAAGTTAGTGTATACAGTTTATATACATGCAGAATTATTGCATGAGAAAATACTCCAGTGTGACAAGGTCTCAATGCCCATACTCTTTGAATGAGGTGTTCAACAGTTGCATACAGACGTAATGTAGCTGTCAAGATGTCAACAAACACGTGTAGTTTATGTGAACCATTCATCTTTGCATTACACCATGTCTGGTGACTCCTTACAAAACTCGAACAGAAACCAAACTGACCGACAGTAACATTTGAACCGAGGAGGATTCATGAACACACTTAACTCTTTGAAACACACTTGCTGTTAAGAGACAAGAGGAGAAAAGGGCAGGGCTGGGCAGAGAAAGAGAGAAAGGAGAGGAAATTGCAGGTAAAGTGGAGTCAGGATGAGAAAGAGTTTGAGAGTGCAGGGTGAAGATAATAAAAGGAGAGATAAGAGGACAGGAGTGGAGGGGACAGAAGTGAAAGATGGGAGGATGTACTCCAAACTGATTTCCCCTGATTGGTATTACTCTCACTGTATCGCTCTCCCTCTCTCAGCATGGGAAGTCTTGTTTCAGAGTAAAAGAACAGACTTTGCACAATAAAGAGATAACAAATCAGCAGGAAATACTGCTGGGTCTGCAATTAGTCCCAGAGCAGGGATTAATCAGAACTTTGACCCAAACACTGTGTGTGTGTGTGTGTGTCTTTGTAAGTGTGTGTGCATGCTGCATGTGTAGCATTTGTGTGCAGAATTGATCGCACAGCCAGGTCAATGGCTGCAGTGTGTGTGTGTGTGTGTGTGTGTGTGTGTGTGTGTGTGTGTGTGTGTGTGTGTGTGTGTGTGTGTGTGTGTGTGTGTGTGTGTGTGTGTGGTTGTTTTGCATGTCTTCTGTCTCTCTGGGCTAATTGTGTGTCTCTTTGAAGTAACTTTGTGTCTTAAGCCTGATTTATGGTCCTGCGTTGAATCAACGACGCCGTCGTGAACCCTTCGAACTTCTCCGTCACTCCGTTATCGTTGTCTCTAGTTGATTCTTTGTTTAGCTTCCGTCTTTTCTGGTCACAGAGAAATGCACGCGGAGCACGGACAGACGGCTCCGTCCGTATCTGTATCTATATTGAACGTTGAGCATAAATGAGCCTTAATACTGCAACATCTACATCGCAACAGAAGATGTTTAAAGATGGCGGGGATGGCGCAATCTGGAAATACGGAACCGGAAATGCGTTGCTACCAAGCAAACCAATCACAGCCCTCTCGGTCTGCGCTGGGTCTGCGTCGCCTCAACGTGTAGTTACATTTTTGGGGAGGTGCACGTCAGGCTACGCCGGAGGCTACGGCGAGCCTTCTGCGTAGCCATGTACCCTACGACGTAGCGACGTCGTTGATTCAACACATGACCATAAATCAGGCTTTATTGAGGTAATCATGTGTCTCTTTGGGGTAACTGTGTCTTACGATAATTTTGTGTCTCTGTTAGCCAACATAATATCTCTTTGAGGCAGTTATGTGCCTCTTTGAGATGACTTTGTGTATTATTGGAGGTAATTTTGTGTCTCTTTGAGCCATTTTTTGGTCTCTCTGATATAACTGTCTTGTTGAGGTGATTCTATGTCTCTTTGCATCTTCTTGAGGTATTTTTGTGTTTCATTGAGGAACTTTTTTGTCTCTTTGTAGTCTTTGCATCTTGTTGAGGTATTGTTATGACTCAGAGGTATTTTTGTGTCTCATTGAGGTAATTATGTGTCTCTGTGGTAACTGTGTGTCTTAACAAGCTAATTCTGTGTCTCTTTAAAACATTTTTTTTGTCTTATTGAGGTAATTTATCTCTCTTTTGGGTAATTTTGTGTATTATTGAGGTATTTATATATCTCTTTGTGGTAATTTTGTGTCTCTTTTAGTCATTTTTTTCTCTGAGATAACTATATCTTGTTGGGGTAATTTAATGTCTCCTGGGGGTGATTGTGTGTGTTATCAAGCTAATTTGGGGACTCTTTGTGGTACCTTTGCATCTTATTGAGGTATTTTTGTGTCTCTGAGGAAATGTTCGCAGTGTCTCAGTGACATAATATTTTTTCCTTTTTAGTTGTTTTGCGTCTCTTTGCTGTCATTTTGTGTCTCCGTGTGGTTGTTTTGTGTCCCTCTCTGGTCAGTACATGTTAAATTGAGTGACATTTTGCAGGTGAAGGCCAGGGGGCCCCTGCACTAAGCTGACTGAAACTAAAGAGCCTAACCCAGACCTTAATTAACTGCTCTGAAAGTATGTTGACAGAGATATAACATATGCACATCCATTTACTGTTGAAATATTAATAGACAACAATAATACATCACCTCATATGCTATATAAAAACTTTATTTGTGGCTGTGAGACAATTTTGGGATGAGACTAACACCTGATGCTCTTCCTCAGCTTACTGTCACTCCAAGGACGAGCTCTGCCGTTGTTCACCTCGCTAGGCGGTTATTACCTATTCTGCTGCTGTCAATTACAGCACTGCATCATGGTCAGTGTGATGAAAGAGGCCAGAGAGGTTTGCTACTGACCCTGCACAGCCAGACAACCAGCTGTTGCAAAAATTGTTCCCTGGGCGACAGAGTGACTGTCGGGATCAAGAAAACCGATCTGTAAGGACATGTTGCCACTTTCTGTCCTGCTGCATTCAAGGTGCTGGTGTGTTTTTGCCATCTGCAGGATGGTCAACAAGTTTCAATGTCATTCTTTCAGTTATTGCATTTTTACATTTTTTTATGTTTCAACAATTGTGTAGGGTTACATTCGTCAACCCAAACGCAGAACACAGATGAAGAAAGTGGTAAAAGGGGGGTTTTATTGCCAGGATAACAAATGTGGCAGTAGGGAGAAATCCAGGATATGGAGGCTGCGGAGAGTGGGTTGATGGCAGGGAAGCAAACTAGGTTGGAGGAGTTTGGCTGGCTGTGAGCACGGCAGGAGAACAAACAGGTAGGCGGGCAGGAGGGCTGGTAGGCGGTGATCTTATGACACAGGAAAACACAAGGTAAGGATCCACAAAACGGTACACAAGCAAAAGTTGAACTCTCATCTTGACTCGAACGCAGTGGTGTACACAACCATCTGTCGAGGACTGAGGAGGAGAGCAGGTGTTTTACACTGTATGGTTGATTACTGGATCGTTCTCAGGTGAGCAGCAGGGAGCAGGTGAGTTGAATGAATGTAATCAGGAACCCAGGCGAGTGAGGGAGATGCCACGCCCACAGCAGACACACACAGAAGCCACTATCCCCCGCTGGAAAAACACTGACAGGTTGCTTAAAAAACACAGCCATGATTCGGGGCTAAAAAAAAGAAAAAGAAAACACAGCAATGAAAAACAACCAGGATGTGCACTTTATCCGGTGAACTTCCAGGGCTTCCCAACTGAACATAATTTTGCATGATTATCCAATATCAATAGTTTAAATCCAAATTTGGTATTTAATGTGTGGCTCTATATTTTCATGTATTTCACCCTGAGTGAGCACTTTCTAGAATAAGATAAAAAAAAAAAAAAAAGAAATAAAACATATATTATGCAGAAAATACTCATTTTCATACCATGGCCGAGTGAAAGAAAGTGCAGCTTATTTCATGAGATGGATTTTGAAATTTCACACCTCATATTTGCCTATTTTCACGGTGAGGCAATTTCCAGAGAGCAGTCTTGTGCGTGTGGTCAGTGTGGACGGATGGCCACATTAAGTGTTTCAGTGTCTGCCTTTATAGCTGCTGACACAGCATTGTGAATGAACAGGTATGCACTTCCCGTAATATGAGACTGACACGGTTCACTTTAACAGGGCCAGGCTGGCGACGTGTCTGTATATTTATCATGAAATAAGACAATGCTTGGCCTGTAATGGACGAATAATCAACATGCAATTGGGCCGCGCATTACCTTTCACACTTCCACAGTCACGCTCTCAGCACATTTACAGCTCTTCATAAAATCAGCATAAAGAGGCGACTCAATGAAAACGGGCTTTTCTCAATAACAATTTATTGCAAATATAGAAATAGATCTTTTTTGCAGAGAAACTGTAAGGAGACAGATTACATGGCATTGTACTAACAATTACGGCGACGAGAGCTGAAGCTGTTTTGAAATGATTACCGCTGAGGTAAATGTGCTAGAGACTGAATGACAAATGTAAAACTAATCAAATGCGTGCTGCGGTGAGCATTTGTGTCCATTAGTATTTACAGACAGACTGCTTATCACATTGTATTTTCCTTCACACCAACTCAAACCAAATTACAGGGTAGTGACAGGGTGCTAATTTTGAGATTGAACGCCATCCTGCAATCGATTGGCACGACTCACTCCTTCAGGAATTCCTTCCGGGTCAAAGAGGTCAATACGCTGAATTAAAAGACATTTGGAAAAGCAAATCCTCCTGCTTGTCCTTATAATTTGTTGCACGATGAGGACGCAGCCAGTAATGACTAATAAATGACAGCTCTTTTGAAAGAAGCTGTCAGTGATAGATATGCTCTGTCTGGCCTCCTGTTGTGTTAACCAAGTCTAGGGGACTATATTTCTTGCATGCAGCTTGATGATAACAGTGTAAAGATGCATGATTGGAGATGTCTGGCTCCCTGCCCCTCTTCAGGGTGTAGTTAACTCTCTGAAGGAGGCTATTAAAGGACCAATTTGTGCAAGGGCGAGAAGGAAACTGAGACACAGCAAAGTATAGTCATTGCACACAGTTCACCTGGATGGTGAATGCCTTTAGATCTTTAAGGGAAAGGACTGCTGCTGCTGAAAGGACCGAAGCCTCGATGTGTTTAGAAGAGCGTTCATGTCTTTCACTGCTTCAGCAAATTGAATTGCAATGTTGGTTTGAATTGCAGTGTGCAGCTGCAACACAATCTGAACTTTAGAGCAGTCCTGGGCGGCTTGGCAAGTTCGCTCCAAATGATTATAGCAGGAAAGGTTGGAACCTAAAGGTGAACTATAGGTATGAAAAAGAAAACAAACATTCTCTCATGTTCAGAAATACTGACTGAACTTTCCAAGGCCTCGCAAAAAACATTGAAATTCTGAGGTGAAACTCTAAATTGGTGTTTAGCTGGTGTTCCCCTTCAAAAAAATGAGACATTGGAATGAAGAATGAAGGCATTTTTTTAATCAAATAATACAAGAGGCAAGGAATTTAACATTGTTTTATGTGCACAGAGCTCTTACTGGATGGATAAATCATCATCATACCGACATCAGTCGCTCTTTGGCAAATATGAAGAATTTGCAGCCTCCTGCAGCCCCATTTTGGGATTTAGCCCAATTAGACTGGGTTATTTGGGGGGATGGAAATGCCAATTAGGAATATGTAGTGTCTGAACTCCTGAACTATAAAACAAGTGGTAAAAACACAAAAGAATAAAGCAGCAAATCTGGTTGTCTTTGATTAATACGTCTACTCTACTTGGTTGCTGATAGTCTTCATACAGAAAAAGGTGCAATATCAGATTGTCACTACACAATTACAGTGGCCATGGTTGCAGAGGTTAGCGCTGTCACCTCACAGCAAGAGGGTTCCTCGTTCCCCATGTCTGTGTGGGTTTTCTCCGGGTACTCCAGCTTCCTTCCACAGTCTAAAGACATGCAGGTTAAGTATTATTCTGAACATAAGATTGATTTTTCATTTTTAGATATCACGGTTATCGTCATTACATCAACAGACAGGTAGGAAGAGGTGTATACTAAATGTGTGTTACGTCGCAGACCAAAGAATCAACAAAAAATTTGCTAAAATTAGCTAGCGGCAAACTGGTTCCATGATAGGATAGGGTGAGGACAACATAACAGCTCTGTACATTTCGTCCTTCCAAAAAATACACGGCTTTGGATGTAGATTTTGACATTTTGTTACCGGCTCCTTCTTCTGTTATGCATTCAATGCTTTCGACTTGCGGGTGAAACCCAGGGCGAACACTGGAGCCAGTTTGGGCCCGATTGAGTGTATACATGCAGGAGGAATTGGATTCACATTTACATTATCAAGGTGTGTTTGTGCAACTCTGAGAAATTCGATTTAGTACGATTTCAGTGAGACTAACATGTTTACATGTATTTTAAAAGTTCAGTTTTAGCCGGACTAACACGACAAATCTTCATTTATATGACGTTAAAGATTTTCTTTAATGTCATATAAACGCACTTATAGAGACAACCATTCACGCTCACATTCACACCTACGGTCACCAATTAACCTAACCTGCATGTCTTGCAGGGCTCTCTTACCTTGGGATTTGAACCCCCTTTAAGGATTCAAATTAGTTGTATATGAATGTAACTTCTAGGAGACAGGGCTGGTGGAGGAGGTAGAAGTTATTTGTGTGATTGATATGAATTTGATGTAGTTTTTCATCACATCTGGCACAGCATCTGTGTGCTCTGGTTTTACTTTTACGTTCACATATGCAAAGCATTTTCAAAATGCAAAGTCTCTCACTCATCACTGCATTCCTCATGATTTGGTGGGTTGGACGTCACTGTACTCCGGGTTTTCACAGATCTGGGGAAAAATGCTTCTCCTTCTCTGCACCATGGACATGGAACAATGTCCAAAAAGAACTAAAATTGAATTTAAGGGCATCATAAAGAATGTGGTGACAGAGACATGTGCTTGTTTTTCTTGAGAGGTCACTATGTTTGAATAGTTGTTTTAGGCCCAATCCCAACGCCCCCTCGTTATGCCCCCTACCCTTACACGGAAAAAAGGAACTGGGACACCCCTACCCCTCACGGGAACGTGCAAACTTAGAGCTAAGGGGGGGTATTAGTACTGGCCCTTAGTGAGGATTTTTGTATAATATGTTGTATTTGTTGCATTTTAAATGTGTTTTGACTGGCTGCTACCTTGGCCAGGTCTCTCCTGTAAAGGAGATTTTCAGTCTCAATGGGACTTCCTGGTTAAATCAAGGTTAAAAATAAAAATGTCTGTAATACCTGAAGCTCCTGCATAGTAAGTCCATGTGTCCTGTCTGGTTTGAGAAAACTGGAGAAATTCACAAAGAATAATTTATTATACCAATAGCACAAATAGCACCATCACCTTGGTTGACTTACTGTATGTTTTACCCAAATGGCTACCAACACATCTATTACATTTGGGGCCTGTAAGAGCTGAACATTTATCCTGTCTTGTCCCAATCCAAAGTCAGAGGACAAAAATAGAACTCCCCACTAGTGACCAACCTTGTCCCATTACTGCCCTCCTGATATGTGCAGAATGGAGCCACACGGGGCCTACAGTACACGGAGCAGATGGAGAAAAAGAAAAAGCGACAGCCCATGTGGGCCCCATGTGAACGTGTCAGCTCAGGTCATGGAAAGAAATCCTGGGTCACATTCAAACACAGGACTTCACAGACTTTAATCCAAACAATGTTCCCAAACTAGTGTATTTTATCCCAAAAAGTGTATTATTATTATTATTATTACCTAGTGATGGTGTGGTGACCTGAGTTGATCAACAAAGTGATAAAAGGTGTGGGGTTATGAAAAGAAATTAAATGTTGAGTGATATTTCAAAACCTCTCTGTCCCATTCTCCCTCCATCTCTCTCTGTCTCCATCTCTTTGTTTCTGACATTTTATGGGGAAATGATATGAAATGTCAGAGGACTGTCCGTGTCTCCAATCCGTATTCCCATCGCCCTGAGCAGCCATTGTTTCTGTGGCCCAGATACCAGGTTTCTGCTGAGAGAGGGGGTGGACGCTCTGCATACTGATACGCAACTCTCACACTCCTTCGTTCACTCTCATTAAAACAATGGAGAGAGGGAGGGAGATAGACAGAGAGAGAATCACAGGTGAAAGACAGAACATATTAAGAGAGACCTGGCAAAGAAAGAGAGATTGGAGATGGGGGGGGATCATTAAACAAAACGCTGCTGCCGCTGCAGTGCTTCAAATCAGCTGTCAAGTCCCCGGCCCTCACAGCGAGATATCAGGAGGGAAGAAAACAGCGAGAGAGACATGGAGGGAGATATCGAGGGAACTTAAAGGTCAGAACACAATGAGTTCCCATCAAGGAGGAGGGCAGAGTCAAGTGTTCGCATCTACCAGCCCATCTCCGTTTAATGCTGCAGGCCACCAGTGTCGTTTCCACCACAGGCGGCTTCACACCAGCAAAACAAAACTCTCGTGGCTGTTCAAAATGCAGCAGAGGTAGCTGGAGGACATGAGCGGCATATTCAACATGCTCAGCTCCTATGCGTTGGCAGTAGAGCTGTCCGTTCCTTTTGGGAATGCTTTGCAAAATTAGATGTTTTAATTTTATCATTAAATTTCCAATTATAGTCCAGCTTTAATGCTAGATAATATGAAAGCAATTACACAAGTGTGGCCACTGTTGGTGCTTATGTTTTACTGGTACAGAAGTGACAATATAAAATGGTGCTTTATTTGATTGTATTTAGATTGTGCTCTCTTAAAATCAGATGTACAGCATTTGTCATGACCGCTGTCCAGGGTGTTGGTTCTGCAGCTGTCCTCGGTGTTACCCAACAGTTGCCTGCCGGCTGGAAACCCGCTGGTGGGGATTGATGGCCAGTAGTTTGACTTGACTGATCAGCCTCATTACCTGTTAAACTAAGAATATACACCTTGTTGTTTCACATCCTGATATTGAGTCTTGAAGGAGCCAGTGCCAAGATATCCCGGCTCCCAATGGTGGATCTTCCTGTAGGTGACATATGCGGTCACCAAGGATGCCACCTAGAGATGAGGCGCCAAAACAATAATGGCGATCAGTCACATATCATGCCGACGTGAAAGGACGGCTTTTTTCATCAGTGCCTGATGCTGGAGGTCACTGACCAAGTGCCAGTTTTTGATGACTTCAGAGTGAGACCAGGTTGTTGGAGTGGAGTGTATGTGGAGAATAAAACAGAGAGAGAAAATTCAGCCCAAAAAAAAACAAGGAGAATTTTGTGAATTTGCACATACCATATTCTCTGTTACTTGTTTGTATTAAATTGTCTTCTCTGTCCTTCTTCTTGTTAATATTAATAGTAATAATAATGAAACTTTTTGGGGGCTTGTCTTGGTTGCCATTGTGCTCGGTCTAGCTCCAGTTGGTCTAATTCATTTATTCAGGTATTCTGAGGATTCACACCTGTATTTTTTGTCCGTAAAAGTCATAAAGTCAGAGTCAAAAGAGGTAGATGTGAAAGAACCCAAATTAGCACATGTATGTGGGTTATTTAAACACGGGGCAACCCACATAACATAAGCTATAGACTCCCTTCCCATTGTCTTTGCAGCAGACGAGTATGTCGTCTGTGCATGTGTGTGTGTGCAGCAGAAAGCAGCACTAAGGCCAGTGAAAACTTTACAGCAGTTACTTCTTTATATGTCTTGCTTATTTAGTCTGTGTTTCGAACTCGGTGCAAACTAATCTGGAAAGATGTCTGAGCGATTCTTGGGCAGAGATGGGCATATTTTTTGGTGGCACTTCAATGCATCACTCTGGTAAAGGGGCTAAAATTTGTGTGTTCACCCTGGTGTTGTGTTTCCTTCAATGCAGATTGGAGCTTGAATGTCCCTGACTTCTTAAGGGTCATGTG
Organism: Epinephelus cyanopodus; assembly: GCA_026686955.1. Taxonomy (NCBI): domain Eukaryota; kingdom Metazoa; phylum Chordata; class Actinopteri; order Perciformes; family Serranidae; genus Epinephelus; species Epinephelus cyanopodus. The sequence continues at coordinate 6,949,580 of CM048916.1, read as the reverse complement.
ACCCAGGTGTGAATGCTGAAGCCTTTTCCTTTACATTAGAAAGCCAGATGCTAGCTGGTGTTAGCGCTTTTTTTGTGTGTTTGTGTGTGTGTGTGTGTGCAGCGTGAATGTAAGCAAACTGAACTCAGTGTAGACAATTTAGTTTTACCGCTTCATTTACTTACGTTTGGTCATGTGTTGAAGCTCAGTGCAATCAACACAGTACTCTGTCATTTCAAAAATCAACATCTCAGTGTCTTTGGAAACTGTTGAGAACTTTTGCATGTCAGTGACACCTTTTTTAGTATCATATGTAGCCCTGTCTTACTCCTGTTCTAGCTGTTTGTCTAAGTTTCCATGTCGTTTCCTGCCCCACACCATTTTTTCCACTCTCTCTCTCCTGGGTTTATATCCGTGAAATGAAGGACTGCATCAACAAGACCCCCGACACTGAGTCCTAAATCTTATTCAATCCTTTCGACCCCCAACCTGCTTTCATCTCTTCATCCTCACAAGTGACATCACAGATAGCGTGGTCATTACGAGAACATTTTCAAAACCGATTTAAAAGTGAAATGTGCATCAGTTTGCTGACTTTCTTTTACTTGCTCCTGTGATGAAAGCAACAAAGTACCCACGGCTTCCCCACCGCTCTGAGTGGCATCAGTGCTCCTGTCATTTCTTATAAAGTCACATACCAGAGATTTTACCTTGTTCTTATACTGTATGCTCATCTATATTCTTTTGGGGTTGCAGCAGATCTCCACTAAAACACATCATGCCTCATTTTGAGAAATTATAGCAGATTAACTGATCTGAAGTTTTGTAGCCTGGTAAATCCATCCTGGTGACATGAGCTCAACATTCTGTTTCACTCTCAGCATGAGTCTGAACTCTCTGCAGCTCCGAACACATTCACAAGACAAGAGTATGCACTTGTGGCGTTTCTCGGAGGAAAGATTTTTTCGCCATTCTTCCAAGTGGATTTGGCAAAAGCTCGATTTGTTAACTGTCTCCATTTGTGATGAAGAAGATGATCCCCGGTGTTTTGTTACACTGATTGGCTGAAGGATTTTGTCTGTCAAGGCAGAGTTTGGGGCAGCACCAAGTCCAGACTGACAGAGTGAGCGAAACAGAATGTCAAACTCACGTCATCAGGTCCGTCTAACCAGGCTTGAAGTTTTGTACCTCATGAGTAAACCACAGGTCCTTCCTCCTTCGTATAAAAAGCCCCTTGCTCAGACTTCTTTTTTGCTTTCCACAGTTGTTTTTGCATTTCAGGCTTTTTAACACAACAAAAATACTGTCAGATTAATTTGCATACCGCAGTTCCACTTTGCATGCAGGAGCTGAATGATGTCGAGGAAGGACTCCTCCCCCGTGGCAGCCATTTTAAAAGGGAAAGGTCTGCTGTAATGCATTTAGAGGGGTTTTTTTCTGTGAGGAGGTGGCATTTGAAGCTTCGATTCACAAATGTAAATCTGTCCCTCATGGGAGAGGGTTGAAAAAGGGGATTTGTTAGGGTATAATTTGAAAGCTCGCAGGAACAGGCTTTTCCAGTGCCTCTGAGAGTAAATATACTCTGAAAGAGTGTTGCATGGTTTGGGATTATCAAAGATATCACATCTGTTGATGAAAGATCAGATAGCACGGTGGCGTGACAGGAGCGAAAGCGTGAGAGTGCAACCAACAAGAAGCATTCAGCAACAGCTCTGTTAGTCATAAAAGAGCTATGAAAACTGTGTATTTATATTCACAGAAGAAAGTGACAGTATTTTCATAATATTTCCATAATTAAACAGTTGTTAATGTGACTTACATCGACTCAGTACACACAGAGCCATAAATATCTTCTCCATGAAAATACAGGAAATCATGCAAATATAACACTTTATTTCATTTGTCATAAGGGACATTTTTTCCACCTCTATACTCTGGATTCTCATAATAATTACAAGTAGTCATTGCACAGTCCCCGACCGCTTACAGAAAAATCTCATCCCTCGTCCCCAGCACCCCCCCCGCCACCCTCGACACACACAGCGCCACCCCTCTCTCCCCACCCGCCCCTCCACCAAAGAAACATATAGATAACAGGCTCAGTAGAAAAACAGTCATTTGTTCCTACAGTTTGTACAAAATTCACAGATTTATCTTGTTTGCCTTCTTCGCTTAGTTTACACACCGCCTCCCAAACAGGCAACCAAACTGCTGTAAAAAAAGAAAAAAAAAGTACAACAAATAAAGAAAACAACAGTGAACAACAATTAACACAGGCTGGATAGAAATAGCAACCGCTGCTGATGCGGGTCTGTGAACATTACAATGCAGCAGTCTGCAAGTGGGGACAGTGCAGTGAAGACGGATGATCTCTGCATTTCAGCTCATTGTGAGAATTTCATCCGTCTCCACGCGTGTCACACCACAGTGTCATGGCTCCCCTCTGATCTGTTGCTTCACATCACAAGATAAACGAATAACATCTGGCACGTTAAAAACAGGCTTTATTAGTGTTGACTGTGGCTTGTAGATGTATCAGTGTTAATGAGTTGTATTTTGCTCCCTGGTTGTATAAGAAAAAGACTCTGGAGAGAGCAGTGCGAGGAGAGAAAGACTGTAGAAACACAAATATTATAAATAAAGCATCACTTTTTGCCCTCTCTATCTATTGGTTTAAAATATGCACAATGTATTGGCAACAATATACAACTTATATTAACACTTATATAATAATAGATAGGATTTATCTTACATTTTATTTCCATTTCCCCCCTGCGCACAGAATACCTTTCTGATTTTGTGTGAAATTTGGTTTGGTATCCACATTTTGGACATTTTGGGGAATTTGCTCCAGTTGCGGCCGGCAGTGAACTACAAACATTGAGTCATAAAGAAATAAAGCTCAATAAAACTTAGTATGCAGATCCCACAAGACCTGTTCAAATTCTCTTTATCACATCACGCCAGTTTAGCCTCTTTACACTGGCTCCCAGTTTGTCTTAGAATCGATTTTAAGATTTTACTGATTACTTTTAAGGCTCTTCATGGTCTCTCTCCCAGCTATATCTCCAACCTGTAAGTGTACTTTGAGGTTCTCGGGTAGAGGTCGTTTGTCTGGAACAATCTGCCTGAGGAAATCAGGTCGGCCAAGTCAGTGATCTCTTCTTAGTCCCTTCTTAAAACATACCTTTACCTGAGAGCCCTTCCTGATTTTCCTGTTCATTTAAACTGTCTTTTATTTCCTCAGTTTTCATATACTAAAGTGTTTTTATCAGTTGTTGCCACATCTTGTCTGTTTTAATTATTGACATGTAAAACAAATTGTAACTCTGTTTTGAAAAGCGCTTTATAAAAAAAAGATTATTAAAGCTTATAATAATTACAGATCATCGGGATGAGAGAAACTAATAACGTTAGGAGAAGGAAACTGGTCAACTGATTGGACAGGAAAGAAGGTGCATATCATAACTTTTAGAGATGGTTACAAAATTTACAATTTCTAGATGTGGACAGTAATCATGTCCGTTTTGAGTCCAGTATGTAGTGGCAGTGAAAAAATGTGGGATTTGTAAAATGTGCAGCTCAGGAAAAAAGGTTATGTTCAGCTGATCAATTAAATATTATTAAAGTGACAGAATATATACTCGGTATACACAAACAAACAGAAAACAACTAATACTGAACTGGCTCATTGATGTGTTACTCAGTTTCTTTTCTACAAAGAAAGATCTGTATATTTGAAAAACAGAAATAAAAATGAATGTGAAAGTGTGGCTGGCATGAGAGGATAATAACTATATTGAATATATGAAGATGGCAAAAAGGCATCAGTGTATCTTTAAATCATTCACCTCTGCTGACAAAACAACTGCTTTTCAAGGACTGAATCATCTCTGTTTATGAAATATATTAAAATATGAATCACAGGAAGCAACATTGTAAAAAAGAAGCTTCACTGCAGTTCAGTATTAAACTCCTCATCTGCAGGCAGTGATTATGACTGTAAATAATATTAGAACAAGACATAACATCTCACTAATGGTCCCTTGAGGCTGCTATGTTCATCATATTAAACCATAGGAAATTGTTGTGCATAATGAACAACATTTTTATGTGTGTTATTCTTCCAAGTTATCCCAAAAATATGTTTGTCCTGAGGGTGCTGTGAGAGGAAAGGCATGAAGCAATGCAGGTTTTTCACCTTGGGAGCACGACTGAAAGCAGCACAGTTTATTCTACCTGTACCACTGTAAGATATTGTGTTTACAAAGGCAACGTTTGGGCCTGATGGTGGGGCTTGAAGACAAGTCAAGGATCATCTTTATACTTAAGGGTTCATCCTCTGGGGAGCATTAGTGTGCTCAACCCGGTCTCACTCCGAAGTCGTCAAAATCCGGCGCTTGGGCAGTGACTTGTGACGAAAAAAGCCGTCCTTTAAAGTCAGCATGATATACAGCCGGTTGCGGTTATAGCTTAACGGTGCTCAGTGGCATTAGGGGGAAATGTAGCGGGGCAAGGACCAAAATCAAGGCGGTGAAACACTGACTTTCACACGGGAGAGCAGTGTTTACATCCCAAAGCCAAACCCTGTTCGTTTGTGCCTAAACCTAACCACGTGCGTTAGTTGCTGGAGAAAAACAAAACATCTTTTTCGCGTAGTTGTACTGACGTAGTGCTTTTATTTTGAAAGAGACTGTATGTAAACTGTAAATTTCCTGAGAAAACGGAAGTGTATTTTGAAGGAAAACAATGCATGTAACATGCAGAACTTGACATGACATCCCAGAACGTCAACAACAAACGCACCCATGATACCTTGCATATCGTATCTTGATGTGGAGGGGCCAAATGTTGATATGTGACGGAGTCGGAGTGAGAGTGTGTTGGTGTGCTCGGACCATTTAATGGCAAGTTGACTGCTTGTTACACTTTAATGATTCTTATTTACAGGTAGAGATTTTGGGATTATGATGGCACCAGAAAAGGTCAGGAATCATCAAAAACGAAATGATTCATCTTCTGAGGATCATGAATGTTCAGTGGCGATATGGCTTAAAATGTTATTAAAATGATGAAGAGGTGGATGGACAGACTGAATTGTATACTTAGCCCCTGCAGAGGTGTGTAAAAAAGTAAAAACAAATCGGATAAGAATACAATCTGTTACTGTCACATTTTAATTCTTTCCCTTCTCTTTGTTGTATGATGTCAAAAGAAGGGACTCAGGAGTGAAATCAGTATTTTATTTTCACTCGTCTCTGTCCATTTCACTTGTAAGCATTAAATGTGTTAACACACCCCCAACTTTATCAGCCTCAGTGGATGAACAAACAGCTAAAACATTTGGCCATGTGTCGGATGGTTAACACTGCTAAATCTGTTCACAGGGACTGTGATGTTAATGAAGGCAGACAAACAGCCGACAAGGCATCGTTCAAAGCGTGCATGTGAAGTGTGTGTGTGTGTGTGTGTGTGTGTGTGTTTGTATCTCAATCTCCTTTTGCGTGACAACAATCAGCAGTTAACCGATCTGTCTCCCATGGCAAGACCGCCGCACTGTGCACTGCAATCCTCTCACCTAGTGCATGTCTGTGTGTGTGTTATTCCTCAGCGGGAAAGTCTGACACTAATGCCACTCAAATGAGGTCACAACAAAGTCACACTGTAAAAGGCTGCGGGCACAAATACACAGACACACACAAGATGGCTCTCTCATGACACTACATACAGTTATCATGATCAGAGCAATTACACCAAACACACACACCATTATTGTAACGCAATTGCCTGTGATAGCCCCCCGTCATATTGTACACACACACACACACACACACACCACACACAACCATCATCATTTGGATGATTAAGAATCTACTTCTCTCTCTCTCTCCATTCTCTGTTGACCCTCTCCCACCCTCACATTCTGCCAGTCACATCCACAGTTGAAGCAGCGCAAACTGCATTAGATAATTTGGTGTTTGATTTTTCCACTTCGAAGATTTATCATTTATTTATCTACATGAATTTGCAAGAAGGAAAGATTTCTGAAAGTCAAAGGATGAAGAAAAGAATGGAAGATAGAGGATCAATGAGATGCATGGAGTGCTATCATTATATTCATTCAGACTGTCCATTGACGTGCTTTAACAAGCATGATTTGAAGGTATGAGCAGCCCAAATTTTCTTTCCATGAAACCGGACAGGTGACTGAAAGGTGCTTCGCTATGCTGAAACACTGACATGAACTTCTAAGACTGTCCTTCTCCAAATTAGGACCACATAAGTCATTTGTACAAGCTGGATTTTTCCCCCTTTATTTTACGCAGCAGCCTCTAGTAACTGTAGTAATTTCGACGTGAGTAATGTAGGACATCAGGCAGCATCGGACTGTTTAGGGAGGAGGTGAGGTGGAGGGGTCAAACAAGCACAAGGACTTTCATCTAGAAGACAGGTGTTTGTGTCCTGTGTGAAACTTAAAGTCACTGCTGAGTTATTTTAGAAACCTAATGTTAGTATTTCACATGATGTACGTGAGATACGTCACGTAATATTACGTTAGTAAAAAACATACTAATTTTACCTGGAACCATCATTTTTCCTCGACCTAATTAAGGAGTGGTTCCCAACCAGTCTAGCCACGGTGTCCAGATTTCATCTTCGTCATTGGTTCAAGGACTCACAGTTTAATACATTTAGTGTCATACCTGCGTTTGGCTGTGTTGTTAAGCACTCTATGGCAAAAAATGGCACTTCAAAACAAAAGCTACGTGCTGGTAATTCACTGTTTTTTTTTTTTACAAACCTTTCAGAATGTTATGGGTTTTAATAAGAATGAAGCTTTTTTCTTGCATTACGGCGCGCCTTATGTTTCCGCGCTCTCAGCACCTGACGCTTTTGCCAGAGCGCTCTGAACTCGTTGAGTTGAAAAAAAATCTTAAACTCACAGCAAAAAAAAGGTGCCCCAAATCATCTCTTCATTCGTCAACTTTTTTGCCCATTGTCCAATCAGATGATTAGAGAGGCAGGACTTCTGTGGTGGTCATGACAAACTGGTCAAACTGGTGGTAGCGGTTGCTGGATACCCCGATAAATGATAAACAGCAGGTTGTTAAACAGCCCCAGAGTCATCCTTAAATATAACTGGAAACGGCCTGGACCAGCTGGTGGTACGTCCTGTGACCTTCCCTTTTTTTATGGTCTTTGTACCTGCAAAATGATTTCTGTGTGATCGGGGCCTAAGTGGTGAAAGACAGGTCACACTTAACATTCATCGGACTGTTTAGGGGACCTGTCAGGCGCCGACAGTGAAACATAGACCACTGAGGGAAAATAAGTCGACCTTGACTGAGCTTAAAGACTTGATTTATCTTCTCAGGTGGTCAAAGAGAATTCATGCAGAAAGACACATACTGTGCAGCTTTATGAAGGGAAGGGTGGTTGCCCTGGTCATGTATCACTCATCACCATTCACTCAACTGATGGTGTAAACTTTAGTTTGTTTGTATTTGTCTTTTTATCATGAAGTTTGTGAGGAAGTAGACAAAAATGTATTTTTTCAAGCGTTCTTGGTACAGTCGTCTTCACCAGTGTTTTAATGACAGTGTTCTCAGAAGCCTAAACAAACTTCATCAGATGAGGTCATTGATGCTGAAATAAAAAGTCTGTTATACATGCCAGTTAGCACAGCTTCTGGTCTCTGGAAGTTAAAATTTACCAACTTTATTTCTACAATTACCACAGTAGATTCGTGCTTCCTCTCATAATTTTGAAAACAAAAACTGAGCTGAACAGATGCTGTACGCATTCACGAAGCAGAAAAATTTAATTTGAAATATTACATTTCTTCCGTCTAAATGGCAGTACAGTACGCTGGCAGTGATTTGCTTTTTCCACAGTTGAAAATGAAGTAAAATGGAAATGGAGTGCAAAGCCAAAAAAGTACAAGAGAGGAAATGAGGAGGAGGCGAGAGGACAGCTGGAGCGTGACACTGCTTGAGAATGGCGGGAGAGAGCCAACGTCTATCTTGGTCACTCAAAAGGCAGAATTAGCTGTGAATAGCTGGCAGGGAGAGACAATTCTCCCCTAAGACGAAGGGCGGGAAGTGTGTTGATTGGCTCGTTCGGCAAATTATCACTTCAGAGAGACTATTGTTGGCCACTAATTGAGATGGGGACGACGTCTCAGCAGCGTGAGAAAATGTGGTGGATTTGGAGTCCACCAGCACGCCACCTGGGGCCATTGCCATGGCAACAGCTGGAAATGTGTGTTAAAAGGACTGATTAGGCTTCTATGATTAAGGTCATACAGCAGCTCATGAAACACAATTATGTGATTGTGTTCTGAGAAGCGTTTCGGCGTGTCTTCCTTCCTTCTGGAGAGGAATCTACTGTAGCTGTGGAGACAGAAATTAAATTTAACAAGCTGTATCTGGTGATAAAGATGTCCGTGATGCGAAGTGGTCAAGTGAGTCACATCCGGCAGTGCTGAGAATCATAATGTGTAAATCTCAACCCAATCAAGACTATTTTCTTTTTTTTGCTTTTAAACCACAGAAGTGACATGGCACCAGTGATTTTTCTGTTGTCTGAGATTATGTAGCTGCATTTATTATTGGATGAAGCGTCTTTCGTTTCCCAAAAGGAAAACATTCATCACAAAATTAAAATTGAGAAAATATGTACATTTTTAAGAACTTAGAACCAACATTTGTGATCTTGAAACCAATTTTGTACAAGAAAAAGTGCCAACTATGCAGTTTTCAGTGACCAAATGGCTCCTGGTTTCAAACTCATACAACCTCCTCAGCACTTTCACGGTCGTGCTCTGAGGATGCTGCATGTAGCATGTGTCATTTTCTATCATGCTGCAGTGGGATGATGACTGGCTGGAGCTATTTAAAAAAAAAAAATAAATTAAATGGTTATTCCACAAATAACAAAGATGTCACGCCCCCTCGCCTCTGCCGCATCTCCGATTTTATACCACCTCTCACAATTTCACGTTTGTTACGCGGAACTAGCCGGCGTTCACCTTTAGCTTTCCCAACACATTAAAGACTCCCTGTCATCACTGGAGACATGCACGGCTTTCCGCTATGCTAACTGTCACGTTGTTACAATGTAATTTCACACATTGTCAGAGGGAGAGCTAGCAGTGGGAACACATCACTTGTGGTGTGATCCCAGTGGAGAGCGGAGAGATCACATGCAAACAAGTGACAGCTGTGGATGATAACACTGTTAACGATGACTGGGACAGCTGGCCAATTTACTTTGATTTTGAAATACAATGCTTGCTTGACAGCAGTTGTGTAAGATATGTGTTTACTTCACTTTCACTCTGTGTATTCTCAACTTCCCGTGTCTGGTTTTCAGGCTTGCTGTGTTTTGTCAGGTCTTTTGATATGTACGGACCTTACTGTGTCTGCTTTTGTCCATAAAAACTGATACGACAAAGTCAAAACTCAGATTATAACAGTTTTTTAACAGGTCGAAATTGATATCAGAACAATGTTTGATCCCAGTTTTAATAAGATTTAAGTATCTTTAGAAGGTATCAGTGACTCTAAAACTTTGAAATGTGTTGTCCAATTGGATTTGCTTCAAGGTGCCTCGATTGTACACATCAAACAAAGAGGCAATGCAGTGTTTCACAAGGATAAGAAATGCATTAACAAATAATAAATAAATAAAGAAATAACAGTAAAATAAACTAAAGTGATAGAGGGGTCATCAGTTGTACAGATTATAAAGCCCTTAAAGGCTTTTTTTTTTTTGATTCAGCTGAAGCTAAACCTAGTTGACACTGGCGAGAAGTAGGATGACAGAGAGCAGGAGACAGACAACCATTCACAGTCACATTCACACCTACCTACGGCCAATTTAGAGTCATCAAGTAAACTAGCCTGCATGTCTTCGGACTGTGGGAGGAAGCCGGAGTGCCCGGTGAAAAAACACACAGAGGAGAACATGCAAACACTCCATGTTTGAACCAGAACCATCCCACTCTGAGGCAACAATGCTAACCACTGAGCCACTAAGATAAACTGTGTAAAGTGGAAACCTTCCTCACAAGCATAACGACAGTATTACCTGTTTGTTCAAACTCTAAATATAAGCTATGTTAAGGTTTTCCACAGCAGGATCTTGATGTTGTTATGGCAACACAAAACAGTAGCCGGATAGCTAAGGTGCATACCGAAAACCTGTAGCTGCAATGTCCACAAATCGATTATGTCGTGGACCTTGTTGCATGTCAAACTCTCAGACAGTGGTTTAGTGGAGAGTATACACAGGTACACAGAGTATACACACCTGTTTTCTGGCTGTATAGAATATACCCACCCATCAGCCAAAAAAGCCATTGAAATATAAAGGAGAGTATCTCCCCACCAGCACATCCCCTTCAATAACCACTACACCCCTGCCTATAGACTGAATAAAATAATGGAAGTAGCTACCGTGACATCACCGATTGGTTTGTGTCCGTAAATGATCATATTTGGACAAGAAGGTGGAGCTGTGGAGGAGCGAGGGGTGGATCGGACTCATAGGTCGTAGCGAAGCCTCTCAGACAGACTGCCAGTCAAAGTGGCCCCACCTATGTCTTGTAGGGAATTTAGCTCTTGACGTTTTTAATTATTTGCTTTAATTTTTTGCTTTTATTTAATGGACTGCAGCACTTTGTGTCGATTTTAAATTTCTTTCTTGTATTCCGTGTTTTATGTTTTGTTTCGATTGTTCAAACTGTGATGGATGTTTTGACTCTCAACTGCGCAACTAGTTTACCCTTGGGTATCAATAAAGTAACCTGAACTAGCTTCTGTAAAGTTGGGCATTTTGACATGGGGTCTGTAGGGATTGACTCGCTTCTGGAGCCAGTCTCAAGTGGCCATTCAAGGAAGTACAGTTTTTGAGAATTTTCAGCCTCAGATGTTGCCGCACTATATATGGTCATACCCTATCTCTCCTCTAGTTTCGCGTCTACAATCTGTACTATCATCAATACAAAAACTGCAAAATGCCAAAAGAGAATCTTCAAAAATAGAAAAAACTATGACCACTTTTCCTGACCTCAACCAAGTAGCTTTAGCTGCAGAAAATTAACTTGCCACATCAAAAAATCACTTAAATTGATGGGTTTTAAAATAATAAATGCATTGACAAACATCGGTTTCATCGTTTACGTTGCAGTATGGTTTGAATAACCTACAGTGTGCGCGTGTGTTTGTCACTGTCTCTCGTGAGCAAGAGTGTGTTTGCATTGTTTCGAAGACATCACTCAGCTATCTCTCTCCTGCCCCTTAACAACCTCTATTGATGGATCGGCCCGCAGTCCACAGCACGCCACCCCCCGCGGCTTTATCAGCGTTATTCTCTGTAGCTCCTCTCCTTCCTCTACCCCACCCTCCCTTTCTCTCCCTCTCTGTTCATTTAGTCCAATCTGGGTAAGTGGCTCTCAAAACCAGCCGCGTGTCAGGATGGAGGGGTGGATCATTGATCAGCTGAAACGCCCACATGCGCTCATAAAAAAAGGAGAAGACTGGGACTGCACACACACACACAAACACGAGCAATACACCCCCCCACACACACATTACACACATTAAAGGACTAACTAGTGCACAGGCAATAAAGAGCACATGGCACTATATCTTTTTGTATACACTCATAAATTAGCACATGGAAACATGTTGGTTTATGTGGCCGTAAAATACCACATTGTGCGCATGATGAGATTGATCCTGTTGTTTCTATGGACACACACACAAACACACACATGGTTCCTCATCCCCTCGGAGATGCCAGGCACATTCTGATGAAACTCCAGGAACATGGTGTCATTTCAGCTGCAAATGACGGAGGGCAGGAGGAGTGTGGGTGAGGGAGGTGGGGGTAGCCAGAGGGGGGGAAATGGGAGGGAGGGAATGACAGAGAGTGACAGAGAGGAGGAGAGAGAGATGGCATGAGGGAGAGAAAAAACAAGGAGGGGTGGGCAGCGGGGTGATGCTCGTCCAAGCGGTGCTCCAAATCGTTTCAGGAAAATCTCATTCCATCTGTCTCCAAATAACTGTCCAGTGCTCTCACTCACTCCTTCTCCCTCTCTGCCTTCACCCACCACCTCTCTGCATGCTAAATGTACTGTTCTGCCTGGAGCATGACAAGCTGCCTCTATCATATTTCATAATGTGCGACACGCCATTCCTTTTTGAGATTCTTGAATGCTTCCTTTTTCTGTCTTTTCATATCTTTAACACTCCGTCCCGCCTCATACTGTGCACTGGGTCCTGAATTTAAAGGATTAATCTGTAAAATCAGAATCATTTATTTTATTTTGATGATGTCAATCATCAAAAGATCATTGGTCAGTGTGGGAAAGGTGGCCTCATTCACATATGGCAAAGGGTCACTTTTGTTGCCTTCTGAATAAGCGTCTGATGTAACGTGATGCGACGTGCTAGTTGGACGCTCACTCGCTGTTAGGATAAAGTATTAGTAACTTGGAAATTGAAAATCATTATTACATATTACTCATTTAAAAAGTAATTCCTCTTTGGGGTAAATGCAGGAAACATGGAAAGCTAGCTTGCTGGCTAATGTTAGTTAGATTGCTAATAAATACTGCAAAAAAATGATGTAAAGTTCAGTTGAGACGAATGATAAATACTGTTTTAAAACACTGCAGAGAAAAGTTGCAGCAGTGTTAACTGGCTGGTCTGAGCTTGACTTAAGCCGGCTGATGGTGTCACCTGCAACTCAGCTGCTACTCAGACGTAAAGCACGTTACTTGTAGTCTGCTGATCAAGTCGAAATGACTCCGTCCCTGCCAAGCCTTTGTTTCCATCCTTCCAGTGTGCCAGTGTTGGATGGTGGGTCGCTGCTGCCGCTCGCTGTATGCGCTTATGTCCCCCAGCGGGTTTTTAGAACATTGCAGAACAGCGCATTGCAAGTAGTTGCCTGTTTCAACTCATCTCACGTGAATCTTTGGTCTGAACTTGCCATAACTTGTGCATTTTCCATTTCATGCATGTCCTCCAACTCACTGCCAGCCAGGGAGCATCTCTCATGAGGGGCAGTTTGTGTTTTTCATAGCCAGTATTAGGAAATATCGGTTGGTTAAACATGTCTCCTCCACAAAAACTTGTTGTCGGTTGAGGCCACAACTTTGCTGGTCAAAGTTCACTAAAGTTGCAAAAATGCAAATTTGCTCTGCCACTGGACGTGAATATTTTATTTGTCTCTCTGCTTGCACTGAATGGAAGTGAACGAGAAGCGACTATTCGCTGGTGTTTCACTTTTGTGTGACCATGCCCTAAAACATCCTAATGGGCAACGCACACTGGGGGTGTCTCTAGAGGCTTCTTTGCCAGTTAATGCATGTGAACTTTTTGGAATACACAAACGTCAACACGACAAGTCCCCAGAAGACTACTGAACCTCAACTTCTTTTGGCTGTGAGATACTCTTTGCATGAAGCCATCATTTGTATGTACAGTTTCTCCCTGGATTTCATAACCTTTGTGTAGATAGCGAGCAGTAAAATGGACATTGATTTATATAAAAATGTCACAGATACTTGAATGTTTCAATCTTTCGAGTCATAGATGGCATCCAAAGGAAAATGAAAGCAACGATAACAGATGTCAGGGGAAATGGCTTGCCGAAAAAGTCCGTCAATCTCACAATATTTAAGTTCATGGCGTGCTCCGGATCAGCCCCGCTGAGGGACCAACAACTCAATCTTTTACCCCCCTGCCACCGTTTCTTTTCCACTCTGCATTCGCCCATGCTCCTTCCGTTTGTATATTGCAGATTTCCTTGCTCTGCTATCGTCTTGCTCACAAGTTATAAAAACAGGATTGTTAGTCTTTGTTGATGCAGCTTTCCACAACCTTTTATTCACCTACTTCCTGTCTGTAATGATCTCTAAACAGATATCCAACAGGATATCCGTTAAGTCATCTCCTCTTGTGCTATCCTCCAGTCATTTCCCCTTCTGGTTTTCTTTGCTTTAACCCCTGATCTACTCTCTGTCTGTCTTATCACAGAAGATAAAGCGTGCAGCACTGACTCTGATGCTGGTATCTACCTTTGCAATCATTTCGTCCCCTCAATTTTGTTCTCCTCTTTTTTCTCTTCTTGTCATCTCCCTTCATATTTCCCCTCATTTAAATGCTCTCAGCCATCCTTTTGTCATTACCTCCTCATTTCTACGTCGCTATCTTTATCACAAGTGTCACCTTCCCTTGCCTTTGGGATGCAACACATCTACTGTTTGTTTTCTTTGATCTAAACTGCGGCATAAAAGTTGATTCTTTTTGCATGTTTGTATTTGATGTGTTGCAAGCAAACCTGGGCTTTGTTAAAAGCTAATAGCTCATTTACTGGGTAAAGTTTAGTTATCTCCATGCAGCTGCTGGGCATCTTGCTTTTCAGATCATCGATCATCTGAGATCCCGTCACCTTTTAGACGTCAGAATTGACAATTTTGTCAAAGGAGTATGCCCAACTCATGCTGTGATTGTCGATTTCTCTCTCAAGCTCTTGTCGTTTTTTTGTCTATAAATGAGTGTAACAAAATGAATGCCTCTAAGGAGAGACTCTCCAAATGTGCGCCCCATTATCCTCATTTGTACGATTCATTGCCTCTTGCCGGAGTGTGTCCATTCAGAACAGATTAAAACACTTTCGCCTTTAGACATGGTTGGACGACACTCACGTTTGTACTTAAGTACATGAACGTTTCAAGCATAGCCCGGTCTTAAGTCCTCTGCCACGCTTTCATTAATCTCGCTCTTACTCCCCCTTCTCTCTCAGCTTCTTTTCCTCTCCTTGGCCAGCTCTTAACCTTCCATCAGCGGACGTTCTGTAACCTTACCCTTCTTACCCCTTTTGGGTTTCAATCTAAACACCCCCTCTCTCTATCTCCTCCTGTTCTGTCCTCCTGTCCTTTCATTTCCTTCTACAAAACCCTCTGACACGTCACCTTTCTCCAATATTTACACTTCCTGTCATCCTTGAGTATATGTGAAACTGGTAGAATTTGCTGCAAATAAAGTGAGAAGATCTAATCACGTTGACGGTGAGAGATAGGCAGAGAGACAGCAAGCTCTAAAGTCTTTAACAGCATCACTCAAGCAAAACCTTGCTCTTGTGCTGGTGTATATTGGTACACAACGTGCTTAACACACTACGTGCTCGCTCTGCTATCCCCCTTTGTAAGCCAAGAACACGAGTCTTGGGGGCTTAACGTCCTCCCTCGGAGCTTGAGCTAAAAGGTTTTATTGAGCTTTTATCCGGCCACAAAGTAACACTAGGCTGTGCGTGACAACTGTATCTTTAATAAGCGATGTGAGGGCCATGAACCGATGATTCATTTTCAACAAGTCTGGGCTTGAGAGCATCTCAGTTGTCAGTAGAAGACGTGGGTAGACTCAGGACAACAAGACAAGCTCGGAGAACTAAAGCTGCCTGAAACTAAAACACTGGAGTACGGTTAAAAAGACAGGTGTACAGTGTTCCACTTTTAATCAGGTGGCTTATACAAAAGGGAATTGCCAGTGTATTACTTTGTGTTTAATCAGGCAGGTTTATACATGAGAGGGTTATAAAAAAAAAAGAAAAGACAGTTGTCCATTTAATCAGGCTGCCTTTCACATAATACGAGTTTATAAGAAGACAGATGTATACCGTTGTTTGTTCAGTGAGGCAGCCATTTAAATTAGAGCCCTGTACAAACACAAAGCAGCAGCAGTGTTGAGTTTTACAGTGCAGCTTCGATAAAAGTCGGCACAGACACAGAGACCGTCTTATCAAATCAAGTGATTCAAAGCTTGGTTGTCAGAGGAGCAAGCAGATTATGGGTATGATCGCAGCTGATGGGAGATGACATCACTGCCTCGAGGCTACAATTTTCTAGAATATCGTCTGAATTAGCCTTCAACTGTAAAAATAATGATGCTCACGTTTAATCGCGCAGAAACAGATTTCAATGGGACAGGATTCCCCAGGGCACGAGACGTTTGATGTTTACCTCTTTGAGGTTCTGATCTGACATTTTCATGGCTGTCCAGACCGGTCGACACCAGACAGGCGGAAGAAAATCTCAGATCAGATATTCTTACTGTAGCTTGTGTGCAACTTTTCTTTTTAAAGCATGGCCCATGTAAAATGAGTTCATCCTCTATTGTATTCAGGGTCCCGGGGGGCTGAAGTCTGTCCCAGCTGACACTGGACAGGTTGCCGGTCACATCGCAAGCATTCTGACTCGTCAAATTTGTATTACTGTCAATTGAGTCTGTAACAGCGTCAGTTTTGCATTTTAACAGGCTGTCTGACACCAATATTAAGAGGTGAAAATATTGTACATATAGCTCCTTTGTCTTATGCCCTTCAAATGCTTTATTGAGGATATTCTGTTCAATCCAATTTAGTAAAGTTGTAAAATACTTAGTTGTAAAATGCTTCCAGTATAATAAAGGACATCCCTTCCCTACATTCACACGTAGCACCCACTTAGTGCTGTCTCCACGGCCCTTTTCCCTCAGGACAAAAAGCCCACTAACACTCGCTAACATCTGGCTTTTGTATTTAATGGGAATTGTTGCAAGCGACATTCACTCCTCGGTCAAATGGCTCTGCAGTAGTCATGGATATTTACTGGCTCCAGCTCCAATTGGCTCCGATTGGCTGTGATGGAAATACAACACCCAGGTAGACACACTAACGGGCCTTCACAAAATACCATCTCCACCCAAGCAGCACTTGAATATCAATCCAAATTTACCAAGGTTGAAATAAAGAGTGAATAAGAAAGAAATATTTTTTAAAAGTAACCACCGTAGCATGAATGGCCTCCATGCTACGTCACTGTTCACTAGCCTGCTCTCCACCCTGTCTGTGACATCAACCACACCAAGAAAACAAAAAACAGAAAGGCATGCTCTTCTGCTGCAGAGCTGTGTACGTTGCTGTAGCCTACTGGCAACGGGCACTTTAAGCAGGTGTTTACAGGTTTAAAAAAAAAGCAATTTAGAGTAAGCAATTAACCTGACCTGCAAGTCTTAGCACTTTGGGAAAGAGCCAGAGAACCCAAAGAAAACCAAAGCTGACACCATGAAAACTCCATACAGATGGGCCCCAGCTGGCTGGCAACCACTTCACCACTGTGCTGCTTTGTAAATTCTTATTTTATCTTATATTATACTGTAAGTTTCTTATGTAAGTTGTTTATTTCTGCCCTACAGGCAGAGGTAAGAGGGTTGCCATGCCACACTTTTGCCCCCCCCAGAGGGAAAATCCACTACTTTCACCTCAATGAAAATAATATTGTTCTTCCTTTTATGGATTTCAGTTATTTTTCTATCTTTACATGTAACCTCTCCGTATTGTTGCCCTCTATCTCCCACTTTATCTCCACTCCGAATCTTTTTCTCATCTCCAATTGATAGATGCTGGTGTAGAAAGGTCATTAAATTATTACGTGTGTGTGTGTGTGTGTGTGCGCGCGTGCAGTTGTAGGTATACACATATGAGTATCTGGATGTGTGTAAGTGCGTGTCTGCATCCCACTGCAATATTCACCATCCTGTACTTTCTTTGCCACGATGGCAGAAGGCAATTAATGAGAGCCTGTGTTCTTATCTGCTACCGAGCAACCCTGACTGTTTCGCCCGTCGCCCCAGGCAACGACTGCTGCTGCCTGTAATCGATTGCTCGGCAACCGGGGACCGCGGCGTGACATTACTATGAACCACTGACCCACTGCGCTGTCAGAGGCGGGGAAGTAAAACATCTCTGGTATAATCGACGTATATGATGTTATGATATTTTCAGCTACTGTGGAGTTTGGAAGGGAAAACAAAGAACATTTAAAGGATTTACTGTAAATGTTAACAGTAAATGTCAAGTTTGGGGTCAGTGCCTGTAATCCAAGAGCGAGGGCCTGTTTTAAGAGCTGCCATTTTGTTTAACAGCAGGGTTCCTGAGGCATTTTATAACCGAGGCGGGTCTCCTCGCCTGAAATAAAAGCCACTTTCGTAACGTCAGATGAAATTATTGTACTTTTATGAAATAAAATTAACCGTCAGTGAAAGACGAGCCCTCCACGATATCACACTGCAGAGGCCGTGTGTGTAATGAGTGGAGCAAATGCTTAGACCATCATATAGTAGCTAAATTGATCTTGAGAGACAAGATGTGTCAGACTCAGCTGATCAGATAACAGCGTTGGCAGAGGAGGTTAGTTACAGTATAGTGTGATCAATCAAGATGAATTTCCTGGGGGAAACCCTGACCATCCACATGGGGGGAACAGCAATCAAAGGGAAAAGAGATTACACACTGCAACACATTTTGACAAAAGGGAATCACTTTTCTTTTCACCAACTGGAAACTCTAGCTCTCAGCATAGAGATTGCTGCCTCCACCTACACATATTGTGAGCACCAGATGAATTCAAGTGGGTAATTTCAGTGACGGGTGTAAAAGTAATTCTGGAAAATGGAGGACATTGCTAACTGATATAACAGGAGATGAGACAGATTTAGGGAAAGAGAGTGCACCAAGAAATGGAGACAAAATGTTAATGGAACAGACTGAAGGTTATCCAAGACATATCAGTAAAGTCGACCCCATGCACAAAATCCAGCACACAGGACGGTCACAGCACTCAACAACCCACTTCTGAACATCTCTCTAGACCCAGGCGTCTGCTCGGCCTGTAGCTGCCTTCCACCACTCTCACTATTTGGATGCCTCTTATTAAATTTGCAGCGTCTGTTCGCCCTCGGGAACGACCGAAAGCATTTCCCTCGGATCATGTTCCAGAGTTAGTAATTGCCAAAGCAATTGTTATTTAAGTGATGCTCAAGGAACAAGGGGTGGTGTGCTGCTGCTGTTTCCCACTATTGTTAATATTTTAATGCACCACGCTATATTCTGCTGGGACTAAATGACTCCGGTGTTGTCAGACAATTGGATAATACCGTCTTTTTGTTGGTATTTTGGGACGTCTCTGAAGTTTCCACCACTTGGATACCCCTCTAGTTAACAGCCATGTGGCTGGGAGTTGTTACTTTTTCATGTTGCTATTATTTTACCAAGAAAAATATAACAAGGAAGGCATTGTTATTAAAAGGATGAACACCAGAGGCTTCATAATGGTATTCACACATTGTGATTTACTGACTATTTACTTACTCAAATGAGTGCTGATACTACTAAACCAGCTGTCAAAAAGTTTTTCGTCCACACCCCATACAACCAAGATAAAACTAAAGGGGGGATCACCTACACCTATTCTATCCTATTTTGGACTCTGTCATTATGAGCTGCAACCAGCAGCTCGAGCTGTTGGTCAGTTTGGACAATAAAAATGTCCCCAAATTTCGGCAGTTGCTGTTTTTGCCCTGGGAGTCTGACAGTCGGCATTGAGGCCAAGTGTGTCTCCATATTTCTGCTCATGCCAATAGGCTACGATTGTGAGTGAGGGGAAGGATGAAGGATGAGGTCACTGGGAGTGGCCTTTCACAAATAGGTACATCATTTCCAAATGGACTTAAAGATTTTCAAAAAATTTTGGGGAATGAACGGTCATGATCTAAAGGACACCTGATCAACTGCTGCATGGATCCATACACGTACATGGTTGTATCAAATCATCACTTGGTGTGCTACTTTTTATTAAATCAAATTTATATCAAGTTCTTACACAGCACTGGATGATAATTAATATGGGAACTGTAGTCTATTTTGTTTTAAGCATACATAAACTATTCTGAATACTGAAGAGAGCCCAACATCTATTAATACAAATAGTCCCTGAAAATACAACTTTCATTACTGTGCCCAGCTGTTTCAAGAAATACCTGAGTCTTTTTTAAAAAACATAAAACTATGCAGACTATTTATAACATGGATTAATATCATAGGAGCCAATGGGATTCAGCCATAGACAGAATTGAAAAGTATTTAGAGACGGACTAGCACATGGTTGGTTTCAGTCTTATCATGGAATTTACTGACAACAGAAATATAATCACACCAGTCTTGTCTTTTTTGGGGGAAGTGAATTCATATCTGGGAGCTGCAGAGCACAGCAACAGTCCAACTGATGTGCAGGTGCATCAGAGACGTTTTCAGCCTCGGTGCCTTGCTCAAGGATATTTCTGACCCCCAACAAGCCAGTCAAACTGCAGACTCTGTATGTACAATTGTGCCTGTCTTGCAGTGCTGTGTGTCAAGGTCACTCACACAAAGGGATTTAACAGTGGGAGATTAAGATGACCTGTGAAGCATCTAGTAGCGCAGACACCACAGTTTACTTTGTGGACTTGTGCCAGATAAGCTTCTCTAAACCCTCTTTTCTTCTAAGTTTTTTTCTTTCGTGTCACCATACTTTCCGTCACTTGTCTTCTTCATTCTCTTCCTCTCCTCTTTTTCTATCGACTCCCTGAACCAAAAGTCGGTAAGCAGCTGTGGTGGAGCCTCCCCTTTACTTCAGTCAGGTCTGTGTGGGGTCTGTCAGACAATTATTTTGCTTCTGCCCCCCGCTGCAGGGCAGGAGCTGGGGCAACTAGCACGCCACGCTAGTTGTCAAAGTGCAAGCAGACCTGCTGCGCTAATGCTAATCAGGCAACAAGGGGCAGGATGGTCAGGAGTAAAAGCATTACAGAAAAAGGAAGAAAGGGAGTTCACTCACCTGGGAGGATGAGGGGATGACAGTGACGTGTTGGGGAGGTGGTGCATGCATGAATGAGTCTGAAATTATAGGATGAGAGATTCCTGTGTTGGTGAACAATGTGTGTGTGCAGGCGTGGCAGTGTGTAATTACAATCAGTGCTCGTGTCAGACATGAAATCCTTGTGTACGGCTGATTGTTTGCGTTCTGGGTATGGGAGTGTGTGCCAATGAAATGTGTGTATGAAAAGGGCAGCAGGCAATTACAAGCCATGCTTGTGTGACAGAGCAAGAGAAGAAGTGTGTCTGTGTGCGTGTGTGTGTGTGTGTCAGAGAGTGACAGCAAGCAAGTGAATGAGCACAGCCTCATTGGAGAGCCCTGCAGACTGAAAGGCAGATTAATTGAAAATGCTTCAGATACGCAGCCTCAGCCGTCACTCCCACGACAGAACGGACCTTCATAACAAATCCCTCAAACACACACACACACACACGCGCACTCATACCATTATGAATGCTACCGGGTCTCATGTTGAGAACGCACTCATGCAGAGCTGCACTGTCAGACACCACAGGTTATTTGAAAGCAAATAAAATGCGCGTGCACACTGTTGCACACACGGGAAGGTACACAAGCACTGAGAAACAATCACACACACATAAATGCACCAGATCATACTAAGTCTTACAGCAGAGCCAGTTCAATCTTCCAAAAAGACACACTCAAACTCTCCCGCTGTCTTTTTTTTTTTTCCTTCTCCCTGCCTCTCCTGAAAAACAGGGTCCTTGAAAAGGCCAGTAGTGACAGGCATATTATCAGCTTCTCAACACAGCTCCCAGGTGTGTGTGTGTGTGTGTGTGTGTGTGTGTGTGTGTGTGTGTGTGTGTAGATGTGCCTGTATCCATAAAGCTGAAGACCAAAAGAAAACCTTAAAAAATTCCGGCTGACCAAAATCTGAATCTAATTCTAAATATTCACATATAAATACGCTCTTATTAGTCGGTTAAAAATTGTGCTCTCAGTAAATCTTTGTATCGCCTTGAAGGAGGTGTTTGCAAAGCAAAGGGCTTCTACGGTTGTGGGGAAATTGTAATATGTAATCGAACATGTGTGACTACCCCGAGCTGTAACTGTAAAGCCAGACAGATCAGAAGGACCCATGAGACCTCCAAATATGACATTCACAATAAGCAATCTCATTCCACACAAAGATAACAGATTAGAACAGATCATGAGAACTTTAACACTGAAAATACAGTTGAGAAAAATAATGCATGAATTATACAGAGAAGTAAATACACAACAATGAAAACAACAACAAAAGAAATGACACTAAGATCATTTCTACAGATGTTTGGTTCCACTCCGCCTGCACATAAAACTCGCCATTTTGGCACTTTTTAAGACCATTTGTGTCTGTAAACGTGGATAGAAATATTCAGTCCATATTTTATGTGGGCAGGTGTGAATATGGTATGTTTTGTGTGTGTGGGAAGGTGTTTGTGTGTATAGGTGTGTGTGTGTGTGTTTGTGTGTGTGTGTTATGTATACTCAGTTATGCGTGGGAAGGTTGTATGTGTTCTCACATTTCATGTCCATAATAGTGTAACTAATCTATTCAAACACGTACAGTATATTCATTGATTCTCTACATTAGTATCTGTGCGTGTGCGGTTGTGTGAGAGTGTGTGTTTGTCACAGTTGGCCTCCGGTAGAAACTCCTCCACTTCTGTTGTATGTTGGATTCACAAGGGAACTCCCTTGGTCAGTCTTTGTCATTTCGGTCGACGATGAGTCAAAATGATCAACCCGCAAATGAATCGACGCATTCACGGCTCAACCTCAACAGCAGACAGACAGTATTGTTTGCAGTTTAATCGTAGTCCTGCTTCCTCTGTAGTGCCAGTAGAGCTAGCCAGGGCCAAGGTAAACTCAGCTGGTCTTATACGGGTTAGTGTGTAGCTTTCAGTAAGATACAAATACATCACTTACATGTGAAGTAGTGGTTAAGTGTAAAACGTAGCCACACGTGTACCTCTGCATCACATGTCTCTTTGCCCATGGCCCAGTATTCCAAAGTACAGCAGTTTGCTTGACTCAATCTTAAAGTAAAGATGAAACACTGAACAATATAAGTGGTTCATATGATTTTTAACATAGGCAAGATATAACCCAGATTTGCTACAAAACTAGATAGTATTTCTCTTGTTCACCAGTAGGGCACGGCCATCTTTCAACAAGCTAGTTGGTGACCCAACAGAATCTTTTCTCTGGTCTTTTGTTCACTTGTTCACCAGTAAGAGTTGTTGAGGTAGGCTTGGTAAACTTGGTACGGTAAAACTTGTTTTCTCCCTTGATGCATGTTTGTTGTCTGACAATAATGGCCAGTGTATGAGATATTTTAAGTAGAGTAGGTCACTTTTTGGCAGTGGCGTTTTAGATGTGGGTCACACGTTGCATCGCTGGCATCCTGGTGCAAGTCCACCTTACTTGATGTTTTGACACAAGAACTGGAGTTTGGGATTACTTTAACTGAATTTGGAGAGGAGGCATTACAAAATTGGTGAAGTGTAAACAGTAAAACTTTTGGTTTCTGATCTAAGGCGACGCTGACATTGTCAACCAGCATGACATTTTAAGTTATATTTTTCACTGAGGAGGAAGCTCCCAAGTGACCCTGACAGCTCCTCTGATGGTTAGTCATATTGTTATTTAATTAACTGATGCTTCAGGATGCAGGGGATGCCTGCGTTTGACTTGAGGTGTGCACATATCTGCCGGGATAGGCTAGATGTGTCAGCTGCAACATGATAACACTGACATGTTATGAGCATCTCATTGTTGTTTTGGTCTTCATAAAGACAATGGTAGAGCACATACGTCATGTGGAGAAGTTTTTTGTGCGGCTGTACAACAACCTTCCAAAGAATGCAGTCGTGCATCACCCAATGCACTGACTATAAAGTTCAGACATCCTCTCACTCTCGCCACTGTTGCGCGACTCCACAGGACCAGGTCTCACCACTATACTTGGCCTTATTGATTAAAAAAGCATTAGCAATTGGGTTTTTAACTTTGTCTGTGGTTCTTTGCATCACATCAAAACTCTCAAACACTTAACATATCTGAAGTACAGTGTTGTACTCAGCATTTTTGGATAACAGCTGTTCTCGTGATGTCACTAACTAGCTTGTTGAAAGATGGCTGCACCCTGCTGGCAAAGAAGTCAATGCTGTCTAGTTTTCTGGCAAATCTTGGTGAATACCGAGTTTAATTGCAGTTCCATATCTTGTCTAAATCAAACAAACCACAGTCATACTGCTCAGTGTTTCATTTCCACTTTAAAACTCCATTTGAGTAAAATGTCCACAGCATTGCCACACCGCTAAAAGGTGAAGATACTGATTTGTCGTGACCAGTTCTTTACCATAATTGGATTAACATGTTCAAAACTGCACTATCATTGTGTTTATAATGTATCAGAAAAAGTAAAGTATACAACTTAAACTACAAAATTTAACTTTAAGATCAGCAGGATGTGACTGACTGTTAAATGTAAAAGTAGCTTAATGAACCGCTAATTAAGCCCTGGCTAGCCTTGTTTAGCCCTACAGTGGAAAGCAGGACCACCCCACCCTGTTACACAATAGCACAAAAATACTTATCTTCAAACTGCACCAAACTGCAGCTCCTGAAATGTATCTGATGTAAAAAGATATTATATCTTACATGTTTACAACATAAATATATTATTCTGTTTTGCAGAATGCACAATTTTGAAAGGGGAGATAAATGCACCAGGGCAAAGTTGGAGATTAAATCCTAGGGACATTTTCTGGATTCTCTCTATCGCATAACTCCTGTCCCAAGACTCCCACTAGCCGCACTGATATTAAACTCCAAGGGAAGTGACAAAAAGTTGTGTTCACAGCCCCGCTTCAATGTACCATTAACTTTTTTTTAATGGTGAAGGAGGAGGGGGCATAAGGGGACAGGAAGAGGAATGCTTCTGGGTTTACTCCTGCAGGTGTGAAACTAGCCTCTATCCGTACAATGTTTTAATGTTTATGGCATTAAAACAAAGTCCATATTTCCACCTCTGCAGACCTTATCGTATGGATTCAAGAGTTTAATTAAACAGGAGCGTAGAAACCCCACTGCCATTCCCAGGGAACCATTGCAAGTCTATAGCTTCTCTGCGAGAGGTTCGCTTTGAGAGCAACAACAACTCCAAAGGGAGGCAATGGAGAGGGTTGTTCATGATTTTCCATGACTATTAATTTGTGTTTTTCAATAAGCCCAAACTTCAAAAACTTACAAAACTGAAATGAGAAACCACAATTGTGTAGCAAGGAGTCCCCGAGGCAGCCAGCAATATTGTGTAGAACAGAGTAAAGCCCCAATGAATTCGTTGGAGGCGTACAGAAACCATCTATACTAGTTCTTAGATTAATAAAATGCGCGTCGCCTATACACCAGAGCTGTTCTGCCCAAAGTACCCGTTAATCAGAAACACCATAATCTTGACATCAACTTAAATTTCTCTGCACTTAGACTCTCTATGACCCCGACTTGGGAAAACGAGGCCCAGTGAATGGTCTTATTATTTCGTTTGGAGCAGACACTATGCCTGATTACCAGTTCCAATGTACTTGTGGGATTCACAGCTCTGGACAGAGAGGGTTTGACTCTACTCCTCAGAGACTGCCACAAGTTGTTCAGTCTCAATTTTTCCCCGTTATGTTTTCTTTTGGAAGTCTGGGACTGTCACAGATTCCTTCACACAGATTCATCATTGTTGTTAATTGGCCAGACTGGACAGAGCCACACAGGAAATCCCTAAGGTACAGTATCTGTACATCCGTCAGTCTCAATCTGTGGACTCTGGCCCCTGAGGACTGGAGTCAGACACCCTTCATTGTAAGGGAGGGAGATCAAAACCCTTGCTGTCAAATGAAAAAAGCCTCTGTGGATGAATACATACTTAAGGAAAGACAGGAAAACTATTAATTGAGGAAGAGGAGCAAGGCTTGGCTCTGTGTTCGAAATTAAATGTATTAAAGTAGTGATGCCTTTAACTGGGCAGAACAGAATCAAGGCTGTTTGGAGAACAAGTCAATTAAAGAGTTAGTATATATATATATTTAAACAAAAGTACAAGGGCTTATATAGGAACACTGGACTATTGGACAGAAATGACTAATGACCTCCAGCGAATTATGACAATCGGACACACTGTGCTTATGAATAACTGAGCTAATGTTATTCCGTACATCTAGGGAAAGACCTTCGGGGTATATGCAGGTAACCTCAGCTCGATTCCCCCCATTCTTCCAAATGAAGCCATTATTTTTTAAAAAGCTTCCACCTCTCCGTAGCCTGTGGTACTAATCTAAAACTAATTGATTGGTGATTCCTTAGACCTAACACGAAGGCAAGCTGCCAGTGGAATTTGAACAATGGGCCAAAATAGAAAACTGGGCTCTTTATAAAAATGGGAGCTGTCCAACTGAGTGCCCAAGGGAATTTGCTCTGTTTTTTATTTGGTCCCACCAGCCCAAATTAAGTTCTATTGATCTGATAGCAGAGTAATGGCACGCTTTTGACATCCCATTGTGAACGCTAGTGGGTCTATTGGATTGGCTGCCATAGATGACAGAGAGGTCAGAGGGAAAGTCATTATTCATATGAAACACAATGGAATATCAAAAGCAAAAACAGTGGGCAGATTACAGCAAAATAATTAAATGGTTGGTTCACCAAAATCATAAAACATATTTTCTCATCTACCCCTCAAGGTAACTAGTTGTTCATTTCTAGATATCTGTTTGAGATTTATGCCACTACTAGACCTCGATAAAAACTCCAGTAAGGCATGCTATATATGCACATGAATATAATCTGCTGTTACTTCACAACAGATTTATCTCCTGACCTTCTAAATAGAGCCCGTTCTATAGACAGGTCTTTATAGGTCAAAGGGTAAAAGCCACCCTTCGCTTTCACTTTCCCCATCAAACTCACACCTTGAACAGCGGGTGAATTCAAGCCCTGTCAAAACGATGATATATCAGAGTCAGCCCAGTGGAAAATCAAATAGAAATGCATTACTTCCAGGCCTGAAACACCGGCCCTTCCTGACCAGTCTGACTCAGAAGAGAAAGAATAACGCCCAGGAGGTTAGCTCCCACTCCAGCTCACCTTGGCTTACTCATAACCTGCACAGTCATGGTGAAGCATAAATCTGACCTTAGTTTTTTCAGGCTGTTTGTCTGAGTTAGAGGCAACAGAGAGGTGGAACATGGTTAAGCATCTGACGAGAGAGGCAGGGACAGAGAGAAAGATAGGCAGACGAAGGCAGCCGTCATTAATTTCAATCAGGCTCCCAGTCTGGCAGAGTTAATAATATCAGCACGCTCTTTTGACCTCAGACGATGGTACGACATCAACCTCCGCAAATTACTCATTAATTTACCCCATTAAGTTGGACAGAGGTCGCGGGCAGGGGGGAAAAAACACGGGGGAGAATGAATTAATTAGACATTTTAAAACAGAATTTATACCTTTTTCAATTGAGATGTATCACAGCAGAGGAAGAGGTCAGGGTGGCAGTGGTGAGGATAGGAAGAGTGGGCAGAAAAAGACACGGACGGCTGGCTGAAATTAAAATTTTGACAGCATGGACTCTGATGCAGAGGGAGTGCATAAAGATAATTTATATGGATGAGAAGCAGTTGTGTTTTGAATATCTAAAGCATTCATAT
The DNA here is from genome assembly GCA_026686955.1 of Epinephelus cyanopodus. Lineage (NCBI taxonomy): Eukaryota > Metazoa > Chordata > Actinopteri > Perciformes > Serranidae > Epinephelus > Epinephelus cyanopodus. The sequence goes on along the minus strand of CM048916.1, from coordinate 6,922,157 downwards.
GGCTAGAATCATCAGCATTTGTGCCTCTTGTGTTTCAGAAAGCTCTGTGTATAAATGCAACCGAGAAAAAGATCTGTCTCATATCAAAGTCTCTTGTTTGGTGTGTAATAATACCAAGCCTTGCTCCTGTTTGTTTCAACAGATTTCATTTAACACTCGTAAAGTCAAACCCAAATCTTAAAAAAAAAAAAAACTTAAACCAAAGCAGTTACACATTCTTGCTCCTTGCAGCTATGTTATTCTCCATATAGGAAAAGAAAAGCAGATAAAAATGTAATAGAAACATCATACCTCTGAAGGGCACTTTGGTCCATAGCAAGCTCCCGCCCAGAGCAAAGCAGGGTCATATGTACTGAGTGGGGAGTCATCCAGTCTGAGGCAGAGTACATCCCTTGAGCCTTCTGGTAGTCTCCTACCATCCATTGTCTCTCTCTGTGTAGTGCAGGGAGCATTTGATATCTTTCAAGTTTGTATGCAGCCTCGCCTCAAGCTGACACAAGGACCCGATCTCGTCTCCTGAACGCCAGCATGCTCAAAATGAGATGCAGCAAACCTCTAACCTGCTCTCAGTCTGCCTCAATTTCTAAATGTGATTATTGGGTTCTTTAATGTAGGAGCTAACACCTGTCTTGCCAACCTGCACAACCCACCCTAAAGTAATTTCTTCATGACTTGCACTATTGAAATGTAAATTTCCTACCTCATAGCTTCCCTTATCAAAAGAAATATGCTACACCTGTAAATAAGAAATGGGCTAGCAGACAAAATGTCTGCAGGTCTTGAAGGGGTTTACTGCACTCTATCTAGATAGACAGGCAGGCTAGGCCAAACACATTCATGTACACACACATACACTACTCCCCAACTTGACTGTTATCTATATGCAAAGCATCTCCGCAAAGCTATCCACTTTGCTACCGTAGAGGAAACTGAGAATAATGGATAACTCTGCCCCGAACGTATTCTTCCACCCACACACACACACACAATCACTCACACCAGCATGCACAAACATATGCATGCCCACACTCTGCTGAACATATGTAGTTAGGTGTTTCGAATCGATAAGCATGCTCAACACACAGCCTCCCCAACCTATTCTTACACTGGCTAATTGCCAGGAAGAACAATTAGGCCGATAAGTATCACTTAATGTCCTCCCCCAAAGAGGGAGATTCAGGCTACTCTAAAACAAACGCACCTAATTCCTCATCCTGCTCCCTCCCTCATTATCTCCCTAAATGATGCTTCTATAGGAGAGCAGGTGTTGGCGGTGCAGTGGAATGATTGTTTTGTGAATGGTGGTTTGATGGGATTAGAAGGGGTGGGGGGGTTTGGGGGGCTTAAGTCATGAATGGGGCTGCTTCTGGTGAGATACTCGAGCTACAGTGTACCAGTAATGAGGTAGAAGACATTTGCTTGTTACCACCTTTTCTTTGCTCATTAGTGGGGATTCAGCGGGTCTATAGAAGCCTGCGAGGACCAAAGTGCCCAGCATGAGGTAGTCTGGTCAGCTTGATTCTGGTCAATTATCACTCAGTATTGTGGTGAAAACAGCCAACCTCAGAAACAACCTCTTAAAAAGGCAATGGATTATCATAGAATCAGATCCAAAGAAAAATCACCCAATCAGCTCTGGATCCAGCAGGGAACTGACCCATGTCACTGGACAGCTCAGAGGAAACTTTCATCCGTCTTGCTACATTAACATCTGTTCCCCTTTATTAGTCTGCTGTTGGCATCCAACCTCACAATCTCCCTTACAGCATTCAACTTAGCTTCGTTGGCTCACAGCTTCTGCTGGGCTGAAACTCCCTTCCAGTAGTCCAAAATGTCGTGAAGGTCCTCGTCCTTGGCAAACTGCACCTTCTTCCGTAGGGCATGGCCTGCCGCTATATAAGATGCTTCCTCTCTGGGGCTTTTCTTGTAAGGCCGGAATCGCTCCCAGATCCGCAGTGTGCTCTCAGATGAATACTCTGGACTGGAGGAGTAGCCAGAGTTGTAGTTGTGGTGGCGAGAGGGTGAGAGCTGGGAGTAGGTGGCTGTGGCATCCCTCTTGGTGCGGCCCAGTGGCTTGAGGAATGAGGCCTTTTGGGCCGGAGAGGGAGAGTCGTTGCCGCCCTCATAGTAGAGTGCAGGAAAGGAGTGGCGGTGCTCAGAGCTGTGGTAGTCTGGTTGAACTTCCAAGTGGTGCTGCTGCTGTCCGGGGCCAACCACTGCACCCCCACCTCCACCTCCACCCCCACTTCCGTTATTACATCCCATCCCGCCCCCATTCACACTCACCCCACCACCGTTTATGTTTCCCATGCCATTCCCGTTGCAGCCCCCTACTCCACCACCTCCTCCACTTCCACCACCTCCACTACAACCCACAGGGCTACTCTTTTCTGTTGGGTACTTGGGAGGATCACTGCGCTGCTCGGGGATATCCACACTGTACACCCTGTTGCTTTTGACAGATCCTGCAGCAGGGGGACCACAACGGTTCTTCACCACAGCAGTGTCGGCGCTCAACTGCCTCTGGAGGGGCCGCACTGCATTAGCTGGGGGTGGGTCACGGTAAGGAGGGGAGAGGAACCCCCCGCCACTAATGCCCGGCCGCTCGGATAGGGGCATTACCAGGGGCACTGGGGCCATAGAAGGAGGGTGAGGCGGCTGATGTAGCTGAGGATGAGGATGGGGCTGAGGATGTGGCTGAGGATGTGGCTGAGGATGAGGCTGAGGATGAGGCTGGGGGTGAGGCTTTGGATGCACCTTTGGAGAGGAGGCCATGATCTGATCTCCAGGGTGGCCTGGAGAGAGAGGCAGGAGGTTACGGGGAAGGGACGCAATGCAAGCCGGAGGCTGGGTGGAGGACACAGAGTTGCCATTGTCAGCTGTGGTTACAACATTAGCGGAGGCATCCAGCTTCAGGGCATCGATGCAGTTGTTGATGATCTGGTTCACCTTGTCCACCTCCTTGGCGATGGTGGAGATCTCTGATGCTGAGCCACGGCCATCGTCATCTGAATCCTCCCCAGCCTCTGTCCCATTCTCAGCCCCACCTCGCATATCCACAACTACTTCCCCTCCCATCACCGCTCCTCCAGCTCCCACCCCTCCCTCCCTGCCTTCCCCCACCACTCCCGCCGTCCTCACATCCATGTAGTTGCCCTTGCCACCCATTGCCTCAGAGAAGGCAGTAGCCATTTTTCCACCTGCGGCAAGGTGGAGAGGCGGGAAGAACTAGTGTTGGCTGAGCCGTGGAGCATGCCTGTGCTAGAGGAGGCAGACTGGGGCAGCTTGCCTCCTGCTCCTCCTGAATGGTGGTGCTGGTGATGAGCCTGCTCCTGGAGACGCTGCATGGCACCTGGGTCATTGGCCACTGCCGCAGCAGCCTCTGGGCCATACCTGAAGAGAGACACATTCTCTTTAATCATTGCTTCATTATCTCATTTTTTGTGTACAACATTTTGCACATTATCCTAAAAAGCATTAGTGCAAAATTTTGTTGGACCTACTATGTTTTAAAAGTTAATTAGATTTAATATGTCGCCTCAGTGATGCCATGGGGTGACAGAATCCTTGCTGTTTTAATTAAAACTCAAAGCTACAATGAAAAATAGCATGGCATTCGATAAAGAGTGTGGTTTGGGGGAAATTGTTTGTAGTTAGATTAAATGAGGCTTTTCAGGATTTCATATCAAAAAGCAATGCAGCAAAACAACTAATGGACTGATGGCATTAGCATAAATTGTTCCAAAGAAATCAATTTTACCCAAGAGATACAGCAGTGGCTGAACATGTCAGATGCAGTCACTTTCTTTGCAGTGGCTCGTCAACAATTCATTGTTATAAAAAAAAAAGGTTTTCAATTTGGCCCTCAAGACTTCCACTTCACCTGGGTGTCTTAGGCCAAAACATGATCTTTTTCTAACCACAACTAAGTGATTTTTGCACGTGAATCTAACCACACATTAACCACAGCTTTGTTGGAAAATAAAGTTTCAGTAAATCTGCTTAATAATAGCATGCACGTATCTGTGGTTTGCAGCAACATAGAATGCCAGCATTTTTTCCTGGTTAAGGTTATAACAAACATTAAAAACTGTCCAGTACCTCATCTCCAAAATAGTTTTCTTCACGCTTATGGCTTTCTGCTTCTCTTCCTGGATGCGTCGCCGTCTGAGACAGTAATAGACCAATCCAAGCACAATGACCATGCCGAACAGACATCCCAAGATGGTCATGATGTAGTGGGTAGTTGTGGATGGTTTGGCTCGCTGGTCTCCTGGCTCCACAGCTCTTGTGGTAAAGGACAGGCAGGTGTGGTTGTAGCGCTGGGATTTGATCAAAGAAGCCACACAATAAGTGTAGTTCGTGTGTGGTTTTAGTTGGTCGAATTTGACTGTCTCCCTCGTCATTTTAAGGGGCTTGATATCCTCAACGCAAGAGTTGTTGTACTGGGAGAGGATGTACATCTTACTGAATGGTCGTGGTATCTGCACAATTAGAGAAGCGGTGTAGAGGGAGACAGTTTGAAGCTTCATGGAAATCTGATGGCTATAGGTGGGGTCAGCTGTGGACGATATGGTTGGTTGATGGTACAGACCTTGATCTGGGTTGTCCAAACCCATGCCTGAACCATCTTGATCTGGTGTCTGGGAGGTCATCCCTGGAATTATCACACCATCGCGGCACATGGATAAAAGAGTGTAACGGGCATTTCTTCCATGTCCGGGCAGCGGGCTCAGAAGTGGATAACCAGTCATTTCCAGAGGGGTTTCACACTGAAGGCGGTCGTACGTGTGGGTGACATTGTTAAAAGAGTCCAACCAGGTAAGAAAGCTGTAGAGCTCACAGCCACAGTGGAAGGGGTTTCCTGCTAGTTCACATACCATCAGCCTGGTGAGGACAGTAAAGGTAGATGGGTCAAGACGGGACAACTTATTGGAAGATAAGTCCAGGCTGCTGAGGCTGGGGCACTCCCAGAAGGCATTGGTGGCAATGACCTCAATAAGGTTGTGTTGCAAGAAGAGGCACTGCATTCGACCCAGACCTCTCAACATGCCCTCAGTCAGGTTAGTCAGCTTGTTGTAGCCGAGCTGGAGAACCTGAGACAAAAAAAAAGAGTAACCCCTTGAAATTTTTAATAAAACATGACACAACAAAACTAATTGTTAGTATTTTGGTGCATATCTTTTAAGGTATTCTCTTTCAATTTCCTTTAGTAGGACATGCATTATGAAGACTAGACCCATCACTCACATTTTTGTAACTGTACAAACTTGTTAACAGTCACCTATGAACATGTTGCAAAAAACTAGAATTTTGTGAAGCTTTAAATTAGAGATAAACAAATATATAACAAATAGAGTTGTGTTCTTGGATGCAGACCTGTAGGTTTGCCTGTCCAGCAAAGGCCCCATCTTCAATGTAGCTGATCTCGTTCTTGGTAAGATTGAGGTCGGTAAGGTTCGTGAAGCGGTACATGGAGGTAAAAAGCACAGCCTTAAGTTTGTTCTCATTCAGCCTCAGGTCATGAACCTGTGGAAGACAAGAAAGCAGATGATTTTGAGATGATGCATTGCAGCCTTTGGTAGCCATAGAGGGAGACCTAACTCTTTGTCAAAATAGCTGCCTAGAGCATATTGCACTTTGAAACATACAAGTTTGTTACCCAATTATACATCTGGTCAAAATTCGTTTAGTTTAGCCTGTTTGCAGCTGAGCATCCCGCCTGAGATATCTAGAATTGGTAAATGTTGATACTCGGAGTGGAATGTAGTTGCTTGTTAACATTAAAAGTTCTCTGTACAACACGCAGGCATTTTGCAGGTACAAACAAATATTTGCTATGTAAAGGTTAGTTCAGTAATGGCGTCCTCGGCAAAGAATGGAGTTACGTTCCCTCTGTGTGTTGTAATTCAAGCTCCTCTGGTCATTATTACGGTAGACAGTCTGACGCTGATAACCACAGCAGCATTGTCACAAAACGAAATGCTCACCCTGGTCGCACTATTAGCACCGTTAGCTGCTAGCTGCCAGCTCAGCCTCTTACATGTTGAGAACCATGTGCAGTCAATCACAGCTCAGACTAAATCATAGATATGCCCTGTATGACATATACAGCTTTCTTAAAAGCACCCAACTGTATTATTTGTCAGTTTTAATCAGTTACGCAACACATATCAGATGGTAACTGAAATACTTAGCACTTGTGTTGTAATATATAACAGCAGACCACTACATAAACAAATAGCACTGGCACAAAACATTAGCTAATTCAACCTGTCTTGGAGGTATAATTAAGGCAGATCTAGAACAGCTAACAGCAGAATTCTTCAACATTTTCAAGGCCACGGAGACCTTAGCTGGAAGATAGATGGAGCAGGGACCATCACCCACATATATTTTAGAGAATTAAGTTGTACTTGAGATAACTCCGAATAGTTTTGCGTCTTCTCTCATTTGTGCTTGCCTTTAGCTGCCAAGTCAACAGCAGTTAAAGCATGGCCAGGCGCATTACTGCAACCTCTGCACTTTTGCCATGGTTTGTGGTGAATCTGATTAAGAATAATGCAACATGCAGATTTATAATCTAAAAATGATAAATTACATAAGGAATACTCAGTTTGGCCATATCACAATCATAACAATCAAACAATAAATCGCATTATACTGAGTGAACATAAGATCACGTGCAGCTTTGCAAAAGCCACTTTCACTATTCATGACATGCGCTCTGTGGCTGACACCATCACAGCTCAGAATGCATGAAGGCATACGGTTTAATAGAGGTGGCTGCTGTGGTGGTATTAAAGGCCTACAGATAGGTTCATACTGACCGTGCTGTTGATGTGCTGGGGGATGGTCTCGTATGGAGGCTGGTTCTGACTGCAGATAGCCAGCCAAACGTAGCCTTTATCCCCCTCTATCAGCCAGCAGTCCCCTTTCACCATGCCGGGCAGGTGGAGGAGCAATAGTGCAGGGAGCAGGAGGGAGAGAAACAGGGAGGACAAACGGAGTCTGCTGGCCATGGTTTGGATTAGGACTGTTTGAGATCGCCTCGGTAGAAAGGAGGAAAAGAAAGGAGCTGGAGGGAGGGAGGCAGCGAGCAGCAGTTTCAAATCAGGAAGGGCTGCAGGTCAGGGGCAAGCGGGCCAAATCTAAGTAGAGAGAAAGGTGAACGGAAGGGCGTCTTCACGGTGATTAGAGCTGAGCTTGCAGCATTGCAGCATGTCCTGTCCCCATTTTAGGTGTTCCACGTCAAAGGGTTTTGGAGACTGTCATCCCAGCAGCTACTCATGGCCCCTGACAACCGTACGCCTTGACAAGACAGATGAGGATATACTCCTTCCCAGAGAAAGGCAGAAGGCCTATATAACAGAGAGAGAAATAGGTAAGGAGGGGGGAGGGAGGGAGGGGAGGGGAGAATATTAACATTAATAGTGATAGTGACAAAATGATTAAGAGTATGCAGAAAATTGTAATACAGTTCACATATCCCCCAATGGTTTTGAATTAATTGAGTTTAGGTCTCATTTCTGAAAGCACAGTGTAAAAAAAAAAAGGTATATGAATCTAATACCCATGCTACCCAATCCCTTCAAGGTAATGCACCACAGTAATAAATCCATTAACTGCCATGATTATTTCATTAAGTCTTAATAAAGCCCAGAGAAATATATTTTGACTTTTCAAATTAAACTAGGGTTTTTATGTTCTGTAATTATTCATGTTCGTGAAAATAACAGCCCCGTATGAGAATAAATTGCAGCTCTTCCGTTGAGACATTAGCATATGATGCACCAATAAAAATGGAAATTGCAGGGACTATGAAAGCAACACCGCTTTTCTTTGGTTTTGTCATTGTTTACAAGGTTCGCCAGCTTGCAGCTGCACTTCTATTATTTCAACTTTGAGGTGCATAATGAAACAATAAAAATTTAATAGCTGCAGTTATATAGGGGTGAGAACGGGAAGACGGGCTAAGTGGCAAACAGAGGAGGCTGTTGTAATTTGCATGTTTTAACAGGATACTCGCTGACATTTAGCTATTTACCTTTCTCAGGGGATTAACCGTGGATTAGGCTCTAATCCAGCATAAAATATTATGTATCTCATCACCACAGCCCCAACTCTTTTAATTTGTTTCCAAAGTTTTGATTCCCTCCCAGGGAAAAGTTATCTAACCACAACATGAATGACACGGAATTGATAGTAAGAACAACTGAGGGATGGATTCTTTTTAAGTATTCTATCTCACTTCCAAATAAATTCCCCCTCTGTGCTTTTTAGGTTATCTCAGCCAGATGAAGAAAACATAACCTACAAGAAATGAAGCAATGACATGCTGCGACCCAATCTACTGAGGAGTAATGGGAGCCAACTTTGGACGCCGCTGTTAAACTAGCCCGTCTCTAATAGCCTGTCCTCCTCCTCCTCCTCCTCCTCCTCCTCCTCCTCTTCCTCCTCGTCCTCCGTCCCGACTTGCAGCTCAGTTAGCCTCCCAGTCACTTCTCATTTCTGCCACACCGCACCCCGAGCAGCTCTCAGTCCTCTCTTCAAATTGTTCCATGAAATTGATATTGACAATTCAATTCCTCCACCACAGGCCTTCAATTTGCCTTTGACCCGGGACTGTTGTCATCCTTACGTGCGTGTCAAATAAAACACCCACAAAAAAAGCAATTTACAGCCTCAGCTCAGTGAAACAACAGCTGAAGTAACCCCTCTTCACCTTGATAATTATGAAAGTCATTCATTAGTCATTTGTAATGTATATTGCTTTGAAGCGGATTCATTCCGCTGACTGAACAGCTGTGAGGCAGAGCACATATGTGTGAATGTGAGCGTTGGTTCATGGCATGTTGTGATGAAAAGAAGCAAGCAAACTGAATTATTTATCAAACAATGATTTGGACATTGATCATAACGGCCGCGCTCACACTGACACAGATACTCATTCTCCTTCTTTCATCCCGTTTCTGAATTCCTTCTCTTCTCGCGCTTTGAAGACAACTCCAAGTCTAGTGTCATGATGCGGTGATATAATCATCCATGTCCTTGTTTTCAGCGGGTTTAAGGGAATGTAGCAAAGTCTCTGGCACACTTTAGCAATTTAAGAAGATTTTGGAAACCACAAAAAAAAAATGACTGTGTCTAGCTTGTGATTACCGTCAGGCTGTTTTCCCCCTTCGGCAGCTCATATTTACAGCATATCTGATACGACATGACTGCTACCCTGACATGGTATTTACTGTGCTCTGCAAACATGAAAGACGAGTCAGTCAAGACTCATTTCAAAGCTAGTTGTTTACTGCCGAGTCCAGTCACAACAGCTAATATCAGCACTGTATTTTTTATTTATAATGCTGTAATGATCCTGACCACACTATCCCAGTCTGTCTCATCATCTGGGTCAGTCTCCTGTCTCTCTCTCTCCATCTTGATATTTCTTTTCATCTGTCTGTCGACTTCTTTCTCTTTTCTGTCCCTTTCTTTCCTCTGCCAGCATTGTTTTAAGGCTGCTTATCTCTGCTGCCTTTCAACTAGCAACACAAATGAATATGCTTCATTGCCAAAACACAACCTGACACCTTTTGTGTGCTATCACATTCCCCCCGTTCGCTGCTTTTATCGCATTCTTGCCATTGGTTTTATTTTGTCAAGAAGCCAGAGGAAGAGACAGCCTTATTTCCCCCCTCCCTTTCTTCTCCAAACCCTGCTCTCTTTGTGTTTAATTATTGTCCCTGTTAGCTCGGCTTTAATTAAAGCTTTGCATCTGACAAACAACACTAATGATGTCAGGTCACAGAAACAAATGAAAAGTTCCCAAAGTACCGGGCCGTTCTTCTCAGAGGCTGAGGGCCCCTGAGAGGAACGGGTTTGTCTCCGTGTGCTTTCCTGTCCTTGTTGGATAATCACAGGATAAAGTAGGATTTTATGAATCTCAGAGTGATGTTGAATGTAATAATCTGCAGTGCTTCATGACTAAATGTCCTTTTTCATGTTCTATCAATAGTTGACAACAGGGATTCAGGGTGATGAAAGCTTTAACATAACACTTCATATCAACAGCTGATAATAGCCTTTGTGGTGCAATAGACACATCTACTTGCAAAAAAAACCTACATTATCTTCAGAAACATACACCTCACAGACACTGTTTGATGCAAGACTGCATGCAAGTCATTTGCTGCAAAAACGTAGCTCCACTGAATAGTTAGCATCAAAGTTTTTTCTTTTGCTAAAAACAGAGCATAAAACATTAAACACGTCTAAATTTCCATTTCCATAACACAGATTGACACTACATGCTAATTAGCACAAAGCACAAAGTGCAGTTAAGGCTGATGGGAGTGTCATTAGTCTCTAGTCATAAATCAACTGGACAAACTGGAATTTTCATCAGACATTGACACGACATGAAAAGTTAAGGGGACATCAAAGTGGTGACAGTGATGGGGCAGGGTCTGAAATTAGCACCCACCACCTGCCATATGGGGGTAAATTATTGGCAGTGGCCTGTGAAATCATCAGGCCTCCCACCACTTGGGTGGACAGAGGAAAGGCACAACAGAAAGAGTGCCATATGAAAGCAACGCCATTGGCTGTATAGCTTTATTTGTTTTGATGTGCACACACAATATAATTTACACGCCCACTAATTATGGGTGTGGCAAGTGTGAGTGGGAGTGTTTGCCAGTTGAGTGAGGGAAGGAGTGTGATTGTGATGGTAGATGATAGTGATGGGCGAAGCAGTTCTTGAGATGTTACTGAATCACTAGAATCAGTTCATTGAAAAGATTTGTTCACTGAATCGTTCAGTGCTTGGCGGGAGGAGCCCCGACTGTGTACTGCGTAGTCCAACTCACTGAACTGATACACGGCTGAGCTGCTGCTGCGTCTGCCCTGCACCGATGAGTCTCATGACTCAGCCCAGATAAACTTTTAAGTTTGTTTAACTGGAAGCTAAGTCTGTTAAAACAATGGGTGTGTGATTTTGTTCATGTGGCTTGACTCCTGACTACATTAGCCATTAGCTTGGAGAAAACGGTCCCTGTGAAAGTGCATCGCTGAGAAGAAATGATTTGAATCACTCAGGGATCGGGGTTACGTCGTTCACCAAGTGATTCGTCACCGAGTGATTCGTCACGCGGTAGGCAGTCTCTCCCTGCACCCTGGCTGCCTCACGACTTGCGAGTGATTAATCGTTCACACGGACCGAATAGGCAGTTCCACTCCCGGCCTGCACGCTCGCTGCTGAGCTCAACTGAACTGAGGAATGAACAAATCAGTTACAGAAGTGATTCAGTTCAGTACGTTCACTCAACAGATTCTGTCTTTTGAACAATTCGTTCGCGAACGACACAACACTAGTAGATGAGCTCAGATCAGGCAGGTGTTCGTCATTGGAGAAGGGGAGAAATTAGCAGTTTAGTTGTCAAGTTGAAGTAAATGTATGGCAAAGATTTTTCTCCAACTCAAGCTGCTGTGAGAGGCAGCAAAAATCCTTTATTTTTAAGTTATATTTTATTAATATAGGTAAAACTCTCCAGGAAGAGTGACCATCTTCTATTGATCAATCAACAGACTGCAGTGTTCACAGCTCCACCTTTTAGTGCCAGATCTGTGTGCTAGGTACCCCAACAGAGGGGGGACCAAATATGGGAACATCCAGTGGTACCATCCACAACTTTTCACAGTGGAAACAGAAAAAAAACGTACCAAACTGGGCTGTAGTTTCTGAGTGTACCGCTCGGTAGAAATGGGGCTTTATAGTTGTCGGACAGCAACAGTTTACTGGTTCTTCATTAAATGGCTGCACTGGCTCCATTGTGTACCCCTTTTGACTGTCCCCACAAATCCACACATTTCAAGATACAAGACATCTTCTGTTTCTTAAAACTAAACATCTAAGTTTCCCTTAAGCAAGAATGGTCGGGAGTTACAATTCTTTCTCAAATAATTAAAGAATTACTCATGTTTAACATTAAACATTCAAATAATTGGATGCTCCATTTTCAGCCCAAGGGTGAATGATTTCAGCTATAAGCATTCTTGTGAAGCACAGAGAAGTAAAACCCTGGCACAGAGTGACTGTCATCTGTATTCTGACTTACAGTTTGACTTGATCATTTGCCTCCTCATTGCCACCTTCCTTTTCTTATCCATATTAACTGAACTCTATCCACCCGCTCCATTCAGCCAGTGTGGGCCTGATTGACAGCACAATCTAACAGAAAATAGGAACGACTCCATTAAGTTTCCTGAGGGAGTTTAAGATGAAGTGAACGCTGAAAAATGCACAAAAGTTACTAACAGACTTTAAATTTCAATTATAAAGAGCAATTTATTTCTGTACTGTTAGTGTGAGTACAGAAATAGCTAGTGAGGGAAATGTGGGGACAAATGTCTGACCATCAAACCATGACTGTTAAGTTCTGGTGGTGGGTTAAAAGTTAAGGTTGCAGTTGGGCTTATGTTAAAGTCAGAGTCGAAGTTGCTGGAATGGAAGCTTTGCCCAGAGTCTGAGCTGTAAGAGTTGAGGACAGGATAACAACAAGGAAGACAAGAGTTGCTCGGCTACCCTTGAGACCAGGTCATGAACCCGTCTACTGAGTAAAGAAGAAAGAAATAGAGACAGCAGGCAGAAAACGGAGACAGTGCAGACAGAGGGAAATGCTTAAAACATGACACCAAACAGATTTTTCCAAAGTTTGTCTGTGAACCAGTCAAGCGGTCGAACAGTGATTCAGAAATCCAACAGACCGTCCACAAAATCTGTCATCAGTCACTTCAACAGACAGACAGACAGACAGACAGAAGATCAGCTGGCCATCCAGCCAGCTTCTCAGTTTGCCAGCCAGTCAATCAATCCAGTCCGTCACTCAGCAGACCCAACAGACAGCCAATCAAATGTGACTTCCTCTGTCATTTTTCAGTCACTTGACCCTGAAACACATTGAGTTTGATATTTTGCTTGAAATGGGAGATTCTAATGATGTCAGTATTCTCTTTGTACTTCAAACCTCGTGCAAAATGTGTCACATTACATACTGACTGTCACCGAGCCATGATTTTGTGAAAAAAGACCTTCAAAGTTTGCAATATGGTGGCTGCTAAGATACATGACAGCCCACTGACCTCACTAACTGCTGTGCTGCAGGAGCTGGTCCAGGTTGAAAAACACAAAGCAAAGCTTGGGGACACTTTTGCTTTTTAACCAGCAAGATAACAAAGACAAACATACTAACAACACAGCACAGGAGAACAAGAAAATATTGTTTATGTCAGAAAAGTTGCGGCCTGTTTGACGAAGGAAGTTAGCGCACAGTTAGTAATGGGCTTCATGACAATATTAACAACATGGATTAATTTTTATAAAAACCCCCTGTGAATCTTGACCCTTAGAGACTAAAGGAATAGAAATAATTGATGTCTACTGCTTCAGAGTCTGCACTTTTTTTCACCTCTCACTTACCATGCTGGTAAATCGGAATAAACATTTAAACCGTGGAGAATAAAACCAAGCTAACAATGTGAAAAAATTCTATACTGTGACTCTAAATTGACCGTAGGAGTGAATGTGAGTGTGAATGGTTGTCTGTCTTTATGTCTCAGTCCTGCGATAGTCTGGGTGAACCCTGCCTCTTGAGGTTGCCCACAACCTCTCACAGGATAAGCAGCTATGGAAAATGAAAACATCTGACTGATCTTGAAAGAGAACGCCACAAATACCCGGCCAGTCAGACAGACAGTAGGTCAATACATGGATCAGTCAACCATCCCATTCGCCGGCGAGTCAGTTGTCCAGTCAGGTACTAGTGTGGGAAACACCACAGACACAGTGCTGAGAATTACGTCTAATAGCGCTATCTTTGTATTCCAGCCTGCCAACAAGCCAGTCTGCCTTCTTTACCTTCAAAGCTGCTGCACCGTTCCTTCAAATCCATTTTTCTTGCTCCTGCCTCTCTTTTTTCCTTTCAAGCCTCCAAGAAACTGCAGCACCAGTCCTCCAAATCCTGTGCATACAGTACCTCTCTTTTCATGTCTCGTTGTCATTTTCTCTAGTTAATGTATTTTATGTCTCCTGTTAGTCTCCATGCTTACATTATTTTTGTGTGACTAAATGTTCTTTCTGGATTTCTTGCTCACCCACATTTGCTCCGTCACCTGTCTCTCTGCTTCCATTACAATTAATGGGTGCTTATCTGTCATTGTTTATGAATGGTGCATGCAAATACTGTTTTTCTTTACTGAAAAAACAAAAACAATTCCATTTAGAATTAATGACAGTAAAAAAAAAAAAGACAGTAGGTGCATTAAGCACAAATATTGCAGGTTAATTTTAAAGGAGTTCTTCATCTTTCAATACTCCCAAATAAAAGGTTATGAATCTTTTAACCACATTGTCGATTTGGTAATTAAATCAAGTCCAAAAATTAAATAACAGACTGATGTTTACAAGAGATACAATAGCAAATTGAATCAACGTCATTCCTGCTTGTCTTTCATTTCCTCTCCCCCTTAGCTCAGTCTCTCCACCATCTCAGCTCAACTTTTCCTATCTCTCTCACTCTAGCTCTTTCCTGTACATCGAATTCTCTCCAGTTTTGTTTAAAGTGTACGCAACATCTGTTGCTGTCTACCAGACAAATTCCCACAGGGAGAGCAGACCAGAAAGGAAGTTTTCAGCTGCTGAGTGCTTTCAGCTACTCGCTGTGTTTCTGTGGGACTTGGGTGGTTTTTTACCAATATAAGCTGTTAGACAAGTGGAGCATCATGGGACAGCGCAGCGCTCGAGACAGGAGAAGTTTTAGGTTCAGCTGCATCAACAACCAGGCATGTCACTGCTGAACATGATGCTACCAACAGGAGGGAATCAGTTGAACAGTGTTTTCCATTTTTTTACCCTCATTCCTTGACACAGTCACATCAAGCCCCGTCTAGTTTTGCAATTCAGTGCATGACTACAAGTCAGATTTAGTGGACAGGACAGTCTTTTGGGGTCAGTCCATCCAAATCAGCAAGCAAGAAAACACCTTTTCAACACCAGATGTCTTGGATTTCATTCAGCTTTCATATCTGTCACCACCACTACAATACTACTTCTGCAACAATCTAGAAATTGTAAGTAAGAACACATTGAGGGCACAAAGTATAAGGATATAAAATCAAATCAAAATCAGATCATGGCAGTGAGAGGACTTTCAAATTAGGTTCTCAAAATATCTAGTTTAAAGAGAAACAAAACTGAACAGCAGTGTGGATGGTCTACAGATCTCACTGTGGAATATTTCCATTGGAGTTAGTCACTACTGAAAAAATGGTCCCAAAGAACTGATGCTTTAAGTCCTTGGATGGACTATTAAACATCACCAATTTTGCATTGATGTCCAATTTACTTAATTGAGTTAACCACTCAAACTTAAACTGCTTCATTTACACCTACTCCAGTCTGTGATTTCCTAAATTTGCTCGTACAACTGGCAGCAGCCCCCAGAGACAGGCATGAATGTTCAGCACAGCAAGTGATGCAAATGCTACAGAGTTGAGAGAGCAGGGAGGGCGCGGACACCCTGGTACAATTGCTGCCCCCCCACTGGCATACTCTGGTGAAAATAAATGGAGGGGCGATGCTACTGTCTTTAAGAGGCTGCGGCACGCTCATTTTCTAAACAAAGATATGGTATCTTGTGAAAGTAGACAACCTAAGGTATCCATCGGTACCGACCATGTCAAGCTGGCTTGTCTGAAAGGGGCTAAATGACACTCCACAGTTATGCTACATTTTGGCGAGGGAAAAACTGGAATGCTGATTTTCAAAAGGGTCCCTTGAACTCTCACCTCAAGATATCAATGAAATGAGTTCTCTACGTACCCACAAGACTCCCATTAACTGGGAAAGCCTTGTCTCCAGTCAATGTTTTGTTCATTACAATCAAAATGTACTCCTTAAAATTAAAGCCGTGTATGTGACAACTAGCCTCTGTACTTAATACTTTTGGTTTTAGTGTGCAACTCAAACATTTTTAGTGGCATCATCAGGCCATGCCTATGAAAAAGTTCTGGTGGCGCCACTGTTCACAAGAGTAAAGAAAACTAGATCTGAGCTCTTGAGGCAAAGCCCTAACCAGGCTGTGTTCCTCCAGCAGCTTGTTCGCTCTTAATCCGAAATAAGGATGTTGTTTGGACTTGTTAGATTACCATGGCCCCAGTGAGAGCCAATTGCGGTCTGATGTTCCTGCTGTGCCTGTGGATGAGGCTCAGCCATGCTTAGTTGTGTTCTTATAAACTCAACCCAGGGGCGTGCCCAAGGCTACTCTCCTCAGTGGCTTGTAAGTGACTGTATAAGTGAGAGAACGCACTGCTGGCAGGGCCTGTTACATCCCACTGTGCACAGTGTGTGTTTTATTCTGTCTCTGTGAGGTCCAAATGTGTTTTAGACAATAATAGTGAAGATGTTTTTGGGAAGGCATAACTTGGCTGTTCTGTTCCAAAGGGCTGTGTAGGAGTTAACATAATTTAAGCATTAACATAAGATTAAGGGTTGGTTTTTTTTTGGCTGAAGGGGGAAAGATGGCGACTATGATTGCTTAGGGTATGGATGAGTCACGAGGCACAGGCCCAAGGGCCCAAAATGTCAGGCCCCCTGGCCCTCACTTGCAAAATGTCACTTAAATTAATGTGAACCAACCAGGAAGAGACTCAAAATGACCACAAAGAGATGTGCACAGAGAGACAAAATAACCACAAAAATGGTCAAAACAAAGACAATGACTACAAAGTGAAACAGAACAACCAAAAAATAGCAATAATACCTCAAAGAGACCCAGACAACTATAAAAAGACGCGGAACAACCACCAGGAGACATGACAAGACCTCAAACAAACAGACAGAAATCCACAAAAGATGCATATCTGTGCCCAGAGGCCCACTGTCTCATAATCCACCCATGGGTCAGAGTCCAACATGTACTCTGCCGTGTCTCTCAGCCACAATAATCTGACACAGTAAGGATAAAAACACCATGTTGTCTGATACTGACATCAGTTTTCAGATATCTTTCTTTGAAGAAACTGTTACTGTTGGTCACACCATTGAAAAATCATATTTAAACAACGTCCCAGTTTCTCTAAATAATCCTCAGCCTTCACTCGGAGCAATTTACATTGCAAATAA
The DNA here is from genome assembly GCA_026686955.1 of Epinephelus cyanopodus. Classification (NCBI taxonomy): domain Eukaryota; kingdom Metazoa; phylum Chordata; class Actinopteri; order Perciformes; family Serranidae; genus Epinephelus; species Epinephelus cyanopodus. The sequence continues at coordinate 6,904,984 of CM048916.1, read as the reverse complement.
CTGGAGGTACATCTTCTGTTTGCAGCTCCAACCAGATTCTTATGTTTGGCAGCGATTACGTTAAATCCAAATGTACATCTTTGTAGTGGCTTCCCATGCTCGTGCATTCAGTACGTGCCCTCGTGCGTGTGCGTGTACACGTCTGCTATACCTCTGTGTCTTAATTACTTTAAAAACCCATACAGAGGCTCTCCCCTCCAGCTCTACTCAGCAGGTATGTTGAAGTAACAGCGCTCTATGGGAGCAGCACTTCCTTGCCCGGGAGGGAGGCAGCGAGAAGAGGAAATAGTCTGAAGATAGGAAAATGAGAGACGGAGGCAGAAAGAGGATAGCAAACGACGAGAAGGTGGAACAGAAGTGGGACTGTAGCATGAATTAATTCATCAGTTTTAATTCCACCTCTAAGTCATTCCAACAGGTTAACCCAGCTGGGGTTTGGATCTCTTTTTCAAGGCTGACCTTTAGATGGAAATGAGGATAAGGGGGAAGAGGATGATTAAGGGATGGCGGCAAAGTTTTTATGCCTTATTTCATCAGGCAAGTTGAAAGAAACAATTCTCGTGCAAACGGACTGAATCCTCTTCAATACAGGGAAGAAAGGATGAGGACACTTCTTAGGAAGTACAACACTCTGTTAAGATAAATAACTAATCCATTATGAATTGATACTTTAGTTTTTTTTGCAGTGATACCAGAAGGAGGAAATGGTTGCACATATGCGCACATTCTCACATGGAAGCTCTCCAGTGTAAGTGCCATCCTCTTCTTTGCTGGCAACTGGAGCAGCTCAGGGCCCAGTGCCTGGCTCAGAAGTGGCTTATTTATGGGTAAAATGAAATGCTGCACAGTTTGCTGTTGAAATATGCTGAAAACCGACATGTTTACTTGATGACTGCCAATTTAAAGGGTCAGTTCATCCAAGTGACAAAAAACAGGTCAGTTCATCCAAGCGACAAAAAACTGTGTGCCACTTACCCCCAGAGGTATCCAAGAGACTGTCCTCACCAGGAAGTCAATAAATAGGTTGTTTTAAAGAGTAACTAAACCAAAGAATTTTGGCTACGTGCCTCTTGCCTGGAAATAAAAAAAAATGCCTTTCGAATTTGAAAAAAAATAAAAGCATCAACATCATCAACACACAAACCAGCATAGCAGTTAGCTTGTTTGCCATGAGCGACAACTCAAGAAGCAGCACAGACACTTTGTTGACAGACATGTCGTATGAGGAAGAGAACCTTTCATCTCTAGAGCCTGCTGTCAGCTAAGACCAAGGCGGTCCAAAGTTGTACCAGTTTGAGCCGTTGGCACAGACAGCCAGAGCTGAGACAGACACACTTTCACACTTCAACCTCATCACATATCTACATTTGGTCATGGACTTTCCACGTCGACATATGACATGCAAGGTACCCTGGGTTGTTGTTGACGTTCTGGGATGCCATGTCAACTTCAGCGCATTACATGCATTGTGTATTTTCAAAATAAACTTCTGTTTTCTGAGGAAATGTGCAATTGGAAACAGTTGGTTGGGTTTAGAAAAGAACAACAAGGTTTGGCTTGATATTCAAATGGCAAGCGAACCTTGGTCTCCTGAGTGAAAGTTGGTGGTTGTTGGACCCATACGCCACTCCCACCTGCCTGACACTGCTGGGTGCTGTTACAAAAACAGCAACCAGCCGCGGATCCTGCCGACATAAAGATGTTACGTTGGCTTCTGAAACCATAAGTCGCTACCCCAGCGCTGCCATTTGTCAACTTTGTAATAAGACCAGGTTGGAAGCAGCGAGGGCTGAGGACATGGAGGGGCAGGAGAGGATGGGGATCATCTTTGAACGGTGGACCATGCCCCCTGCAGGATATGAATGTCACTATTACCTGCTCTAACACATTGATAGCACACCTCTTAGATTTATTTTCATTTTGCAACAGGTGCTCTTGTGGTCAATGAGCTCTCTCCTAGAGAGCATAAATTATATTGTATAGTGCCTTTCTAGTCTTCCGACCACTCAAAGTGCTTTCACACTACTTGTCACATTTACCCACTCACACACCACGGCCAAGGCTACCATACGAGGTGCAACCTGCTTGTCAGTTTTTAACATTCAAACGCACTCACACATCAATGACATATCCATGGGGAGCGATTTGGGGCTCAGTATCTTGCCCAAGGATACTTCAAACCACTGATCGTCCAATTAGTGGTTGACCCCTCTACCTCCTGAGTCCCAACTGCCCGTAAAGGTCTGCTGCAAAGAGGTGGCAAAGGTAATGGCACACCAAGAGCCCTGACAACACTGTAACACAACACGGTTACAACTTGAACTTGAAGTATTACCGCAGTTCTTACATATATTTGCTCAAACATTCTCGCAGCAGAAGTGCTCAGCTCGGTAATTTTACCCATCTGCACTTGTGTGGTTATATCTATCAATGTGTGACACTACCACATAAAGCCCAGCGGAGCTTTTCACCCAGGTTTTGAACCTGTTACCCTCAACCCACATGTGCTGCAGGCTGTTTATGGGATATACCTGCAGATCTTTGAGGAAATGGAAGAATCAACCACCACACAACCACTTTATATTTCCTGCCATTTACATCACATATGCCACACCAACTAACATACACCATACAGACTGACAATGTGTCCACCAACACACGTCCTTGATCCCCTCTATTCCATGAACACAGTCCATATTGTATTCAAACACTGCTGCACACAATGACTATTTGCACTGTGTATTTATCCAAACCGCTGATTGTATAGAAGGTATTTGACGACAATACTAGTGTCTTTGCACTTAACTGTACATGTGAGATGTTTGTACATTACATGTAGCTACATGTACATGTAGCTACATGCTAAACACTTACAGTAGTGTGCCTGGATGACACATTCTCACACCCAATGCGTCAATTACCAGTGCTTGGTCAGTGGCCCTGTGCGTCAAACTGTGACCCTCGACATGCCGCTCCAGCATCAGTTTGCTCAGGGACGGCATGTCAATTAACGCTTATTACATACATTTTGTCTTTTCATAATAAACTCCTGTTTTCACATTTTCACAGGCCTTGTTAAGATGCATACAGTCTCGTTAAAATAAACGGAAAAAGTAGGTAAAAAAAATGTTTGTTTTTTTTGTTTGTTTTCTTTGGTTTCACATGGGAAACAAACAGTAGTCTTGCAGGTAAAAGTCCAAATTTTGTTTGACCTCCAATTCTGCCCATCCCATGTGGACTGGAGTTGATGACCATATAAAAAAAGACATCATGAGCTGACGTCAGCTTTGCAACGAGAGTATTTTTTTGGCCACATTCAAATTAAACATCTAACACTAACATTATGTATGACAGAAAGTTAAGGGAGTTTAAAGGGGACATATTATGCTTTTCCTTTACCAGACCTCAACCACAAATATAGCAGATCGGACAGAGCCATTATTACTCTGTTACCGTCATACAGGTAATAAAAACAAAACAAAACAATCATTTACATGTTGGTATAGTCATGCAGTTAGATTCACTTGAAAACCTCTGTGACAAAGTATCCTTAAGCACCATTTGAAGACTTTCTACGGAGGTTTCCTCTGTTGTCATCTGTGTAAGTACAGTATCCTGGCAATTGTACACAAGCATCCACCTGTCAGCAAAATCATCACTTTGACAGCAAACAAGCAGCTTGCAGAGCAGAACTGAGTGTTCCCTACAAACTGTCACAAATCAAGTCGTCCGGGGACAGAGGAATCGAAGTGATCGTGTCGCTCTGTCGCACAGCCGTAGGTAACAATCAAAATCATCGGGAAAAAGTGGGCGCATACAATCAAATCAGCGAGTACATGCACGGCTAGATACAGTACACACGTTGACGCCTTCGCACACAAGCAGAGTGCATAGAAAACAGAGACACTGGCATGTAGGTATAGTGGGAGACACAGATACACACACAGACATGATGGGGTGCAGGTTGAGAATCATCAGTCACCATAATTGCATTTAAACAGACTGAGGTGTTTTGTCTTGTCCTGCTAAACGTGTGGCAGCGACAAACGCAAACACATCATTCTTCACAAGACTGCATTCGTCTGAGATGAATTACGAGGAGGAAGAGGTTTTATAGAGAAGGAGTGGAGGTTTTAGGTGTGTGGTTCTTAAGCTTTATATCTCTCTCATGCCTGAAATTTTGATTGCCTGGAAATTTTACTGGATGTCTGAAAAATATGTTTTTTCACTAAATGAGAGTTTTCTGATTTGGTTCTTTGTTTCCATCTGTTACACACACAGACATATCTTAGTGTCATCTTCCCATCGGCTGTAAAATTTGACAAAAGCCAGTGGGAAGTGGCTCTTTTTATCTCGTGTCTGTTGCAAAATTAAAATCTTGTGTCATTTAGGGATCTGGTAAGTGTTTTACATGCTTCTCTCCCTGTCTTGAATTTTATAGCTCTCTTAATTCAGTTGTGCCTCCTGGTAGCTCCACCACAAGACTGGCATCACAAGAGTCCTCACCAGTGCCAAGAAGAGAGCCAACACAGTGTCTCTCCTGTACTGGCCTGTTACCTGGCACTGCACAGAAGCCCAGACAGCCCTCACTAAGGTGGCTGAAGTATGACTGGACTGCCTATGGGAAATAATACAAGGGCTTTCCAAAATATGCCGAAGTGAATGCTAATATGCTGAATGTCATTTTTTTTAAATTATCAAAGCAGCTTGTGCACTGTGCATTTGTATTTATTTTGACTTAAAAATGTATACATATATTTATACATACATGGTGTGTCTTCCTCAAGCTCGGGTTCCCTACCAGAGCTGCAAATAGCCTCTAAGCGCAGAGAAGTGAAACCTGTTTCCTTTCAGCACCCATGTTAACCAATTGTGTCATCCACACCGGCCGCGTTGAGCAGCTCCGCCGCCGGCCCTGCAGAGATCATTTTGGCGTCTGGTCTATTTTCTGCGTGAGCCGCGAGCGAATGTGTCAAGCCGGGCAGTTACCCTTGATGGAAAAACAGCTGGGAGCAGAAGCGCTTGTCGACCGGCGTGGAGAAATGTGCGTCTGATGTGAACGGAGGTGCTACGGCGTGCGCGAGAACCTTGGTGCACTGCGCTTCGCAGGCGTAAGGGTCCAGACTGGTTATGTCGCCCCACCCTGACCAGGAATCAAACCCCCAATCTTCCACACCTAAGGCAGTGACCACTGAGCCACACACACCTCACCTGCTGTTGTGCATGTCTACACAAAAAACAACAGGAGTCCCTTTTTTAAACCAAACATGACATCGCAGCAGGGCTAACACACACAGATAATGCAACTGGGAGTCGAATAACTCCTGCATGTCTACAGTCAATCGGACCCAAACTGGCCTCGGTGCTCTGCGCATGCTCCATAGTTTACACCCCAACAGAAGAAGCCGGTAACAACAAGGCAATAACTACACCCAGACCCATGCTTTTATGGATGAACGAAATGTACAGCGCTCTAAAGTTGTCCACCATGGTACCAGTTTGGCACTAGCTAACCGTAGCTAACTTGTTTGACCCATTACACCACAGAACGAACAACTGACAACCGGAAAAAGGTCCAGTACAAACAAGCTGAAAGGGGGCATATCACTCACTCACACTTCGGTCAATAATTTGATTCCTCTCTAATGCTTGTCCAGCTATAACTGTAGCTCAACTTAACTGTGCAACGTATTGACTGTCTTGTGTTCGTCTGATCTGTTTATCACCCCAACCTTTCTCCCTACGTCAATTTTGTCACTCCTCAAACTTAAAGCGGTCTTGGTTGGTCTTGTTCCAACAATCACCAACTCTGGCTTGTCCAGAATGAACCCTGAATTCACAGGTAGATGTGAAAATACACTGTATCTATTCTACACACTGTTTCTCCCCACTTTCTCTCACAAAAGAAACAGGGAAGTATGGTTAAAAGTTTGTTTGAGCCTCAGCAGACTGCAGTACTGGTATTTTCATTTTCACGATTTTGTGGCTTTAGTATGAAGAGAAGGAAGACAAAATGTAAGAGACATGATGGCGTGTGTACATGCATTTGCGTGTAGAACACAGCAAAAGTAAGACGGAATAAGCAGACACAGATGAAGAGAGACAAATAGTGAGGAAGCATGTCAGCTGAGGACTGGTGAGGCAGAATCTCAACATGACCTCCACAAATGAAAATGAAAAGACCAGCAGCGAAATCAGCCTGAGAGAGAACAGAGTGTGTCAGGCAGAAGCTGTGCTGCGAGATCTGGTGTTTCTAGGAGTGTGTTTATTGGTATATTGAGGACATTGGCAGCTTCTACTTAGAAAGTTTTTTGACAGATTCCCATCTGCAACAGCACAAACAGAATTATGGATGCTGGACTGTCTCTTCACAGTGGAATTCTGCTTGAAGCTATCCAACAGCACTTAAATGGAAATATTCGCATGTGGGGTTTATCTCACTGTCAAATGTGCATCAGGTGTTTGAAGGTGACTGTCTTACCAGCATACAAACACTTATCAATGCTCTGATCTTCTTTGAAATGAATATTTTAGTTTCCTATTCAGAGATGGACCATTTTTCAAGTGCACAGTGAGGGTTTTTGGCAACTTTCTCCTTAACAAAAACTAATTGAAAAGCTTGTTTTTTTGTGTCCTTCCCTTTGGCGCAGTAAGAAAACAAATCAGGCCATGGTCTTTGTTGCATTTAAGGTCTTCCAGATGACGCACTGTTTTTAAATGCTATGTGCATTCTGTTTCTTTTTATTTAGAACATGGACCAGAGAAATGTCCTTGTGCTGAAAAAGAATATTATCAACAAGATCTGAAAGGGGGAAGATTGTCAGGCAGTAGCCGCTTTTACTTGGAATTTCATGCCATGAAGCCGCCTCGTTATTCTGTATTACAGGAATGGAGGGGAACAGAGTTGTCTCGCCTTTAAGCCAGCAGCAGAGGTACTAACAGCACTAAAACAACATCTGTATAAAAAAGACGTTTTTACATGTTATGTGTGCAACCCACTGCTGGAGATTTAAAAAGTAGCTGATATCAGTTGGCGGCTAACTCAAAGCAGAACAGTGGCTGAAAATGTCTGCAAATTGGGAAAATATGGATGTAAGGGAGCTTCTTACCGTCCAAGCACAGGACGAGATCAACCACCACATAACAAGGATGGTGAATGATTGTTGCTGCCATGTTATGTCGACTTGTATGTAATTACAAGTTGACTAGAGTCTGATGCTGTTGTCATGCCCGTCATGCCTCTTTTGTTGCCATTTTTGTTAAATACGAGAATGTGATGTCGCAAGGCATTTTCATCCCAACTCATCAAGTGCTTTGCCAGTGGACTTCAACGTCACAATATGACATGCTATATCCTCCTTTTGGACATTCTTGGATGGTGTGTCAATTTATGCTTGTTACATGCATTGTGTCTTTTCAAAATACATTTCTGTTCTCATTGGAAATGTACAGTTACTGCTGATTACATACCAACAGTCTTTCGAAATGCCTTTACAATTTAGGCAAAACACCTCATTTTTACATTTATTTTTAGGCCACAAGAGTAGATGTCTAGGTTTAGAAAAAAACAGCTTGGCTCAACAGTTGATGTCACATAACATTCATCATGTGCCACATGTTACGACTGCAGCATGCTACACATGCAGCACACTACTTACAATAACTCAAATTTGTTCTTTTTTCTTATGGAAAACAAAAAGCTCCCAGGTGAGAGTCCGGAGTTTGTTTCATTCATCCACTACCCCGCCCGCCCTACAGGGACTGCTGGTGGCGTTACAAACTGCAGTTGGCCGGTGCGTTTCATAATGCTGCAACGGTGCCTTTTCATGTTGGTATCTCTCACGCTGACATCCACTAACAAAGCGGCGGCATTTGACAAGTTCAGTTGTTGCTTGCTGCGTCAACAACTGCCACAGTCTGGTGGATATCATAAAGCCACGAAAAGTGCCTCTGTGTGGCATAATGTCACGCCAAGATCACTGACAAAGTGGCGGTATTTGGCAAGTTGGTAATGAGAACAGGCTGGATATGGCATTAGTGTGCTTCTCATTTCATTGAAATGTCATTTAAAAAAAAGCACCCCTCTCCCAGATGGTCACATCCATAATAGAAGCAACATGATGACATCTCTTTGGGCATAGCATGACTGACACTGTGTTTACATGTGTCTTTGTTTGTCTGCTCGTTACTGTGAAAAACACCACCATCAGTGTCTGGATTGACCTGTTTGACCTTTATAAAAATTGTATGTTCCACTGATTAAAACAGGAGAAATATCTGCTGTGCAAATCACTGGTTTAGATACCAGATGCACCGGGTGTCTATTAAACTGAGCAGTTTAATGATTTCTTGTCACCATTTGCTTAGCGCTGGTTGTGCCCATCTGCTTTGATGATCCCTTCAGACTTCGTGCAGATAAATCCTGTGACTTCTCTTAATTATTTTGTTGTAACTTGCAGCACCATTCTCTAATGAATGCAGGTGCAGCCCTATCCTGCAAGTTCCACAAACAATTTGTTCCATTCATTTGTGCTTGTGGCAAATTACATCAGGAAATAGCGGTACAATGAACTCGGGTGTTGCAGGGATTTAGGTGCGTGCTGCAAAAGGAAAGGAGTGCCCAGAAGGTTCAGTGAATAATGTGGAAGTGGACAAGCTTTGATTTACCGATTCATAACCTGAAGGTTGTAGGAGATTGTGTATCCATTGTTGGGATGTGATGTGCATAGAAAACTGAATTAAGCACCACTGCACTGCTCAAGTCAAGGCCCCACTGTGATGATATGACATAGGCCACATTTGACTAGAGGCTGTGCTTATTGACAGGTCAGAGAAAGAGAATCCTCATGCTCTGTTATTTTAGCGATTGCAGACCCTTACAACATTATGTATTCTTTATCCCATGCCGATGTAGCAGCTTTGAACTGAAGTTAATTTAACTGGGGAAGTGACTGCAGGAGAGAATGGTGGAGAGAGAGACAGACAAGCATGGCTTGTTCAGGTTTCAGGAAGCCTAATTTAAACTTGTAAAGCTAACTGGAAATGACTTTGAGACGGGTTTGGAAGCCAAAATAATTAAAGCTGCTGGCAAAATGACACTGTGTGTGTTTGAACATTGCCAATGGAAGTGATGAAACAAAAGATGAGCAGCAAAAATATGAAAGGCAAGAGGAAATGTAATAGTAAGGGAAATTTAATGGTAAGAAAAATAAAGTCAAACTTTTTAATGAAGCAGATTTGATCTGTGTTTCAACTACTCCACTGTTTAATCTACTCACCATCTATGATCGCACAGAAATCTGTCAGTGTGTGATGTGACCTGAGACCTCTCGCCACTGGGGGGTATTTGAATGCTTTAAAGAGTACATCCAAAATGCTAGTAGCTCAGGAAGGGGCCGTACAAATGATGCATCTTTAACCACCTGGTAAATGTTAAGTTGAAGACTGGGCACTACTCGTGTTTTTTTCTGTGCTGAAGCAAGCACCATATCATCGCATTTTTACCTGAAATCCTGAGTGCAGAGTTGATCTATTTTTAGGCGCCGTTTGTGTGTAGGCCTATTGTCCATGGACGAGATGTAAAGCTCTGGCAGCTTTGCACTAAAATGATCAAATTTCTCTCCATATTTATCACAGACTGATATTCGTGGAAGAAGGAAAGATGATATGCACATGACATGCAGTTGACCTCTGTTTCTCATGGAGCAGCGTTCCTGTCCTGAAAAATAGGCATTTGGAAACGCATTCATGCAACTGTGTCACTCTGCCGTTTGAGTGTGCCTTCTGCGCATCTACATTAAAAGGAGAAGTCCAGTATTTTGCACTTTGAGCCCCATTTCTGGGTTGTTTGATGAAATAGAGTGGCTAAGACGACTGCTCATTTTCGGAGAATTTGGCTTTCCCCTGCCTGGCTTAACACAGCTGCCTATGGCCATGTGTGACCCTGTCCTAAAACCACCCTAAACGTTTGTTTTCAAAGCCATGAAACTCACTGAGTGGTCAGTGGTGTTCATTGATGTTCTGATCTTTCCATCTGTGTTTTCGCTATTCATCTCGATTGTGGAACTATGTTTTTCAGCTGCCTTTTCAACTTCCATTTGATCGTTCGTTTGACGCTGAAGCGTTATACACTCCAGCTCACTTGATGGTTAATGCTCCTTTACGTGGGTGTCGCCAACCGGCAGGAAACCATTGCAATGTAATGGGACACAGAAGAAGCAGAAGAAGGCTGGCGTTGTGTTCAAAGGCATCGTACTGTAAAGGTCGTTCACAAGCGAGGAATCCATTGTGCAGTTGTTTATTACAAAACTTTTTCATTCTTCCTCCATGAGCGCACACAGCGCTGTCGAGCCGGCACTTTCGCTGAGCTAAAAGACTACAATGACCACAACCTTGTCGTAAACAATCCCCTCTCCATTTCTGGTGGTGGATTACTACCAACGGACAATGAGGCTTCTATAGGAAACCAATGGATTACACAAAATGTCAAATAAATCATCACGGAAACCACAGTTTGCTACGATTTTTATGTCAGAACATCAACAAACATCACTGACCACTCAGTGAGTTTCATGGCTTTAAAAACGAACGTTTAAGGTTTTAGGACAGGTTCACACATGGCCATAGGCAGCAGTGTTAAGCCAGGCAGGGGAAAGACAAATTCTCTTAACCTCTCAGCCACTCTGTGTCATCATAAACAACCCAGAAATGAGGCTCAAAGTGCAAAATACCGGACTTCTCCTTTAAAAGCAATGAATTAGAGGTTTCAAGAAACAGCATATGTATGGACCCTAAGGCTGTACTTAGCATGCTGGCAGGCACGGCGCTTTGAGCTGAATGTTAATATGTTCATATTGACGATGCTTAAATGCTGATGTCCAGAATGTTTACCATGACTGACATCTGAGTTTAGCACGTCAGAGTGCTAACATGTAGTAGCGCGAAACAGAAGGTGCAGCTGAGGCGATGGGAATGTCATTTTTGCAGGTATTTTGCCATGAATCATGTTATTTAACAAAATTTGAGCTGATGACAGCGACAATTACAATTTGTCCTGAGGGCAACGTAACGTATGTTTCCAATGTGTCTTTGACACATCCCAAAATTATTGCATGTTTGTACAAAATATCATAATACAAATTTGAAATCTTTAAAAAATTAAGAAAACCCAGCTAACATGTTTTCAGTTTCTCTAATAGCCTCTTGACACATGAGTGTATAATGTGTGTTCTGTTCCTTACGTTATAAGCAATAAGCATATACGGAGGGATGCAGCACAGTACAGTCGGCATAGGTTTATATCACCAGTGCTCGCCAGGATTCTAGCAAGTACATTTGTCTCTCATCCAGGTTTTCACAAACCTGTTAGCCCAGTCTAACTCCTGACATTGCACAGTGCTGTGGTGGCGGTGGTGTTTAACAGCTCTTGGAACTCTGACACAATGAATGAGCTTGTTGCCCACATCAGGTTGCTCTGAGGGAAGGTCAAGGCCAGTTGTTAGCTTGCAGGATGCTCACTGAATGGTCTCCTGGGAACAGGGTCAATTGAAATTGACTGAACTTTGAGAGCAGTGGTGAAACTTAGAATCTAAGTGGCGTGGGAGCAGGTTATAGTGGTTTTGGTTCATTTTAGGTCACTTCAGGTTCTCTCTCTTTATTCCTGTGTATCTTTTCCATAAACACTCAACTGTTCTTCATCGTGGCCTCAAGAATTACAATTCCTCCTTTCCCATTTTTGGCGCTTCTCTGCAGCATCCTTCATCTTAGCCTGAAGACTTCCTCACTTCTCCTTTTTGCTTTTTTCTTTCATTCCTCTACAGCTTCCATAATTACCCCCCTGTCAGCAACTTAGTCTCACAATTCATGACTTCTTTTCCTCCTCCTCTCTTCTTTTTCTTTGAGTCGTTAAAAACGGCTCTTTTTTTATTCCCCGCCTCGATTAAGGTGACTCTACCTCTCCTCCATCTTCCTTTTTTCACTCCTCTAGCACCTCCCTCTCTCCTCACATCTTGACCCTGTGATTCACTACGCCTTCTCTTCTCTTCCTTTCATCCCTCTACAGCTTCCATGAAAGCCTCTTCCCTCACTTTCTCTGCCCCGAGATTCGTGACACCTCCTCTGTTCTGCTGTTCCTCCTCTTCTTTCTAAATTTCTCTCTTTTCTCCATAAAAACCTTCTTCCCTTTTTCTTGGCAACAAGATCTCCTCTTCTCTTCTTCTTCTTCTTTCGGCCATCAGTAGCTGAGCTGCTATGCTTTCAAACAACAGCCACCCTTGTTTTTTTCGGGTCTTTGTTGTGTCTGACATGTTTTGTATTCCTGTCCGTTTTTTCACTCCTCCACCCCATGCGAAATCCATCTCCAAAAACTCATTCACCCTTTCCTGCATGGTCTGCCTGGACACACTCAGCTCCCTGTCCTCTCGTCTGTTACACTCACACTGCAGTGCAGCTCTTTTGCTTTGCCTTTTCTTGCAAAGTTTAGCACACAGGTACAATTTGCACCCCTTCTCTTCACCCAGGGAGGCTTGTTAGTGCAGCAGTAGAGAGTGTGGCATGTATGCATTCATCCAGTAAGCTCATGATAGCTTTTTACTGATCATCCCATGTGACATTTAAAAGAAATCTGACGGCAAATTATTGACAGAATAGAGGATACTTGGTCAAGATATGAAAGGGAAACAAGCAAATAATTACAGAATGGTCATTCATGCCATTAGTATTTGCATCTGTTGAATGTAGCCCAGACCTGGTATAAATGGAGGGAGTATTTAGGAGCCAGGTTTGTGTGAATTGCTGGTTCTGCTTCAGTAAGCAGAATTTGCAATCAGTTCTCTAACCAATGCCCAATCCTATCCAGTGTCAGAGAAAGGACACTGAGCTTTAAGACAGCGTGCTGGATGGACTTTAAATCAGGCCTGGGCAACCCAGATGTTGCTGTACATTTGTGTTCTGTGCCGGTTGAATACAGCTCCACTATTCCTTTAGAAAGCTGACCATCCAGGAATGAATGAACAAATGCACTGTCACATGAGGCAGACCATACGGGGCTTATACTGCATCAGTATGCTTCTCAGGCCGTGTACACTCTGGAGGCCACACATGCATCCAATATTAATCTGTGGGTGGGGATCTTTGACGAACCACTGCTTTACAACAGTTTCCTGGAGACTGTAACTCTGTCCTCTGCCAGTGTGATGCTGGTTGTTATTTGACAGGCTAAGGGGCCCCACCCATTTCACGTCCTCCGGGATGCTGTAAAAGATTGTTGATGAGGTCTGCGACTCCCTGCCTGCACTACTCAAGTGTTTGTGGAGAATCGTGCTCTGGTTGACCAATGGGATGATGACAAGACTATATTTTCCCATTCATGTGTCAGGAGGTAGATGGACTCCTTATTTTACCAGGCTGGTTCAGCTCTGCTGAAAAGAAGCAGTTGCATCATAGTTGCAGTAAGTCTCACTGAGTAAGACATCACACCAAAGCTCTTTGACAGGGAGGAAAAAGTCAAGGTGGACTGAAGGTTCTAGCCCTCACCTTTCTTCTTAATCATGCCAGTGGTCCCTTTATGAGGTACCCATTAAGAGGCAGAGCGTCCTTCAGAAAAGGATTATACATAAAATCATACAGCGATGCAGAAGATTGTCTCAGCCAAATAAACTGCATTCAATATAACTTAAGCTCAAGCAAAATTGATCACCTTGGACCTCAAATCACAAAATGTTCATATTTCCCTACATTGTCTTGCTGTTTAGTACCTTTCTGATCAATGTGTGGATCCAATGGGCTTCTAATGGTTGACCTCGGATTGTTCTTAGTTGGTGGACTTTTGTGTTTCAAGTCTGAAACAGAAGAAAGAAGAAATGTTATCAAAATGAAAGAAAGAGAAGAATAAAGAAGGGCCTACAGGTCACAATAAACAGTGGACCACCACATGACCCGGCAAACAAGACAGAAGACAAGTTAAGGAGCAACACCGTTCTTGTAAACCAGGGTATGTCTTTAGTGTTACAGTCATTAAAAAGCAAAAGCAGCATGCGTAGACACTCAGTCCCCAAATCCCAAATGGATCCCTTACAGACTCGTTGACTCAAGCCCTAAGCACTTACAGGTTAAGAGCTAACCTGACAGAGAACTGGGACACGACTTCCCCTCACGTGAACGCACAAAACCAAGGGGAAGGGCCAAGTCAAGGGCTAAGGGGAAGAAATGGAATTGGTCCGAGGTCTGTAGGGGCTTAGGGCTTGAGTCAACGAGTCTGTAAGGGATCCATTTGGGATTGGGGGAATATAACCTCGGTAGCCTCGCTATCATAGCATAGAAGTGCTAACATTACTTAATGCATAATATATAAGGTTTATCATCTGACTTATACCTACTTCCAACCTCTCTGGGTAAAGAGTATCATTTACACCTGCCCCTGGCACAATGTGAAACCATGGCTACCTCGAAATCCACAAAACTAGCCTGAAAATGAAACAACTGCAGGTGAGTCTGCGGAGCATAGACGTATAGACGTGTAGACTCATGTCAGACCCTGGACAATGACGGCTGATACTATGTTATAATTGACCAGTCAGTGTTTGAGGGTCAGTTGGCACACACACTATACTACTATACTATGACAGGTCTATGAGCATTGCAGGATTGCCCATTCTTTTCACAGACCAGCTCCTTTATTTGTCCACTGTCCCTGGTTAGAAGGTCAGGAGACTTTTATGGGCTGCACTGCTGCTGTTAGACTTCAGGAGGAATCCCTTCGTTACATTTTTCATTTTGCCTCCAAAAAACAGGGTTTGGTCATAAAGATGAGGAGGCTGCTGGCTGCTCAGCTCAGGATGGAACATGCATATTATAAACGGACTGATAACCTGAAGACCTTTATGGCTGGGTGGGGAATTGGAGGAGATGAACTGTTGGCTCTGAGCTTCCGGTTGACTGTTGGATGTTTGATGGGTTTGTTATCTGTGTGTGTGGACGTATCTCTCCTATCAAGAGAAAATCTATTTTGCCTTCTCCGGTGCTGTTGCTCAGAATTTATATTAGATAAAGTCATTTTTAAAATCAAATTTCAAAAAATCTGTCCCTGGCTCGCTCATGCTCAAACACATGCAGGGACAGCTGCTGTGGCCTGAGAGGTGTCAGGCGCAACAATAAGGAGCTGTCTCTAAAAGGAAAAGGACATAAGACAGGCCAGTGGAGAGACAGGAGACAGCGTGGTGTGAGGAGGGAATGATGGAGACAGAGGATGAGCGACAGAAGGAGATGACAGCAAATAAGTGGAGCTGAGAAGCTGTAAAGTGGCCCTGAAGATTATTCACCCTGACACCTCTCTACTCTACCTTTTCTTTTCTTTTTTACATCTCTTGCATGTCCCTTTCGTCATGCATTTATCCTTGACCTTTTCTTTCCTTCATCTCTTTTCTTCCACGTGTATCAAACCTCTTTTCTGTTGTCTTGTACTTCTTACTTTCCCCCTCTCTGCCTCCCCTCTCCCTCCAAGGTTTGCTTTGTGCTATAACATAAGCCAGTTCTTTAATGTAAGACACTTTTAAATAAAGCAGCTTGTGAGGATGTACCGCAAGTAAACATTTAGTGTCTTAATTGTATTTGTGTATGCAAGATATATACCAGCATAAACAGGATGTGTGAGTATCTGTCTTCCTGAACGTGTGTTTGTGTGCATGCAAATATGTAAACTAAGGAAGCTCTGTGTAGAATATTAAGCTTCATAGCACTTAATTTGACCTTTACCATTTACATTTATTCAAAAGATTTCAAGCTGCAGAACGTAACTTTTAAACAGAAATAACTTTATGGTATTTGCTTTAACTATCACTACATCCTGACAGTAGTACATGAGACAGACAGTCTTCTAGCTCATCCCATTGGCATTTGCAAGAATCCACCACACCCTTACAAACCAATCAGAATTTGGAGGATACATGTATACATTTTTACATACAAAAATAGAAACATCCCCTTCGAATGTTGCCCTCCAGGGCCGATTGCTCTGAGACAACAAGGGAGGCTGAACTTCCCCTAAAATTTCAAAGAAGAAGTGGACAAATATGCACTATTGAATTTACATAAAATAAGAATTTACATTGCATTAAACGTGCGCTAGGATGCGTTAAAATCATGACTATGGTGTCCAAACATCAGCTGTTTATCACCAGTTTTCAAGCGCAACCTCCCTGTCAGACATTCTTGTGTCAGCACGGTGGCCGCGGAGCCTCCAATCATTCCTATGAGACAGCGCTGAGCAGGTCTTTTTCATGCAGCAAAGCCAGACGCTCATTGGATAAATGTGACAAAATCGTCACTTCCTGGGAGGCTCCGCTTCCCTGGGACCTAATGGAGCACTAGGCAAGAGAGGACGCTCGGTGTCTGCATGATGATTGGAGGAATTGTCTAAAAGGCTACAATATGACACATTTTATGATGTAAACTTAAATTGAGCTTCCCCTGTTTGAAAGACCAGCAGCCGCCACCACTGATGCTCTCACACCTCCATGCCTCCTTTACAATCACATAGACACAGCGAACAGGTGACGGAAGAGGTGGTCACAGTAATGCACCTTTTCACAGAGGCAGTATTGTAGATGATAGTGGTCTATGTGGCTGAATGAATAGATAATTCTTTTCACTATATTACCAAATGATCTCTTTCTGCAGTTTATCAGTGTCTTCTATAGTGTCTCATACGGTTGTATCTTGGTTGAACTACGCTACGCTGCCTCCATCATCTCGAGTGGCACTGTTCCATTTTGTCCATATCAGTTGTATATGTATATAATGCGCAGGGTCAATCCCTACTCATGCATATGCAGCACAGCCCCCTCACTCACACTTTCACTCAATGAAGCTCGATATCTTCAGTGCACGGCTTCAGGAGGAGCTTTGCAAACACAATGGCTGAGAAACAACCAGCAGCAATGAGGAAATTGCTCATCTGTTTTTGCCAACAGCAGCGTAAACAGCAAAGACAAGACAACAGGGGGAGACCAGTGATAAAAAATCTTGCTTTCACTTTCAGAGGTCTTCGTTTGTACCTGTCTTTGCCATGTATGCTGCTGTTGGCAGCGAAGCGTGTGCACAAGTAGTGTTTGATACTACACTACAGCCCCTTTGGCTCTGATAGGTGGTTTTCGTTCAGGTGCAGTGGATTCATGCAAAGGCTATTAGGAGCACTAGGAGGAAGAGGAACCTATTTTTTTTTTTTTTTTTCGCATATTCTGTCTCATGTACTACTGTCAGGATATTGTGACAATTTCTGCAAATATGGCTTTATAGTCAGGCAATCATTCGATCAAATCAATTTGTCAAAATAATCTGTGCAGTACCACACTGTGTCTTTTCCATTTGAGGCAAGTGCTGAAAGTTTTCACACATCTGACTACTCATGTTGTGTTCACACCTTCCGTGAAGGCTGAAATATTTTTGTGTTGACTCACTTCATACGCATGAATAACTCGTCATACGCATGTGAAATCACTGAATTGATGAATGAACCTCTGCCAGTACGTCACCGGCGTCATACGTCCCCAGAGGATCTCAATGCTGATTGGCCATCGCAATGAAAATCGGTCACTGAAGTGCAGATTTTTCAACTACTGTGAGTGTGTGATGCCAAATCGCACTATTTGCCTTATTTATGCCACTTCATTTGCATATTTTGCATCATTCATGTCACGTCCTATTCACGTCTGATTTATCAAACATACTAATTTTAATGAAGACCTACTTTGAGATAAGCCAGACAGTTGTATAATAAGATGAAAATAATAATTTGCAAAACAACCATCCTTTATTAGAGGACACTCAATATTAGATGACTCAGATGAGGATGAAAGAAAAAATTAAACCTAATCAGGACATCCCTAATTATCCTGTCTCAAAGCAAGCTAAAAACAAGTGAGTTTGACTGATGATAATTGTTGATTATGATCTTAATCTAAAGAACAAAAACTCTGGATCTCATCTTTTGCCAAAAATAGCAAACAGGAAACTTGTGCTGAGCCTCTGCACCCACACACGAGACAGTATGAGGTCTCTATATCTGAGCTGATCTGAAAAACATTTGGACTCCCTGCATCACAGTGAAATGAGCTGATGGTAATGTATGAACACAATTGCTCAAAGTGATGCAAAAATCCAGGTTACATGCACCATGTTAGTGAGACCAATCTCAGAATGAAAATGTCTGTGTGTGTGTGTGTGAGGCAAAGTGTCTGTGATGAGCAATGAATGTTTTTATGAGTTCTCTGTATGCGCCTAAGTGTTTGGAGAGTATTGATTTATCTCTAAGCATTACATTACTAACCCTGGTCATCATTAATATGTTGAGATGCAGGCTGAGGGGTATGGGGGGGGGTGTGCGCGTGGATTTACAGTAAGACTGATAAGTTCAACGGGAACTACAAACGTTCCAGGAATGTGGAATATTGCAATTTCGATAATTTGTGCAAATTCAATTAATCAGTAGTCACGAGAACCTCCAAAATGACATCAAAATGGCTAAGCGAACAACAAATGGCTTGTAATTTTGGCCAGTATTCACTGGCTCGGTTGGATAATGTGATGCCAAAACAGAGACTGAAAAGGCGATGTCATCGTTCGTCTTCTGAAACCGCAAGTGCTTCAGTAGTGAACACAGAGAGAAGATGGAGGTGAATACAGAACACAGTGATTTGTCATTTCAATCTACTTACTTCTCTACATTTCGTTTAGATTGAATCTTTGCTCTTTCATTACTGGCCAGAAAATAAAAGGTGTATAATGTGTACTTATAATAGAAAGTTAGGCCATGAATCCAAACATTTGGCGTGAAGAAACACTCTAATGGAGTGATTTTATTTAGTGAAGGGTTTTTTTTAATAGTACCAAGACTGAAAAAATATTCCCAGTAATTTCTGCTACAGTATGTACTCAGCTCGTATTTATCACATCAACTGGGTTGAATCCACAACTTCCAACAACAACTGCCCAAAATGGACTCCTCAAAAATACTCTGAAGCCAAAAATTATTACTTTGGCTTCCAATGTATTTTTCCTGTCAGTGTTGTTCAGCTTGATTTCAGGCTACCTACAGAGTAGGAGTTATCATTAAGTAATTTCTGAGGATATCATGTGTCGAGCTTCAGCCTGCTCTCACAAAATGTTCATATGTTTTCCTACAAAAACAAATGCATCCAGTTGTACGTATCCCATGTGATCTGCGGTCATGTGACCAGTGTGGTGACTGGAGTAAACAAGGAAGCAGTCCCAAGTGACCTTGTATGGTGGCACGTTGGGGCGGTGGAACCATGTGAACTTTGAGTCATTTTAAAGGTACGTCTACACCATGTTTCTTGTCCTAATACTAACCACAGTAACTTGACTTGTCTGAACATAACCCCCGTAACTTTATACTGATTACATGACTGTAAGTTAAGGACATAACATCAGTCATGTGGCGCTTATTCATAGGCTATCATATTGTGCATGTATTTTTCATAGGCTATCATACGAACCATTCTATGAGAATAAGTTTTGGGATACATCGGTTATATTTGCAATGTGGCTGCATTTGTTTCCAGAAAATAGAGACTGTAAACAAATGCAAATAACTGATTGGCTGAGCTGCCTAGTTGTTGTGATTCTGAATTGATTTTATTGTTTTTTTTAGTTACTTGCCAAACTGATTTTGTGCTTGTGTTGCATACATGAGTTTTTTTTTGTGCACTGTATGTATTTG
This sequence comes from Epinephelus cyanopodus, assembly GCA_026686955.1. Taxonomy (NCBI): domain Eukaryota; kingdom Metazoa; phylum Chordata; class Actinopteri; order Perciformes; family Serranidae; genus Epinephelus; species Epinephelus cyanopodus. Next base: position 6,885,249 of record CM048916.1, on the reverse strand, counting down.
CATAAGATGAGTGTGAAAATACACCTTCATCACTGCACGTTTACGTGTGGTTAGTATGACAAAAGGACAACTGTGTGTCTGTGCATGATTTGTTCATGATTACGGCTGTTTTGCGCCCATCAGTATGTGTTCTATGCAATGAAATGCCTTGTGGCGTTATATGCACTTTAACTTTTTGTATCAATTTTCCATCATGAGGTCAAGTGTGTGTGTGTGTGTGTGTGTGTGTGCGAGAGAGCGAGTGTGTGCACATCTCAGTGTGAGTTTGTATTCCAGGACAGGCGAGCTGAGGGGCTGCTGCATGGATCGCCTGAGGATTGGAGGTTTCTCTGTATAAACCAGTCATTGAAATGTCAGAGCACTGGGGGAGTTTTCCACCGCACATGTGATTACTGAAATATCAGAGCTGAGGGCTGAGTAGGCAGCAGTGTGACACACAAGGCCAAGGACTATACTGATGTTGTTTTCTTACAGTTTACACACATTTCTTGCAACTCTGCTTTCCATGCTGCCAATCTTTTTCCAAGCCGTTTAGTCCTAATTTAGCATTACAACAACCATGCATACTGTATGAGGATATTTGTCACGGTAATTTGCAATAAATAATTGACTTGAGGATTTGAAAGGGCTATTTGTGACAAATGTGTTATTTAATTATGCAACTCTGACTGAACTCAAACATAAAGCAGTTGCATTCAAAATAATTACAGCATCTCTCAGACACATACATTTTAGCAAGACTTATGTCCATGCATATACATCATTCATAATGTATACTCTAATATCTAAAATTCATCAGTTATGTTTCCATATATGTTTTAACACACATGGGTTTCGTGATGTTATTAAATCAGGGTTTCATGTCGGACTAAAGCTGACTCATGTTACAGTAAAACTGTATCCAATCTGTTAACTGTGCAATATCCGCCCCACTGAGACAGTTTTGATTGCTTCGTATTTGAATTACAAATGTGCTTATCCTGTGGTTTCCCAGGGTGGCACTTAAATGAAAAGCTGCCATTATTTATGTTTAGGATTTATTTCACAAAGCCCAAGAAAAGGTATATAGAAACCAAAATTACAGTGTTGGCTACCTGCAACTGCTCAGAGTCTGCCCAAGTTATGGTGTGCAGTATAACATTAAAGTTTAACTCTATAAAGAGAGTTATCATAATTATTAAAACCAAGAAAGATCAGAAGCAAAATTCTCTTATAGCAAACCAATACTGGAAATGACAAAGTTTTCATTGACTACATTGTTCGTGACTGAATTCCGCTTGTTACATGCTCAGTGCCTTTTCAAAATACACCTCCATTTTCACAGTAAATGTACAGTTTGTGCTTGTTAAATGCAAAAAGGCTTATGTCACTGACATGGAGACAAACAGCAAGCTCCTAGATGAAAGTCTGGATTTTTCTTTGCCACCCATCCATCTCTCCGCTCCCACCCAACGTTCTCGCTCTTTATATTACAGTAGTTGCCCACAGCATCAGAAACTGTTTGCCGCCTGGTGTATATCATATTGTCACTAAGTGTGCCTCTGTGCCTCAGTGTCTGCCTGAGCACTGAGTAAGTATTTGATGAGTTGGGAGTCAGACCGGCTGGGATGATCTATGTAATGATGATAGAGTGCAGTGCCAGTTTTGTAAAGTCTTTGCACAAGCTAATAGGCTAGCACGGATGTTTCATATGTGCACAGGTGATGTTCAAACAGCCTTTTTATAGCCTACTGTATTCCAGTAATTTTGTGGTGCAGTTTAAGCAAAAATGAAAAAGCTTCAGGTGGCATTTGTCTTGCTCAAACTCTCAAGATGGACACGTTCAAGTCATGTTTGTGACTGGCAATGTTCCCACCGTTCATGCTGTGATGAAAAAAATAATTTTATGTACAAATTTATGTCAATTCTCTGATCAAAAAGATAATTATAATGGTATGAGGCCACACAAGGGATCCCTCTTGTTTTTGGAAACACTCATGTTGACTCATGAGTGGTATCTCTGTCGTCCATGTATTTATTTTATTTTAATTTATACTAATATGGACTAATATCCATTCATCCATCCATCCATCTTCAACCACTCATCTGAAGCCAGGTTGCAGGGGCAGGAAGCTGAGCAAAGTACTTCAAATGCCCCTCTTTCCAGCTCCTCCTGGGGGATCCTGAGGTGTTCCCAGGCCAGACGAGATATGTAATCCCTCCAGCGGACCAGTTGGACGTTCCCCAAACGCCTCTACCGGGAGGCATCCAGGAGGCATCCTGATCAGGTGCCTGAACCACCTCAACTGACATCTTTCGACGCGAAGGAGCAGCGACTCCACTCCAAACTCCCTCCGGATGTCTGAGTTCCTTACCCTACCTCTAAGGCTGAGCGCAGCCACCCTTCAGAGGAAACTCATTTTTGCCGCTTGTATCTGTGATCTCATTCTTCTTCTCACTACCCAGAGCTCATGATCATCGGTGAAGTATAGGACATAGATGGACCAGTCAATCAAAAGCTTTGCCTTCTGGACTTGTGCACCTGAAAGAAAGTAGAATTTCATGTATTTATCCTTCTGATGGATTTCTGTATGCCTGAGTACCAGTGAACCCTACTGTTATCCAAACTGTTAGAAACAGTTGCATTGTATACAACATGCCTCCAGAGTTTCTTCTTCTTTGCTTGTCCAGACTGGCAGATTATGATTACATTGCCACGCGCACTCAGCGAGGTCGCATATGTATGAACTGTTCTCTAGTGTATAGGAGGGCACCATTAAACAGCCTTCAAACTAGATCATTTCCTCCTTTCTTTGAAATGAGGATGATCCAAGAGAGCAACCCCACGATGGAACATACAGCATCCATCTATATTTATATCTACCCCTCCCGACAAAACATGATCTGAAAATATTAGATTCCCTCAGAAGTAAGTCACACACTACTACTACTACCTCTACTAGTGTGTGCGTCTAGAAAACCTTTTTTCTGTAGGTATGTGTGTTGCTATTTATGTGTTCGAGGCATGTATTTTCCACAGTATATACTTACAATGTCTAGAAGCAATCTTGCTTTCCAGTATTATGGACAAATAGCAATCTCAGACTGTGTTGGCAGAGATGAGTACCCGTCGAGTGATGTATGATCTGAATTTCTCAGTGGATGCGCTTTATACAAGAGCCAAGCTATCGCACCAAGCACCATCATTACTATGGCAATGATTCACTCTTGTGTGCACTATAGAACGAGACGTTAGCTGCATGACAGATGATCTTGTTTACGTTCACATCAATACAGAAACATATATACTCACGCGCGCACACACACCTATGCATAAGCTTGCACACACACAATCACAGACATGCACACACGCACGCACACACACACACACACACACACACACACACACACACACACACACACACACACACACACACACACAGCTTCCATTCATATGCCCCAGAGCTCTGAAAGTGAATCATAGATGGAGCAGTCACAGGTTTAAAATCTAATCCGGCTAGCATGAAATCTTCAAAGTCTACCAGCCACTGAAAGTACGAGCAAACGGCTCGCGTAAAGACACCGCCTGAGGCAACAGGTGGACAATACTCCAAATTCATTCATACCGACAGTGAATGAGGGTAATTCTTATATTCATAAAGGATCATTAGACTGCATAAAGGGCATTTCACATGGCTGATTCATAATTTATCTTGTGAGCTAAATACTGCAGCAAAAATGTCTCCTCCGGGGGATCAATTACACAACCAAAAGCAGGGCTAAAATTAAAATCAACTGGTGAATTACTTCATAGAGGAATCGTTTAAAGTATCTTAAAACAAAATCATAGAAAGGATCAGTGCTGATGGACATGTGTTGGCTGTAAAGGGACCAGGACCTGTGACCTTTTTAACAGGACAGCCCCCACGCAGACTACATCTTCCTGCTCAAACTTTCGTCACAAGTCCTCAGTAAACTGAATCACTTTGCTGTGTTCTCTCCCGTCTATCAGATAGCTCAGGTATGGCTGTTATGAAGCTGTCACACTAGAAAGAGAAAACCCAATGAGCAGCCTATCAATAATCCAAGTGCTCCAAGGATAGAGGACGATGTTGAATATTCATGCCAGTGTAATGAATATTCTCAGAGCGATAAGCAGACAGCAGCTCAAATGATGCTCATTAGCAGGCATCGAAATCACAACTAAGCTGCATCAGTGAATAAAGACAAAAAACAGACAGTGGCGACGGGGAGCTGACATACACAACAGCAACTTTTGTCAGTTTGAGTTCTGTCCTATGGAATTCTGATAATAATGTCAATGTAATGTGCAAACTTCTTATACTGAAACTGTTCACTGCGACATTGCTAAGATTTCCAAATGACACGCGCTTCAAAGAATAACTGTGCTGATTTTCAATGTGTACTTTATCCCTGCTACAGATCTGTATTTGATCTGTTTGTTTCGCACTACCAACCCCGTCATAACACTCATGACATTTAAGTGCAGTTCTGGTCACATGACATTCTGCCAGATAAGACTCTCAAGTTGAAGGGAAAAAGATCAGGTTTGTTTGATTCTCTGCAGTCCCTACGATAACCATTAAGGGCTTGTCTGTGCTTAATGCTATAATTTCCCCTGTGACAGTGCTCAGGTGTTGATATCAGTCAAATAAACATAAGTATAAGCATCAGTCCAAGACTGCTGTTCATTTTGTCACAATTGGCTCTTCAAGCACATGTAACTGCTGGCTTTCAGATATCAACATCTCCTTTTACCCACAAAACCCTCTGAAGAGCGGATAGCTGGTTTCCATGCTGCTATTTGATATGAATGGCTGTGTTCCCAGCTGCCTAAATCAGCCAAATTAGAAGGAGCAAACAACACAGAGTTCCAGTAATTCTCTTGTGCCACGCACTGGGTGGTGTGCTTTGGTGGTAGATACCCATTTTACAAAAGCTTACTAAGTGGCAGCAGCTACAGTATGATTTAATAAAAATGTCCTTTCTACACAAAGGTTGGAAAAACACTCTAATGTGTATATTTCAATTTGCTATGGTGTATTAAATGTGTGAGAGGCAACAGCCACAGCTGACACCATAAGTGCTGGCCAGATTGATCCACCGGACAATAGATCTACGTTCTTGAACGTTAATGTTGTCAGCTTGAAAGAACACAACGGAAAATAATATACAACAATATGGCTTTGCTCACTCTGGTGCTACTTTATTGAAAAACAGCCCATTCACAGAGCATTTATATTAGCTATTGTACAGCATTGCTGCCTTGTCTGTGGAGTTCTACAAGAAAGTTTTCTGGGGCCACTTCTCTATTCAGCATTAACCAATGAACCCTTTTGCCATCAGAACATCTGGATAACGTTATATGCCGATGATACCATTATTTATTGTGCTGCTAACACTTTAAATGAATAACACAGTTTACAGAATCATGTTGTCTCAACCCAAAAAAAATCTTTTATCTACCTTTTTTTTTTCAAAATTAAAAAAGTGCAACAACAACAAATTCCTTAACTCCAAAAAGGTGTCTAGAGAGTGTATTGAGCTGTTGACAAGTGCAACACCGCTTGGCTCAGTCCTGGATAGCCATTTATCTTGGTCAGAAAAGATTAGTACTAAAACCCCAGGTCCGAGGGCACTTACATGTAATTTATCATCCCTCTCACAATTTAGTCCCTGTCATCTCTCAAAAATGTTGTCTGTAAGTCTCAAAAATAATTTTAAAAAAGGAAAACTTTCAGTCACAAATTCTTGGTTTTATACTACACAACATAAAATGGTAGCTAATCTCATTCTAAGTTGTGTCAGTGCTCATTCTCAGCATTTCCATTAACCACCTTTTCAGCTAAATAAGCAATGTTAACTTATTTCAGAGCATATCGATGGCACTACGATTACTCTGTGCTCTTATTTAATGGTCATCTCTTCTCTATACCATCGCAAAACATCCAAGATTGGCCTTGAATGGCTTCATCTAAAACAAACCACTTCTCATCCCCTTTATCTTAATCTCCTGGGGTGTGGCCTGCCTTCAACAGATCGAGATTGGCTCCTGAACGCTTGACTAACCAGGGCCATCTCTATCACACCAAACTAATAGAAAGAGGGAGGGAGAAAACCTTGAAAGACAAAGAAAAGATAAAAAACAAACAAGTTATCAAATGGATCTGGAACAAAAGTAAGCAATAGAATACACTGAAAGACACTGATGGGAAAAAGAAGTGCAAGAGATTAGTCTCAGAGAGAAATAATGAGATTGAAAGAGGGACAAATGAGAGTAATGCTCTATAAGAGGTTGACGTCTGGTAAGAGGGAGAAATAAGCTATTAGACAGCTTTGGGTAGCGAGCGATACAGCAAGATATACCATAAATGAGGCTGGGAAAAAAAGAAAGATGCAAAGGTCAAGTTTACCTTCACAGAAAGAGAAGACAGTTGAGAGGGAAGAGGTAATAACAGAGGTTGAGATAAGAAAGAGCTGTTTGATTCTTCAGCCTTTTCTTGGAAATTGCCAGAACCAACTTGGCAATCACTTTCTCCATTTGCAGCCTCTTATTTAACTGTAAATCTGATTAAGGTGAACATGACATGCACTCGGGATGAAGACAGAGAGATGGGTTCTGCTGTAACAAAGACAGCAGAAAAAAAAAGGGACCAATGGGAATTCTCCCATCAAGGTCTGAGGCTCTGGGCTTGGTGCGTGACGGCGCTCGCCTGTCTCATTAATGGGCAAGATGAACGAGTTGGGGTGACAGAGTTCGAGGTTCGATGTCAGTTGTAGTGGATGGCTTTGGTATTGTAAAGAAAGAGGGCAGACGTTGAAAACACTTTTGCTTTCCCCAAGACACTGGGTGACAAGTTGTGTGAAAGACAGAGTGTGACTAATAAAGAACAATAGATTCATCTTTTCCCCTGATTCTGTGCTCCCCCCCCCCCCCCTCTGTGGTTTCAACCCTGTCTGATTTATCAGATACAGCTAACCTTTTTAACAACAATTATCTAGCAGCCAATAAAATGTCAGAACCCATTTAATCATAGTCACGCAACATAATATCCAATTAGTGTTGGTTCTTGAAATTTTGTTTTACGTCATAAGTGGCTGAGTTCCGCTTATTTTTGTTTACAGCAATAATCCTCAAAGGAACAGTCATCTTTTCTGATTCTAGGCACAACAGTGATGCAGACTTGTTTCTTACTGAAGTACTGCTTAAGGTATTCATGATTGTTCTCTTTAGAAATGTGTTCCACAACCCTTAACAGAATAATCAGTTTGGAAATTGATGGGGGAATAACTTAAAAAGTAAGCTTGCAAAGAGAGCCAGAAGCATTAAAATTAGGGGGGGGGAAGAAGCCATTTAGCATCCTGGCAGCAAGTGAAGTCTCATTTATTACTGTGGCAGCAATGCAGCTTTGACTCTGACTATCTTTACTATAACAAGTAAGCTATTTTCCTTTGGTGGTGGTTACTTAAACAAGTTATGATGCCAGAAAAAACATCAACAGTGTACATTTCTGCAAACCTCTGGTACATCAACATTTAAGTGATGTTTATAGGAGCTGACTTTGTCATCAGGAGCTGGAGGAAAGGCTGGATGGCGTGACACCTAAAGCCCCATTTCCAAAAAGCAGTACAGTACGGTTCATTTCAGTTTGATTCATTTTTTTCAGTTTCCACTGTGAACACTTTTGGATGGTACCAATGAAACCATTCCGTACTGTCCCCATTTTTGGTTCCCCTCTTAAAGGCTACCTCGCCGACAGATCTGGTACTAAAAAGGCGGAGCTTTAAACACTGCAGTCCGTTGATTGGTCAACAGAGGACAGTCACTCTGCTCAGGGCTGAGTCGTGGCTGGTTTTGTAGCTTATGTCACCACTGTTCATACCGTGGAGAGTTTTACATAAGTAACTGGAGCAATAACATGAAATGTTAGCTGTAGTCAGAGAAAAAAGTAACTTAATTCACTTGGCCAATTGCCGGCTTTTTAAGGTGGAACGTGTACTTGTTATGTTCCTCAATGCGTGAGTTGATGACGTGAATCAATCAGCACACTCTAAATTTCAATGTGACAACTTCGATCATTACTTTAGTTTTTAATTACTTTTAATAACAAGTGGATCTTCATGTGTTTAAAATATATATTAATTGTGACCAAATTATGTGAGCTGCATATATTCTGATCCTCACTAAAAAGAAAATAAACAAGAAGTGCTGCGGAGCGTCGTTCCTGTGGGATCCGGCAACACTTAAGCCCTGTGCTTGCCTGAGAAGGAATAAATGTGCAAAGCAGCTGTTTTTAAATATCCCATCAAGAGAGACTCTCAAAGCAACCTGTTTAAATTTGTTCTACAAATGTTGGCGTGCAGTCCCATTGTTCAGACAATAAATTAGGTGCATAACTGATGAAGGAGGAAATACGGTGAGTGCTGGACGGAGCAGTGAGTGGCAACAACCCCGCCCACATTCAAGGGCACCAGGATAGTGCAAAAAACACTTTCTTTTTTTTTTTAAACCTGGACATTGCTGTGTTGCCTTCCCCTGTGATGGTGCTACATTTTTTACAGGGACATTGCTGCATTTTCTGCAGGAACAGTGCCACAAAAAGCAGGTATTTTAAGTCGAGACATGATCTTTTTGTAACCACAACCAAGTGTTTTTGTGCCTAAATCTAGCGACACATTGACTACAGCTTAACCATATCTTTGACATAATGTACAAATGTAACGTATCCATGGTTTTCATGAAATGTGCAATGCCAGCATTTATTCTGCTGAGTGGGTTGGCACACTGCACAAGATGTGATGGTAAAATCAAAAGAAAAATCTGATTCATAAGAGGAGACCGAGGACAAGGTGAGGTTGCGCTTGCCGCTAAGTAGGCACGTTGGGGTCAGATTTGAAAAATAAATGATTGATTGAAGTGTTGTTGTTTCTGTTTCAGGCACATGCTCATCACACAAAACAATCATAAGCATCCACAAATTAAAGTGATAATCCTCATTGTTTCCCAAACGCTTCATTAAATGTCCACACAGATAAAAAATAACCCATTGTTCTGAAAAATCTGCACCACTGAAGATGTTTCCAGAAATCTTTCTGTAGTGATCTGAAACTCTGTGTGTGGATGAGGTGCTACAACATAGAGTGTTAAAAAAAAATGTGTGTGTATGTGGAGACAAGGAGTAAACAACTCTAAAAATATCTGGATCAGGGGTTTTCCTGCTATGTTTTTCACTCTGGTGTAGATGAGTAGCTGTGCTTTCACCTGTAGCAGACAAATCAACCAATTAACTTAACTCACAGCAGGTGCAGCAGCAGGCGCAGTGGAGTTAACCAAACCCCCTTTCCTGTTTGTGCATGGTGTGTCAAATCAGTGTATCAGAAAAGCAACGATCAGTTTAAAGAGCAGTTTATATTTTAATTTCATTGTATTTTTTTACTTTATATGCAGCTTTGTCATTTCTTTTTGAATTTCTGTTCAAATTCCATTGACTGATTTACATAAAATGGAGGCTGCAAAACATCTGTAAAAAGCAGATTAGCTAAAATACACAAGTGCTGTTGAAAACAAGTATCTGACTGCATAAAGACTTTCAAGAGTTACCATCTGGCTCTTCACTGAAGAGAATGCAAGGTTTTAACTGTCATTCCAGCAATGTTTTCTCAGTTGCTATAAAAGGGAATATCATGGAGCCACAATAGGGCCGAAAGTGATCTCGGTATGTTTTGTGAGGGGCTCGCTGTCTCCTTCGCTGCCTTTGTTGCGGCCTCTTGTTTCCATATTGGGCTTTCAGACATATTTGGGAGCCTGGCACACACTAATTAAGGAGTAAAGTGTCAGTTTGATTTGGCTATCAAGCTAATTAGGACAAAATCTCCTCCAGTACAAGTGCTCATCACCATCTTGCTGGCCAATTACCAACTGGAAGGAGGAATTTGATTCTGAGTGTTTGTGGGCCGGGTGCCTTTGTGTGCTTATTGATTTTGTTTGCATCAATGCATATTTGTGTAACTACAAAAACTACAAATCCTCTGTGTTGTTGGCCTTCTTATGCATTTAATCTCTCCCACCATCCCTTCCGTTCTCCTTTCTTCGGCCTCTCTCTCAGCTGCTTCTGGCCCCTGCAGTAGACACATGCCGCAGCTTTCGGCTGTCATGCGTAGCCTGGCTTATCGCTGATGTCAGTCGTCACTTTTGGAAGCACAAATCTGATTGTTCAGAGGAACACACAGCCCTGGTTTTCTCTGTGGTTTAGAGGATCACACTGGTGTAGCTGTGTGTCAGTAACCTCTTCCTGCAGCATGAGAGCACACTTTGTGTCTCTTAAAAAGATACAGCAATTTTAAACTTGAGTGTAAATCTGAAAAATACGGTGTCTGTAAAAATAAATAAATAAAAAAAAGATGATCAGCTGCATAAAATCTGCCCGGGGGAAGTGAGAAAGTTACTCTGCTGGAGCATCATCCAGCGGGAGAGGAACAGCTTTCCAGTATGTATGCATCTAAAAATGGTATGGAAGAGAGACAGGCCAGCTGAAAAAAACCTCCCTGGATCCATAAAGATATGAAGAAAAATACTCATCAAAGCAGACGGCGGAAATCCTGCAGATTCTTACCCATGAATGCTCTCTCCCTCCGCAGTGATAGGATTTGATGGCTGAACTTAAGATGCACTTATGCCTGGCATCGCATGCCAACACAGCCACTCTGACATCCAACCATCTAATACCGTACGGAATGTAAGAGCCTGTAGTGGTCCATTAGGCTCTGTGTGTCTGTGTATCAAACGTATTAAAGGAGATGTGAATGAGCCAGAGGTTGTGTGTGCAGACTCGCATTATTGAAAATACATACCCATAGATACATACACACACACAAAAGAACGATGGTTGTTTTACATTAATGCAATATTTTCCTCTCAAAATAGTCCTGTCGGATGAAATCACAGTGTGTCTGACCAAGAAGACTAATTAAGATGCTGTAAAAATTTACCATATTTTTCTAAATTAATAACAATAAGTGAGTCATTATTGGGTTCCCAGCAGCTTTGCAGCCACAAAATGAGGGTGTTTTTTTTAATGACCTGTCACTGTATTTCCATCAGGGATAGTGGCACAAATAACAACTGTTTTTTAAAAAAAAAATCCAAGACATTCTCACTCCGACCTCGTCACGTATCGACATTTGGTCATGTGCTTTCCACATCCAGATATGATGTGTAATGTCTGGGTGCGTTGCTTGATGGTGCTCTGGGACCCAGCGTGAAGTGCTGTCTTGTCTTTTTTCAAAATGCACTTCCGTTTTCACAGGAAATTTACGGTTTACATACAGTCTCTTTCAAAATGAACGCACTATGTCGGTACAACACCTCAAATTGACGTTTTTTATCTCTTTAACAACAAATACGGGTGGTTGGGTTTAGGCACCAAAAGCATATGGTAGGTTTCAGGGAAAAAGAACAGGGAATATCACGGGACATGAACACCGCTCTCCTGGGTGAAAGTTTGTGTTTGTTGGACCCATCCTCCATCCCTTTCTCCCACCCAACTCCCACCTTATTTTCGTTCTTGTCCTGTGGCGTTTCTCCCTGATGCCGCCAGGCAACGTAAAACACTAACGACAACCAGTTGCATATCATGCCGAAATTAAAGGATGCCTTTTTTTTTGTCAGTGTCTGACACCGCAAGTCACTTCCCAAGCACCGGATTTCAACGACTTGGGAATGAGACCAGGTTCTTAAAGGGATACGGCAACATTTCTTTGTTTGTGTGTCTTGTGCTTGCCTCACTCCCAAGTCCATGACAAGCAGATAGTTACCATTCTTTTGACTGTGCGTGCAGTAACAAGGGACAGATGGGGAGAGCTCGTCCACCGCTAATTAACTTCAAATGGTTGAAACAATGGCTAGGTGCTCTGAACATGGATCCCAACACCCCACAAGAAGCAGTCAGGAAGTTGCTGAAGAGTTTATGTGATGACTGTAGGCAGAGGCAGGCTAATGCTTCCCACTGACTCCCAGCATTTGAGCTAAGTCGAAAGAATGATATCAACTGCTTGTCATGGACTCGGGAGTGAGGCAAGACATGCAAACAAAAAAAAAATAATGTTGCCGTATCCTTTTAAGCGATCTCTGCATTTCCAGCTGCAACTGTGCCAGCAAAACCGAGTGAGCCAAGACATGATTGTTTCCTGATCATAATCCTGTGTGAAGGAGTTGTTCCCAGACGTTTTCAAATTCAAGATTTGTAACTACTGTGTCCTTGTGTTAAGATGTTTTTACTTTAGGTTTAGTTTCTTGAATCTGAGTTTGATCAGAAGGGAGTGGGTTTGTTTTACTGCTGACTGCATGAGGCTGCTGGAAAATTCTAGACCACTGCTGAGATGGACTTCACACTATTTTCCTGGACTCCACCCGTGGTTGGCAGCAGCTATCAAACTTAATAATTCCAAACTCAAACAGGTCTCTAAAAACATCTCCAATTAGCTGGAGTGCAAACACACTCATGTTGCCTTGTTTTCCACCTTGGGGCAGAAAGGCATTTCGATCAAAACACTGCAGTATCCAAAGCTTTGCAGATGATGCTCGTGTCATCTGTTGGATGGGGCTGTTGTTGTTTTTTTAATAATATTGAGTCAGCTGCTTCTTACAAATTGTTGACGGGTCAATCTGGACTGACCAGTCAGCAAAACAAGAGTGTTATGAGTCTTCATCAACTTTATGGCAAATCTGACTTTGGACTTTTGATAGAAAGAACGCCAAAAGAACATTAAGTCGTTTATTTCCAGTGCCATTAACTCAATTTAGTCTGATTAAGTTATTTATTAGAGGGTAGTTAAGATGCCAGTATTGATGTTCCTCATTTTAATTAGTTTCCATGGATGATAATGTTTTTAGGTTATGACTTGGCATCTTGTGCTACATTTTATATCCTTTTGTGGTTTTATGCTTGTTTTCATGAGCCTGGCTGGAAGAGAATTTAAACTTGAATAGAAAATCAGCTCAGTGTGCAAACTATGCCATGGCTTTTTGGGGAGTTCACATTTTGGGGTGGTGCTTGCAGAGGACTGATTGTGACTCAAATAAACATTCGTAGCATGTAGGCCTGATTGCTTAATGTCAGTACATCTGACAGATGTTTTTTTTCTCCATTTTTTCCTTGATATTTAAGTGAGTGAGGTTTGTGAAACTGCGCCACCTTTTTTGTAAAAAATGTCACTTAATTTTATTCTTTTAGACATAGACAAAAACATGTTTTGTGAGGTCCTCTGTCTATCAACCTCTTCATTTCATTCTTGAGTCTATGTGGACGTTTGTGCCAAATTTAAGGAAATTCCCTTCCCTTTGGGCCTTCTTGAGATATTGCATTTATGAGACAGACGTAAGGTCACAGTGACTTTGAACCACTAAATTCAAATCTGATCATCATTGAGGCCAGATGGATGTTTGTGCCTAATTTAAAGTTCCCTGAAAGATGGAATGTCACAGTGACATTGATCTATGACCAACAAAATCAGTTCATCCTTGACTTGATGCTTGTACCAAGTTTGAAAACATTGCCTCAAGGCATTCGAGATTTTGCATTCACATGAATGAGACAGGTGAGGTCACTGTGACCTTGACCTTTGACCACCAAAATCCAATCCGTTGAGCACAAGTGGACCGGATTTGAAGAAATCCCCACAAGGCATTCTTGAGATATCATGTTTACAAGAATTGGACAGACAACCTGAAATGCCTCCGGCCAACGCTATCGCTGGCACAGAGGCATGAAAATCAAAGTGCATGGCATAAATCACGTCAATATTTCAGAGACCAATCCACATTTCACAAATCTTGTTTTCAGGGGAGCTCATGTCTGAGCGCCAAGCCCACCCCTGACTCCCCTGTAGGTCACACCCTTTACCTTTTGGTCTTAGTCTCACAGAACATTCTCCTTCAACCAAACCTCTACGCTTATGTCCGATCACAGGCCTTGATATTCACCCTTTATCATCCATCTCATCCTGTTCTCTCCCTGCTGACCTTTCTCCCTTCTTTTCATCTGTCTCCAGCTTTTGATGTCTCCATCTCCTCCATGTGTTTCTCAGCTACTCCCAGTCTCTTCATCTCAGCCTCACTTTCTTGCATCACAAGCTCTTGTCAAGTTTCGTGTTTTCATTCACACACACCCCCTTTTGATTTCACACAAACTCCCCTACAGTACGTATAAGCTCAAAAACAACACCATATGCGTCTGTCTCAGCACAATCACACATCCATCTATCTGTCCCTCCGCTCATTCATCCATCCATCTTTCATCCCTGCGGTGCGCTAAACATCTGTTTATCCATCCATCTCAGTAGCCTATTAAATCTCCATGTATCTCCGTCGCCCATATTTACAATGCAGTCACCACGCACGCATCCATCCATTCAGCCACCTTTCAAGGGCTCGCCTGCCTGCGCGCAGACACAAAAATACACACTTCAACGTTAAGGCACAGGCACTTGTGCATTAATTTACTCACACACAGCCATATTTCCATAGAAGTTCAAACGGAAACATATTACTGTGTTACAGTTTAGCACAATCTACATCAGTACCCCATGTGCAGAGACACCTACTCAGCCACTAACAAGCTATAACCGTAGATTTAAGTTTAAAAAAAAAAAAACATCTTCTATCACATAATGATAGAAAAATGTTAGGGGCTGACAAACATCATGGAAACATAGAACCATGAAAGACTTGCACAAAATCACTTTAAAACACAAGCATTGCCATTAATAAATAAAAGCAAGTACTCAAAGCTACATTAAAAAGTAGTGACAGTCTATTTGACCTTGTTTAAAATGAATATTGCAGTGAATAAAGGAGATTTTGTCGGGGTTTTTTTGGGCCAAAGATGCTCTCAAGTTAGTTGTTAGTTGCTGAAAGGGGGAAGTCCACCGTCTTTCTACTCCATGGCAGTAAGTGCTAGCTGTGCTGCTGATTTTAATAACATGCTTGATGATGAAATTGAAGCAAGACGCAATGTTGAATATGAGCACTGATTCAATGAGTGAGCAAAACACTGCTGTTGAAGTGTCCAGTCTAACGTTAAAACCTTTCAGCCTCCTCAGAAGACATGTTATATTTAAGTTTATGTGTGTGCATACAAACATTTTGCATTCTGTAGTGCAGAGGTATGGTTGTGTTTACTGTAGTAACAGAGAGGCTAGCAGGACGTGGTGGGCTACCAGCTGTTGTGCTACCACAAAGTTATTTCACATCACTGTTAAGCCAGAGACACTCATTAAAGTCAGACTTTTGTGTTTTTGCAGTGGTGAAATGCATAGTGCGGGGTGTCCAGTGGAGAGTTTGCAGTCTCTCCAAACTTGGACTGATGTGAGGAGTATTACCTCATATATCAGAGACTTGGCAGTTGTCTGCTGGATGGCATTGCACTGATAAGATATCTGAGAACAAAACTGAAAAGTAACGTGACGCATGATGAACAACAATGCTCAAAAATCGACCGTCAGATGCCTGAAAGAAAAAAAAATCTCACACTGGTTTCAAATAAAGCTTGTCTACATGAGTGAAAGCAAAGTGGGCGAGATCTTATTCAGGATATTGCTTTCCTCTGTGAGTGCTCTGGTTTAGAGGCTTCAAATCTCTCACCTGCAGTGAACCATAGAAGCTTCAAATAAGCTTGTCAGCTGATATGCGTCAAGGGTTGCATTCAGTGATTTTTTTGGGCATTCAGTCCGCGACTTACTAATGAAATCATACTGAGGACTGAGGCAAGTGTGTTTTGAAATGGAGCCATTAAAATGTCAAATATTGCAGTTTGAAAAGGTGTCAGATCTTCATTTCTCTTGACAGTCATGAAATGCTGGTAAAAAGCTACTAAACATCTACATTGCTGTCGATCTGAGAGAAGTATTTGTGGAAAGTCTACTCATTTTATTTTATTTATTTCATGAGTTGACCTGATTACCTAATTTTTTAATAGTCAGCAGGGATGGGTGGATAATCAGATATCATAAAACAGGCTTGGGCCCTGGTTTAATGAGGCTAAAATAAATGGTTTTGCTGTTTGAAAACACAGCAGTACACAGTGCACAAGTATCTGCTAATGAGGGCCTCTGTTATTAACAAGCTCTCAGACAAACTGATGGGAGAGAGAAGTGGGTGAATCTAGTGCAGCTACTGCTCTCTGATCAAACATGTATTCAAAAGGAGTATTGTTCAAGAGGGAGATGGGCGCTTTTTCCAACTGGCTCATTTTATGTTTGTAGAAGTGCGTGTGCGGTGTTGCACGCCGCTTCCTGCCGGTCCTCGAGAGCCAATGTGCAGCAGGGTTTTGTACCTGACTAACCAGGTGTGGCTCGTTAGCTATCAGGGTGGAACAAAACCTGCCACACACCTGCACCGAGGGGCTGAAATGTGTTACCACTCCATATATATTCCCTGAATATAGCTCACATTGTGGACATAAAGGCAAAAAGCATACAAATAAAAATCTTCAGTTCAGTTTTTATTTGCCAGTTTTTTGGCTTGTCTTATTTTACACAGCTGAATTAAATCTGTTATTGATGCTCAGAGCAAAGAAAAATATGTGCAAAACTCAGCAGAAATGTACTGATGTTTCAAATGTCCTGGTTCTTCCATTGTTATCTGCAGACCCCATTAGGACACTTTTTTTGATTATTTCAATAAGCACCATCTTATTAAAAATATGCCATCAAATGGCTTTGTCTAACATTTTTGGAGAAATCATAGTCGTCCTGCCATTATTTTACCAACAGTATTTTTTTCCAATCCACAAAGTGCTACGTTCTTCTACACCAATGGTCACAGTGGCTTTTGTCACAAGACTTTGGTAGGACGAGTCCATCCAAGGAAGGATCCTACAGAGGCAAGTCTTTTTGGAAGACTCCAGTGCCAGCGGTTGCATGTAGATAGGATAACCGCAGTGTTTTATTACCTGTCTCCATTGTTTGACGTCAGAGTGACGGTAAATAGCTAGTGAAGTGGCAGACCGAACAAACATGTGAGCGTGCTATCTGCTCTCTTTGGATGACATATCCAGCTGCTCGACCTAACGACCAACGAAGGAGGCTGCTCCTGTTGCTAGCTACCCCAACTACACTACCACGAAAGCAGCAAAGGGCCTGCCAACAGAGGTTCTGGATCCAGCCGGGTCGGACCTCCGTTGGCAGGCCTCTGGCTGCTGTCGTGGTAGTGTACTTGGTCGTTCAGGCGCCTCTGCTGTTGAATTAGGTCGCACTCTTTTTGTAGATCAGGTTGTTTTTATTTTCCGAAAAACTTCGGTGTCAGAAGTTCAGAGGTCTGTGTGGACTAGGCCTTTGCATTCAGTGAACTCACATTGAACAGGCTAACGAGGATCCCCAGATGTGAGTCATTAACTCTCAGCAGACTCAGGAGGTTTCAGGATACTGTGATAATTGTGCCACTCTCTAATGCTGTTGTACAATTTGAACATCACATGACTTTTCGAAAGAATATCTTTGATTTACTTAAAACAAACACAGATGAAATGAACTTTTGTTTCATCTAAATCAGTGTTTTATAAAACTCATTATTTGGCAGTGGACACATTGGAAAGGGTAAATCATCTGTTAGTATTTTTAATGCCTGCATGATAAAAACTCCTGGAGATATTAATACAAATAAATTACATATTAAACTAAAAAAAAATGTGGGTACTTTATACCTGGTGAAGATACACACATGCATCCTTGACACTTCTCTGAAAGATGGACTCAGTTCTCTGTAGAATTTGAAGGATCGACATTGGAAAAATCCTTTTGAGAGATAGCATCCTTGAAATTCAGCCATTTAAAGATCCTCCCTTGACTTTGAGAAACACCAGAGTTTGTGCCCTGTGTCCCACACAGGGGTGTAAATATAGACAGCGCAGGGCAGTTGCACTGGGTCCCATGAGGTGAGGGGGCCCATAGAGAGAGTGGGCCCTCCAACTACATGTTGGGCAGAGAACAGGCCCTTGTGAGTAAATTGGATTACCTTCTTACAAAACATGCATGTGTTTAGAGAAAAAACTCAATTTGCCATTTGCTGAATGTGCTTTTGAAGAGCCAAACCAACCTCCATTGTGTTTTTTTTCTTTTGTTGTAAAATAGCCAGCAGCAATCTGTAACAAAATATATTATGAAATATATGGCTACTCTCCATAACTATAAATAAACTCTAAAATAACTATACAATTTAATGAGTAATCCCTTATTTCCATGTGTGATGCGTAATGTAATCGACTATATATACACAGAATATTCAGTTTTTTGCCTTTATTCTGAAAGGCAATATTTCTACTGAGCTCTTTACATGACAAGTGAAAATTAATACTCTACTAATACTCCTGTCTACGTCTGCTTACTCTTGTTAACGTGTCCTTACATGTAGTTTATGTCGTTAAAATATCAAAAAGTTGAACGTCTGGAGCCGCTTGTCATTTTGCTTCTTTGCATCAAAATATACATTTTTTTCTGAACTTAATTTGGAATATCTAAACAGAATATGCTGTTTGCATAACCCGTGTCAAATCAAGAATATTGTTGTTGTTGTTTTGGATATTTTCTTCAAAACATATTTGCCACGGCATATAAGATGTTGTTCTAAGGAGGCAGGGCTGCAGGTTTTCACTCCAGTCTGACTCCACCAGGTGATTTCACTGATCAGATGTCCCTCAGGTAGAAGGCAGGAACTAATCAGTGAAATCACCTGCTACGCTCATGATTGGAAGTAACACCTGCAGGCTGTTAGACCTCCATGGCACATGCATGTCCATACCTGACTTTAAAGTGCCAAGAAAGCCCATTATGATGTCAAAATTAAAACATGAAGGTGGTTTTGCCACTCACCCAGGATATGATATCAGTTTGAGTCAGTGGCATTTCCTGGTGTTTGATCCAAAGCATGAACATAAAGTGAAACAGCCACAGAAGTCAAACACAAAGGGGAGTTTTTTATGGACACATAACAGATTGATCTTAGTCTTCTCACAAGTGACTCAGCCAAATCTTTTCAACTGTATGTGTTTTGGCTGATGTGAAATTAAGTATTATCACAACCTAAACAGATCTGAAAATCCCTGTTTTAAACCTAAACCCTTTCCTAAACATGGATTACATTGCAAATCATTTCTATGAATTTACAAACTGAGGATTAAAGCAGCACCTTCGAGATATATTTTCTGAGCAGATGACATTTCACAGAAACAAGGTTTTCACCCAATAACTGTGACAATGAACACTTAGGAGTTCGGTTATGTTGTTAGATTTCACTTTAACTGTCTCAGTTCTCAACCTTTTTTTGAGTCATGACACCCCAGAATAATCAGGTTGATGGTCGCCCTCTCTCCATTATTGCTGGGATATTTCATTTGCAACACCCCAAAGAAAACACATTCAGTCATAAACTCTGTGCACTTCCTTTGTCACTGTCAAAATCTGCACTATATGCTGGGAAGTGCTTTGATGCTTTTTGGTGTCTGGATATTTTGGCGTGTGATTATTGTAAGCCCCACAGCTAAGCAGACGGGTATTTGTGCTGTGAAATGCTGAAATGAGTACGGCTATTAGGAAATGTGTGTGTAAGTGTGGCACTGTGCGTAGTGCCGAAACGGAGGCAAGGGGATCGATAGACTGACAGAGGGAACACGTCACGGTTTCTGAGCCTGCTTGTTTTTAATGTTTGTAAATAGAACTTTCGGACCTAATTCCTATTCCCTCGAATGTTGTAGCTTCCACAGACAGAAGGGCAATGACATGGAAGAGAAGGGATGGAGACAGAGAGAGAAAGAAACCGGCATACACAGCTGTTGCTACATGCCTCTCCCTGCTGATTTTGAGTTATTATAATGAATGCTCTCATTAATAAATGTAAATTTTGTTAACTTTGGTTTAGTTTAACAGCTAGTACTCAGGTGTTGTCCAATGTGCACTCAGCACTGATTTTGATGCGTCCTGTGACTTTTTCTCTCTGACCCGCCATAACAGCACCTTCTCTGTGTACACACACTTTCATTCTCACAATCACACTCAATAAAAGCTACTCCAAGGCAAATGATATCACTGGCACAGGCGATGTGATGGAGTTGGAAGACTCTGGGTTTTAACTGAAGTCTCAGATTTGAGGCCTTGAGACTTACTTAACTTACATCAATAACAGAATGGACTTGACTGTGACGTGATGTTCATGACTTGAGACTTGAGATTGTGACTCGAAAGGACTTCTTTTCAATTAAGTATTTGCACTTCTAGATATTGAGAAGCTACATTTTGTTTTTTGAAACTGGTGATTGCTGGGTGCGCTGCATGCAAACATGACAACCTACTGAGATGCAGAGACCAGGCCAACGGATGAGGCAACTATAATAGAGGGGACTGATCCAAAAGTAATAAAATTTGGATTCAAGGATCACGTTGTTGATGATAGCAGTAAGGAAAAAACAGCATCATGCAAGGTCTGCAGCTCAAAAATCAATGACACGACCACCACGACATCCAACTTCACCCGTCACCTCAGGACCCACAACAAAAGCATATGAATGTGTCTTCAGGTAACTTATTAGCTTATTGGCTAATCAAACGTCAGCGAGAAAGCTAAGGTTTGACCAGATCATCGGAGTTTCATATGACTTGACTTGTGACTTGAGGAGCAACGACTTGTCTTGCTTGAATTATAGCAGGAGCTCAACTTGCTTAATTCTCACAGTAACTTGGGACTTGAGGGTTAAGACTTGAGACCTCAGGTAAAAATTTACTTTCAATATGTTATTTTACTTTTTTCTCCACAACCATCTGGCAACCTCAGGAACTTCCCCTGAGTTTGAGAACCACCGGTCTAAGAGACTGGCCTGAGAGACTAGCCTTCACTCTGTTGTATTTCAGTTATTTCCCTCTTCGCTCACTTCTCAACTTTTCTTTTTCTCCCTTACACGTTGGACAAAGTGGTAGAAGTGTGAAAAGCTTCAGAATGCAACATGTTCGTCTCTGAATTCAAGTGTTTACCATCTGGGAACACCCAGCGTGGCAGCCAACCCTGTAGTAACTCACAGTACGGTTGTTTACCTGTGTTTGGTGGCTGCCCTTGAGAAAGTGAGAGGCAGGGAGTGGAAGCAATGACAGATGGAGCTGGGAGACAAAGAAACAAACAAAGAAAAGAGGACTATAAGAAATCTGCTGTTATTTAAGCAATATCACATAAGACGGAGTCCTGTTTTACTGAATATTAGGTACAATAGCACGACCTCGGGTGTGATATTGCTTTTACTTAACAGTTCTAACAAGCATAAACATAACATAATGGAACAAAATAACAAGCGTCAACAGATTAAGATTTGTATGTTTTTAATGATTTATTTGGTGCTGCCAAAACAAATAGTTTTGCAGCTGGATTGACTGTTGCCAAGCAACGCACAAACAATTGTTGTGTGTGTTTCCATTTATTTTGCAACCAGTGAAATAAGTCACTTTGGTGGCATATGTGTGATGCCACAATGCTTTCTCACTCTGACCTCGTCACATATCCACGTTTGGTCCTGGACTTTCCACTTTCAGATACGACATCAGAGGGTCGAGCGCTGGGTGCTTCGGTTGTCGATGTTCTGGGACGCTGTGCCAAGTTCTGCTTGTTAAATGCATCGTTTTCTTTCAAAATACACTTCTGTGCCAGATTTCGACAACTTTGGAGTAAGACCGGGTTGGATGCCAAAGAGATGAGAGCTTTATCAGTATGTTGCCTCGTCTTCTGATGTCATACGAGCATGCTGGGAGACTTTTTTGTGAAAATATGTTCCTCTTTGGGGTGCAAAGTTTGCAACAATGACCCTTTTATGTAGACTAGTTAACAGTTAACGCAATTAACAGTTCAGAACGCCTGTAAAGCGGAGTCACACATGTATAGTTAAAAGTCCCAGAGCTGTTATACTGTATATCGGCACTCATAAAATGCTTCCCATCCAATCAAATTGCTTGGTCAGAATTAACTGTTTTTATAAATTTGCAATAATTTAAATTTAAACATTTCTCAAAACTTGTAAATTCCCAACAGATGAAGGTTCAACCAAACATTTTGGCGTTCAAAGCCTGCGTCACAGTTATTTGACCATATATCCCTCCTGAGAATTTCTATATCAGATTAAAGGAAAAGGTTTGTTGCATTAAGTCTTATCGAGGGTAAGACCACATTCTTATTGAGTCCACAACTTTTCTTGGCAAGGCCAACCCTGCTGTGCTAGGACTGGCTAGCACTCATCATGTCAACAATAAGGCTTAGGGCAAAGAAGTCATGGTTAGGGCTAGTACTAGCCAAACACAGTACAGTAGGGCAGGACGTATAAGGAGAAGTAATGTGATTCCCAATCAATCTGTCCTTCATAACGTTACAGAAGTAGTGTTCTTAGCTCATTTTTGTGAGGTCAGACATCTACATGTAGAGGCGTATCTATATGGGGACACATGTGGGTGGAAAAATGAAACCAAATGAGCACTTGCTACATTATGGTACAACGTATTGTTTAACTTCCGAGCTTGAGTGAAAAGTCACTGTGACCGATGGTAAAATATGCAAATGGTGTGCTATTATGGTCGAACATGTTAAAAACAACATTGTTCATAATAAGCAGAGAATAAAAGGTGTTCAGATTGAATGATGGGCAGTTGGCAGCTGTATGTGGCCTCTGTCGCCCACAGTTATGACAGTATAATTGCAGTAAATCTGATGTGGAAAGCTGTCAGCTCGTAAACCTGTTGCCTTAATTAAATCAACTTTGCTTAAAATTAAGGTGTCGGGTCATGGTGATTGTCATTATTGCAACAAAAGACTAACAGAACCTGTGGGCAGGTTGTGAAATGAAATACTGACAATTAAAGTGACGTATGGAAAGTGGTACAATAACCATGACAGCAGTTTTGTAATGGTGTAAAAATGCAGAGAACATTATTAACATTACATTAACATTAACAACTAGTTAATGTAACTAGTAACAACTTCAGCTGCCCTTTCAGCTGTCTTTGGTCCATTTACACATTTACTGCCTTCAGCCGTCCACAGATTTAAACAGAGACCAAAGAAGAAGATGGAGAAGAAGTAGAACTCCCACTTTTCACTATTTTTTTTTTTTTTTTTTTTAGTGTAATTTGCTATTATTACGGGTACTTTGGTGCTGACGATGGTACTCATTTTGTGTAGTAACCTGAACGCTATCTGCTCTGCAATAATCCAACATTATTTCTTATGATCTCCCACCAAAACTTTCCTACAGATATTCTTTTTTCCAAGGGGAATTGATATGTCTTTTAATGAGGGGTTAATAAAATGTAAGACAGAGGGCACAACTGGAGACTGTGGTCATAAGACAGAGTGAAAGAGAGACACTCAAGTCAATGCAGGAATGGACGCAAAATTAGTTTACTGAAGAAGAGGAAGTGTAGGCAGCATCTGGGAAGGCTACACAGCAGCACAATCTACAATAGCAGATTTTTTTTAGGCCACAGAAACAAGTTGTGAACACAACACTGACATTAATCACATCTTACTATATAATGAGGAAAACTCTGTTGTGTTCCACGTTTTTCTCCTCACTGACGTGGTCAATCTATGTGAAACTGCACATAGGCATTGAGGACGGAGGTAGGTAGAAGGTGACAAAGCTGCCAATGGATATGGACTAGTTTAAGTTAACATAGAAAACTTGTATCAGCCTGATAATGGCCTGAATCGAGCGAAAAAAATTGTTTCTATGTTGACGATACTGAGCAAAGACCAGACAGAAGGACAGCTGTATAACAATTTTTTGCTTTGCTGACATCTACAACATGCTGAGTGATGCTTTGGGTGTTATGGTTGTTGACATTTGTCCAGGAAGTCTGTCTTTTGTCCTTCTTACTGGATCAGCTTTACACATCACGCAGGTTGTGTAATAAGGCAAGCTATGATTGGTCAGAGTTCCGTATGTAAAATCTTAGCACTCAAATGTCTTGCGTATACGCGCAGGAAAGATGTTGCAAAAAAACAAACAAAAAACATTTTGTTCTATTAAATTTATTTTTTGTTTAACAGAGTTCCTTTTTATAAATTGTGTTGCGACTATGTTGTTTTTAGTTTTGCTACAGTTCCAGGTCATCCAATGCGAAGTGACTGGTAGCTTGTAAAAGTCGACTTTTCAAGTAGCTTAAGCAACAACGTCAGCATTTATCACTCTCTGCAAGAACACTGTATGTAGGTAATTAGTGTGTGTGTGTGTGTGTGTGTGTGTGTGTGTGTGTGTGTGTGTGAGTGTTTGTGATGGCCAATGTGCCTACAGGGAGGCTGTGCAGGGCTGATTGGGTTGGTGGCCTGCTCTCTGAGAATCTGCTGTAATGGTGCCAGGATGATTTATACCAGGCTTAAAATGGCTGTTTCTTGAAAACACACACAAGCGAGCGCACACACACACTTTCTCATGGTCTTTCCTATTTTTTTTTTCCCCCCTGCTCCGTCTTTCCCCTCATCTCAATCTTTCTCCCTCACTCTCCTCTCCCTCTGTCTCATCCTGGGAGTGAAGGTGATTCTGGATTCCTGCGATTCTTTCTACTTTCTCCTCTCTGACATTTTAATCTGTTCCTCAGTCACTCACTGACCTTTTTTTCCAACCTACCCTTTCCTTTCTTTATCCTTTCCCCCTCTCTTCACTCTTTTCTGTCCCTCACTTTGCTTTTCCTTCCTTCATCAGTCCTCTTCTTTCTACTCTTTAAACACACTATGGTTAGTATTTCATTTTGTTTTCTATTTACACCCGTTTCACTCAAGTTGCCTGCCACTCTTACAGCCTCCTTCCTCCCCTCTCCTTTTAGTACCATCCTCTTTCCTCTGTCCATCCCTTTTTCTTTTCTCCCTCTTGGTATTTTACACAATGGCAACTGACATTTCTGGCTGATGCCGTCTTCTTTTCCCTCTTGGCCTTTTTATGCCACCTCTCTGTGACTCTTTTTTTCCTCCTTTCTTTTACATTCTTTTTATGGCTTCTTTTTCCGGTCCATCTCCGATTCGTCTTTCTCCATTCCATTTATTCCTCTCTCCCGCTGGACTCATCTCACAGAAGGAAACCTTTGGCTTTCCCTCTGGCTTTTACTTGTTCACAACTCTTTTTTTTTTCTTTTTGATTCTGAATGTCCTTGGCTTGTCACTCCCTGTGTACATGTTTCTTCTTCCCCTTCTCCCAAAAGGCTTCTCTGTCCATCTCCCTTTTTTGATACCCTAAACCCTTTTCCTTGTGTCATCCTTATTGTCTTTTATTTGTTTGCATTTCTGTCTTCTTTTCTATCCTTGACTCCATCCACTTATAGACCATTTCCAGGCGTCTTTCGGTTGCTAAAAAATGCCAGTGTTGTTCCGGTCCGGTCACTGCTGCACAAATGCATCACTGGGAACGCTCAAATGGAGCGACGCCTGTGAGCTAGCTCAGGCAGTCAACTCGAGCTGCACTGATTCATACACACACATTATCCATCACTCTCCATATGTCATCTACAAAACACACCCTCCCAATTTCTCCGTCTGCTTAAGCTGCACAATCTTCCCAGCTGCTGCCCTGCATCAGTACTGCTGCCTGCTCTTTCAGCCCCACCTCCACCCCAGCATCCACCTGCAGGCTCCGGCTGAGGAGGAATATTTAATCATCACTCCCTGATATCTCATGTAACCATATCTACAGGGAGCCGTGAGGCCGGAGTCTAGACGCTAAACTCTATGTTCTGCTGTTGAAATTAACATTGAAACACTACTTGTCTGACTGAACCGAAATACACACTGTGTGGGAAATGTCAAACTTAATTTGAGGACCTGCTGCTCAATGGTGGGTTGTCTCCTTTGACAACTTGATGACAGAAATAAAAGTCCAGTGGGTCCCTAAAAAGACGAACTAAAGTAAAGCATGAATGGCAGCGTTAATTTATCATGTTGATCTGTTCTGTACGTCATCTATTGCACGTCCGGCGAATTATGATTTGTGATATTGGGGTTTAAAAATAAAATTGATTGACTGAATTGACTGTGTCTCTGCTACATCAAAAGTGTTAGCAGCACCTTTGAGACTATTCTTTTAAACACTGAACACACCAGTGTTCCGTTAGCCTTTTGTAATTTGGTAAGTAGCAAAAATTGAATGGAAAAACTTAAAGAAAACGTGCATGACTTATATTTATATTTACACTTTTGACTGATAAAAACTTGTTTGCGATGGACTACATATGTCGAGGAATGACTTGACACTGTTGCTTCGCTGAAAGACCACAGGCATATTACACAGTAAACCCTCCCAAATGGTTTCAGCAGGACTGGTGACACAGAATAGATCTTCTCTCTGACTCCTTGTCGAAACACAGCGCTGCGAGGCAACGGCCAAGCAGTCCTCTCTGTCCTCTGCCCTGTGGCACCCACAAAGGCTGTTTCTAGAGCAGGGATACGACTTGTACCAAAGTAGGGCAGTTTGTCTGCAGGCAGTGCTGGGAAGAAACAGATGGAAAGCAGGGGACAGAAGGGAGGACTAACAGAGCAAATATGGATTTTGTACAGTTGCATTCATTGTTTTGTGTCTTCTTATTTCAATCTGATCTTGTCTCAGTGGCTCCTTGGTTTGGTTTGCCTTGTTTTCTATGAATCAAACTGCATTTTCATTTCTAAGTTTTCTTTCCAACTCTTGTCTGACATTGATTTAAAAACTATATATACTGGTCAAAGGTTGGTATGTGTATAACATGTTTTTTCTCTACTGGCATATTTTGACGTCAATGGAAAACGTACAAGGTGAGTTAGGTTTAAATATTGATGTCTTAACTGAGATTCAGTTCTCTCTACTGGTGGACACGACTACATTACATCTCAGTGTGCTACTAAAGTTGAGAAATGGATTTGAGAAGACTTGTTCACACAAATCTACTCTGGGAACATGTTGGAAAGGAAAGTGATCCATATCGTCCAGAGCCCAACTCAGAAGAAATACAACTCACTGAGGCAGAGGCTCAGGCTGCTCTGATACCACCCAGCTATCCCTCTTGGCAGTAACAGCACCACAAACCAGGATAAAGTAAGAGCCGCTGGAAGCCAAACTGGAGCTGACCGTCAATGCTCCATCATTTCCAATGAGTGTAGAGGTGTGGTTGAATTTATGTTGTGATGTCAGGAAACCGAAATTTAATCCAGGACAAGGTCTAACAAAGCGGGAATTATACTTCTGTGTTGAATTGGTGCCATACCCAGGAATGTAATTGCACGTCACAGGGACGCAGACCTCCTGTCTATTTTTTGGAAGCTGAAACCATTTCCCTCAGTGGAAACAAAGCTTTCATTTACTTTAATTTCACAGATAGCACAATACATTGTGAAGACAATAAAGCCTCCACAAAATAGCATTTTAAGTCTTGTGTGTGATTTATCCTGGCTTCATATGAGTAGAGGAAAACTTCCCTTCGTTGCCAGGCTAATTTATACAATGTGAAATGCCATAGGCTTGTGCTAATAACGTTAGCATGTTATATTTGTTTGGAAAACATGTCTAGTATAAGTTTTTTTGTCAGTGAATCTTATGAGTTGTCATGGAACCGAATTTTTTAACGTTACCTTCGTTAAATGTTGCTGTTGTCTCTGGCTTCATATGAGTAGAGGAAAAGTCCGCTAGCTGTTGGGCTCATTTATACAATGTAAAATGGCACAGGTTTGTGCTAAGCATGTTGTATTTGTGGAGAAAATGTGTCCAGCAAAAGACAAATGCTTTGTCAGTGAATGCTGCGAGTTATAGTGAAGCTGGTTTGTGTACTTGTGTTTGAAATTGTCACTATTAAGCAGTGTTTAACGTCTGTTTTCAATCAATTAAACTTGACAGCACTTCACAGAAACCCAGCTGCCGACTAGTGTTTTGGAGGTGTAACTGCAGGGTGACACAGACACACCATCGTGCAAGGATAAATGCTCACAACAGCGTAGGCTCCGTAGAGTTAATGCACAAGTTTAAATCTTGCTATTTGCCAACACCATTTTGACGCAGAATTCCGACAACAGATGACGTTGATATTTTGTTGGTTTTAGGTTGTTAAGCGACCACAGTTCAACATCTTTAGTGAAACTGTCTGACCTTATCCACTTGTTCTATATGTAGTGAGCGGTTGCAGTGCAAAGGTGTAGTGTATAGCCTTATCCTCTCTTATCCCCTCTCCTATCCTGTTTCTTATCAGCCCCGGAGGGAGAGCAGGGATTAACAAGTCCTGGAGAGAAGAGGGAAAGTGCAGTAGAAGAAGAGGGGGGGGACTTTAATACCTTGTAAATTCCACACTCTTATCTGGTTTCTAGCTTTGTATCAGATCTAGAGTTTGCACACTCTGTATGATTTATTTTGATACCAACTAGGTCAAGAGGGAGAGAGGAGAGGAGAGTGGTAGCAGAGGAGAAGACCTACATCAGTAAAGGATGAAGAACATCTGGGCAGATGGAGAATGAGGGGAGTGGGTTAAAAAGATGATTTAAAAGTTGAGGCAAGGGAGAATAAAGGATAAAAGATGGTTGGGGGGTGCAGTGTGAAAGAAAAAGACAAATCAAGAACTAAAGAAACAGAAAATTGTAGGATCATGGTGATTAAGATGTGTCTTCGCCAGTCTGAAGTCAAAATACCCCAGGCTCCCAGGCTGAGACAAAAGCTTTCCTCCTTTTCACTTTGAGGCCTTTAGTCAGGTTAACAATGCTCTGATAAAACAACACTAAGCATACAATGGGCCCTCCTGATGGGTCCAAAAATAAGAGCACTCAAGCTCGAGTACTTCAGTGCAAGTGCTCAGAGGAAGTGAGTCATTTTAAGTTAGAAGATTACACCTGCGTGTCAACCACAGGCCTGCCATCATGGGCTTTGGTATTTAATTCAAGTCACACTGAAAAAGGAAAGCTATGCCCTGAACATGTTAGATAACTTTCACATCATATTATACACAAAAGTGGTCTGTTGGTGAAAACCAGATGGACTGTGAGATGAGATTTTGTAGAGACATTTGAGGTTCCCAGAGGATGAATCCTGGTGACTGTGTCAGTCTTCTGATAGTGATGGTGGACCTTTTCACAGTATCACTTCCTTCAGATTTATATGTGTAAATGTGTCAAACCTTTTGCAAGATTCAGCTTTTGATACGTTTCCCACAATGTGGTCTTAGTTCTTCTGTGACACTCATATGTGAGGCCCAGGTGAGTAGTAAATGGGCTAAATCCCAAATATTCGGGATCGTCTAAAGGTTCCATTATGGGCCCTTGCAAATTGCCCAGCAAATGGCCCCAACCCACTTGGTACCCAGGTAGCCCTGGCGTAACCCATGTGGGGCCCAACCATGAGGGCAATTGTCATAGGGCCATTATGGACAATCCCATGTAGGGCCCATTTTTCAGCTCATTTACTGACCACATGGGGTCCACATATAATGTTGACTGGGCAGCAATCATGTTTAAGTCTACATTTATAAAGATAAAATATTAACTTTAATGCATTCATTCTGCATCCTGCTTGTATGTAGTCGGGCTTTGTACTCCCAGTATATTGTTACAGAAATGACACTAACCAACAATCTGTTGTTCTTTGAGGCTAACTGGTGCTTTATGGCTAATTGGTCTGTTTCCTTTGCTCTTCATTATGGTATAATAAAATAAAACACATCTTCTTTGTAGCGTCCATGTTGTTTCCACATCACAACTTAAAGCTCATGAACACACCTCAGTCAGAATGACAAACCAAGTGAATGCACCATTGTCCTTGGCTGGCAGAGGTCTCAACCCAAGTCCCATTGAATCGGTTTTCATTCACTCACTGTATCAGGCAGTGTGAGCATACCCTTTAATTACAGCCAATGGGAAAGTAGAGAAAGTGAGGGATTCGGACATTGTATAGGCTGACCTGGTATATCAGGTACTAAAGAATCACGCAAAAGACTTGTTTGGTCATTTTCACCCATCACTATCCTCTGACTTTTTGTCTAGTTGGTCAAATGTTTTGCTTCTCCTGTGAAATATCTCAACATCTGCCAAATTGATCGCTACATAAATTGGTGCAGACATGCATGGTTCCCAGAGGATCAATTCTAATGGCTTTGGTCCACCCCTGACTTTTCTTAATCAGACTACAACTGTTGTTGTTGTTGTTGTTGTTGTTGTTGGTTTTTAAACATAAAATAAAAGTGGAATGACAAACTAAATAAGAATATGGGCTCTATATGGGTGTGCATTTACCAAATATAGTGACCAAATTATTATGGAAATGTGTTGTGTGAAGTTACAACCTGCTCTCAGTAGGTAAGCAGTGGACAAACTCATTACCTGGCACCCAGACTGCAGTGTCCTGCTGAATTGAAATTGCCACTCCCTCTCCTGTGCCTCACCTCCCACCGCAGTGCAAAAGCAATAACTGAAATATCAAACTGACACAGTCAAGGTAATAAACTCAGTGCACCCCAGGAGAATACCAATTTGTCGGTGTGACACAGCGTTCCTTGCCCTACATTAACCCTTCATCTCTGCAATCATCAAGTCATATTTCAAATTTGCCCAGTACTTTGGTTTGGCCAAGTACCTGCAAAACCACAGTAACAGTAACAGTTACTACTCTGTGTTTGGTGCAATTGGAAAATGTTAGCACTAAGTTAGTGAACATGGTAAACATTATAACTGCTAAACATGAGCAGATTAGCACTGTCATTGTTGGAAATTTAGCATGCAATTTAGCACAATACACAACTGAGTCTATACAGCCTCAAGGGGCTGCCTGCATGGCTGTAGATTTTCAGTCTGTTTTTTTTCTCTAGCAGCAGTTCAAATGAATAACGTCACAGTGATGTTTGCCAGCTGATCTCTGGCTACACCAGAGAGCAACATTCAGTTTCATTCAGAAATCCAAATTAAGACAGCGTTTTCCTTTTGTGTGTGTATGATTTTTTAAAGATGGAGAAAGACTGAGATCCACAAACTGACCGTTATCATTTTCTGTTCACCCAGGGATAGTTGACTGAGTTGGCAGCTGCCCACTACACCCACGGCATCTACTGTCGGACACTAAACAGCCTTCACTATGAGTGTTAAGATCACAAGAGACCATCTTGGTTTACAAAAGGTCAAATAAAAATGGAGCATTTTGCCCATTATCCCACACACATATTCTCAGTCTGTGGACTTGAGTAGTCATGTAGTCATGAAGATACTTCTCAAACTTTAGACTATGACCCTGTATTTCATACTTTTTTTTTTTTTTTTTTTACAGAAAATGATATGAACATCTACTAAATGAAATGCAACCCTGGATAGATGAGGTGTAAACCAATATGTTTTAGAATCCTACAAATCAACATGGGGAATGAAATCTTTGTCTCTCCTCCTGTCAAAACAAACTAATTACCACCAGTACAGAGAATACATTGGCTTTGCTCACAAGATATGAATGTGTCTGTGAGAATACATCCATTCATTAGATCACGTAGCCATTGACTGTCTGCGGCAACTAAAGTTATACACATTATAGTGTTTTGTTTTTTTTTCCAGAACAGCTGTGTGATGAAGATAATGAAAAAGTGAAGTGGGAATGAATAAATGTTGGCTTTGTAATTGTTCGAGCAAGATAGGAATGAAAGGACACGTTCAGACAAAAGATGGCAGGTGATGGTGAGGTTTGAATAGAACTGAAAAGCGTTGTACCAAACAGGTAGACTGACTCATATTATATTCTCACAAAGAGCACATGCAAGTGATGAAATATGTTGGCTGACTCTAAAGTTTCTTTTGTCTTTTTGTGCCACTCTTTCACACATTAAGAAATGTACTGGTAAAACTATAAAGTGTCTGAAGGCATATTTTCTCTGTTTTATTATGTGTTTAATTGTGCTTAATGTTTCATGAAAGGAGTATTCTTTTCTTAATTTTTCTGTCTGCAATTGTCTACATCCCACATTTAGTTTAGCACTTAACTGTTCTTCCTCTTGTTAATCCTACCAGAAGTTTCTGGTGTCTGCTGATGACAACGTATCCACCTGTGCTCCTTAACCTTTGGGATGCCCTCAGGGGTCAGTTCTTGGAGCCATTTTATTTTTTATCTCATATGCTCCTATTAATCTGTCAGTTTGATTGTGTTTTTTTTTTTTTTTTTTATCATTGCTATGCAGATGATACACAACTCTACCTACGCATTAATCCCAGTGACCTCTCAATTTTAACTACTTTGCTCAAGTGGCTGGCTGAGATTATTTCTTAAATTAAATCAGAATAAACTGAAGCTCTGTTTTTTTTGCCCCAGATCAGGCCTCTAAAAACAGCTTTTCACTTTGGGTCATTGGCCACTAATAGACAATCTTATTCCTGCCAAGATGCTGTAACTCAGTCACAGTTAGTCTAAAACTCTGCAGCAAGACTACTGAAGACCTCGTATTGCTCCCATATTACTCAGTTCTGATGTCGCTTCATTGGATTAATTTAGAATTCAGTTCAAGATCCTCCTCCTCACACATAAGGCTTTAAATAATCTTGCTCCAGAGTAAATTAGTGAACTACTAATACCGTATACCCCTGCTAAGACCCCTGGGTCCTCTGAGCAGGGCTTGCTGGTTGTACCTTGCTCAAGACTGAAAACATGAGGGGACTCTGCATTTGCTGTCCTGGAGTCACAGCTGAGGACCAAGCTTTTTTCTTACTGTTTAATACCTGCTCTATTTTGAGCTGTGATGCTATTTTTATGCTATTTTCTGTTGTAATGTGTGTGTTGTACTTTTTTCAACCTCTTTCCTGTTGTACAGTATTTTGTAAGCCATAGGGGGAAAAAATGTACTAACCTGTTGGCCTAAATCATAACTCTGAACGAAAAGCTCTTCTCTGGCTTTTTGCAGTTGATGTCCCTGTCAACAGGTAACACCACAGAGGCCTGTCGCCTCTGGGTGTCAACACTGGCTGCAATATGAATGTCAAAACCCTGGTGCTAAGAGTGTGAAAAGTGCATACTTGGTATAATCTGTGGCAAAGATTCATCCCAACCTCCTGACTCAGTGAGCCTTAAGCCATGTTTACACTGAGCAAGTCTTACACATATAATTTATGAATTAACCCTGGTCTCTGTTTATCAGCATTAATGGAATCTGAAAAGCAATTTGAGTCATCTAGACACAGGGGTCAGGATTTTACATTGCATTCATATTTATAGGCATACATAGGAGGCACATCCCCCTCAGTACTAAAACATGAAAGTAGTAGGAAAAAATATTATTTCTGAAGAACCACTAGAACAGACTCAACAATACCTCTGGGAAAGTAGGTGGCAACATGCAACCTCAAAAACAATGGCTGCATGCTGCCATAAAATGGAAAGAAGTCGAAGTAAAGGTTCGACAGATACTGCAGAGAGAGCTGGCTGCTGTTGCAGGAAGAGTCTTGTGGG
Source organism: Epinephelus cyanopodus (assembly GCA_026686955.1). Classification (NCBI taxonomy): domain Eukaryota; kingdom Metazoa; phylum Chordata; class Actinopteri; order Perciformes; family Serranidae; genus Epinephelus; species Epinephelus cyanopodus. The sequence goes on along the minus strand of CM048916.1, from coordinate 6,851,827 downwards.
AGGACTGGAGTAAACCTGGCAGATGCTGCTCTAATACAGCCGCTAACCCAAACCTAGTGAGAGAATAAGATAAACCAAAAGGCGTTTTTCTAGTCTTTTAACTGCAATGGAGTATTAGTGCTACTATGACAAAAATAATAATCGGACATTTTGAGAATTGAGTATTAATAATACGAGAAAAAAGTTGCAATATTCAGAGTTAAAAGTCATATTTTGACAACTCTGTTGTAATTTTTTTTTGGGGGGGAGAAAAAAAAAATCATAACAGAATATGTTTTTGACTTGTAACATTTGGGCTGCATTGTGGTCCTTGGATTTTGTGCTTTCCTTTACATCCATGAACGTACTGAAGACATTTCCACCACAAATATGTGCATGGAAATTATAGGACACATTCATATCTGGGAAAGGAGTCCAATACCCCCACCTAATATGTGTCGCCCACCCCAGCACTGAAATGGACCCAATGCCTTTCCGGGTGTTTTTGCATACTCCCTTTTAAACAAGCTGAACTCAGTCATCTTAATGTATACCAAAAAGTGAACCACCAGAAAAGGCTCCCAATTCTTTTTGTGTTCACATTGTCGGTTCATTTGAAAGGGGACTTATGAAGCCAGCTCACTTTCAGATTAACTTAATAGAAGGAAAACCTTAGTGTTTCTGTGCTGTAGACTGTTGCTGTTTCTACATTCCACACCTGGAGACGTGCAGTATCTTCCGTGGACAAAACTACACCTCGCCCTGCCTCCTTGCAAGTGCTACAGGCCGACATGGTTTGGTCTCTTTTCTCAAGTGTCCCAGTGCAATAGCGTGTGATCTAGAGGGCTAAATACAATGTCAAAGAGCAAAGCGAACCTGGTGTGCTTTGTGTTCACAAGGCGTAGGTTAAGTGAACTGCAATGCAGACTTGAAGCGAATACGGTTCGCTTCAGAGAGCTTCATATATGCCAAAAAAAATGCAGAGTCACCGCTCGAAGTCTGTTTAGAGGGCTGAAAAGGACCAAGTGTGAAAACACCTTTAGAGAATTATTAGCCTGTGTCTGGTTACACTTAAAGGTGTATACCACGTTAGCCAAGCTTCACTTGCCTTCACACATTCTTGTCTGATACGTTCACTCCTCTTTCATATTTCTCTTTCCCTCCTGTATTCTTTGGCTGCTGCGATGTTTTCCTAGTGTTCAACTTTTCACCTTGAGTCAGCAGCTCAGTGTTTTGACAGTCCCACCTTCATCCCTCTCAGTTAGATGTTCAAGCCCCTCTGTCTCAACACTTCTTACCCAGCACTCGTCCCTCACCTGGAGAAGCTGACTACTTTGAAAGCATCCAGCCTGAGGCGAAGGTGACTGGCAGGCATAAAGCCAAACTGGGGCTTCAGGGAGACAGAGGTAAACCGAACCAATCTATTAATAAAGTCCCAGTGCTTGGTTTGTAAAGAGATCTTGTGCGCTTCCTGTACACAGGTTAGGGTTTTGCTTGTTAGAGGGATTTCAAACACTTTTAAACAGACCTAAAAGAAATTTGTTGGTATTTTGGATGTGGGTATGGATTAACAAACAATTCTAGGAATTTTAATCCCATGAAAATATTAATACTGTGATACTTCTGCTGCTAACACACAGCATCAAATATATTGTTGGAGACTGTTTGTCCTACTCCATATTATACAATCAAAATCATGTCAAATACCAGCCTGCTATAAATAACTGACCTGAATCATACTAACCCACACCATGCTAACGATCAGAGTTGAACTCCTGCAGCTCAGAGAGCGATAGGCACCGGATGCATCTCGTTAGCACGGCCCACCAGAGGCCTGTGCTACTTCAAACACCTCCATGCGGCTGCTGCTACTGCTGAGCCTGCTGCCTGCTGCTGGCTATAAATAGAAACCAATCTGCAACCCCACCTAATGAGCACAATCCACTTCAGACCTAACTGTCAACAACCAGCCAGTGTGAGTGTGAGTGTGTGTGTGTGTGTGTGTGTGTGTGTGTGTGTGTGTGTGTGTGTGTGTGTGTATGTGTAAAGATTCAGCTGACCATGCTGTTTTGATCATGGGTCTGCTGCAAATCACTGCTCTGCCAAGGAGTAGGTGTGTGTGTGTGTGTGTGTGTGTGTGCGCACGTGCATAAGGTTCTTGCTATCTTTGTTGCTATATATAGACGCAACAAATTTCCGAGTTGCCTTGGCAAGAAGACGGCAACATGACGTGCAAATTGCCCTCTTTTTTATGTCTCTCTCGCTCCATCTTTACTCTCGCTTCTTTCTTCTCTCTCCTCTGTTTCAAGTCTCTTCTTTGTCAGACCCTCTCTCCTTAACTTGCTCACCTGCTGACCTGTCTTACCTCTAAAGTAGGAGTGTGTGTATGTGTATTTCTGTGTGTGTTTACGTGTGTGTGCAGTGTAGTCAGTAGCCTATTTGCAGATGTTTCTGCACATTTGTTTGCTTTGATATGGAAATGTATTGTGCGATTACATGCAATGTTGTAAGTATTATATCTTACTACACTGTAATATATTGATGTTAATCAATAAATAATAAAATTAATAAAAATCTTATTGTGACGTTAAATGTTGAGTGTTGAGACTTAAAGCTTAAAGCTTAAAGTTTGAGACCCCACGCAGATACAGTTGGATGGGACCACACCAAGCGCCATGCACCAGCTGGACCAACTTTTCCATCCAACTGAAACATGTTTCTGAAAACATTTGAGGTAAGAAACACGCAATGCAGTGACAGAATCTTGATTTATACTTTTACCCGAGAGAGCGGTGTTCGCATCCCGTAAAGCCAAACCCTGTTCTTTTGTCCTAACCCTAACCACGTGTTTTTGTTGTTGAAGAAAAAAAAAAAAACATCATTTCACAGTGTTGTACCGACGTAGTGCGTTTTATTTTGAAAGAGACTGTATGTAAATGTAAAATTTCTGGTGTATCTTGTGAGAACACAATGCATGTAACAGACAGAACTTGACACGGTGTCCCAGAACGTCAACATCCAACACACCCAGGGAACCTTGCACAGTGTTTGTGGACGTGGAAGGTCCATGACCAAGCTCGTCAATATGTGACGAGGCCAGGGTGAGAATGTGTTTGCATTAGGGGTCGTACAAATGTGTCGGATCGGACGCTGGGCATTACGTTTGTGCCTTTTCAGCCAGCTTTCAGGAGTGCGGCAGCAGGTTGATTGTGAAGCTGCTAAGCAACCTTAACAAGCACCGTATCAGTGTGTGGGCATATCATCAGTGGGATAGATGTAAAGCTCTGGCAGCTCTGCACTATGATCAACTTCTGCTCCATATTTCTCACAGACCAATATTTATGGAAGAAGGGAAAGATATCTAAAGATATTCCAAAGTTTAACTCGGTTTATGTCAGGGTGCCGCCTCCCTGCCCTGAAATGGAAACGTGTGCACGCCGCTTTAGCGTTGCTCTAGCATTTGAACAGGCTAGTTGTGCATCTACATTGCAAACAATTTATTTGAGGCCACAAAAAAAACGTGCCATGTGAGACTCATCGGCTGTGTTAGGGACTCCTTAACTCTGATTGGTTGTTGCTAACCAAGCTGGGGTTTTATTCTTACAAGTGCCATTAGAGGCAGTAGGAGGGGAGGAGGACATGTGTATGTGTCTCACTACTTCTTTCACAATATAGAGACAGTTCCTGCAAATATGACATTTAATTAGGATTCCTATATGACAGCTTGTAACAAACTTCTTAGCATAGAGAAAAAATAAGGTTATATGATGGATTTTTCTGCTAAAAATAAAATTAATTACGATCAAGGTAAAATTACATGCCGGAGATTTCTATTTTCCCTGCTATAAATAAACTCCATTATCACGAAGGTTCATATTGCGTGCATTTCATATGCCCATGTTCTCATTTTGAAACATGTTCCTCACATGTCTTCATACTTACAGTAATATGACAATGGCTATAACTTAACAATATAAGGTTTTTTTTTTTAACCACTTGAGATGTGGGATAACTAATAGTAGAAGATAAGATAAGATAAGATACACTGTACACATTTTTATACATTAAATACATTGACAGTTTAGTTACAGTCTCCCATCTTCTATAAGCCACCTTTTCTCAAACACATCTTCCCTAGTCCTTATTTTGTGAGTCACTTTCACCATGAATTTTACTTCTTGAATCACATTTTTCATTTTTATTAAATCTGGGAGGTCAGTTTTTTCCACCCTTTGATTCTGGATAGGTATTTTTCAGCCTGACAAAGAGTAGCTGGAGGTTTTCCCAAAAATGTTATACTCCATCCATCAATGTAAACACTTTTTACCAATATGTGTTTAATACTTTACATGGGTAGAAAATATGTAAATAGTTAGCACTATCTTCTCCACAGTTCCACAGAGCTTGTTCTCTGATATTTTTAGATAATATTTAATATTCCCTGAACATGTGCCAGAATCTTAAAAGTCCCTTTTCTGCCTACATCTCTCCTTTTTAGTTGCACTTTTTATTAGCCTTTCCCAAATAGCATTCTGCTTGTTTTTAACACACAAATTGAACCAGGCATCTGTTTATAGTGTTGCCCCTTCATTTTGTTTTTGTACAATCTCTTCATTACACCCTGAATTGATAATGCAATCCAAACACAGTTAGCTGTAAAGGCTACCAGATATTGAATTTTCCATGCAGTCTTGCTGAATTACGGATCAGCAGTGTTCATGGCGCAAATATAATACTACATATTTATTACGCTGCATGCACAAGGAGGGAAAATTGATTAAATAAGCCACTGCTTCCCAAAAAATGTCCAGATCCTTAGGTAAATCTGTTTCTCTCTCTGGAGGCTGGTGGATGTCAATGGTGAAGTGAAATTTCATGGATCTAGAATACAGTTATGTATAACTGTGATAATATCAACAGATGTGGTGGCTGGTACACAAACAACCCACATGCTCATCATTCGGCCAGTTTCTCTCTTTTAACTAGTCTATAAAGATGAATAAGAAGGCTGTAAAAATATAGGGCACTGGCTGACGTGTACTGATCTCAAGTTCCTTGAGTTCAATCAATGAGTTCTGCATTGCAACTTTAAAAGATCCAAAACTTTGGACAGAATTCTGAACTAGGTCAGTCAACTCACTATTTTTAGGCAGCGGCAAAACTTGTGCTTTAAGGTAAAGTGGCTTGAGAGGAGAAATGACCCGAGGTGGGTCTTTCTTGTCTGTTTGATAAAAAGGTGTTCTGGATCATTCCTCATTACTTGTCCTAAAGTGGCTTTAACGGAGCACACATCCCCCAACACACGAGTGCAGAAGGACATCTTTTATCAGCAGAAATAGCTTAAAAGTTTCTACAGTGTATTGAAGTCTGCGTTTGCCTCGGGCATCTTCTTGGTGTTCTTTCTGACACTTCCAGTCTAAAGTAAGTTCAGTTCTGCTCATCACTTCTATTTTGGTGACATCTGATCAGCCATAACTTTCAGATGGTTGAAAGCCTTCTGACTTCCTCTCTCTATCCTTTTTAGTGTTGGTTTTGTCTTAAACCTACACTAACTAGAGCGATCGTGCTCAATAACTGCAGATCAATGGTGCTGAGCTGCCTACTGGAGCGACACACTGGGGGCCGATCCACACGTCAGTCGCACCAGGGAATATGACACAACAGAGGGCCTTTCAGACCAGGTACCAAATGCTGTCATCTCTTCAAGGGGAAAAGGAATTACAGAGATCAATGTGAAAAGAGACTCGCTCTGAAATGCTATTATTGACAGGCAGGGGGGTCATTATGCCTCATTTGCATTTCTGCTTTTGACATTTAAAGTGGTAATCTGTGAGATTCTGGCTCCTTTCATTTTTGCAACATTGTATTAACTCCCAAAAGATCACGTGTCAATCAAATACTGAGACCAATATGGCCTTTGTCCTTTTCTTTCTTTCTTTCTTTCTTTCTTTCTTTCTTGGATTTGTCTGTTAATCTTTAGTAATTAATGTTGCTTAATTTAACTGCCTGGTTATTCTCTCTGTTGGCTGTGCTGTTACAATGCAGATGGGTTGGTCAGTTGTCCACCACTTGATCCGGAGTGAAATATCTCAACAAATATTGGATAAATTGCCATGAAATCTGGAGCACATATCCATGGTCCCTGTTGGATAATACTTAATGACTTGGCTGCTCCCCTGACTTTCCCTCCAGCAATACAATCAGCCTGACATTTTTGGTACAGAGTCAAATGCTTCAACAGCTATTGGATGCATTGGTATGGACATTCATGTTCTCCACAGTATAAACTGCAATACTTTGGTGATGAGTTTCCATCTACCTCTATCCTCAAATCAAATGTTCAGTTTGTCCAAGACTTTGGTTTATGTCCAAATACCTGCAAAAATAGAAACATCCCCGTCAGACTCAGCTGCACTTTGTGTTGGTGCTAATTAGCAAATGTTGGCATGAATGTGTGCTAACAGACCAAACTAAGATGGTGAACATGGTAGCATTATATGTGCTTAGCATTAGCATATTAGCATGCTGATGTTTTTTTTGTTCTTAAAGATGGATTTCAAATAAGAATAAATAAATAGCAAAATGTATTTATATTAAACATATGTTACAACATATATTGTAAATATAAATCAAACTTATAAAACCTATGCTAGCACAAGGAGAACATGCAAACTCCACACAGAGTTTAAGCCATGTTTGAACCTGGAACTCCTTTGCTGCACCACTATGCTGCCCTCTATCAGTGCGTATATAGTGCAACCTATAGTTTTCCTCACCCATGTCTGTTTTGCTCTTCCTATGAGTTTGTCATCCTGGGAAGATTATCTTATTATTCAGTTCATGTTTTCATGTTTTCTGAGGCAGTTTTACTTTTGGCAGCATCTGGCAAAATCCCATAATAAACTTTATGTTTATTGTTATTCAAGTGGCCTGAGACTTCATGCTCACTCTGTTTTCAATCTTAAGAAAATCCAGCCTTTGAAGTGAGACTTTGGCCAGTCCCAGGCCTTTCCAGAGACAGAGTGTTTCTACTGACTGTTTTTAGAAATGCAGATGTGCCTACATGTCCCTTCAGGTGGTGAAAGCCTGTTTCAGTGGTGGAGACTCCTGCAGAGAAACTAACTAGAATCTGACAACAAATGACAGACCACCTCAGGAAGACAGTGGGCAGCAGTTGTGCAGACAAACCCTCAGTCAGCAGCCACAGCAACCCAAATCCAGCCAGGCAAACCCCCAGCTGCAGAGTGGGGTTGGACAGTCCCCATTGCCCACCATATCTGCAAACTTTCTGTTGCTGCTGTTGCACAGGTGAGACCTGGCAGTGCTGCTGACCACCAGCCCACTGTGACAACTGAAGCAGGTGGATTTGTGCTGGCTTAATTTGAGCTGCTACAACCACTTAGCTCCTGAGCTGCTGCCTGCTCTCCTGCTGAAGCAGTTCATAGCAGTGGGAGCAAGGCGGGGGAATGTAGGGTGCTTGCTAGCTAATCTGTGTCTTATTAATGGCCTGATAAACAGAGAAAGAATTAGAGGCAAGGAGGGGCTGGGTGAAGTAAAAGACAATGGACTATGAGTAGATATATTAATGTATGGGAAACTCTGGGTTACTGTGTGAATCCTGTGCATATGCCTGGGGTCGTGCAGTGGGAGGGGCTTAGGACAGATGGGAGCAGAAGGAGGGTGTATTTTCAAACTCTGGCCTTTCTGTTTTCCTTTTCCAGATTTCTGCACACCCAAGCTTAAATTTCTTTCTGGGATTTCAATCAGTTTGTCCTAGTGATTGCTGGCAGGTAAACAAAATCAAAAGCATCACATCCTGTAATTGGAATTATTGTCCAACATTTCAGCACTTATTTTTTTTTTTTTTTTATCTGACTTGAAGGTGCAAATATTTTTGATAGGACTGCTGTCTTTATTTCAGTAAACTCAAAGGTCCTCCAGTGCTTATCTAGTAATGAAAGAGCGCAAACTTAATTCTGCCTTGTTTACAGTGGAGACACTGTGACTACACAACCACCTGCAGGTTGCACAGGGGCAGAGATTTGCTCTTTCATAGCACTGAGTAAGCTGTGGCGTCGGTGAAGCATGCAGATTCTGTGACATTTCCGGGACATGGTCAGTTATTTGGGTATTGATTCCATCCTGCTGAAAAACAAAACTTGCATGTGCCCCAACACGAGATATTCAGGACACTTGCAAACACAAATGTGAAATACAAATGCAGTAATGAAGGCATATCATTAAAATTAGCTTCGTATGAAAATGGCTGAATGCTACAGCCTCAAGCACTGACTCTCACAGGCACATTATTAATCTTATCGAACAGACTGCAGGATCAGCACCCCCACAGCAGCAGGTCTCCTGTGTGTTTTGGTCAAGGACGCACTGACTAAGATGGACGCTCTGGCTGTGGTGAGAGCTGACCTGATGATCTCTAAGTGTGTGGGCTGGTCATTTTACCCACCTGAATAAACTTCTTTCTGTATCAGTCAGTGTGCATCGTGGCAACACTCTGTCCCTTATGGTGGACAAAACTATGTGTGCGTCTGTGTAAAGCAGGTGTGAGTCATTTTCATTCATCAGGCTGAGCTTCTGTAGTGCACAAAACAAAGGGAATAATTACCTCGAGTTTGATGTCCTCAGATCGTCTGCCAGTCGTCAGCGATGAAAGACTGCAATAAACAGAAAAGCAAAAAAAAGAACAAGTTGAATCAGCCATCAGTGCCATCATGGAAGAAGGGGCAGGTCCCTGCCTGACACAGAACGGTGAGTGGAGGATAATTAGAAAAGAGTGTCCCTGATTGGTGCATTTGTCTACATCAAAGACAGCTAAGTAGGATATGAAGCAGCTGGGCAGGCTTTACATGGAGCCACAATGTAGCAAGACACAACCATAGAGATATTGCATGGAAATATAACTCGGCTGTAAAGATTTCCTCCGAGCAGGCAGCTCATGTAAACCACCAGCTTAAAAGTACCTGTGACATTTAGCAAAATAGCCTGATGTTGCTTATTATCAGAAACATGTCAGTTCAAGCTGAAAGAAGTTGAGGGGGCGGCGGTAGTTGAGTGGTTAGGAAAATCAGCCCATAACGTGAAGAGCATTGGTTGGACTCCAAGGCATGCTGGGAAGCTCTGGGAAAGGAGAGTGAATGTGTAATTCGGAGTGTTACTTTCCTAAACAAGCACCATCAGACTGCTCAGCGTGAGACTGCAGCAGCAATGAGCTGCTCCCCAGTATGAATCAATGTAATGGGATCAGTGTGACACAGAGCACGAGGGCAAAAAAAGGCTGAATACACTTCACTTGTCCTCTTTTACTGTATATTCTTTGGAATAAGGAAGGCTGATGAGGTTGAAATGTTTCTTAAAAGTATATAATTAGTCTTAGCTTGGATTTGGCTGTTAAATATGTTCGCTGTGAGTGCTGCAAAAAGTGTTGCAATAACTGTCCATGGTGCTGATTCTAAAGCTCATCAGGGACTGGTTTCTGCATTTAAGTCCCAGTCACAGAAATTAAGCATCAAATAAGCAAACAGAGCAAACTACTGTAAAGGGGAGATCAAACAGAACCATATCTTGAAGTAGAATATGTCTTTTTACATCTCACCAATACTTGTCATCTTTAACAAGAAAAGACACAAAAATTCAAGGAGCTAGAATTTCTGCTTTGTGTTTCTGTTTCAAGTTATAGCTACAGCTTCAATACATGTCCATCCAGACTCATGTTGACAATGCTTCAAATATGAGCATGCTGCGAAGAAGCTACATATTCTAAAACATGAAAACGTCCAGAAAAGTGAAAAGTATTTTTGCAGAACGTGACATGTGACGGTGAAGTTAACCTTTGACTTTTAGGATAAAACGTCATCATTTCATCATTTTATCCTATGAGACATTGGTGTGTACTTTTGTAATAACTAGCAATGAATTCTTGAGTTATGGCCAAAAAGCATTCTGTGAGGTCACAGTGACCTTGACCTTTGATCTGCAAAAACAAATCATTTTTAAGTCAAGGCAGACACTTGAGCCAAATTTCAGGAAATTCCATGAGATACTGCATTGACAAGAATGAGTCGAGGTCACAGTGACCTTGATCTTTGACCACCGAAATTCAATCACTTCATTGATGAGTCCAACTGGATGCTTTTGCCAAATTTTAGGAAATTCCCTTGATGTGTACTTCAGATATTGTAATCAATGACAGCATGTGCACTCTCAGTTAAAGAATATTAAGTGAAAGCAGCTGGAACTGTAATTTGACAGGTAAGCGCTGAGAGCAGGTGAATTACGAGTCATATCATAACAAAATCAAGTGTCACAATAACATTTAATAGCGGAAATTAATTCAAGTGTCAGAGCGTGAGTTAATCCTGCAGGTTTGAACTTCCCCTGCTGTACATGAAAACAGCTATACCATCCCCTGAATGCAACCTTTACTTTTATAAAGACTGCCTGCTTGCTGCAACTCTGCAGAATTTGCATGTGATTACAGCATCATTAGATGTTGTTTGCTGAAAATTAAGATGATCCCAGCAAAGCTTGGTGCAGTCTTTATGTAGCATTCAACCCATTCATCTTAATTCATCTCAGTTAATTTGTAGGATTACTAAGAAGAAAAATAAAAATTGTTGCTGTCTGTGAATTAACTTTTCCATTGTTCACTTGTGTCCCCGTTACAAAAACATCACTTGAGCCATACGTGACACACCTGTATCCATCACATTACCCCAAAACCCAAATTTAACAAACTCAAATCCTTTACTTGTGTCAAGGAAGGATATCTGATAAACCAATTCAAAGTGTCAATCTTATCAAAGCAGAAGTGCCAAAAACTGCAGTTCCTCTAATGGCCACTTGAGGCTGGCTTCAAAAGTGAATCCAATAGACCCCCTCGTTAAAATGCCCAACTTAACAGCAGAAATAAACATGTTTACAGCCTGGTACAAACAATAGTTTTGGCATGGCCGTTTTGAGTGACAAGCTTTTGCTGTCCGTTGAGAAGTTGCTACCGGGGCGACAATGTCAGGTAAGCTAAAACAATGGTGTAACCCAACAGTCACAGAGTAAAGGTGTCGCCTTAAGAAAAGATTATGTTCAGTATTTGGTTGTACTAAGAAACCCCTGAGTGTTCAGTTCCCAATAAGGGTTTAAGCCTGTTTTTTGCTTGCAAATATTTGCATTGGTTAACTTTGCCCTCGTGTCCAAATATGATCACTTTTGGCTTTAAAAATCCAATGTCTTCTAAAGGAGAGCCCACAAACTAATGGGTGATGTCACAGTGGCCATGTCCATCATTCATACAGTCTATGGAAAGATATAAGACACAGTCATCGGGGAGTCTCTTGTTCGTACTTAAAATCCCCTGGTTTCTTTCCAGAGTGATGACTTATAGTTTGTGTCATCACTGTAGGGTGTGTGTTTGTCGACTTCTGTTCAAAGTTTGGCATTTAGTCACTTCATTTGTTGTCCTGAAGGTTAGCCTTGGAACAGAACAACTTATCAGAGAGGGACGCTGGGAAAGGATGAGTCTATATGGGAATCACTGATCAGCCATCAATCAACCGCCATCTGTCAGGTGATCCGTCAGGTAGACTGAGTGGAAGTAAACGCTGAGTTCATTTGTCTTGTCTGGACTTAGATGTGAGCTCGACATGCCGGCAACTTGAGCAAACACAAGATGAATGGAGATGAATGGAGAGGAACTGCACGGATAGACACGCGTTGACACACACACGTTGACGCACACACACACACACACACACACACACACACACACACTCTCTACAGACCTTTCAACTGTAATACCTGCGGAACTATAGCTCACATTGGCAGGTGATCTGTTACAATTACTGCCGTTGTATTACGACCTTGATGAAGTTACTCGTGAAAGAGAGCTTATAAAGACTTTGTGTTTGTGTCTGTGTGCTCTTTACTTCTGCAGGACATTTTGTGAGGTCCAACTTTAAACCTTAAAAGTGCAGAGATTTTGGGAAAGCGAGGACGTTTCGAGGACATCTTCAAAGTGCTGCTCAAGGCATTAAAACTTTTGGAGTACAGTATTCAGTTAGGTTAAGAACAACACATTTTAACTGTGTGCACGCTCTCTGTGTGCATGATGACACACACAAAAACACGCCTAAAACAATATGGTTACCATATCAGTGATCAGTTTTACACAAGCTCAATTTACTCAACACAAGGAGTGCAACTCAACTTGAAACTTGAAGGACTTTCCCAAAGTAAACAAAAAATAAGGCTCACAATGTCACCAGGGTTATTTCAACTAAAGCCCAGTTCAGACCAAAGATTCACAAGGAGCTGAATTGAAATTGAAATCAAACATAGCCAGTGAACTCTGCAACAAATGACGTGCCTTACGTTCTAAACCAGCTGAGCACACCAAGCAGAGGACACGGCCAGCTAGCCTGAGTTGAGCTGAGATCATACAGGTCACACTGCTGCACCTTTTACCTGCAACTTTCTAAAAACAGTTTCATCTCATTGCAAATCTTCGGTCTGAACTTGGCTTTAGGCTTCAGACTTGAGATTATTAAAAGAAAGACTGCATGATAAACCTGAGGTGTGGGGTTTAAAGGACGTGGATATTTAGGAGGCAAAGGGTGGTCTAATGAAAGACTCTGAAGTTGCATTATGGTAAATGTAGAAGGTGGAGGTTGACCCATCCCAGGGATTAAAAGTCAGAATAAATTGGCCTCTACGGCATGACCTTTCTTTCTTAATTTGTCTCTTGTGAATTAGTTTTGGACATGACACACTTACAATGACGTCATCTCATGGCGCCCTCTTCTTCTACGGGTGTTCTTTTGCATTTTTATTTTCATTTTTCACGAGAAGCGCCACCTACTGCTCGACTTGTTGACTCCCAATACTCGCAAAACAATAATGAATGAAAACGTGCATAAATGTGCATTTTCTTTAAATTTGCGATACATTTGGATGGAAACCCAGTTATTGTGACCTCACAGCAAGAGGGTTCCCAGCTCGAATTCATGGTGCTGGGTTCGAACTCTGGGGTGGAAAAGTAGCTTTGTACAGAGTTTGCATGTTCTCTCAGGTGCTCCAGCTTCCTCCCACAGTCCAAAGACATGCAGGCTAATTGGTGACTAAACTGCTCGTAGGTGTGAATGTGAGTGTGAATGGTTGTCTGTCTCTACAGTATGTGTCAGCCCTGTGATAGTCTAGTGACCTGTCCAGGGTGTAAACTGCCTTTTGCCAATGTCAGGCTACAGCTGCCCACGACCCCTAACGGGATAAGCGGTTATGTTAAATTTGAGCTGGCTGTTGTCATGCATTTGTTTTCCTTCAAACTAAATGCACCAAAGTTTGCACATGTCCAATGCAATCAGGGGCCAGTAATTTGTGTACTGTATAACTCACATATTTGGGAAAGCTGTGGCCATGTGACCAATGCGCTGAGGAGGGTAAACAAGTCCTGTAAAAGCCTTTGCACACTGAATCTGTTTTTTTCGGATGCAGTTTTTTAATCCGTCATCTGAAGAGCAGAAAACAGAAACCTTGCCCACTGATTCTGATGCATTTTATTGTTCTGTTCACGGCGAAATAAAAAGACACATTTCCTCCTTTGCCTCTCTCCACCGGGGTTACCTATCTGGCTGTCACCACTCTCTCCCTGTCTTGCATTTGGCACCGCAGTTGCACGAAGGGGCCGAGCTGCCCTCCACATTCTGTGTGCGGACCACATCCTCCTCCTCTTCTTCACCATTCACCTGAATATCACTATCTGACCTGCTGAAAGTGAGCTGTCTGAGTTATGAAATGATTCTGTGTGCACCCTGTTCCTCTGTCTTGTCACAGCTGTGTCCCGCCGCCACATTTTCTTTACTGATTCTTGGTCAAACGTCTCTAAAGGCTCTGAAGGCAGAAAATTGAACCTGTTCCGATTCTTTTAATAACACAAGAACGTTTCAGACTCCGCGTGCGAACATGATTAGGTCTTTGGCCGTATTTATTTTTGGACCTGTGACAATTTCAGATGAAAAAAACAGACTCAGTGTACAAAGGTTGAGGTGGTGGATGGGTCACAAAATAAAGGACAGGTGTTAGGAACTTTGAGTCATTTTGAGGCATGTCATCATCATGTATCTATTCCTAAACCTAACCTCAGGACCTTTACTCGCCTACACCTAATCTGCATAATTTTACGTTAAGTGCGTAACGTCATTCGTGTGGCACGAATTTGTAGGATGTCATCCAAGCTGCTGTATGAGCATCCATTGATCTGGCTGCTGTGAGCATGAGAATGAAAAATCTGCCATGAGATGAGCACATTTCAGAATGGCAACCATTTCTAACAGGAACAGAATTGCACCACCACACCTTAAATTCCTCTGCCAAATCCACATACTTGGCTCTTGTTGCCTATTGTATCTAACCTCTGTGTTGAAAAGGGTGTCCACAACAAAATGTTGCACTGTTATTCTGAAAGAGCCGGCAGATGAAAGGAGGCACAAAGATAATTTTCGCAGCAGGAGGGGAAACAACCGAGGCAGTCAGACTGTGGCTGAGGTGTGGAGGAGCTCATCCCAGTAAGGTGAGGCTTTAGATCATAGCCTGTTATCCACAGTCCAATGGACACCCTACTGCTTCTTCACACACCACCACTCCAGGTACTGCAGCCACCTAAGTATTTTCAAGAGCAATCCCACCATCTATAAAAGAGACGGCAGCGGGAAAAAAAAATAAAAATGATACCTCCAAACAAGGGTGTACTGGAGTTAAGCTGACATGCTTCAAAGTATTTTTCTTTCTCAAAGTCTTTGGGAAGGACAACTCAGAGAGCTCTGCTGAGTTTAGGGTTTATTTATGTGCTCATATAAGGTGATAAAAAAGAGAAGTGATGAGAGTAAATGATAACGCAGAGAAAATATAAAGTGTGAAGAGAATATAAAATGAATTTGTCTCAGTGACGACAAACTAATGGAAGCTGAACTGCGTGAAAGAAAGTGAATGTCAGAAACATGAGACAAACAAGAACTAAATGAAAGCATTTAAAACAGAACAGGTGTAACCGAGTTTAAGATAAATATGTAAGGACACATTAAAAGTAACACCTTAATAAATAAGGCGTTATTGAATCTCAGGGAGATGCTGAAATAGGAGGAAAAAAAAAAGATCTAATTCATTGCAAGGTTGATGCATTACAAAGCATTATGTTGTAACAAGTTTAAATAATGTGTTCAATTCTTCGGACTTCTTGCACAAACTCTGCTAACCTTTTCAAAAATGCTCTACTTAATGCCACCCCCTCTATCGTTTAGGTCTATTGAATTCATTTATGGACTGTGATATTTGTCCCTGATGTGGACACAGCTTCAATAAATCCTTATGCATGAAACAGATTTATCTTTTTATTGATGTTGATGCTCTCATAGACTCTAATTATGCAAATCGCTGACCTGTTTTCAAACAAAGTTCAGCTTTAAGCTAATTTGACAAGACCACTTTAGCCCATTATCTATCGCCAGCACAGCGTGAAATGTGAAAATTACAAGCGCTGTTAAGGTTGTTTTGATAGGTACCATTGATTAAAGTCCATAATTGATTCATGGAACGTACTTAAGCTGCGTTATAACCTGGACTGTAATGGCATGTTTATGTTGTCCAATGTGTGCCTCCAAAAGTGTTGTGAGTCTTGTCAGTAAATTATGATGATAAGCGGGTGGTGATCTCAATCAAACTGCTCATAAGATGCAGTGTGTCAATATCTTGAAAAACAAAACAGAACATGAACATTAGTGTTTGTTGGGGTCAGGGAAAGATTATCATCATGATGAAAATTACAGATAAACATTGCTGTCACACACTGGGTTTGAAGGATTAATCTTCGAGGACTTAGGGCCCATTAATTAGGTACCTCAGCTTACCATCTATTTACTGATGACCTACTGTGTGACACCATGTTTATTTTTTTTTGTTTTTGTTAATGTAAAAGGTTAAACACTGGTGTATTTCTCTCTGTCTAGTCTGGCGTTGTTTTTGGTTTTCTTTTGTTCTATTCTATTCTATTCTATTAAAAGATATTAACTCAACCCAATCGCCACACAAAAATGCTGGCACTGTACCTTACTGCAAACCAAGGGCGCATTACATTTGTCTGTAATTATGTAGCAATTTACATTTCAACAAAGCTATGGTTAACTTGTTAGATTTAGGCACAAAAAACACCTGGTTATTGTTATAAAAAAAGATGTTTTAGCTCAAAATACCCAGTTTTGGAGGCACAATCTTGGCAATGTCTTGGTAAAAGACAACTGCTTTTTGTGCTGCTGTTCTGGAAGGAAAGTACTGATATCTTTGGGGAAAAAATGCTTCTCATGCCACTAGTCTGCCTGGAAAAGCTGCAATTTCTCTGTAAAAAAAAAAAGCTTTTTGTTCTGCTATCCTGGGGGAAAAGTGATCATTCATTATGCCTAAAAAGCCACTGGAGACACAAGCCCTTTTTAAACAGGAGTTGTGCAAATTTGCAGGAAAGCCCAATCAGTCTTCTTTCAGCATTGGCAAAATAATAATAAACAAAAACGCCACCTACCTACTTTTGTTTATACAGAATGTGCCTTTTTTCGGGGCAATGGGGGGCGTGAGCAAGTAACAAAACGTGTAGCTCAGCGTGTGATGTAAACAGTGACGTGGCGATTCTCTCGTAAGTCGGCCGGGTTCACCATTCACCATTCACGTCATCTGATGGTTAATGGCCTCTTTGTTTGCGAGGACAAGGAGGGCGCACAATTCCTTGCCTCCCCAGTTGCTCATCTTTCCATTGTCTGTCAGGTTTGTGTTTCCCTCTTGCTACTAGCTGCACATTCCTGCTATCAGCTGTTTCCTGTTTATCCACTGCCAGTGTCTCGCACGTGCGGCGTCATCAACAGCTCCTCCCACAAGTCTTCAACAGCCCCTGGCAGTGTAAAAGGGGCTACAGCAACAGGTTACTGCAAAACACCCACGTTTGGTGCTTAAAAAAAATGCTGTAAACTCTGCAACGTCTCGGTAAATCTAGGGGTGGATATTCAGACAATGAGCCCTGAGCCGTTGCTTTGCACCTCTTTGTAGTTGTGCATCTGTCTGTGTGTCTCCTGTGTCAAAGTCACACACTTCACTGCCCCAACAGTCCATGCATGTCAAAAGACCTGCACTCATCATTGTATGAAAGCCCTCACATACGCAGCATCCTCTCATTACACCCTGAAACTGAACATTTTATATCACCACAACAATGTGGATCTCCTGTGTCTTCTGTCAATTTCAAAAGTATCCCTCAGAGTTTGTCAAAGTGTTCGCAAACAGAAACACAGACTAAATCCGTTGATTTCAGTGTCAACAAGTAAAAGTTTTGAGTCCACTATAGAACACCTGCCACAGAGCCAAACATCACATAGATACCTGAAGATGACTCCTGTCGAGACAAACTCATAAACTGCTGAACGCTTTGGGCTTGTTTTATCCCTCACAGAGACGTCAACACACAAAAACATACACACCCTTTGTAATACTTCACTTCTCAGAACCTTCCTCTGACATTAATCTCTTAACCTTAATCCTTTAGCGCACTTAAACAGGAGCCCAGTGTCTAACCAGCACTTTGACTCACACTTTTGAAGACCAGCCAAAATCTCCTCTTTGATGAATATCTGGCTCTATAATTGATGTGTGGCTCATCAAGGAGGCACAGACCTGGCAACAGATGGAGCTGCTCAGGGTTAAAAGCAGCCCTTTCCTTCCTTATGGGCAAAGAACACTTTAGATACTTTAGAGGTGTGTTAAGATTAAGCTTTTGGTTTTTGCAGACTTTCATCAAAATATCAGGACTTTATACGTGTTCTCTCCCATGAACTCAAAAGGTTTCCTGCTACAAGGTTATGATCCAAATATCTGCCACTTATAGAAAAATACAATTTTCATTACAAATTCTGTATTATTAACTGTATTTTTCCATCAAATGTTAATTAGTGTCTCAGCATTTAAAATATGCACAAAAAGGTTGGTGTTTTTTTTCCTTAACAAAAAATAATGAGGCCTATTAACAGTCTAGATTAATATTTCGATTCATATTTAAGATATTTTTTGAGTAATTTCATGTGAAGTGAATGAGGTGACCTGTGGGAAAGCAACCCAATCACCAACAAAATGTTGGCATTGTAAATTTCTGCAAACCGTGTGCACATTATATTTCCATGTCATAACTGTGGGTAATGTGTGGTTAGGTTTAGGCTTGAAAACCATTTAATTACGGTTAGGAAAATATAAAGTTTTGGCTTAATATACCTTATTATAGGTCTTGGGATACAAAATCCCAGCAGGAAGACCAGTGATGTCTTGGTAAAGACAACAAATTTTTAAGGCGCTACTCCCACTGGAAAAACCCATATGGGTTGCTACTAAACACCCACTTTAGAAGCCTAAAATGCTAGTGACAAAGCACCAACAGGATGCTTCTAAACATCCACGTTTGGAGCCTAAGAAGCGGCTGGAAAATAGACAGGTTGCTACAAAACACCCATATTTGAAGCCTAAAAAGTCACTGGAAAACACATATAGGTCACTAAAAACACACCATATTTAGTGCCTAAAAGAATACTGGAAAAACCAGACAGGTCACTACTAAACATCCACATTTGGAATCTTAAAGACTGCTGGAAAACACAAATGGGTTACTACTTAACACCCATGTTAGGCGCCTAATATGCTAGTGGAAAAACAGCATCAGAATGCTATTAAACATTCACATTTGGAGTCTAAAAGAAAAACAGACAAGTCGCTACTAAACACCCACATTAGGAGGTGGTGGTAAAACACCAACAGGATGCTAGTAAACACCCACATCTGAAGCCCAAAAAGTTGTTGGAAAAACACAGATTGGTTGCTACTTAACAGCCCTAGTTAGGAGCCTAAAAAGTCGCTGGAAAACACGAATGAGTTGCCACGAAACATTCAGGTTTAAAGCCTAAAAAGTCACTGGAAGAACACAGACACCCACATTTGGAACATAAAAGGCCGCTACAATAACAGATTGGTTGCTCCAAAACAACTACATTAAGAACCTAAAATGCAAGTGAAAAAATGCTACTAAACATCCACATTTGGAGACTAAAAGAATGCTGCAAAAATAGACAAGTTGCTACTAAGCACCCACATTAGGAGCCTAAAATGCTGGTGGAAAAACACCATCAGAATGCTGGAGAAACAAACAGGTCGCTACTAAACACCCTAGTTAGGAGCATAAAATGGTGGTGGTTAAACACCAACAGGATGCTAGTGAACATCCATATTTTGGGCCTAAAAAGTTGCTGAAAAACACGGATGGGTTGCCACAAAGCTTCTGTGTTTAAAGCCTAAAAAGTGGCTGGAAAAACAGACGCCCACATTTGGAACGTAAAAGGCCGCCAGAATAACACAGATTGGTTGCTACAAAACACCTGCATTTGAAACCTAAAATGCAAGTGAAAAAACACCATCAGGGTGCCACTAAACATTTACATTTGGAGCCTAAAAAGCCGCTGGAAAAACACAGACAGGTTGCTAAACAACACCCACATCAGGAGCCTAAAATGCTGGTGGAAACAACAACAGGACACTGCTATATATCCATGTGTGGAGCCTCAAAAGTTACTGGAAAACACCAATGGATTGCCACAAAACACCCACAACTTTAGCCTAAGAAGCAGATGGAAACACAGCAGTGATTCACTAAATGACATCCAGTTTTGTTTGTTGGTCTTAAATAGTGGTCTGCAGTCATCTGCAGCTTGGCAGCAGCTTTATTAGACATTATCAGGTCTGCGTATTCGCTCCATTTATAAAGTATCCTACTGGCACCACTGACAACACAAGCAATGTATTCGGTTCAGCAGGAATAGAAAGCAGTCACATAGCAACAACTGTAACAACAAACAACACTTTCGCAAAGTGTTTCTCTCCTGCTGCTGCCTGAAGAAAAGATTCACCATGTGGACACATAGCTTAACACTTTCTTCCCACCTGGTCCCTAATCTACGTCTGGGGAGCTCCCGTTTTATAAGAAGTCTGCAAAAAACACATAAAACCCAAGTCTTAATACATCCAAGGCACTTTGAAGATGCATTTAATCACATAAACAATAAACTTTTAAGTGCAGAACATCTCCACTTGAGACATAACAGCTATGAATGAGGAGATAAACATTTGTTCATGTTAACACAGTTTGCTGTCTCGGATCTTCACTTCAGTCCATTAAATTAGAGAGTGTCAAAATTTGAAGACTGGAAAATGTTTTTCAAGTTTATGGGGGTTTTAGTCGCATAGCAACAGAAGCCCTCAAACACCTCATCCTAAGAGCATTTGCTTACATTAAGAAAAACACACTCTGGACACGGAGCGTGAGACGTGCTCAGTGATGAGTTGGCCACATGGCGATGACGACAAGCAGCTCACAGACCCCCCAATATGTGCAGTAAGTAAGGCTGAGCTGCCCCCGCCGCTGCGAGTACAGAGGAGAAAAGCTGAGGCAGGTACAGAGTTAGCGAATGTGTAGCGAAACAGCAAAGTAATGACTGTAATTCAACTTCACCTTCTGGGTAAGTGAGTGAGAGTGAAAGTTTAAAGCTTGAATCGATGAGCGCGGGCAACAAGGGAGAGCGCAGGAGGGTGCGGAGACAGACAGACATTCATGGGTGAATGGAAAAAAATAAACGTGGGGAAAGAAGTGGGTAGAAAGAAAGGGATGACAAGAGTAACGGATAAGATTCAAAGCTGCAGATTTGACGGAGCTACCGGGCAGGATGATGGATGCAGGCGAAAAAGTACACGCCTCTTTTTTCCACCCAAGAAGCCACTGCTGCAGCTGTTTGGTTCCCTAGAAGACTCAAGGAGCACATGAGCCACCACCCGCCACGCCCCCTACAATACACACACAGACACACACTTATCATCCACTGTGATGTTTCCAGTCACACACACCAGCTCCACACACACAAACATTAATCACTGCTGCAGTCTAGAGGGGAAGCCAGCGGTGTATTTCCCTCAGGGCAGCAGTTCTTCAACTGTTTCAGCTCAGCACCCTCGCTGAGTAAATGTAGCTTCTCACCCTCAGATACAAAAATCCACTGTCTGAGTGTGTGTTTAAATGGCTGTGTATCTTTGTGTTGTGAGAATGTATTGGCTGTGTTCCCACTACAGTGAGCAGTAATGCATGGCGGGGTGTCTTTATCAATCAAAATAATGACATGAAAAAGGAAATACGCTTTTATACCATCATCACTTAAGATAAAGTATGCACATATGCATTATTATATTAGTCTGCATTTGACCAATCAGTGTATAAATCACTCTGTAAAACATGCCCCAGGTCCCAGGTTTTCTTTTGCTAAATTATGGTTGCATTATTTTTTTTAACTCTAGAGCTTGATACATATTATTATTCTTTATTATTATTGTTTATCAGCAATTATTGGTATTATCCAGAAGTGTTTTTACACCTGGCTTGAAATTAATAATAGTAAACAACAAGTACATTTTACCACACTTTAAAGAAAAATATGCTGCAGTCATTTTAGGCTGTCACACTCCCACAGAGGATTGTGTGGAGAGTGTGTGCTAGACCGTAAAAGTTTCTGTCTGATTCTGTGAGCCTCAGCGTGTGCGAGTCCACACACTTGTGAAAACTGGTGTGTGTGTGTGTGTGTGTGTGTGTGCGTGTGTGTGTTGTTGACAGGTAAATAGAGCCCATAGTGCCCAGCAGTCTGAGCCTCTTGCCACCTCGCTGACAAGAGTCTTTTCTCAGCACTAATAGTCAAAGTCCTCAGCCTCCTCTCCCTTTGTGTCACTGCCCTGTTTTTTTGCTCCGCACCTTTTCATGACCTTCCTCTGCTCCTGTCCTCTTGTACCAGACTGTGTCTCTTACAGAGTACATTACACACCACAGCCACTGGCATGTTTTTTTTTTGTCTTTTCTTTTCAGCTCATTTACCATGCTTCCGCTCTTTCTCCTCCTTTCGTCCATCCTCTCCTTCTCCATTAAGCTCTTGCTGCACTGCAACATGCAGGCCCAGATGTAATGTCAGCCCATATACAGTATATATCTGCATTCAACTCCCTTCCTTTCTCTCCTCTTGTAAGTCTTGTCTCCCTACACGTCTTTCTGTGATTTAGAGCCACATCGTCCTAATATTCTTCACTCCTCTTCACTTCTCTGTTTTTATGAGAACTTGAGAATCCTGTTGGAATTTAATGTGTTTGATTTATCTATAAAATGGATATTATGCCATATATCATAGGCTAGCCCATTCAGAACCCACACACACACACACACACACACACACACACACACACACACATATATTGAAGGTAGATTTTTACCCTAAACACTCCTAAATCATTAGCGTTTTTATTTTTTTAAATTAAGATAGTGACTGTGGATGAAAGGACAGAGAATCTGAATGCAAGGGTAAAAAATGAAAATAAATTGTCTTAACATTCTTTTTTTTCAAATAAAGTAATACTAATAATTATAACAATAACAATAAAACTATAAGTATATTATTAGTTTAGACTGAGGCAGAGAGAACAAACCCCCCTGCCCTTCCATGCGCCTACATGGAAAGCCTAAAGCAGGGAGAGCAGCAGCAAAGACACCCCGAGAACAGCACAGAGCAGCATCAGTGACAAACAGAAATGACATTGATAAGTCAGACACAGCATTAAAAGGAGGAGCTGGGGTGGAGGCTGGTTGCAAAGCAGCTTGCAGAGGAAGCAGCAACAGTAGGCAGGCCAGAGCAGTTTAAATAGGGTGTCCTGGATGAGCATCGCCAATTGGTTGCATACGAAGGGAATCATGTGATCTGTCAGCTGACTCCCTTCCATCAATCAGCTGCTCCGTCAGTAGATTGGGCTGTTTGACATCAGCTGATGTAGCTGGGATGTGAACTGATCTTGACATTGTGTCCTTGCACAAATATGAAAGATTTCAGTAGAATCTCCAGAACACTATGTCCAAAACCTCCTGAGATATACACTCTGAATAGAGAAATCCTGTTCTGATTAGATTGTATGTTTAGAAAATCAGCTTATACTTCAACCTACTGATGTACACAAACAGTATTTCCGTATTCATTTAGAAATGTATAGCATAAGTAATATACAGCGGGGGTTTGGGTTCCCCTGGGAAGTTTTGAGCACTAAAAACTTACTTTGCTGCATTCTGATGGTGAATTTTTTTGCATCAATTTTTGCCTTTTCTGCATTAATTTGTGGTGGAAATGTCTTTAATTCCTTTAAAAATAAAAGTCCTCGTCTCATGTTTTCTTTAAACTTAATTCAAGCACAAATTATGAACTTTAACAATAGGATTAATCCTGCAGACCAAAATGTGTATTACACTTCCTATGGCCATGCTTTTTGAAAGAAGGGGGAGTGGCTCTATTTCAGTCCACTTAAGATTATGTGGAAAATTGTTATTGGCTGATAGACATTGAATCAAATCAGTGCAGTTGGGCGGAGTCAGAGTACAGTAATCATAGATCTAGACATCCTAGAAATGTCATGTTCTTTGGAATGGTTTCAAATAGCAAACTGATTTAAATACCCCACAACTGAGTGGAGGTGCTGGTTCAGAAAATGCTCATATGATTTATTTTTTGATCAAAACCATTGGCCATTACCTTTGTTTTGTTTTTTTGTTTTCCATTTGGGTACATGGACCTGTGGAACAAGTTCTCCACCCAAAAATGGTTGTGATGCCTTTGAGCAAGGCAAAGAGAAGAACACTGTGCTTGTGAAGATGTGGCAGCTTAAACTGAGCAGTAAACAAAATGTCCTTAATATTATTTATTTATTTATTTTCCTGATAATGTCATATTTTCATTTCTTCCCCAATCCCCCTTTCACTTAAAAAAAAACACTCTCCAATATTGCACCTTCTTATCAGCTTTCACTCCTCATTACACTGTTCTCCCATCCACACAGAACTGGTGTTTGGGTGCTGGGCCAACGCACTGCTTTCAGTGAAATTTGCTACATATTTTACAGCAAGCAGCCCCAGGCCATAAATCATCTTCTGGCAGTCTAGATGTATGAGTGTACTCACACACTATGATGCTGCTCGTGTGTATTTGTTGTTGCTCACAACCACAGATCCAAAAGGTCAGACCTCTCAGAAGCTGTGTGCTTTTAGCGGCGCCATCAATGAGCATTTGGAGTATTTCCAGTCATCGCATTCAAAGAAGGCTCAAAAAGAGTGTCACTCATTAAGTCTGGAATAGTGACTGTATTCATATTAGAAAAATGAGTTGACACTTTTAATTATCGCTACTGCATTTCATAATTACAGCCTAATTAGAGAGAGAGAGAGGGGATAAAGTCTGAGGCAGCATTTGCCTGTAAGATATTTTACTGACACTGAGAGATGGCTGGGAACTATAGGGACTGACTCTCTGCAGCCAATTCAACACATTCAGCTGTCAATTTCAAGATCATTCCAGTTGAATTATATTGCCGTGGCCCATCAGTAGTGACACGTCTGGGTCAGATTCTGTAGCTGCAACCACACCAGTGCCTCCATAGTGCCCCTGGCACACACTAGCCGCAACGGGCTGCAGCTCGTTAGCAAACTTATTCCTACTTTTACTTTTCCTCCACCTATGAATTAGCTTACAATCATGTGTGGACACCCCCTAATTAAATTTGATTTCTCACCTGAAGTGCTGATATCCAGAGCTACGACTCACCAGGCAATATATTTTGGGCCATTGTCTTTTTAATGACAGGATTGTGGCTTGTTTAGCTCGGGATATTTTTTGACCACGATAACAAGACTCTCCTGATGCATTCTTTGTCACACACGAGACAGCAACAGAGTTCTCTTTGCATCCACGGTGAGCAGAGGAGTCAAGCTGCCATAGGAGCAGAGAAAAAGAGCTGCTACGGGTGCTGGTGTGTACAAGCAGAAAGTGAGTGGGGGAAGTTAATTAATTCCAGGGGTGGTGAGGCTGGAAATAGGACAGTGGTGGTATGTGTGGCGTGTCCAGGAGCACTGATGTATGTCTCGCCACCGCCTGTGCGGGGTATATTTTTTGACGTGTGACATTTGCTACCTGCGTGTTTTGGCCTTATAAATCTTGTAGTGAAAGAATCCCACATTATAGAGGGGTGGGTCTGAAATGAAAGAATCTCATGACATGATAGAGTAACAGTTACTTCTGAGCAAGGCACTGGACCATTGGTTAAAGACAATGATTAAATTTGCTCTATGTTTCGTTGTAATGCACGTATGTCGCTCCCTCCCTTGTCCTGCATGGGATATATATATGTATATGTGATTGCTCCCACCCACCCTGGGTTAGCCCCAGGTTTTCCTCAAGTTCAACATGCTGGGAATACCTTCACAGGGAGTTATCCAACAAGCATCCGAATAAGATGCTTGCACCACCTCAACTGACTCCTAAGTTCCCTCCGGATGTGCGAGCTCCTCACCCTTTCTCCAATACATAATTCATACTTCAGTGGCTGTGCGCCTATGCGATCTGTGCAGGCTGGTGCAGGCACCTTTTCACAAGTGCCAGGCATCTATAGTACTGTGGTGGATTGTGTGTAGCATATAATTTTACACAAAAACTGTCCATAAATCCCACCTCATGGCTCTGATGTCCAATTTAACTTCTGGGGCCTCTGCAGTGCCTGGCACATAGTCACATTTTTTAGGCGGCACCCAGTGCTTCCTTGCTGCTCTCTGTGAGCCCTGAAAATCATCTCAATGGTTTGGTTGAAGCTCTGCGCAAGTTCCTCTGCAGAAATATAAATTAAGTTTAAGGCTGATTGAATCAGTTGAACTTGGTTTCCTATCTGCAATCAGTTATCTCATTGTTAAACCCATAGCTCATGGCCAAAGGTGACGGTTAGGTGGATTGACCAGTAAATCTAGAGCTTCACCTTCAGGCCCAGTGTCCGTATTACAATGGATGCAGCCATGCAGCACCAAATCAATGAACCATTGTACAATGGTTCATATGGTATCTCACAAAAATGCACATACAGTGATTTGTATGATATCTTATGAATTAGCATCCCTGGAATGGCGTCGTCACATTATGTATTTCATTTGAGTAATGTAGGTCAGGTTTAGGAAAGTAAAGTTACATAGGTTAGGTGAAGGAAAAGAAACATGGCAACAACATACCTTAAAATGTATCAAAGTCGGTGGTTTGTGTCACATGGTCCCGAACACTAGTCTCTTGGGGAAAAGTCCTGTGTTTGTTTGACCCATTTGCAACAACTTGCCTCCTTCGGGGTATTTTGCCATTTTGCCTATTGTTAAAGCTTTCTCTGTGCAAAAGATTGTTGTGCAGTTAGACCCCTCCAGCATTTTCCATCCAATGCATGTTGGGGCTCCACATTTGTCTCCATCTCCTGAATCAACATCTGATCCATCTTAATTGGATAACCTCCCTGGACCTTCATCTTCTCATGGTGTTATTTTGGATATCAGATAATAAGTCAAACATATCAAGGACTAATCAGGCACAATTTTGCACCTGGGATATAAAATGCTAATTCAAGTGCAATTAACTACCTGACAGGAAATAAAACAAGGAGCACTGCAAGTCCCAGGGAGCAAGACTATAATAATATAATTACATTACAAGACTTAATTTCTTTTACAGGATCATTCTGACCAAGAACGCTGCTGCACATAGAACACAACTGTTACATAATTCTATAATCCATACTTATAAAACCAAGAAAAAAACTTAATAAAGTCAGGGAACAATGCATATGAATAAGATCAGAATAATTATGCAAAATTAATTCAGTCCTCTGTTGATGTCTAGCCGAGAAATTCTCTCCTAACATTTACAAATGGAGCTTTCTGTCCGTGATGTTTTCACTATACGGCACATTTTACAAAAACAAGATGTACTTTAGCATAATGCAGCAAATTTCCACCATCCATCTCTCGCCACGATCTGACAGCTGACTTCTTTAGGGGAGGACCCTGGAGAAGTCATTACGACGGTGGCTGTCCACTTTGAGAGC
Organism: Epinephelus cyanopodus; assembly: GCA_026686955.1. Taxonomy (NCBI): domain Eukaryota; kingdom Metazoa; phylum Chordata; class Actinopteri; order Perciformes; family Serranidae; genus Epinephelus; species Epinephelus cyanopodus. The sequence goes on along the minus strand of CM048916.1, from coordinate 6,824,803 downwards.
AGCTTCTCTCTGACTCTGTATCTTTAACATTCATCAGGCATCACTGATGAAATTTGGAGGGCCGGTCTCCTTAACCTTGTGAATAATGAACTGACAAAAACGGTTTATTTGGGTATTGTGGTGCCTTATTAAATAGCACTCTATTCAGTCTCATTTGTGTCTTTTCACTCACACATTACCACACAGCCATCTTGACATGGGGTCAGACCACTACGGGCCAACTAACAGCTCTCCACATTCATGATTTATGTCCACACTGATGTCAGAGCACATTAAATCCTGATCCGTGTGTGCATGTGAGTATACATGTGACACACTGTGTCAGCATGAGTTTATGGCCGTATAAATCACAAATGTATCCCTGTCCTCCGTACTGCGACTGTGAGATAAAACGTGAAGTAAAGACGAAGTGCTTGAGCTCCGAGCACACAACTCAGGCAGGTTGAGACAGCTAGACAGACGGGTTAAGAAGTACCACACTCTACTAGGCCCTCTACCTAAAATAAAAATGGTGTCAAAACGGAGGCAGATTTCTCAGTGAGTACCGAGCATCACTGCACTTTCCAGGATAAACAAGGTTTGTAGGGACAGCACAAACAGATCATGCTGAAAGTTGTGCTATAAATATTTTCCTCCTCTCACAGTTTGGTGTCTCCATGACCCAACGAAAATACAGGAAACTGCTGTGAGTTAAGAAAAATACCAGGTACTGAGGGATCCTACAGAAGTTTGAATTTTCTGCCTGTCAGATTCCAACTGGAGCTGCCAAATTGAGTCACACAAGATGATAGATAGTGAGAGAACTTTCCTAACAACCACTGTATCGTGTAACTCGCCATGCAAAAGTATGCCAATAAAAACCATAAAGAACAAATCTGTTCAAACCAGTGCTTCTTTCATGAGGCCCAGTGTTCTTATGTAAAGCTTTGACTGGAATAAATGCAACTGAATATGAAAAATGACACAAGTCCACCCTGATAATTTGCCTTTCCTCTGTATTCACAGTGCAACTGAAAGTGAACCAGTTCTGACTTTTTTCCCCTCCCAAGTGGTACAGATTAGGTTTTTCAGTTGTGCCGTAATATCAAAATATTTTTCTCCGACACAAACTTTGGTACTTAATTAGTTCCACAAATCTGGCTTGTGTCTAAGTCCTTTAAATAACCACTTCAGTCTGTCTTAATTTGGATTTAGTCGATGAACCCAGACAAATAACTTCTCTGCACATTTTACTCTGTAACACTAAGATTGACAGGAGCTTAATAAAAGCCTTGTGTAAAGATTATTTTCATTTTATTGAGCAACTTATGAGTATTTTGACTCTGCAGTTTTCTGAAGGGGTAGTTTTTCTACACTTTACTACACTACAGCAGGAGTCAAGGTTCCTTATGAATATGTGTTGACCTGCATCAGGGGTTCAAAATGTGACCTATTGGTGTTTCCAGGCTCTGTTCTGTCAGATATTGAGAGATTAATATCCCAAAAAATGAATGATACCTTTCCAGTGTGAGACATCACTTTCTTTCAAAATTGCTCGAAATGCAATTTCATCATGCTCAAGAAAAGGACTATCGTCTGAGGAATAAAAAGAAGAAATAGAATTTTCTGGGAAGCTACTTCATCTTTCATTGCCCCGTTTATTGATTTTTCTTCCCACCAAAAAACTTCACTTTCTCCTTCTCTTCTGTGAATGTGCGTGTGTGGGTTTCTCTCTGAATAACCACTCACTTCTCCTCTCTCCCTCTCTCTCTCTTCATCACATCCTCCACTCTATTCATTTTGTTGTCCATCAAACAGGCTGATACACGCCACCCACCTCTCCTCTGCATGCTGCAAGGAGTACTCATCCTCGGTGAGCACAATGGGCACAAGCACCAGCTAAGTAATGACATTTATACCACACAGTCCTCACCCCAAGAAGCCTCTGTAACCTCGATCAAATCCTTCTTCTACAGCAAAGGTACAAGCACACATTTGAGAGGTCAGTTGATGAAAAGCATATACATATTATAATTTTCACATAAGCACAGTTGGAGGCCGGATGATGCCCCACATTATAATGAATACATGCACTTTCACAGAAATGATTGGTAACTCACATGAAAATTAAATGCAAGCAAATGCATAAAGACTAAACACCTGCTCATCAAAATCAATATTTCCTAGGTGGCGTGGGACCTTGGACTTTGAAGAGACAAAGAGATCTAAAGTTTCTTTTTAAGCTCCCAGAAGTTTTCCTCCACCTAAACCTCAAAAAGGGTTGAGTTACATGTACAAAGCTGAGCATAATTTAGCTGAACTAGAGCCAAACTTCCAAACTGGCTGTTTTTCATCGAGTGTTTGAAGAGGACCAGTCTCTGTCTCCAACACTTCAGCAGAGAATCAGAACTTGGGGCAAGAAGAACTTTCATATTTCAGACTACTTTTACATTAAAATGCAGTTAATAATTGACAGACGATCATAATGTGTCAATAGTAACTATGTTTCCATACTCACATTTTTCATATTGGCAGCTTTCAACTCAGTTTAAAAAAGTCAGAAACCCAAAAAGCTCCATTCAAGACAAGTATGAAAGGTGCTATTTTGAAAACATGGTGTACATTTCAATTTAATATAAAAGTTCCCGATGACAAAGTATCAATTTGCTGGGTGCAACTTAGGTCTTTCAAGTTTGGGAATATTCAAATTAAATTTATACAGAATTTCCCTCTGCCTCAGCCTCAGCCAGCAAGAGCAAGAAAGACAAAGACGGAGATCAATGCCTTACCCAGGTGAGCTAACGGTCAGTAATTAATGAAAGGAAACAAAAAAGGGAAACCTCTTAAAATCCCAAATAATTCTAGGAAGGCTTCTTCTTTGTGGGAACATGATGACCCTGTGTAACCCATGATCGTGCCCGTGCATAGTTTGTTACAACCTGCAGACTCCAGGACAAAAGTTTAGCTGGGAAGGGATTTCTCAGCTTAAAGCCATGTTCCCTTGGCCAGTATTGCCAAAAGCCAAAGTTGAGTTTGGTGTCACCAGGTGAGGCAGATAGTCTATTGTTGCTCGTGCATTGTTATCAGCACTAAACATATAATGAGAATAGATTATTTTTAAGCAACTTGCGTTTTGTGCTGGTGGACCTTGGCAGCATGATTTCGGATCAACAGACTTTTTTTTCACAGCAGATGTTCTGACATGTCACAGTAGGAAAATCGCAGGTGTATTCAAGAACATTAACAATGGCTGCATTCTACTTATGGGAGGCCTTGGGATGGTCCATGCTGGCTCAGTGGCAAAGCTTACTGGGACACTTAATGGAACTAAGCCAGAATTAATGTTCTCAGTTTCACCTGTGCTTTTGCCACTATGACAAGTCAAAATGTCTGCTGTGAAAAAGGTCTGCTGGGTTTGGTTTCATACACGGGGCATGGACATGACATGTCATCTCGGCGAGGCAGGGTGGAATTTATGCCTTCTCTGTAGCGTGAGATTGCTGCCAGCTTCATTTTGCGCATATTGAGTAATAGTGCAGTTGGTTGTGCAGGGTTTGGAGGCATATAGGCATAGTGATGCATTTTACAGACTGCTGCTAAGGTGTTTAGAAATCTGGTTTGCTTTATCTAGAGGAGTAAGTAGATATTATTTCCACCACCTTCATAGATTTCAGGTGAAAAATTCATCTTTTTCTGCAGAGGACACCATTTTGAACAGCTAATCAGTGTAAACAAGTTGGTGTCTGACAGAGGTCGGGTCGTCAGTGAACGTCTGTCACATGGGTCACAGCTGTGTGTCCTGCACCGTTGCCCCTCATTGGTGCTAGTGGGCTTTTTTACCTGCCAGTCCCTAAAGTTGAATCGGCAATGATGAATTCACTCATGTTGGCAGTTCATCTCAGCGCACAAGAAGAAAAACAGAAGTGAGGAACGTAAACAAATTCTCAAGTCAACACACTAAACATGCTCTGTTCTCAACATCAGGATGTGTTGTTAATGTGCTAATTGGTTAACTAGTGTGAAGACAGTCTTCCGGTTCCCCTTTTTGAATGACAGTTACAGGCTACCACAGTCTACTGGCGTTAGAGTTATCTCCTCTCACGCTGGCACAGAACATACATGCTTGTTGGCTGCAATCTTTGTGTTGTGTTCATGTGCACCCTTTTGGTCGAGACACAAGCAACGCAGCAGGGGGCTTTCGTTTTTGCTAGTTCCTCAAAGTTGGTTTGGTGTATCTGGGCTTTTCAGCACTAGTTAGCAGTAGAATTAGTGGTGATCTTGTTAAAGGCAGTATGGAATTGTGACACATAGGCACTGAATTGTTTCTCACCAGATTATCATTTATATATATATATATATTTTTCCTTTTTATATTAAAATCTCCCTGAAAGGCATTACGCATCAACCATGTCTTTCTTTTATTAAAAAATCTCTTATCTTTTGTGCTGCCAGGTTAAGGACTCCTTAAAAAGAGCAGAACTGTTGCAGTGATCAAAATTGCCACCAACCAAGTATGGTCTCTTTAACTTGAAGGACCATACATGCCATAAGTCAGTTGTATTTCTGCTTAACTTAGCTTTGAATGTTGCAACTGGCTGAATGACATATTGGCATGGATTGCCACTTTGCATCCTCTGGGGAAATAATAGCTAAGTAGAGGTGGTTGTTTTGGTTCAATGATGTTTCCAGAGGGAACATGTATTGATCGAAAACCACTGGCTTATCTAGAATCACTGGCAGGTATAATTTAACTGACATCTGACTAATAGCGTGTGTGCTTGCATTGTTTACATGTGGTGTGTTTATGCATGCAAGTGTCTCATAATATGTGTGTGTGCCATCACACATCTCCCCTAATCAATGCATTTCCTCTCGCCAATCAATGTGTGTTGATGAGGTTTGGGGAGTGCATATCTCAGGGTTGCAGGCACTGTATATAAATGTATGTATTTCCTACGACCATCCACCTTCGGCACCAATCTATCTGCTTGATTGTGTTCAGGAAGAGCAAAACCTATCATCAGCACTGGCATTACCTGCACAATCAGTCGACAGATTGGAAAAGAGGAGGGCAGTAACTTTTGTTAACAAGGCAGCTACAAGGACAAAACTTCTCAGAGAATTTCCCATGTGATTGACATGGAAATCTTTGATTGCATGATGGATGTGACAAACAAGAACAGCAAAATTTGGAGTGAATGATGGAGAGACGGGGGTGAATGAAACAGAGGGGCCCTTTTGCAGTATGTGGTAAATTTATGCAGGAATGTTCGAGTACATGAGGCATTGATTCAGCAAAACAGAACTGAAAATACATTTCAAATGTTCTGATATGGGCACACTCATTTTAATGACGTGGGAAAGATGTAAATCACATGACATATGTAGCTAAAAGGGCGCGCTAATTTGTCATTATTAGCTGACCTCTGTCTTCACTGGTTGATTTAATGTATGACTGCAACAAGCAGCTAATGTTTGTACAGCTTGATATATGGTTATGCATTAAGGAGTTACGTTAGAGCACGACGCGCCTGAAAACACGCTGCAGAGCTAAAGCGAGACAACAGGAACTGTGATTGAAAATTAAATTAAGTGTAAACACAGTTGCTGTATAATTATACTATGAAACGGCCAGATGCAATACAATGCATCTGTCTTGTGTTGCAGTGGTGTTGTCAGCAGGTGAAATCTGATGCCGATCCAAATCTTCCCTCCGACAGCGCTCCCATCAACCTTCTCTACAGAAAATCAAGTTTTGCTGTCAGATCCAGAAGACACACAGTGTCTACTTGCAGCAGTTACTTCTGACTGCTTTCACTGGACACCTGCCATCACCTCAGCAAAGCTGTCAATAAAACAGCTACACACATACAGCAGGAGCAGTTAATGAAGTATTGTTCCTATATACTGTAGGAACGTCTCTAGGTCGAAGAAGTCACTGAACAATTAGCCAGGCTGTGCTCCTTTGTGTTTCCTCAGCCTCTGAGCCCTGGTGTTAAAGACTTTATACTGCCTTTATATTTATACAGACTGACAGACTGGTAGTCGGGCTGGTGTCGGAGAGGTGGGACAGCAGATGGTGAGAGGTGATGGTCGTGACTTGCTGTGGCAGCACAGAGAGCTTTGATGTGGTTCACGCACACATACACGACTCAGTTCTTTGCACATACTTACACTGTACCTGTGGTGCCTGTGGTGACGTAACAGTATATGTTTTCTGATGTAAAAATGGTGCTTGTACAAATATTTAAAATGCAACAGAGGAACAAAAATGTAAAGTTACTTAACAAAAAGTTTTTGTATGATTAAAGGAACACTTCCAAGCAATGAACTTTTTGTATTTCAATCACTCACCCTGTGTTACGTTTAATTCATAAAGAAACTTTGTTGTTCTCACATGCCTCCACAGTGAACAAAGAATCCAAAAACTGAGAATATTCTTGATGAATTAAAGTCACAGAGGTCCATGTTTCACAACAGCAAAACTACGTTGACACATAGATTTACAAACTCTAAAATCATGCAGTATAATCCAAGTTTCAATTATCCAGTCGTGTGCATAGTACTTCCCAAAACACATGCATTTTAGGCTCAAACCTTACTTGTACCCTTTATCCGTCAAAGTTAGCACATGTATGTGGATTTGCCTAAATGCAGGAAGACCCATTACAATTCAGGCCGTTCTCATAAACTGTTCCTACAAAAAGTAAAGCACCCAAAATCCGACATATCCTACGTAATCATAACTCATGGATTTTGGAAGCCTGCAAAGTCATCAAACACAGGACTTTACCCTGGGAGATTTTGGGTGAGTTGAGTTAAATTGTTTGAAGCTGTGTCCTCGGGAGCATGCCTGTGTTCCCACAGCTCTATGTTCCCACATTTCCTTTTTCATAAATTTGTATCAGATTTTATCCCCCTTTCTCCCAATTTGGTAGCCAATTACACGCAACCTATTATCCCCCCTAACCCTAACCCTTGCTGGAGGATAGGGCTTAAATTGAAGGGAAATTTAGGAACCTAATTTTGAAAATGTCCTAGAAATGTGGGAACATAGGGCCTAATTGCCAATTGTAACCTGTTCCTTTAATTACAAAAGCCAGATTGTAGCAGGTGTTAATGGGTTTGTTTTGTTTTGTTTTATCAGAAGTATTTTAAACAGTTAAGTTTTAGCAAAAATTGTAAGTGTTTGGGAAGTACTGAGCATACAACTAGATAAATGAGACCCGGATGATATAAGTCGTGTGACATTTTTCGGAAAATGTTTTGATGTGTTTTTACTGTTGTTAAAAGTGGTATCAGTTTACTTCAGTTCATCAAGAACTGTCTAATTTTTCAGATTTTTCATTCACCATGGAGGCACGCAAAGAAAAAAAAAGTAACAAGATGTGTCATTGATATACAAATCGTCATTTGGGGGTGAACTATTCCTTTAAGGTAGTGCTGCAATTATCTTCAAAAGCACTGCTTTTATCACATTATATCCGTGTATTAATTGAACCGTGTTCCCAGCAGTCACCTGGCAGAATTAATATCTTTAATTCTACGAATGTCACTGCTGCTACTTGAAACATACTGCAATAGGTACCTTGTCAAACGTTCATTCCAACAAAATGTGTAAATTAATTGTCTCAATATGTCATTATCTAATCCAGTAAAAATCCTATGACTGCAGCAGAAAAATACAATGAAGGTAAATTTCTGTGTCAAGATATGTCTTTTCTGTCTCACAGTCACACTCACTTAAGATTTCCTTTAACTCACACTCAAACACACACACACAGTCTTTGATGTCTCTCTCAACACAAAGTGATGTTGTCCAGGAAAAGTTCCTGACAAAGTAGAACAATATTAGCAGATAATGTTGAGCCACAGGTGCACCGTTCCCCCAGCAAGACAGGACAGTATGCTCCCAGCTCTTCCTTCATCCGTGCAAATGTTTTCTCAGATCACATTTGTATCTGCATTGGAGCGAAGGAAATCATTGAGATTCGCACTGTTATTTGCTTGGGCATGTTAAACGATCCCCTGTGATTTCTGCCTAGTCCTCGCCTGCTGAAGCGCTTCGACGCAGCCATGCGTTGTTAGCAAAAATGATAGAAAGTGCTGCAATGTTTTCGACGAGAGCAGCAGCAATTCAAGGCTATTAAAGATTGTTTTAGGCACAGAGAGAGGTGCAATTTATTCACCACCGTGATCAAAGCTTAACCAGTGGAGCGAGATAACTGAGAGGGAAGGAAGAAGAGAGAATCCAACGAAGGGCACAGATTGACTGAACTCTAACAAGCAGACTGAGGTGCAGATAAAAACAGGCCCTATTAGATACAAAAAAAAAAAAGAGAGTGATCCATTTGTGCAGGAAAACATCGAGAGAACTTTTTTAATTGAGTAGCCTTTAGCCAAAGAGTGTTCATTATATACCTGCTGTACCTGCTCACCTGTAAGTCTCTGTGTGAGTAATTACTGTTTGTCCATGTCTGTGCTGGGTATTCTCACATCTCTGTATACAGAAGACGGATTCTCCTATGGCCGGTACACTAGAGATTTATTAGGCTGCACTACTGTGGATTCCTCCATCCTGACAATTGTAAGGAAAATCCAGATTGGAGGCTCTCGTGGTGTGAAGTGCATACACATTTAATCTTAACAGTTTTAAGCAATCACAATGGTGCAAGCTGATAATTAGGCATCAACACTGGGGTGTAGCCGAATGGTTTCTGCATTGCCAATTCTCTCAAAACCTGATAGAAGGATGTCAGGGTAATAACGTCATCGCTAACACCCATACTCGCACGTTAGGCTAAGGCTAGCAAGCCTACCGTCCATTGCAAAGGATCATTTTGTGATCAAGAAAAAAAGAGTGCAGGTAGAAAGTGAAGACCAAGACCTAGTCTCAGTCTCCCAGTGGGACAAAGAAGAGGAGGGAGTTTCGAAAAATGAATCTGAGAGAGGAACTCGTGAGCCAGGACCTGAAGGAGCTCCAGAGCAGTCCATCGCTGCAAGCTGCTCTACAGCCCCCGTTAGCGGCACTGCTCGTTAGGTGCACTTGATAAACCAAGGTGGCCTCTTCGTCTGCATTATCCAGCCATGAAAGTTGGACAGCAGGATCGCTACTTCACTTGTACATGGTATAAAGATAACAAATGGCTGGAATATTCATATTAATTATGCATTATGGAATAAATACACTTGCTGTCACATTTTGGATGTATTGTCTGGTTATTGGCAGGCGCATGGCGCTGCCCGGTGCAGGATCTCTCACCTTTGCACGTGAAACATTTTTGCCATTGCCTTGTGGTCACTTGTATTAGGCTTAACTACTTTGTTGGATATTCGTTGGCCAAATTCAGTTAAAACCACTTTTATCTCGAACGTGCTTGTGCTGTGTATGATAGCTGCTTTTATTGAAAAAACAAGATCCTCCTTATAAAGTAACTGAAGTAATGAAAATCAATTATTTTCTTAGCACCCCCACGTATCGGTCAAGCTCCCCATAAGCCCCAGGAGAGAAAAAATCCTGGCGTCGTGCCTGCTAACACCAGCAAAAGAAATATATCTCATAAGAAAACAACAGAGACAGAATCCCTGAAGACTCAATGGGGTGTTGGTAGAGAGGGTCGGCTACTTCAGATGCCTTCAGGTGCCACATCACTGAGGACCTGATGGGGACTTCACAAACCAACACCCTGCTGTAGAAGGCACAATGAGCTATCAATCATCTAAGACATCTGAGGCTATTCAGAACTGTGACCCCCCTTCACAGGGACCTTTTACATGTGCATTATTTAGAGCCAAACATATCACCAGAGGCTCATTATCCAACCCGCAGGACGCCTACACCAGGCAGTGCAGAGCCAAGCCAGTTGTTTAAGCTCCACAGCAACAGCCAGCTGCTGCAGTCAGGGAAATGACTGTCATAAGTCATATGGACAAAGTCATAAGGCCCAGTGCTGAGAGGCTCAGGAGGGGCCTCGGGCCATAAGGACCCTTAACATGGAGGCTGCCAGTATTCTATTCCACAACATCACTGGATCAGTATTCAACTGCTCTACCCTTTAAATGTACACTGGGCTATTAACCATGACCATCTGCACATACATTCAACATCTGTACTTTTACACTGCTCCATCTGTAGCCCACTTTTTATACCTGTTATTATAGTCCAATCAACATTCTCTCTTTTAATGTCTTTGCTTATGCATCTGCATCAGGATTGTTTATTGTACATATCACAATGCAGGCATTACAATTCAATATATTGTGGGGTTTTTTTTTTAAATCTAATTTTAGGAAAAGTATGATATTATCAAGAAACTCAGCCATATCTGTAAAAATATATATATATATGTTTTTGTCCCATAATAGAGATCTGTATTTTTAGGGTGACCTAGAGTTGTCTTGCTTTGGTCCAAATCAGGGACTAATTTTGCTACAGAGTTGTATAATTGCCTAGAGTTGGTTTGTGTTCTCACGGCAGCATTTACAAGCGGACAAGATCAAATGCCTTGTGTGAGAAAGCTGCTCTTGATTGGTCAGAATTTCCATGTGGGAAAAATCCAGGAAGTAAACAAATGTTGAAGAAGAGAACACTTGCAAGATAAATGTGACACTTTCTAATGTCACAATGGAGGGACAACTATGCAGGTTGATTTTAGTGCTGGTTGGCATGTACTTTGTTGCTTGCATTGTTCATTTTAGGCAAACCATACAGTTTGAAAATGAGGCGCATCTAATTTCAAATTAACATTCCTCCAGGCTGGCAACATGCTCTTGTTTTATTAACCCAAACAATGTGTAATGCGACTGCAGTTGTTTTGGATCGAGGTCGGAACACGTTCTCACCACAAACGAACCGCACCAGAGTTTGTTTGTAACCAGACCGAGACCACCACTTCAAGCAGGTCTCGGCACTGGGTGCAAGTGATTGCTGTGTTCACACCTGCCAAAATGAACCGCACTTAGGGGGCAAACAAACTTGAGGTCGATTGAACTGAACCAAACAGGGCAGGTGTGAAAGCATCATCACCACAGCACTAGTTTTTGTGCAGTCTGAGCAAATTAATTAACATTTAACTATATCATTTAAAATAAATGAATAAATAATAAAAGTGCCTTGCGGTAAACAAATTTAGAAAAACTATGTTCTGCTGTTGAAATAAACATTTAAACGTGAGCTGTCTGACTGAAATAATATTACGATGCTCAAGTCTTGTGATATTTTCATGGACCTCTATTCTGCAAGACATTTCACCTCTCACCCAACATGCTCCTTCAGTTCATTCAGTTTAGATTATATTCACCTAAGAGTGCCATGGCTTGGATGACTGAGAATCTCCAACAAGTTGCTGGACAATTTGGGAAGAATGTCCTTCAGAACTGAAGAAGCCTCTTGAATACAGGGAAAACATCTTCAAGAAACTCAAGCAAGTCCAGATGCCTACGATACATAGAATACAATGAACTGGATGACTGAGAAACTTCACCAGCATACCCACCCTCTTTATCATCTGCAGGCAATCCAAAAGGCTGCTGCACGATTACTTACTAGGTGAAATAGATGGTTTCACATTTCCCCAATTCTTTGATCTCTTCAGTGGTTCTGTCACCTATAAGATCCCATTCGAAATTCTCATAGTCACAGATCATTACACAGTCAGGCTCACACTCACGTGGCTGAACGACTTCGCCCACATTCCTTAGCTCACTCTCTTCGGTAAAATACACTAAATTTGCTGTCTGTCACTCAAACCTGCCTCAAGACACATTGCAGTACCTAAATTTATGGTCTGCTGAGCACATCTGTTTAGACAGGTGTTTGGGTACCTGTATGAATTAGCTCTGTATCTGTGTATTCCTGTCGCATATTGTGATTATTTTTCAGTGTGTATTGTGTAAACAGGTTTGCACTTTAAACCACGTGGCTTGAGTTGTCGCTTTGTCTTCAATGTTTTCTTCATTGTATGTTGTATATTGACCTCGTAAAGCACTTTGCGACTTGTGTCTATGAAATATTGAATATTTTACTTTCACTTTATGTATCCCATCTCAACTTTAATCAGAGATTCTCAATGGCCATGCTGCTGAGGTTTAGATAGTCAATCAAAAAATCGATCCGGCTGAAATATTAGCTTTTCAACTTGCACTTTTTTCACAGTTCTATACTGTCACTGTCTTCAATGGCAAAGACCTAAGGGAGAGCTGGATAATATGCTCAAAAGACTCCTTCAAACCACACCTCAGAGGTGAAAGGTAATTCCCTTTGAAGGACAGAGGAATACAGATCTTTTCTTCTTAAAAGCTGCATCAGTCCCTCATGACGAAAGATTTAAAGCAAGAAGTAGATGACTCATACACACGCTAGATGACAGGAATGTAACTCAGGCTGGCCGAGTGCGGTTGAACTTTCATGTGTATGCTTTCGGCAAAGTTCAGGCCGACATTTTTTTAGGTGAGGGGCCGGGTGTGGCTCAGGTTGATATTCAGACGAGCAGACTTTGCCTTGGATTGTGTGCAAAGTACAGAGATCCTGCCACACACTGCTGGCCATACTGATGTGTGATGTACTCATGAGGTTTCTGTGAGAGTTCTGGTCTTGACATCACAGATGGATCACAAATTAAGAGGGTAATCTCAGTGTAACCATAAACCCTTCTTAACCCTGTACTTGCCTGATCATTAGCGAGAGTAACCATATTTACAACTGAGACAAAAAAGCACAGCGTGTGCCATTTTGAGTTCAGGAGACTGAGCAATTAGCATTACAGAAGTATAAAAATGACAAGTTGTGGTTTTGCAAGGGTTATGTTCCCCGCAATGACCCTCCTGGAGTCTTGTCACAGTGAGGTTGCGAGGCAACCAGGAAGTCACTGTGAAAACCACAAGAAACAAGATACTATGTATCAATTAATGAGCTTTAGAGATGCTGACAGGCACATTATTTGACCTTTTGACACAGCGAGGCAGGCTGTGCCCCCCTGTTGAGAAGGGTCTAGCTGCGGCGCTCCAGGCTCGGGGCCCTCCTCCTCCTCTGTCAGACCCTTTCCAGTCCCAAGCCTCGAGAAGGAAGTGAATAATGAATGGTAAAGACAATCATCGGGATATGATAGCATGCATTCATTATTTTGAATAAGCCACACGACCTCCCCAGTAACCCCAAGGTAAATGGTAAAACCTGTGTGTATGTTTTCCTATGAAAAGCAATGCACCCAAATTCATACATAACTCATGCTAATGGCAGTAAACAAGGAAGTAGTCCCAAGCTCTTGTAAGTGGGCAGGTTGGGTGGTGGAGGGGTCTAAAAAATTTATTTTTGCCGAGGATGTTCCCCTGCAGTCGCATGTTCAGATCTGTGTGAACTTTGAGTGAATTTTGAATCATTTTAAGGTACTGTATGTTCTCAACATGTTTCTTTTTCTAAACCTAACTATGGTAACTTTTATTGCCTAAACCTAACGTCCATATTTTTACGTTAATTATTTAACTGCATGTTACGGACTTAATACCACTCGTTGGGTCATATTCGTAGGATATCAGGCGCACTGTTGTGCATGCATCTGTTGTAGGATGTCATACAAACTGTTCAATGAGAAAAAGTTGTTCAGTCAGGTTAGATAATGTTATATTAAGCTGCAAATAACAGGAATTAACTTTGTGAGTTTGCTAATGTTAGCTAACAATAGCTAGCTATGTTAATGTTGTTATGTTATCAAACTGTGGTTTTTAAGTAAATTATTTGCTGCTTAAAGTTACTTTACCTAATTTTGTAAGTTACAGTTATACTAAAGTTATGGTTTTATTATTTGTCTTGGTGTTAATGTTGGAAGCCATGTGGCAAAATGTTATGTGGTATCTAAGTTAACTCTTCATGCCTATAATGTAGTGGCATCCAAACACATAATACACAGTAGCATCGAAAAATTTCAGCAATACACTTTTTAATGATGAGCACAGCAAACAACACATATGTAGCTTACACATAAAACCAAATGTGATTAGTCTGCTTATAAAATGCCTGCTGACACAGTGGTATGGACATGATGCAATGCACTACATATAAGCTCGGAAAGCCACTTTATTTATGACTGATTTAGAAAATCTTGTGCTCTTGGTGAGTCTTCATTTTGATGAATAATAGAATAAACTCTATGAGCCTCAGATGATCTTACTTGAATATATGTTTTTTTACAACATTAATCTGATCAGAGAAGCTTTTGGCACAGCACATGTGAATTTTAAGTGTGAAAAACAATACACTGCGCATAATAATACAGTGGCATTGCAGCATCATTATTGATAAGGATGCTCAATGAACATGTGATTTTCCAACATGGGTCTTTGTGATGGAGATGAGTCCTCGCGCCAAGGTAAGAGGCAAGAGCCTGAGGATCTATTTTCCATTTCAAGCCTTAATGCTAATCTAAGCTAACCATCTCCTGCCTGGTTATAACTATGTCGGAGAGATGAAAATGGTGAAAATCTCAAAATGTTGAACTATTATCTTTTTTTTAACAAACCAAACCTGAAATACTTTTTTCTGCATTTCTTGGAAATGTTGGAAGTAGAATCTCAAAACTCATACGGGTGACCGTCCTTCTACCAAACCCAGGAGAGGAAGAATACTTGTGTGCATTCAAAGCTAAGGGCTGCAGCAACCTGAACAAACTGCAACAACAGCTGAATTCACCAAACAATGATTGGCCCATTGTCCACCAGACTGGATGGGAGTTGACAGCTTGCCATAACCATATTAAGACATAATTTTCCCTGCTGGATTACTGCAGTCAGCACGTAACTGTATTCACTCTGTGGGTAAGCTCTCTAGCGTCTGGGTAAAAGAAAGGCAAATCTCTCCAGTGACGTCAAACTTAAATAACGGACAAAGAAGTGGCCGCCATCCTGGAGGTTCAATCTTTTTATAACATGAGCAGCTCTGTTTCGAAATAAGATGTCCACCACTTGACAGAACAGAGAGGTACGAAAGGAGGGAGGCAGGGAGGACGTAAAAATGAAGAAAAAAAAAGAGGATGTGGAGACGAAGGTCACACACGGAAGGAAAGGGAGAGAACAAGGTGTGAACACGAGTCGTACACCGGGAGGTTATGAGCAGATCAGGTGTAAGAGCAGGGAGGGGGTAAAAGCAGAGAAAGAGAATGAATAAATAGATGGCAGAGTGATGGACGTGGCATATCCCTACAGATGAAAGAGTGAAGGGTACGGCTTTAAGAGGGCAACAACATCAAGAGGGAGGGGGAGGGAGAGGCTGTCATGCAAAATGATCAGAGCAGGGGTTTGAACAGATGGGAGAAGAGGGGAGGAGAAGGCCAGAGGAAGAAAGGAAAAAAGATATTCGAAGGGGTTAGAGGAATAGAAAATGTAATCATAGCAGACAGTAGCTCACGAGCAAGGGGAGGGAAAGGAAGTGCAAGAAGAGAAAAAGGGAGTAAATGAAAGAAGGGGAGGTAAGGTGGAGGGTGTAAGCAACAGAAGAGGGAGAAAGCAAGGGAAGAGATGGTGAGGAAAAGGGGAGAAGGAAAGGACGGGAGAGGGGCATGCACGGGAAGACAGCAGAAGTGGAAGGGGAAAAAAGAAAAAGTAGAGGAAGAGAGAGTAAATAAAAGATAAATGTGAACAGAAGACGGGAAGTGAAAGTAGAATAAAAGAGAGGAAGAGAAAGGAAAGGAAATGAAGATGGCAAATGGGAAAAAAAGAAGAATGGAGAGGAGGAGAGGGGGGGAGAAAATTGGAGAACAGGAAATGAGAAAAGGTGGAGCAGAGACAAAAACGATGAAGTGAAAAGGGAGGAAGAGACAGAAGAAGGGAGGAAGGGCGGTCAGGATGAAGAAAGGAGGGGTGCTGAGAAAGATGACGTCATGGATAGAGTTCTGGCTTCGGCAATGAGATGGAGATAAATGGAGGCAAAGATGGGAACAGAGACAGAGAGCGACAGAGAGAGAGAGAGCCAGGTAGCATCAGACAAGAGGTGTAAATAACTATAATGAGGCTGTGCAGAAAATAGAGCGCGGGATGAGATCGCGCTACATGAAGGAAACGTGGGAGAGAGAGGTAGAGCCGGATGACAGAGGGGGGTTTGAGTAATGCCATCCCGGTGCCATGCGCCTAAAGCGAGATGACAGAGACGGAGGCTGTGACAGAAATTGCAGCATGTGGGGAGGAAAAAGTGATCAAAAGAAAATGAGGAGAGTCAAACACGGCGACAGAGAGAGTGAGAGGGTGAGAGGAGAGGGGGAGACAGAGACTGGTGTCTGGCAGGAAGGATGTGTGAAGAAGGGCTGACGGAAACGGAGGATAAAGAAGGAAATTAGATGGAAGACGGTGAAAGAAAGACAGACAGAGGTTGAGCGAGGTGTGAGTAATGTTGCCTCTGTGCTGTCGCCCTAATGAGACAGGTTTGCTTTATGGATGCGTCTTGCATCTCCCGGCAACTTCTCCGTTGCTATCAGCTGTGATTAATAGACACACACACATTCATAAACACAGAGAGGTAGGTGTAAATTGTGAAAGGGGAAATTGCAACCATCCCAGTGTGCATAATGCTTAGTACAAGTACTGCAATATAGCGGTGTGATAATCAATACAGGATCATTTGCATGCTTGTTGCTGTGCTGCAAGATTTTGTTTTAGTTTGTGTGAGTGAGCTCATCGAAACAGAATGTAGAATATCAAAGTAAGAGCTTCAGAGCTTCAGATCAGCTTCATGACCTCAAAGTGCTGGCAGAGTACTACTGAGCCGAAAGAGCGGTTTTGTTTTTTCTGTGTACCACAGATTATGCCATAGTGATGTCATCAGGGTCTTCGAAAATAGTGTAAACTGGTGTGCCGTTTTGAAAGACATGGGCGTTTACCTGTCAGTGAGGATTCAACAAAAGATGATCTCTGTCTTGAGGTCATGTCTTTCTTTTGTTAATTCTATCCTTCACTCATGCTTAGTGTTTCCTGTTTTTATTTTGTTGCTTAGGCTACATCTCCTCTCGTTTCAGACCACTTCACTTCCTCCACTCGTGCCCCCCCCCAAACACACACACACACACACACGCACACGCACACGCACACACACACGCACACGCGCACACACGCACATGCACATGCACACACACACACACACACACACACACACACACACACACACACACACACTTTTGATTGCCTGCCCTGCCCTGATTAGCCTCACCTGTTACTACAGCCCTGCAGTCTACTCACCTGTTCTCACTTTCCCAATTATTGTCTCCCTACTTGTACCTGCTCCGTTCTTTTGTTCTTTGTCGGTTTGGCTTCATTTTTGGTTCTCTCTCTGCTTTCATATGGCTAATTATGGGACATGCAATTTTGAAATTGTCCCACTGCCTCTTCTGTGGCCTGCAATTGTGTCCGAGCCTGCTACCTGCTCTCCAAGACCATAAAAGCACAAAAAAACTGCTGCCCCAAAACAACACGTGTTTGCTGAAGTTACAAAGCCCTGTAGCAGCCATGTTGTAGGAACAAAGGATGGAGTCAGTCAAAAAATAAATGTTTTTTCCGTTTCCTTCTGACATCAGATGTTAGTTTCTTAAAATCATGACCACATTCAGTGTGCCTGTTCTCACTTTACATGAGCTAGCATAAAGTTCAGTTCACACAGATCAAACAGAACTAGTTCATGTTCATAGTTAATAATAATAATAATAACTTTATTTGTATAGCACTTTTCAATATAAATAACAAAGTACTTTACAGCATAAAATATAAGCACAGTCAATATCAACACAAAAAAAACATACAACTTAATCATTACATCATGAAAGCCTTCCTGTAAACGTGTGTCTTAAGGAGAGATGTAAAACGAGGAACAGACTCTGTAAACCTGATTTCCTCAGGAAAATCATTCCAGAGTCCAGGGGCCCTGATTGCAAAGGCCCTGTCGCCTTTTGTCTTCAGCCTAGACCTTGGAACAGCTAGCAGGGCCTGACCAGCGGATCTCAGACTGCGAGCTGGTTTGTGTGAGGATAAAAGGTCTGTAATATAAGCAGGGGCTAGCCCAAGTCTGGCCATAAAAACAAATAAAAGAATTTTAAAATCAGTCCTAAAATGAACAGAACACATTTTTCAGACCTATTTAAAAGCCGAGCTGCAGCATTTTGTACTAACTGTTGATGGTGAAGTGATTTCTGGCTGAGACAGGTATATAAGCTATTACAATAGTCGAGGCGTGAAGAGATAAAAGCGTGGATGAGTTTCTCCAGATCTATGGCTGAGATAAAAGACCTGACTTTGGCTATGTTTCTCAAATGATAAAAACATGTCTGGACCACTTTTTTTTACATGAAGTTCAAAGCTCGAGTCCTGGTCAAACAGGACGCCGAGGTTTCTGGCTGAGGGTTTTACAACAGGTGTTAAATCACAAAGGCTTTCCAAAATGAGTTTTCTTGTTGTGGATGGACCTATAACAGTGACATCAGATTTTGACTGATTGAGTTGGAGAAACTTGTCTTACATCCAGTATTTTATTTCTGTGATACAGTTGTGGAGGGCTGCTATATTAGACTGATCACTGGGCTAGATTGGGATGTACAACTGTGTGTCGTCTGCATAACAATGAAAATGGACATTGTATTTATGAATAATGTCACCTAGAGGGAGCATGCAAATGGAAAAGAGAATAGGGCCCAGGATCGACCCCTGGGGGACACCATAGTAGACATTAGTGGGGGAAGAAACAGAGCCAGCTATAGATACGGAAGAGTATCTGTTAAATAGGTAAGACCTGAACCAATTCAGGGCCATGTCAGTGATTCCTGTCCACTTCTCTAACTAGTTCAAAATTTACTATAAAAAATGTGGTTTAGACCTGCTCTTTTGTTATGATTTGGTGCTATCTAAATACAAATGGACTTGACTTGACTCTACACTTTGATTTTTTTTTTTTTTTTTAACTAAATTCATAGTCTCTTTACTTTTTTTTTTTTTTTTTTTTTTTAATAAAAAAAACTTGTGATCATCATTCAGTCACAGATATTTCCCAAGACTGACTGACTGGATGTGGCTGATGTATAGACTTGTTATTTCAGACCTTGTTTGTATAAAAAAAATTACTATTTTTGCATCGGAATCTGTGACTTACTGGTAGATTCTTGAAAGTCCTTCAACAAACACGGTCACATTACTTCAACATCACCACCAAAACAGTGCTGTAAAGCTGTGTTCAGCATGATGCCATCCAGCAGTCTCATTTTGCTACCTCTTAATAGGCGCTTTTTTAAGACACATAAAAGCTTCAAAAGTCACAGGTGGACTATATACTGATCTTTGTATTATGTCATAGAATAAATGGTGAAAATCTAGGGCTTGTGTAACCACAGACCTTACTTCGAGGATCTAACCAAAAACTCACCCCAAATAAACATTGACTTGGAGACGACGGAAGTTAATTTATTTTCAGGTTTTAGGACTCATTCCTGCAGCACTCCATTGTTACAACAGACGGCGTACATGCAGGACAAGGCCAGACATCATGCCCGGGTGCTACCACAATCCAGTCAGAAGTACTGGGCCATCTCAGCATGAATGCTAGTTCTCAAAGACAGCATTATTTTTTAAACTAAAACATATAGATCTCAATAGATCTAGCCTTTAAACAGACTACTACCGAAGTGATGAGGTGATGTATCAAGGGAGTATTCTGCCTTTTCTTTACTAATTAGTAAATTTAAAAAAACATGAATCACTTTCTATATGCAAAAGAAATAGAAAAAAAAACCCCGGAAGGTGCTTTGGGAAGTGCAGGGTTCATTCTTTCATGTTCCAGATTGTACTTCTAATCCCAAGCCACAGGACGTGCGACTGTTACACTGACCCAAATATTCCTCAGCGATTCCTTCAGCTTTGTTTTGGGTTTTGTAAACTAAATTAAATTAAGCTCCTTCTAACTATCAATTGGCTTCCTCGGAGTTATGCACCCATGGGGACTGAGCATGGATTTGTTGGAACAGGGGCGCTGCATAGATGTACTCTATACCATAGAGGCTTAAATTAATTTCTATTCCCCCTTGTCATCAACATTCAAGACAGAGGAGAAGAGAAGTGAGCCAGAGCTTCTCTGTGGCCATCAGCAGAAGGCTGTGGTTGTACTGGGCTGGTCCCAGGTGTGAATAGGTGCAGCTGTATGAATTTAAAGCAGACGAGTTCTGTGAAAGAGAATACGTGCTCAGCAAAATCCTTCCCCAGATAAATAAAGATAAGGAAGAACAAAGGAACAGCGCACAGAAATAAAGTGTTGGAGAGAGTGGCCTCTTGTTCGGCTTTGCTTGGCAACATTCCTGGAGCCTTTACCAGAGCAACATGACAGTGTTTGTTGTATACAATTCTCCAGTTTAACCACCATGGTATTTTAACCACTTTGGCAGTAAATAGATAAATGTTAAAGGATAGGTTTGGAGGTTTCCAAGTCTTCAGAGCTTAACACAATACTCACATACTGTTCTGTAAAGAATCAAGTACAGAATCCACCGACCTCTTGCTGCGCAAAAATGAATTTTACAGTACAGGCAAAGCTAATCTAAAACTCCAGCAGTAAGACAAACTGGGTATATATCTTTAGTTCAAGTTACAGTCTTCTTTTAGTTACATTTTTCCTATTTACCCCCTTGGTTGCAGTTGAAATAAACCGGCTCCCACAATGGGGATATTGACTTGACTTGGACAACACTACTTTTAAGGCTGTTTAATTTAAACACAGAAGCAAAGATTAAAGATTTTGTTACTCATCGATTTACAGTGTAACAGAAGGGATCGCTTAGCAGTCAGTACAGAGAGAGGAATGATTACATGAACCAAGAAGTCTAGCATGTGAGTACTGCATTGCAATAAACCTAAAAACATCCCAACAATGCTCACCAAAGATGCCCAGTGAAAACATCCGATAGATAGGCCTACTCATTTTGGGCGTGTTTCGTTTCTCTTCCAAATTGTATGATTTTCATAACTTAATGACTGACTGACTGACTGACTGACTGAAAATATGTGACTGATGTGATAGATAGAGACCATCCAGAGCTCATAGATCATTGGTTGGTTTTTATGCACCAAAGATCTGGAACATACTTCCTGAACACTTGAGGTCTATTCCAACCTTTTTTTTTTTTTTTTTTTTTTTTTTAAATAGAGGCTTTTAACAAACTTTTGCCAATGCCTTTCGTTATACTTCTACACTTTCATGAATTGTCTTAGTTTCTTTTTTGTATATTTATGCTTATGTAAAAAGCACTTTGACTTGCCTTTGTGTCCCAAATGTGCTGTATAAATAAACTTGGATTGTACTGAATTGATTATATGGGTGATTTGTGTTCAAATAAGGGCGTAATCCAATGCTTCAAAGCTTCAGCTGTTGCCACGGTCTTCAAAGTCCAAATTAGTATCCGAATGCTTCTTTTTTTTTTTCTTTTTTTTTTGTTGTTGTTGTTTTTCCACCAGTAAACTGGTGGAGGAAACTGAAAAGAGGTGGCAAGTGCCAGACACAGATGAGGCCAGTGTCCTCAGTGCAGTCACTGACCACAGCTTCAAGCAGTTAAATTGGCTGTTTAACAATGAAAACGAACAGGTTAGATGTATTTTGGATGGTTACAGTAATGAAGCTCTTGGTTTGCATCAACTGATGTGGCCTGACCTGTGGCATTAGGAGTTATTAATAATTTTCTAAAAGCGCAAAGTCCTTCCAAAGTTGGGTCGAGTTCGGGTGGCTTATCAGCATATTAATATGAACCCCCTTCCCAAGCTGAGTTGTGTCCTGTCGAAGCTTTGAATATTTGAGGGTAATTATCACTGAAGCTATGAAGCTCCAAAAATGGTATTTGGGACAGTCCTATTTCAAACTTCCAGCTTGTCTGACACAATGACATGATATATTTGAACAAAATGTAGTGGGTATCAATAGCAGTAAATTCAGAAATGACAAACAGCTTCTAGAGAAATGGAATTTCCTTTAAGTCATTAACACATCAGGTGTGTCTCACAGTCTAGAAATCTACTGTAATAGTCTCACAAGTTACAGAAATAATGATAATCTGTTATGAACTCACAGACTTCTCATCACACACAGCAAAGGTGTCAGACTGTGGGAGACTGTTATTGTAAAATTAGTGTGTAGCTCATGAATATAATATATGAGTAACCATCTGAAAAGTGAAATCCAAAATATGCCCACATTAGCTGTGTTTATTTAATAATACATTTCAAAGAATGGATTAGTCACCATTCATTACTAGAACTTCATTAAAGTTTAGTAAGTAATGCGAGCCATCCATCATCACTCAACAGTGCACACAGTGTTGGCACGCAGCCAATGATATTTGGGGGACACATGGACGATTATGCTGTTTATGTTCTCATCAATTAATCACCTCAGTAATTTGTTCTCTTTTAATCTGCCGTTTCGCTGTGACCTTTAATTACCTTTTTATCCAATTGATTCTCTTATGGCTTCATTGTGTTTCATCTCGGTTATTGATCTTTTTTTGTAATTCCACTGCCAAATCTCTTTTGTAGCAGGCTGATACAACTTGATTTAATTTTGAACAATCTCCAAAAAAAAGTATTTATCTGTTAGAGTTCTCTTGAAAAATGTATTTAGCAGGTGATTGGGAGGCACACTGATGTTTAAGATATAAGGTCCAGGCGAAGGTCTCCGGTTACTAAAATTTGGACTCTATGCAAGGAGCCACATTTGTGACCAGGGTAAAAGAGATGAGGAAAGTAAAAGTGGATTCAAGTAAACAGAAATAAAAAATAATGGCACACAGAAGGGGGGAATAGATAGTGAGAAGCAGGCGTGACAGCGAAAAACTACCAAGCTATGTGGGGGTCTCCAATGGGCTGGATAGCCAGTATGTTGAGATGGAGCGTGTTATTATTGCAGGCAAAAGCAGCATGTGGTGAGAACGATGGAGAGACTGTGGCAACGGATGGTGTCAGAGAGGGAGAGCTATATGCTTGGCCAGTGAAACTGATGGAGAGAGAACATGCAGAGAGCCGGATGGCAAAAGACACAGTTGTTATGTTTTTATTAAACTGTGGTGCAAGATTTTGAGCAAACTGCATGTTTCCTTCAATCCCCTTTATGTGAATATAATCAAGACAGTGTGATGAAATTACAGAATTAACCAAGCAGAAGTTACTGTGATGCTTGAGGGCATTTAATTGCTGTAGCATAAAGGGGAACACACACCGGTGGCGTATGATGTGCTGGTTGATGCACATCATATGTCAGGACACACACAGGATACATCCCTCGTCGTATTTTCTAGTACATCAACTCTTCAGATACGCAGCAGTCTAATCACATTACAGTCAGCCAAATTGTGTAAAATGATTATGAAATGAACAGTGATCACATGCAGCAGTGTCAGAGTGCAGTCTGACCTCATCACCTCCCGCAAGAAAAGAACAAGCTTAATACAGCAGGGATTGGGGAGCGACCATCGCAACATTGCCCCTACCAAACCATAGTCTCAGAGCCTATGTGTGGAGGTAGTGCTAATATAATGCTCTGTGACCCCTCATTGGAAGTTTATTTCCGAAAAGAAACTGCATGTAATGAGCATAAATTGACACGCTGTCCCTAAGTGTCCAAAACTGATGATGGATGGGTACCTAAAGCATCTTATTAGACAAGTTGGGACAACCTGGTCTCACTCCAAAATCATTGAAATCTGGAGCTTGGGCAGTGACTTGCGGCGTCAGACACAGACGAAAAAGCCAATCTTTAAAGTGGGTGTGATACGCGGTCAGTCGCGGTTATAGTTGAATGACACTTGGCAGCATCAGGGGAAAACGCAGCGGGACAAGAACAAAAGCTAAGGCGGTGAAAGTCCGAGAAGGTGGTGGATGGGTCCAACAAGCAATAACTTGCACCCGGAAGGCTGGTGTTTGCGTCCACTAAGATTATAACGGCAACCACGTGTTTTTGATTCCTAAACCCAGCCACGTGCTTTGGTTGTTGGAGGAAATGCACTACGTCTATTTGCGGTGTTGCACTGACGTAGTGTATTTCTTTTGAAAGAGACTGTATGTAAACAGTAAATTTCCATAAAAAAACGTATTGCATTTTGAAAGAAGACGATGCATGTAACAGACATAACTTGGCACTGTCAACAACCAACGCACTTAGGGTACCTTTCACGTCCTATCCGAGAGTCCATGACAAAAAGTCAATTTGTCATGAGGTCGGAGTGAGAATGGGTCGAACTAGAAATAATTTTTCTAAAATTCTGTTTGTTGTTATTGGTGCAAATCTAAATTATGCAGAGGTAAAGAACACGTAGATGGGAATGTGTGTGATGAATGAAAAAGAAAGAAGACGTGTAAAAGCAAGTGGAGAACTAGAAAGTGTCAGAGAGTCGTAGGAAAGAACAAGTGACAAAGAAGAAGGGAGGGAGAGGGACAGGGACCGAGACATGGTGGCAAAATAATGAAATAGTGATGAGTCTTATTTAACGACTGAATGACACGAGAAATTCTATGTGTGGATTAAATATTAACGCAGCAAGAAAGAGATGAAGCCCTGCCTCTTTCTCTTCTGCGCTCTTCCCCTCCCTCCCTTTCTTTATCTTTCCTTCCCTCACTCTGACGCTCTTTTTCATCCACGATGGTGAAGCATGAGAGAAGGAGGGAAAAGATAAGGGCTGAAGTGAAGAATGACAAGAGCAGAGGAGAGTGTGACGGAGAGAAAGATGAAAAGTTGGTGCTGCTTTTTGGCAGCTTCAGTGTTTGATGTAGCAGAGTCATTAAAAGTGGGCAAGTCATCCCAGCTCCATGTGGGAGCCCATTACACCAGATTGGTTTATGGTGGGAATAAGACTCATTTTTACACTGGCCCGGCCTCTCTGTCTCTCTCACACACACACAGTACGCCCCGTCTCACTCTGCTCCTTCCTCTCTTGCGAATCCTGGCAACTTAAAAGGGAATGATCTGTAATTAGTGAGGTGATAGTCATGCAGACGGGTGGTGTAGCTGACTTAAAATTTAATTTAAGGCATTGTTACAGGATGAGAAAAAGATTTCCTCTGCAGTCACTTGAGAGAGGGAGGGAGATGAAGTAAAAAAGAGAGAATAAAAAGGCCTTGGGGCTTATCTTTCCTACAGGCTTCAGATGCATGTTAACACATGAAAGGAGGCCTCAACCCTTCAACTAACACTCACTGACACATGTACAGTAACACACATACACACATGAGCGTGCACTCAGTGATGCAAGACTGTGCGGCTCTGACTTTGTACAGGTCTTGTACATCTCCAAGTAGTTCTCCAACACAAAGATGCAGAAACACATTTGTATTCATGATGCACCCACGTATATGCAAACACACAATAGCATCTTTGTGCATCTATATCTGTGAGGCACTTCAGTGATATAATGCATTAGTACTCTTACCTATTTCTGATCATAAAAGCAGACTCTATATGTGCTTTTTTTTAATGCAAATGCCCACTTAGCTGTTAGCGAAAAACAGTAGCCTAATGTAGGTTACATCGCTGATGCCCTCCCCTCCCTCAACCCTCACACGTTCGTTGACAGAATGGTTGACTGTGATCACGTGGCCACAGCAGGGGAACGGCCTCCAGTACATTAGTGTCAACAACCAAGGCTAAAATACGAAGCCTAAGCAGAAGTGCCAGAGATTGCAGTTTCCTGAATGGCTACGTGAGGCTGGTTCCAGAAGTGTCATTCCCACTGGACCCCCATCTTAAAATGGTCAACTTTAAAGCTGAAATAAATACATTTACATCCTGATACAAAAAACAGTTTTGATCTCTAAAGCTAATTTCGCCATCCCTGACACCTGTAGGGGGGTGAATTCTTATATAACTCACCCGTTTATACTTTAATGAGGCTTAAATACTGTATGCACACTCTCCTCTCCCCCAGCTAGCCAGCGGGGTCCCGCAAGGTTCAATCCTAGGTCCCATTCTTTTCTCCATCTACATGCTTCCTCTCAGTCAAGTCATTCAAAAATATGACATCTCTTTCCACTGCTATGCTGATGACACCCAGCTCTATCTTCCCCTCAAACCAAACAACCAATCCAAACTCACCGATATCTTCAACTGCATCAATGAAATAAAGTCCTGGATGGCAGTAAACTTCCTTCAACTAAATGAAGCTAAATCCAAAATCATTCTCTTTGGCCCTTCTGACAGCATCAACCTGACATCCAACAGTCTTGGCAACGTGTCCACTCTTATAAAACCTCACGTCAAAAATTTAGACGTCATTTTCGATTCTGCACTCAAGTTTGATAAACAGGTCACCTCAGTAGTCAAAGCCAGTTTTTTCCAACTTCGCACCATCGCAAAAATCAAACCATTCCTCAGTTTCAAGGACCTAGAAAAAGTCACCCATGCTTTCATTTCCACCCGCTTGGACTACTGCAAATCTCTTTAGACTGGAATTAATCAGTCATCTCTCTCTCTCTTTTGTGGTACAAAACACTGCAGCCAGTCTTTTGACACCCCTGTCCTAGCCTCTCTCTACTGGCTTTGGTCAACTTGGGTTGTTTTTATATGTGCTTTATAAATAAATTTGACTTGACTTGACTAAAGTTACACATATTTAAGGGCATGGCAGCTTTAAGTTAAAGTCTTTCTGCGAGATGTCACAACAGTCTCGTCGCTCCACCCCAGCTCTACCCTCTTGTCTAAATATGTTCACTTCTGGTTCCAAAAAAAAAAAAACAAGATGACAATGACTGAAACACCAAATTAGAGGCTGTGGGTGGCTGTGGCTCAGAGGCAGAGCTGGTTGTCCACTAATCAGCAGCTCAATCCTCGGCTCCCCCAGTCTGCATGCCGAAGCATCCTTGGGCACGATACTGAACCCCAAATTACTCCCAATTCCTGTTCCATCAGTGTGTGAGTGTCTGAATGGTTACTGAGCAGCAGGTGGCACCATGTATGGTAGCCTCAGACACCGGAGTGTGTGTGTGTGTGTGTGTGTGTGTGTGTGTGTGAATGGGTGAATGTGACAGGTAGTGTAAAAAGCACTTTGAGTGGTTGTAAAACTAGAAAAGCTCTTTATAACCGCAGTCCATTTACCATTTTAAACAGGAGCCCACTAAGCGATGGGTGACGTCAGTATTTATTATCCATTATTAAATACAGTCTTTGGTCAGCAACAGAAAAACAATCACAGTCAAAACTCCAAAATCTATTATTTTTGTTCAAGAAATCAACAAGGGTGAAGCAAGGGATGGATGTGACTCATAACTATAAGGCTTTTTTTTGTACCAGGCTGTAAACATGTTTATTTCTGCTGTAAAATTGGGCATTTTAACAAGGGGTCTATGGGGACTGACTCACTTCTGGAGCCAGCGCCAAGTGGTCATTTCAGGCACTGCAGTTTTGGGCACTTCTGTGTTGGTGCCTTGGAGGTTGCTGCTTGGTAGGAGATAAGATATAAACTGTGTTCTCCTGTTAAGGTCACATACTTTGTTGACCCATCCATGCATGACCTTCTCCTTCTGAGGTATTCTTGCACAATGTTACACCCCTGCTTGTAACCATGCTTGTTAGGAAACTCAAAAATAGGTACAGGGGGAACAAACGATCAGTGCTTTCATTTTCCAGTTTCATTTTCTCCCTAAAAATATCCTCACTTTGTCTAAACTCAAACTGGTTCTCACAAAGATACCACAGGACGTGTGTATTTGCATATGTATGTGTTGTTGATGCACTGCTGGTTTACACTGTGATGAATGTAGTTGAAGTGCTCTGGCATCGTCTGAACATCGCTCGCTCATTAACCTCGTGGTTCTAGCTCTATTAAGATGGAGGGAATCCATTTAGCTCATTCTCTGCTACACACACACACACACAAACACACACACACACACACACAGGATTACGCAAAAACACACAGATGCATAGTGGTATACAGACATATTTCTCAGCACAAGGAACCATGCTGGGAATGAAAACGCAGGCAAACAAACACACCAGGCATATGCATGTACGCATATACACACCAGGCATACACACACATAATCACTGTAACACAAGGAATTAACGCGCACAGAGAAATATGAAGTCACGCACACATTCACAAACACATAAGTCACACACACACACACAGTCTGGCATAGTCAGGCATACAGTCAGACATACACATTGCTCAGCGGCAGAAATCATGCTGGGAATACACACACACACACACACACTAGCACACACACTTTGTCACTTCATGAATCCCTGCAGCTGAATAAGAACACATTTAAAAGGCATCATTTGTCGCTAGTGGAAACACACACAGTATATGTAATGATACCACTGGGAGCTCTGTATTTAACATCTCTATCATTTTATTTCTCCTGTACGCACACACACACACACACACACACACACACACACACACACACACACACTCATGCCCAGAACACGTGTAGTGGTGCCTATGGGATCTCTGTATGCAACGTCTTTATTACCTCGCAGCAGTATTATGCCGTTGTGCACACGCCGCGCTGTCTAATCCGGTTAGGCGTGTCGCGGCTGAGGTTTCTTTCTAAGCGAACAGCAAGTTTAAACGGCCACATAAAGGCCTCACTATGACAGGGATTAGGCACTTTTAACCATTTACGGGATTACGGGCGGTATTGAACACAGCCCTCCCTGAAGGTACAAAGCCACTTGAGGCTTGGTTTCTCCACTGTTTGTAATTGAATGCTAAGCTATCGCTTGGAGTGTGTCATTACAATACTATTGAATATCTGTAAGCGCTTGGTGTGATGGCAGTTTATACTGTGGTAATGAAATATTGTCGGAAATAAGAAGTGAAGTCCCTCGGAGAGAACATGCAGCTTTTTGGAAGATAATCCTCAGAAACATGCAGCTTTCTGTATCTAGAGTTCATCCTTGACTCATCACATTGTTTTTTCAGTTACCTGCTGACATCTGTGCGCCTGTTTATGTTTCACTATATGACATTTTTTCTGACGCCGGATGAAGGCTGGGTATGAACAGGTTCCTAGCAAAGTGCCTATTTCCCTCTTGACAACTAACATCAATCTGTTGCAGAACAGTCTTTCAATAATAGGAATACTAAGAATGGTGTAATTATATTGACACCTCAGCGAAGTCTTTTCAACACAACCTTTGTTCATCTTGAGTGTGTCATTTTAAAAATATATACTTCAGAGGGACTAGATTGGTCAGTAATCCATAACTCCCTGATGAAAACAGATATTAGATTTTATTCTATTCTCATACAGTAAAAGCCTCCTAATTGACCGACCCTAAGTCCCGCCCTCCTTAGTTACTGTTGCTGTTGGACAAGCTTGACAAAAAGAGACATGGCTGCGCCGTTTCAGTTTAGCCAGGTGCTGCAGTGTGTATCAGATTCTGGGTGTCAAGAAGCTGACAGCAAGGACTACGGTATGTGGTGGAAGGATAAAAATTATTTTGGGGTGATAGAAATAACAGACAAAGGAACATTAGCCTTGATCTGGCTATAATTCATGTCATCCTAAAAAATATGTCAGCAACCAATCTATAGCTGTGTTTCCATCCAAAGGTGATTCGAATTACTGGGAAATGCGCATTAAAAGAAATACGAATCCTGTGTGTTTCCATTAAATGTACGGACTTTGGTGAAAACTAAAAACTTGCGCGAGTTTTCCGCAGAACCAGAAACAAAACAAGTCTTGCATTCTTCTCATCTTTTATTTTCAACATAAATGAGCCTAGCACATCTAAGTATAACAGGGAAGCTGACCAGGGTTCGGCTGGGTGTCTGACTTGCTCAACCATTGGGTCCAAGAGCAAAGGGCTATTTGAGAGATCTGACATGATGATGATGTATCATTATTAGATATCTACTTATGCATCTTTTTGGTCTTCATTGGTATTACTTCTTGACACAGCCTGCATTCATTTTGACATAGTCTGCCTCAGCCTGGTGTAACACCTGTAGTTGAATGTAAACTGACTGCATTCAAAGAAAACCTAAAAATCCAGATGGAGTGCAAGCTGCTGTCTTAAACTTGGGTGGTGAAAGTTCTATCTTCAACCGTAGTCTGAACTTGAGTCTCATTTATTTGATTTGTAAATGATAACTATTCTCCTAGAAGCTTATGAATTTTCGTTTGACATTTGGGCCTTTATCTTTGTGGCAAAAAAAAGCAGTGCAACTACATGTTTGTGTTTTCCTGACATTAAAATGCACTTTGCTCATCCATCTGGCATTATTGTGCCCAGTGCAGTGCAAATAGCATCGTGACCGGATGAGAATAGATGTGAGTTATATGCAAATGAGGTGACTGAAGGCGAGGTGTTGGTATTTTGGTGACAACGGGGTCTTTAACAGCTTGTCACAAGTGACTGGCTGGGAGAAAATGATTAATCGCCGCAGCCTCTGAGGCCTTAGCCTCTATGGGTTTGGAGTGGGTTAGTGCCCCAAGTGAAGGTGTTAAAGTATCCTGGAGTCTTCACAAGTTCACGGGCAAAATAGAGTGTGAGATGTACAGGCCGATCAGTTCGGTAGCAGCAGTGGTGTGTGCATTGTGCTGGTCCGCTGTGGTGAAGAAGGAGCTAAGCCCGAAGGCAAAGCTCTAAATTTATAGCGACCAAAAGATAGAGATTGTGAACAGTAGTGGTCAGATTGAGTTTGAGCCACAGGGTGGTAGAGCACAGCCTTAGAGGTAGGATGATGACCTCAGACAAACAGAGGGAGCTCAGAGAGGAGCCACTGCTCATTTGGATTGCAATGGGCTATGTGAGGTTGTTCGGGCATCTCATCAGGATGCCTCCTAGATGCATCCTGTTAGAGGTTTTCTGGGCACTTCTGACTGATAGGAGGCCCTAGAGTGGACCCAGAACATGCTGGAGGGAGTGTATATCTCATCTGTCCTGGGAAATGCACAGTTTCATTGACGTGGGTTGTCACCATGAGAACATAACAACAGCAGTAGCCACTGTCTTGTGTATTATCTGTACTCGTATACCAATTCTATGGATGTACCATGGCCTCTGACTCACAGTATACTCCAGTTGTGAACATCATGCTGTGCCCATGAGAACTAATATAGTAAGTGTGCTTGGATATGTCATCATTGTCCTTGTATATCAGACTTTGCACTCTTACGCCCATTATATTATAGTATATTACAGTATATATCTCGCTGAAAAGACTGACAGAAAAAAGTGTTTCTAAAAGAGATGATTCATCCTTGTGAGTGATCTTTATAAGTATGTGCAGATGATACTGAATATTCCATGTCCTGCCTCCCTATATATCTGTCTAATGCATCATCCAAAGAATTGCTTTAACAGACAGGGGGTTCTCCAGTGACATCGAAGCAGCTGTGCCCTGCCTTCACGCTGCTATCCAATAGTAGAGGTGTCATTAGTAAATTAGCAGTATGGTTGATTGATATTGTAATAGGCTAATCAATAACACTGCATTCCCCTCTGGTTACTGATGCATAGGCTTCAGCACCTGCCAAGTTTCTTTCTCTCCCCACCTCCTGCTCACTCACTCTCTCTGTGTTGCTTTTATTAAGCTATTTCTCATTTCGCTGACTACATTAGTGTCGTGTCTCTCCCTCAATGCCCCGGCTCCAAAGCTGCCACTCGTGAGGCTCCAGTTCTCTTGAGTTTAGACTTAAGCATGTTTACCTTTATAAAACTGATTGAACAAACATGAAAGATGATAAAAAAAAACCTCCTCTGGGCTTGCTAAAACATCTCACCTCGAAAAAAACTGGTAGACAACTAAATCAGATCAGCACCTCCAAACACTGAGGAAGGGCACAACAAACATTATAAATGACGAATGAGTGAAATAAAGAGCTTATGCAGAACATAAACAGCCCGAAAACGGCGCGGTCTTGCCTGAAAAACTGCATTGACTGACTTCTGTTTTGAAGCTGAGCACATTTGGTCTGATTCCTGTGCTTGTAACTTGCTGAACTGAATAGCATGCCAATGTACAGCAGATCTTTCTATGCTGATAGCAGATCAAATGTGTACTTTCAGCGAAAAAAAAAAAATTTCAGGCCAAACATTTTCTTTCAGTGCCAACGCAGGGAGTAATGTGACTCATTTCTTGTAAATTCTAATGCTCTATTATTTCTTTATAAAAGCTCAATCAATCCCATGCTTGGTGGTGTTTTATACTGATGTTAGTCAACCTGCGCTGACAGCTACTTCATATTCAAAGCATTTCATTGCTTTCTAACCCTGCTATTTGTTAAATCTAAGGCTTTGACCACCCTCTCAGTCATGTGACCCTTATTCATCCCTGTGGTGTGTCTCTTCTTATGACATAAGCTAAGCATTATAGTATGATATTTGTATAACAGCACACAGGATGAAACTTTCCTTTGGCGAGAATATATAGTGATGTTTCTTTGTGTATTGTACAGAGATAACAATATCTGACATGTGACGCCTTTCTCTGTGACATGCTTTTGTTGACGCATGCTGTGAGGGAAGAGCAGCCATCGTTTATATAAATAGTCTATGGGCTCAAGATGTAAATGAGCAACAGAGAGGCACACAGGCTCTTATAGAGAACAGGGGGCAGGCATTCACTGCCTCAAGTTCTCTCCAGATGAGCAACTCATAAAGAAGAGATAACAGCAATAACAAACGCTCACCGTGGCAACCGCATCACAAATAACAGCAGCGCTTGAGATGAATATTAGGCACCAGCTTTGCGAATTGGAACACA
This sequence comes from Epinephelus cyanopodus, assembly GCA_026686955.1. Lineage (NCBI taxonomy): Eukaryota > Metazoa > Chordata > Actinopteri > Perciformes > Serranidae > Epinephelus > Epinephelus cyanopodus. The sequence continues at coordinate 6,792,116 of CM048916.1, read as the reverse complement.
TACACAGATATCAGGAAGACATTTGCAGCCATGTTGTATGAGGGAGAGTGTTGCGTGTGTGCACGAGGGGAGACGTAGAGCAGGGAAGAAGAGGAGGAACTTGAAGAACCCCCCACAGAGACGGATTTCACAGCAGCGGCTTACTTGCAATGTTTCACTTACAGCTGCAGTCACATGGTGTCACATCCCATAAACAACAGCCCACACATACACATGCACACACACACAGAAACAGGCACACACACACACACTCATGCTGTATACTTGCATGTAAACACACAAAGGCCACTTTCTACCAATCTACTAAATGTCTGCTCAGGCATGGTGGCAAACACAACTGTCTTCTTTGCTATTGTCACCCACACACCCCACACACACACACACACACACACACACACACACACGCACCAAACAGCCTGCATACTTTCACTCCATTATAATGAATTACAAGCAGGCCATTCAAGAAACATAATCTGCTCTTACAACATAATCAGACAAACATCAAAACATTTCATTCAATTCATTCTAATGTCCTAAAGTAGACAGCTGGTACATAAAGTATTCAGCTCACTCAGTGTTTTGTAAATTGTTTTTATTGCATCTGAGGATCTGATTAAGATGGTTAGCATGCTCTCACAACAACTTTGTTTTATAAGTATGATGTGTCATCGTGTCTCATGAGCACACATTCAACTTAAGTGACACTGGGTGGGAAGGAATTTGATTATTTGAATGAGGTTATTGGGCTGCTGTCAAGTTTACAAGTCCTAATGTTTTGATTTTTGGATGATAAAATGTTATAATTCATGTCAAGGCTGCGGTTCACATTTTTGCAGACGACTAATGTCACTATGTTATAGATGATTGTTGTTTCAGTCAAAGACCCCTCACAGTCATATTATATTGCTCAGGTTATTCAGTTATACTAGCAATTATACAACATCAAAAAAACTCAATAACAAACATAAATGTTGTCAACTATCCAACTTGTAGGACTCGTATGATATTCTACAAAAATACACGCACAACAGTTCGCACAATATACCCCACAACAAATGTACAAACTTAAAATAAAGTTAAGTTTGTACATATGTACAAGTCGAGGTTAGGTTTAGGCAAGCAAAGTTTTGTTGGTTACGTTTGGGAAAAGAAATAATACAACAGCATACAACCTTATAATGACTCAAAGTTCACGCAGTTCCAAACACCCCTTTCCTGGGGAAAGTCCTATGTTCTGTGACCCATCCACCACCTCAACCTGCCACCTCACTCACCGCTTCCGTCTTTATTCCCATCAGCCCATTGCTCACATGATCACAGCCTTCCCAATTAAATGGGTTAGACACAAATTACTGGCACGTTTGTGAGGGATATGTATGCATATTGCTGCACTACCTTTAGTGGGAAAACATATGAACATTGCATGAGAACAGCACTAGAATTTACACCACTGACCAACTGCAAACAATCTGAAAAATGTTGACCATTAAAGGAAGTGATAGAACAGGAAGGAGCTGTGAGGTACAATTTTATACAACCTATTTTGTTGAATGATAAGTAACACTGTTAGAGCTTTTTTCTTTGTATCCATGTTGCCACAAATTAAATCGGCAGCAACCAATGTTCGCCACCAACACCATGCATTTCATGAGAACATAAAAATAAATAGATTTTTTTTTCGTGGACATGTTGACTTGTCAAAACAGTTAAAGATCAGATCAGATATTCTGAGAATAAAGCCTAAAAACTTTTAGTAAGGAGTCCTAGCTTAGCAGTGATTTGGCAATGTTTTCAGAGCAACTTTCAGCAAGGAAGGGACCAAAACTTTTACCTTAGTGAGGAGGTGTGGTTGACCCTGTTGCTTGGTTTGACACATTGTTTAACAGGTGTGATGGGTTGTCACAGATGCAGCCTTTTGTAAGTCTGCAAGGTGTGGACACCCAGTGGGAATGGAATGAACTGCTGAATGTGAAAGTGTTCTTATTGTTTGTGTGATCACTCTGGAAAACGCAACAGAGCAGCAGTGATGACTTGAGTCTGTCTAAACCTCACATCAGCAGTTATCCAAATATCACAGCATTATGGTGTTGGGTGGGAAATGTGTGTGTATCCCTAACGAGATCGACCACAGAAATTATCCCTGCACAATCTAATCTGTAGCATTTCATTTACTCACTGTCATTCAGTGTTTTGAGAATATTTCTCAGACCTCAAAGTGTTTCCACCATTTTCTCCCCTGCTTAAGGCTCTTTAAAACCTCTTAAAAGTGCTTCTCCCTACTCCTAACAGTTTTTCACTATAGCAGCTCTGTTGAGGGCTAAGATGCTCTGTGAATAACTTTTATCTTTACAAGGACTTAGTCTGAACTTTAAGGGAAAACATCACAATTCTAAGAATTTTCTTGAAAATTTCGTCACTCGCAGCAACTCTTTGCCCTGTGAAGGTTTGTGGATACAGCCGCAGGTGTAGAACTAATAAAGATGGCTCAGGATGCCATAGGAGCAAGAAATTATGCCCAGTAGGCCTTTTTCAGTTGTCAAAAGCACAGGTGGCACCAATAACATTAACGATGGCACCACTCTACTCAAGTGGCCATGACAGTGTGGCTGAGCACCAGAATACCAGGACCCTGAAATGCTATTAATTTATTATCCACACCTGTGTCTTTTCCACCTGTGCTTCTTCTAATGTGACATGTTAAAATGTACTCAGTGAAAAACATCTACACCCAGGAATAAATGGGATGGAGTCATAATATTATTATTCACACCTGTAGTTTTCTTGCAATGAGATGCCACAATGTCTTCTGAGAAAGAAGAATATTCTAGTGTTCAGTTTTCTGGTATAACCGAGCAGTACCAGGTGCAAGAGGGGAGTGAGGCACATGTCAGTCAAGCACAGTCTGAAAACGCCCACCGAATCCACACGTGTAATCAGGCAAAAGTGAAAACACATGTTGGGGTGGACTACAGAGTCATTAATTTGAACTCTTGAACACCTCGATCACACTACTTGGGTGTGTTTAAGCTGCAGGCAAATCAGAATTTATTCTCAGACTGTCTGCACTGTTATTTGCAAATAATCAGATTGGATTTGTGCATTCAGACTTTACCAACCTATCTGCATTGGTCGCTGTAGTAATGACATGGGCATTAGTATCTATGTAGTTATGCTGGTGATTCAGCTTTCCAACACAAGCTATGTTTCCATCCAAAAGTGATTTGAATCATTGGGAAATGCGCCTTAAAAGAAATACGAATCCTGTGTGTTTCCATTAAATGTACGGACTTTGGTGAAAACTATGAACTCGGGCGAGTTTTCCGCAGAACCAGAAACAAAACAAGTCACGCATTCTTCTTCTTCTATGTTTTCTGGCAGTTGGCAACCAGCTTGTAAATGCATTACCGCCTTCCCGACCCGTAGTGTGGATATCACCATGGAGAGAGGTGCGCTACGTCAGACTTAATTCAAACATAACTGTTTCCATCCCCCGATTTGCGAATCAACATTTTTTCGAATCAACGAAAACCCGGCTAAAGCGAGCGTATTTTAGTTTGTGCGAATCAGGGGATTTTTTTCGATGCAATACTTCTAGATGCGCGTCTAAACAGGCTGATGGAAACATGGCTACAGAAGCGTGAGAAATGAAGGTCCATCATTTCGTCCTTAAAACGATGACACTGTCAAGTTGTGCTTATCTATTTCAATTTATTACACCATCTTTGCAAGGACTGTTGTCTCTATGTTATTCTCCTCCGTTCTGCGTGGATTCTTCTAAGCTCTTCTGTCACTCAGGATTTTACATGTTCATTGTGCACAATGTCAGAAGAATATCTGAAATAGCCATGAACTTCTACCACCATAGTATATGGTGGTGGCACGGTTGGTTTTGGTACCAAAACTACGTGGTTAGTTTTTGAAAAATATCATGTTTTCTGTTAAAATAACTAAGTTTGTAACAAATGGTACATATGTGTGTCATAAAGCGATTCAAGTATGTCAAAGATGTAAATATGAATCTCCTGGGTGAACGTCCTGTGCTTGTTTGACCCATTCACCACCCTGACCTTCTCCCTGTGTGGACTTTCTTTCTCTTTATTTTTCCAAAAACACTTTGAAATCCAGTTTGATTTGCCAGAGCATCTTCACTGAGATGCAACTGTAGGAATCCAATTAGAATCCCATGCAAAACCAATTCATAATGTGGTTTGGATCAGATTTGCAAAAAAAAAAAAACAACAAAAAAACATTTCGTTGCCTGTCCAGACTTTTCAAACTCAGTCTAGATATGCCAAAAACAGACTGGCAGTGTGAACAAAGCTTTACTGGCAGACAAAATCTCCTGACATTCAACATTTAAGAGCATGTCAAAGCAACCACTGATCTCTAAACGTTTATCAGATCCCAGCCCTAAACCAAATCCTCAATGTAGGGGAAAGTAATAAGCACCAATCACATCGTCTCCTGTGACAGGGTGCTGACACTTATCCACAATTGCACACTGTTGAGGACACATTGTCACCATGATTATCAAAATATCTGCGTTAAGCTTTAATATGTCTATGACCTGCGTGTCTCGGGCATGGCGACCTGATTATATGAGTGAGCTGATATGGTAAGCTTTCATAAAAGATACCACTGACCACATGGTTGCATCTGAGCTTGTTTCTCTGCTTTAACTTTCAGACGTTTTTATTGGGGATTATTCGCTTTTACCAGGAAATTCAATCTGATAAAATCATTTTTCTGCGACATTTTCTCTGCTTTGTGGGAGGCAGTTTGCTCATTTCCCATTTTCTCTTGCGGCGGCAGTGGTGTTCTTGAGGTGATCCAATTTGAGTATTCCTGTGCAACATTAGTCTTAAAAATAATGCCTCTTCCTCCCAGCGGTGGGTGTAAACACACTGTTAATATGGCCAATTTACTGCATTTTCTACAATCCCCCTGTTAGGAGAGGAGTAGTGTCATGTTATGTAACTTTGCAACACTTTTTCAGCCACTTTTGACTTCACACACACTCTCCTCAATCCCCTTCGCTTCTCGCTCCTCCGCTCTCCTCATCCCTTTATCCCCTCTGCCTCGCTCTCTGTGTCCCTCACGTTTGTTCTCCATCTCTGGTTCTTATAAGTCGCCTTCAGCCGCTCTCTACCTCCCTCCCTCCCTCCCTCCTCCGCCTCTACCGTGGCTTCACGCCTCATTGCGGCCACAAATCTTTCACGGCTCCGCTCTTTCTTGACTTTTCTCGACTGTCTGTCCTCTCGCACCCTCTTTTCGATACATCTCCTTCATCTTCCTCACTCTAATCTCCATCCACCCTCCCTTCTCTCCTCTGCTGGGTTCAGACGTTACATGCTATAGACTGTATTTTTCACAACGATGGGAGGGAGGACGGGACAGACGGTCCACCTCCTCGCTATCTTCTCCAACTCCCTTTCTTTTTTTCCTTCCTGTCTCCAGCTGCCATGTCACGTCTCAGTCTTTTTATCACCAGGTTGTAGCAGCTGGTAAACCGATCTTTTCCCAGTGTGCTCACTAAACTGCAGGTTTATAGTCTTTCTGTCAGTGCATTTCATTAACTAGGAGCTTGTTTATTTTTCCTCATATGTCTTTGATTGTTGGAGGTTTCTGCTCAAGGGCACTTCTACGAGGATGGATTGTCGTCTGTTGCAGGAGTTGAACTTGTGACTTCCGCGTCCTGGACAGTCTCTCTAATTGGCAGAAAATTAAAGCTACTGTACGTTTAGCTGATGAGAATTCTATTTTAGTAGCTTTTATAGTCGTCGAGAGCAAATTCAGTAATTGGAAGCAAAGTACTTAACGCTTTAATGTTAAAACTGGCTAAAACCATTTGGTGGGAAAAGTCATTTTGTACAACTTTTATTGGATGATATATAATTAATAAAAACAAAGTAAGCTGCATTGTTAAAATGTACTTCAGCTATAAATCTTCACAGCTAATTTCTTTGCCTGTAATTCTCTTTATGAAAATGTGTTTTGGCGACAAACTGTTCTTTCTTGATTAGTTTACAGAGACTGCTGTGATGGCACGCTAAGCAGTGCATTACGCAATCTATTTATGTGAGGACAATGTACTCCGAGGTTTAATAGAAATGAAACCAGCTGATATAGTACCACACTAGATTCAAAATGCTCCTTGATGAGGGCTTATTAACATTTTCTGTTGGTCTACGTCTTCTTTGTACAGTTGAATGTCTCACCACCACCTTTCTCTTTACTTACTCAGCCCAGTCTTTCCTTGAGGGCTGGTTTCATCTGTCGGCTTTTTACCTGCCCGTCTCTTCCCTCTCTTCTGTCTTCACCATCTCTCTCAATCCCTTTTTTTCCATTTCCGTGAAGCTATACTTTCCTTCTCTTCTCACTCTTTTCCTGTCTTCACCTCCATCCATCCCTCCCTCTCTGAGGGAACTGTGCTGCACCGATCCACCACTGACCACAGCAGGATTTAGGTGTCAGCTTGGCACTTCCTTGATTTGTGCTCAGGGGCTTGGTGGCCATCTCATTTACACATATTTCTGTCAGCTTTTCCCCAAATCCTCTTATTACCTCCTCATTATTTTTTGGCCTGCTTGTTAGCCAAATAACTCTCAAACCTAACAAATTTTAATGTACTAAGGTGGATAGTTTATGCCATTGAGTGGCACACACTCTGCAAGGTGCCCCAGTGGCACACCGTCTGCACTCAGATCACAAAAACACCATAATCATACCCTCTTTCACAGATGATAAAGATTCCCTCCAGACACGTTTCCGAGTGTATAAAAATCTTCTGCTTCGAGTAATTTTGTCGTCAGATATGGTTTTTGAATTTTTAAAATCAGCTACTCCTTATCCCTTATTGCAGAGTTTAGATCTGCTTAATGCAACATGCCTCTCACTTCAGCAAAAAGTCGATGATCAGTAGGGCTGGGCGATAAAATGTTTTCAATAGGGGATCACAGTTAATTTTATGGCAATGACAGTGATAAACTTTGGACATTTTCACTGTTATGAATTGATCTAACAGCCCATCACACATCAGAAAGAAACCCAGCAACAGCAAGTCGATGTGCTGCGACTCTTCTCTGCCTCTGCTGTGTCGGTGCCTGTTTGCAGGAGGGCGAGGCTGTGCTCCCCTCACAGAGTGACAGCAGCTTAATTTCAGAGCGGAGCCCTCAGCGGAGACAGTGAAAGAGAGTTTAGAATATAATTTCCTGCGGTCAGCGATAACAATACTCATTATCCATAAGTGTAACAAAAGGGAGAGCATAGGATCAGTTTATCAAACACCTGTTTAACAGGCGGAACAAACTTGCAGAAATGTGGCGTCTTCGGTCACTCTCCCCGCAGTAACTTGCGGCCTCCTATTAATCTACACCTGGCTTGTTTACACAGCCACAGAAAGTACGCTGAAGTGCTGATGTGAGCTCTTGTTATCCTCCAAAGCTGAGGAAATGGTTCAGAAAAATGTTAACACCGCATCAATTGTGAAGTGGTTTGGATATGTCAAAAGCAAAGAAGACAAATAACGAGACGAGAGTTATGGATGTAACTAGGGTTCTATGACTTCTGGATGACCAGTTCCATTAGCTGAAAAGGTACAATACCAGTGACTACAACATAATTTTATCATGTTACATGGGACACTCACTCGTATTGCTTGTTAAGGCAGATCTATGTTTGCAAAGTTAAATGTTTACGTCCAGAAGTAATTCAACATGTTCTTTTATTATAATTAAATTCTAAACCAAGCCATGTTTGATTGTTATTCCATTTTATATGGTAAATAAACCACATTTAACATTTAATTTAAATCTAAATTATCAAAATTTAACAAATGAGCCCTCTGGTTCCTTCAGGCTTCAGTCGTTATCAGGAGACTCTTAAAACTGGAAGTATTATCAAATCATATATCATGATAAACATCAATATCGACCAATATGGAAAAAGAAAAATAACGCAATCATATTTTTCTGCCACATCGTCCAGCCCTCATCATCGGTGTACGTGCACTGTTGTTTTCAAGTCTCACAAAGGAGTTTTCAAATTAGTTGGTTCTCTAATTCTGATTTACACGCTTTGGCCTGTTCAGTGGGCATATGCAAATCCTTGGATAGTGGAGGAATGGGCCACCTTCCTCTCCTTATGACTGGCTAGTACTCATTGCATTTGTTGGTTGTATTGGTTAGGTTCAGGCAAGAGGAGTGGGATTGATTTGGGTAAGAATATCAGGGTAAACCAATCAGAGGCAGAGTAAGGAATAGTAAGATGGGCTGTTCCTTTGCTTTCTGAGGATTCCCAAATTTGCATTCAGTGGGCTTCCTCTAGATTACAAAGGTGTTTCAGTTGTCCATCCTTATGAATTATGTTTAATGTCATAATGTAAGACAGTCATATGTTCTGCACTCTTTACCGATGTGCAAGTGTCAAGTGTGACGGTTTATTTAGCGTGTATGTCTTCCTGCTTTTCCCTTCTTTTTTAGAGACATGTCGGCGTAAACCAGAGGCTGCCTGAGGAAGAGCACCGAGTTTCGACTGCAGTGCTATTCAGAGTAGCTGCCAAGTCGTGCTCTGTGATTTCCATGTGCTTGCATGTATGAACATGTTGAGCTGATTCCATTTTCCTCCTTTTTCTCTTTGCCAAGAGGTTAATTTTGTGGTGGATTCAGATCCAGGAATTTCTTTACAAGAACGTCACAATATTTTTGCTATTTTTTAATGAACAACTACAGTTTTCTTGAATGAAATCTCGTCTTGTGGAAGATGTATCGACAACATGTACTCATTGTAACCGTCAGTATATGGGATCCTTTCTGTGTGTTTGTCCAAAGGAAACAGCTAAAAAGAAAGTCGTGATGCACGCTGACTTTATCTTCATGCCGAGCTTTTTTTTTCAATTAATCAAATATACCTTAATTTCTTCATTGATCTTATTGTAAGTGCACTGTACTGTGAAGAAGAAAATGGATTAGACTTAGTATTGTCAGATACTTGGATAATGTTAGGGGGCAAAAAGGATATCCTTACAATTAACTGAAACTCTCATGACATGTTTTAAAGTAAGAAGCCCCACAAGCCAATTTCCATTAATAGCTACATCATTCCCTTGATGTAAAAAAAAAATATTTGCATTGTTGTTCATTGATTTTCTCTTTGAAAAACATCTTCGCACACACAACACAGAGATACAAAGAGGAGAGGGTCGATCAAGAGAACTGAACAGAAAGGAGTACAAAGAATAAACCCTGTTAAACTTCACTCATTGTTCAAAGGAGCATTAAGCGACTTTACTTAATGGATTTAAGATGTGACCAGCTGTTTTATGGCTTGTCTACACAGGAGGTGTTTCAGGTGTTTTTTAGTCGTCTGTCTCTCAGGCATCTCAACACCTCTATTTAAATCAAAACAGCTGTCGACACTCGCTGTGTTACAGTTTGCTTTTTACTTGCACTTTATGCATTTAGTTGCGACCTGAAGCGTATTTTCAAGTTTTGAGTTTGGTTCTCTACAGGCCTAACTTCAGTGATTGTGTATTGGGCAGCGCCAAAATACACGTTACCCTCACCCAGTACTGCTCCTGAATGTCTACTGTGCAGACACTGATGGACGACTGAAGCTGCTGTGGCTCTGCTTATGTGCTGCTTCAACTGTGCCACCCGTGTAGAAACAGTTTTTGACAAAAATGATGTAAATCCAGTTCATATTTTATCACACTGCAACGTGGCATTTATACAGATGTATACCGATATTACCACAGCTGAATGTTAGTAGCTGCATAAAACTGGCAAATGCTTATCCTGTTTGTGGTCACTGAGGCGCTGGAGCTTATCCCAGCTGACACTGGACAGGTCACTATCACAGGGCTGACACATAGAGACAGACAGAGATCCATTCACACTGACATTCACACCTACAGACAATTTAAAGTCACCTATTAAACTAGAAGGAAGTGGGGGGAAGCTGGAGTACCCTGAGAAAACCCACGCTGACCTGGGGCGAACGTTCAAACTCTGCATCGAAGGGCTCCCCCACCTTAAGGGTTTGAACCTCCACCTTGGGAACCGTCTTGCTGTGAGACAACAATGCCAACCAGTGCACCACTGTGCCGCCACAGTTTATGGGCCAAGTTACCAACTTGTGCATCATTAACTTTGTAACTTAATTTGTATCTGTTGAATCCAGTATTTTACATTATCAGGAGGTCAGACAGGATAATAGTGTCACTTAGTTGTTAGAATAATGCTTTTGTTAGTTCATTAAGTGTGCGTGTACAGGTTTAATATACAGTATTTATTTAACTGCAATATGTGTTCAGGAGATGATAAAAACACAGCTCACAATTCTGTCTTATTGTAAATCATATTGCATGAGATCAATGGATCTCTGTAGGCCTTGACTATTAACATACGACCAACTAAATGAGAATCATTTTGGTATATCATGATAATTAATGTTACTGTATCTCAAATGTAAAGTTTGTAGGAAAACCACACAACTGAGCATGTCATTTAAGTGTGCCGTTAATAGCATGATGAAATGATCTCATTTGGTTTGGTACATGGCAGGCTGTTGCAGGTGGCTTTCATCAAATAAACTGTGGGCTGATAACGCTCTGTAGTTTCACCAAATTTGCTTTAGATAATTAAACACCTCACTGCCCAAATCCCACTTTAACCCCTGGATATTAGCAAGATTGTTACTCCCCCGCAGCACAAAGCACATTCTTTATCTGTGGGGGTTTGATAGGTTTGTTGATTAATTCCAGGAATCAGTGATTACCTTGCCTGCGTGTTAAATATTTGACTTCAAACCCATTGCTGTATACTCTGTTTTGGAAGAACTCCCTGCTTATTAGGTTATCGTTTGTCTTCTGAATTTGATTTTCTCCCGACAAAGCTTCCAAACGTGATGCTGCGTGGCATCCAACATTTGGCACGTTGGAGCTTCCCCAGTTCCGACCAACATCATGACTCGGACTTGGCGTGGATTCCATATATGGATCGGACCCTGCGCATTATGATCGCAGCTTAGGCCAATTAGATAACTTCCAATATAAAAATGTGACAGTATTGTTTATGTCATTTACAGGCCACTGTATCTCAAACTGACCACTGAAGTAAGAAGTTGCTGTTCTTGCAATACTGACTGCCAAGAGTTGACCTAATGCTTCTTTAATAACCGAATCTTTGATTAAACTGAATTCAGCAGGAGCTCTCACAATTAGTGATGTAATTGCAGATCCAGGCAGCAGGCCAGTTCAGAGTGTTATCCAAATGATGTAAAAAAGAAAAAAAAAAAAAAAGCTTAGAGTATTCATTTTTAATGTCTTTGCTTTAGGAAGTTGCAGAGTGTGCAATATATAACACAAACACAAAGAATAAACTAAACTAAAACCAACAGAACTTCTTCAATGCACAAACATTGTGTGTGTACGCTTACCTGTTTGCACACATGCACCTGGGTGTGACAGCATTTGGTAACACGTGGACTTGCCACCAGCAAAGCAAGTAATGAGCACCTGCAGCAAAACAAAAGAAAGTAATAGCTGTTGAGGTGGGAGTTAAAATAGATTACAGGCAGAACTGAACAAATGGGTCTTGAGTTTGGACATAAATACTTCGACAATGTGGACAAAAGAGAGGCCTGCGCATTCATCACAACACTAAGAACTAAGTTTGACTTTAGACTTTATGTTCACATTCTGCACAATGATGTACGTTTTGTGCCTTCTTTATAGATTGGAAGGGAGGAGGGCTGCAGATGTACAGAGGGAAGATGGATGGTTGAATGTCAGCCGTCCTCTGCTGGGGTTATCCGAGGAGACAGCTGAAAAGGCCGGCCAGAGAAATGGGCTTAAGACTAAGTCCTAAAACTCTCATCAGTCACGCTCCAACTTTCTGCTTACAAAACAACCTAATTACCCAAATGGTAATACTTTACCTTTACAAGCTTTGCAATATCCATTTGCTAACTTATAAATGATATTGATGAATATGCGGTTTTGAAAGCTGATCAAGGCACAAGACGTGGGTTTCTTTTTCATTGTCTGCTGCTGCACAGAACATAATGTATTTCATGCTTATGCAAGCAACAACTGCAGTTTATTTGGAATAACAAAGACGAGGAAGTACAGGTTGTTAAATTGAGCATCTTTATTACTGTACTTTGGGCCAGTGCCCAACTGCCCACAGGTTGAATACCAGCTGGCAAACTTTAAGGCAGTATAAAGACAGGAATAACAATCTGTCTTCCCTGTCCTCAGCTCCAGTGGGCTGCTCATTAGTAAATGATTGAGGGCTATGGCTGCATTGGGGAGCCCCTACATTTATGGGGATTGCACAAATTTTGTTTATGGGAAAGTGTTTTTAGGTTGATTGAAAAGCGTGCTTCACGACCACTTTAACCATTAGAAAATGTTTGCAGTTTAGTCAAATCCTTATGCCTTTATTTCTTTAGTACTCTTCATCTGAGCAAATGAAGCAGTGCCCTAAAACAGCACTAGATTCAGTTCATGTTTCTTATCAAATAAAGCGCAGTGATACCAAAGACAAGGTTTTTTCAGATAAAAGGAAATGAATACTGACATCAGATAACAAGCAATTCTTCATGCTTGGAAAGCTCAAAACAGCAAAGTCAGCTAAGGGTAAACTCAAATCTGGACTGCTGCTGATTTCCATCTGTTTCCCCCCTGTGTTCTTAGCTGGTTTAAACATCCCGAGGATCTGTGCTTGTAAGTCAATCATGCTTAGCTTGAGTTACCAGAAATGGAATCAGATTGAGTTTGACTCCCCCTCACTGCGGAAATGTCAAAGCCGGCAGGATGACAGGTTAACAAAGCACTGTCCAATAAGTGAGTGACTTGCGAGTCCATGTGACCTTTGTTTACAGGCTCTGTGTTAATGGCGGCGCTCCGCAAAACCACACCAGCGCAGTGCCGGGACCATGGGCAGGGTTTTCACTCCATCAATCTAAATTCTACACGTGAAGCAACATACTCTGTTAGTGCCGGCCTGAATTGATGGCGTGTGTAGCAAGAAGGCAAAATGCCACGTGCACCAACAGCAGATACGCTCATACCTGTCAAAGGACATCTACGTCAGAGTGTGCTACATTTGGTTGAGAGGTTAAAGCTTTTTTTACATGTTTAGAATATATTTTACTGTCATTTAAGCAGTTTTTATGACTGTGCATAGTTAGCACCTGCTTTAAATTGAAACCACTGAAATGCTGTTAATACAAAACTTTTGTTTCAACCAAATTCATCCCAGTTTTAATCTGAATTCCTAGACAGCTCTTAACGTACTGGGATGGCTTTTTATGGCTGTATCAAAACAGAAAATGTAGTATAATGTCTTTGCTGACACTTTCTAAGTGTGACGTAATGAAGGACAAAACAGTTTGGCTGCAAATGTAGGTGTGTTGGCTGCACAATTTGAAAATCTAAAGGCAGTTTTCCGTATATTTTGTTGCCTACATGATATTTACCTTTCTTGATTTCCTTAAAGCAACTCATCCTCATAAAGAATAGCAGCTGGAGTCGCACTAGCCACTGTTCTTCATCAGCTGAGACAGATTTAGCATTTAACCTGTTGCCTTGGGCGATACCTGCACTCTATTTCAGAGGCTTTCCCAACTCTTCAAACTAATACAAGTGGAAATTAATTACAGAATCATTTTTACATAGTGGCTGCATCACCTTTTATAATGCCATGAAATATCAGAACTGCTTCTCACTGTCTTCAGTTAAAGGCTAAGAGTGCTTTCACACCTGCCCTGTATGGTTTGACTAAAATGAACAATGACAGCAGTATAGTCCACAATGAGCAGCGCTAAAATCAACCTGCGTAGTTGTCCCTCCATTGTGACATTAGAAAGTGTCACATTTATCTTGCAAGTGTTCTCTTCTTCAACGTTTGCTTTACTTCCTGGATTTTTCCCACATGGAAATTCTGACCAATGACGCTCAAGGCATTTGATCTGGTCCACTTGTAAATGCTGCCGTGAGAACACGAACCAACTCTAGGCAATTATACAACTTTGTGACAAAAATAGTCTCTGATTCGGACCAAAGTAAGACAACTCTGAGTCTGAAGCAGCCTGAGTTGGGTATTTTTCATCCTGGACCCTGATACTAAGCGACCTGTAGTCGCATCACAGCCTGTTTTATGGTTGCTGGTTGCAACTGTGAAACAGGCTGTGATGCAACCACTTGGGACATGTTTGAACTGTCAGTTAATATCCACTAAAAGTACTTTAAGTGCCTGACAACATAGTCAAGGATCTCAACAGAGTCAGACCTCTTTTGTTAAAGAGTAAACTTTTTTGTTTAACGAGAAACAGCCCCGATATCTCCATTACCAAGCCCACATGACTCCATCTAAATAAACAACAATTTTCACACGTAACAAGGCAGCAACTGGGTGAATTAAAGGTTTATTTCAACCAAACCAGAGTTGTTTTTTTATTGGAGCAGTGGAAAGACAAACCAAGACGTCAGAGTTTTGTTGGCAATTTTCAGAGACGTCAAGAGTTTTATTTTGTTTCTGTTGATTTTTAAGTGCGTTACATGATGATAAAATTACTGTTTATTCAAATGCCAACTGGTGGGATTGGTGAAAGTTGCTGAATCCATTAAACCACGAAACCATGGAAAATAGAGCCAGGTTGAAAAATATCAAACTTTACCCTTTAAGTTTCGGACCTTTAAAATGTTCAGTTTGTTATTGTTGCGAATTTGAACTTTTTTTGTTCAGTTCAGTAGCCTGGAAATCCAGACCTAAATCTAGAAAGATTTAGGGTCTGGCTATGAGTAATGCAAATGGCCCAACTCGAGGGGCGGCACCAAGCATGCATTTGAAAATATCACTGCACACAATTGGATAACACTACGACCAGTCAGAACAATACACGGGGTGACGTATCCCGAGCTTAGCTACCAGCGGAGCTAACTGGTAGATTAGACTTTTGCCGTATCTGGTCGGCAAAACAGCAAAAACATCCTTCTTGCAAAGGAAAGATTCGAGCACCATCTTCTGTTCCTCTTTTAGAGAAAAAGCCAAGTCGTTCATTGTAGTGGCCAAAGCCGTTTCAAACAACTGGTGTTCATCCGTAGCCATCTTGCAGTGTTTACTGACTGATTCCGGACTTTGTCGTCGCAGCGTTGTCGTCATCTGTTTAGCTCGCTTCTGGTCCACCTATATCAGATACAACGATGTGATTGGTGCAGGTCGGTTTCATGGGCATAGGTAATGAGCATCATTACTGATTGTCAGAGAGACTCGCTGAGCAAATTCAAATTGTGCTCTCGCAAGAACTCTGGATTTCCAGGGTAGTTCAGTACAATATAGGCTCATGTAAGTACTGTTTCTTTGTGGTTGTTTATACAGGATTTAGTCTGCCAATAAACTTCTTGACAAGACAGACACCAATCCAAAAGCAGCTAATTGGGTTGGAGACTCTGATTCTGTAAACTCTGCTCAGCTCGAGGTCTAAAAGATATGTTTCCCAGTGAACTGAAGACAGCTGTGTGACACCAGCCTCTTCAAACAGAGTTCTGCCAATTGTAGTTAGAAAACATGATCACATCCAAACAACAAAAAAGAACCTTTCCACTAAAAAAACAAAACAAAAACAAAACACACTGTGATCAAAACTTTACTGTTGGCCTCTTTTTTATGAATTCGTCATGATTTGGAGCGCTCCAGTATCAGTATGCCTTCTTATCACTCGTCTGTGTAATTTGTCCCATTAGGATTCTGTCCCTGTAATCCCCAACCATCGTCACAGGTGGATGCTTCCTTCCACTTTTCACACAGAAACAAGATAAGAAGTTTGGGAGCGCCTCATCTCTATTTTCAAACACTCTCCTGGCTCCTAAGTGCTCAGTGAACAATCAAGATTCTCCGCTGATAGCGTCGCCCCAGCCTGGATTTATCTTGATTACCATCCAAAAGCTTGTTTTTCTAATGGGACTTGGAATTAATTTTTATCCCCCCGTAGAGCAGAGCAGAGTGAAGCAGAGCAGGTTGGTTGGCTTCAGTTAGAAAAGAAAAAAAAGGAACATCTTCAGAGACAGAGATGGGGGACGATGGTGACACGAGGAGAGAGACCAGAGAGACTAAAACAGAGACACAGGAAAACAGAAAGTGATTGAGATGGGTGCCAGAGATTAGAGGGTGACAATCAGAGAGACGGGCCAGGCAAGCAGCGACGCTTTAAATTGTGTTTTGCAGATTCTTCTTGTTCCCTCCATTTTGCTTTCTCCCTTTGCTGTGACTTAAGTTGTGTCTTGCTGTTGTCTCTCCTGTCAGACTCTTCACATAAAGCCTCTTTTGATCATATCTGACAGAACAGCTTTCTCACCACCTATATGTCTGCCATGTGCTTCTCAGCGTCTCTCATTTAACATTCCTGCTAAGCTTTTATCACTTTTCTCCTCACATTTCTTTGTTTCTCGCCAAGTCACTCTCTCTCCAGCTGTCTCCCTCTTACACCATAGTGTTTTTCTCCCTCTGCCTTTTCCTCCACCTCCCTGTCTCTGCCTGCCTCTTGCTATCAATTCAATTTGACTCCAGTTTGCTCTATTGAAGCGAGTGTTTGATTCAAGGTACTGCTGAAGTGCACAGCTGATTAAAATAAGGAAATAATGAAGTATAATTTTAACCTGCATGACTGTGCTTATTTTGTTTGTGTGTGTGTGTGTGTGGGTGTAATTCATTTCTGCTGGACCGACATGGCAGGAGAAGGAACCTATGTCCAGATGACAAATACAGAAATGAAACTATAATCAGGCTGGAATCCTTTGTTGTCTCAGTGACTGATCAGATCGCCTTTCTTATTGCTGTTTAATATTACCTCCTCTATCTTCATCTGTCTTCCTGCCTCTTGATCTCATTTTGATTCCATTTTAGACGCATTAAGATAATTTCTATTTGAAGCATAAATAGATAGCAAAACATGCAACACCAGGTACACAAGTAAACATCTTTGTTATTTTCCGCTCTTGATCTGTGCCTAAACTGTCTTTGTCCTACTTTCTCTCCACATTTCTCATTTTGCCATTCTCATTTTTACATCTCTTAATGGAAAAGGGAGTCAAATAAAGAGGATGAATACAAATAAGTATAGTTATGCAGAGAAAGATCATGGTTATAGCATATAAACTTCAGTGGTTCCCAGTTGGTCCAGCCACGGGGTCCAGATTCAAGGTCCACGCAGTTTAATACATCCAGTGCCATACTTGCATTTGGCCATGCTGTCGAGCTGCTTCTTTGCTGTCTCTGTCAAGGCATTTGTAACTTTTACCACTGCTTGTATTATTGCTCACATATTTTATCTGTTAATCTGTTTTTATTTTTATTGTTAAGCACTTTGTAACTTTGTTAGCTGAAAAGTGCTTTACAAATAAAAGTAAAAGTAAAATAAAAGCTCTTTGCAGGAAATTCACTGCCCTTAAAAATAAAGTGTGTTTTTACTAACTTGACATGTTTGCAAAACACTTGCAGTCCATTTAGATTACACCCAAGACCCACTTTTGGACTGTGACCCACCACTTTGGAACCACTGCTATAGTTAATGTATAGTTAAGGTTATGCAACTGTAACATGTAGTTAAGGATTATAGATTGAGCCAGTTACTAGAATCAGTGATGAAAATTGAAAGGTAATGTTTTGTGGCACCATCCTGGCAAGAAAAGCAGTATAAAAATCTCGCAAAAAAATGTACTGTCTCTGCAAAACAACCACTTTTGTGGTACTATCCCAGCTGGAAAACACAGATGGGTCACTGCAAAACACCCACGTTTTGAGTCTTAAAAGCAGATGGAAACACGACAATGACTTGCTAAAAAACAAATACTTTTGCTGCTTGTCTGTCTCAAACAGTGGTCTGCAGGCACCTTGCTAAGGTAACAAGCCATCCTGATGTTAAAGCCAGTTCATATATCACATAATTTTAGAAACTTAATGATATGTATGAAACATATGTATGTAATGTCTTCACGTACAACGGCAACATTTTCTTCTGGTGACTGAGCTGTGTGGGTAAACAATCATTAACTGCAGGTCTGTGACTGGACACAAACTTAGGTCTCTCACATGAAAGTCAGATATGACGCATGTCCATCCAACACCGAGACCCTCACAACAGTGGTTTGCTACATAATGGCTACACCGCTTCCTGCACTAGCACTGAACATTGCAAATGAATAGTAATGATAAGGGGCCATATCACTCAGTGTGACTGCACTGTAACTACCAGGGAAGACAAGGAAAGGACTTTTATATGACATAGGCTGCCTTGTGGGTTCATTGGTTTTTAAAAAAAGAATTTATATATGAAGAAAACATTAAAATATTTATCCTAAAATTAAGCCTCCCTTATTTCTAATTAAGGAATATCAATCTTTATAGCCTGGTATTTGTAGGATTAAACTGAAGATATTTTAAGGTTTAAAATAACTGCTGGGACATCTCTCTCTGTCATCTCTATCTCTCTTTACTACGTTACGTGTCTCCCTCTTAATTTGTTATCCTCACCCTCATAGCTTTTGGCCAGGGGATGTTCATCTTGGGCATTGGGACCCAGAAACCTGCTGTTTTTCATTATAGCATCTAATCAGAGGCTGATTTACACCAGGTGTTCCAAGCAAACTAAATTAGCGGCAGCTAAGATAGAAATTATAGGATAGAAAACAACCTTCCTCTGGGTCTTAAAGACAGACTGGGGTCCACGAGCAGATGACGCCAGTGGAAGGTTGCAGAGATCTCTCACACTATAAATGCTGTTCTATCTGTTTGTTCACATCGATTAGAGCCATTGGAAAGCCATTCACAGCCAGGTCAAAGGTCAATGACAACCACAGGGTCTCACCACGCTCACAAATAGACACATAAACTAAACAATAGGTGGCAGTAAAACCCAGAGCACCTCATCAGCAGTCACATTTGCTTGTGTAAAACAGGAAGCTTCATTGTAAAGAAGACACTTTAATACATCGTGTGAAGGAGGATACACATCTCTGGGACGACTGCAGCTCCATTGATTATTCAATTTATCTAATCCACACGACAGCGAAGAAGGAAGAAGGTCAGTAATTGCTTGAAAAATGTCTTAACGCTAATTCTGCCAATATTAATACAGTGTTTACCTGTACAGGACTCCATGGAACTCAAGTGTAGACAAATCATGTTCCAGTGGTGGCTTTATGTACCAAAATATGTCACAGACACAACTTTATGGTAGCATGCCATGGCCCAGAATACAAAAGTAACATGATGACAAAGAAAGAAGTTAAACAATTATAATCTGGGCCAGAATTTGTTTAACATATTATGAAATTCTTTCTTGTTAGAAACTAAATAAATAAACAGACCTACAATATAAATACATGTGTGTTAACTCTCAGTTCTAGTTGAAGAAAAACTTCCTCCTTTTTCTTATTAAATAAAAAAGTAAGCATCTGCTCTGTATTAAAAGTCTTGCAGTGTTGATACTGAGCAGCTTTTTTGAAGTAGCTGGGGTTTGTTGCCTTGCTTAAGGACATCATAGCAGTTCCCAGATGTCCAGACAGATTTTCCAAGCCCGCCACACCAGTTACAATCCCACATCCTAACTCCAACACCGAAACCCTTGCAGCTAGGTCGCTCGCCCAGGACAACAGCAATATGTGATCCTTTGTAGGAACAGATGTCTTTGGCGCTTTGGGTGAATTGGCCCACGCAGCACTGTGTAATGGCAGCCATTTTCAGACCGAAAGTCTATAAAAAAGCAGAGCTGGCTGCTGTGAGATGCAAACGGACTCTTTAACCTGCCACCATCTGTCACTGCCTGGATCAGTGCAGCAACCAACACCTTGGCCCCATAAACGCTCTGATAATGCTGTCCGTAATTAATGGTAGCAAAGCCTTAGTGACCAGTGACGGTGAGCCAGTGAAGTCACAAGAGACTCTGTGAAGTTGCACGAGAGATACAGAGGGGGGTGCAGGTTAAGTGAAGGAGAATACTCAAAATGCTATAAGGAAGGTATCATCGCGCCATATGGTATACATCTGTCCATGGTAGACGATTCAGTAGACTTTGTCTTTGTCATTTACATTGTTGTCATTCTCACGGACAGGACTGTAAAAACTCTGTCATAATAAGGGTTGGAAACTGAAACCCAGTGCAAATATGGCACCTGCCGGACCGAATCCTAATGTGGATTTCGCTGCCAGATTGTGTGAGTAGCAAGAAAGCGAGAAAAAAACCAAATGCACTAGAGAGACAGTGAGGATAAGTTTTGCCAGTGACAGTGAGGCCACAGCAACGAGAGCAGAGAATATAAAGTTGCACATAGTAATGCAATGGAGGTAAAGTTTAGGCTATTTGTAAATAAATGATGTAACACAGGTGAATAGGATAAAATTTTAAAATAACAGATATCATGAAACTTCCTCAGTTGATTATTTACAGTAGTATGAAAAGTTTTTAAAATGTTATTGTTTTATTATACAAATTTAGCATTGTCTCATTAAATATGCACTAATATTGCATATATTTTAGGACGATAAATCTGAACATCTAATAAAGCAAGATGCTAAATTCTTTTTTTCAGTTTGTTTGCATATAAGATGAAAAATATACAGAGGGATTTAAGGATATCTGCTTTTATTACCTAGAAAATCAAAATATACTGTCCATAGCCTTAAAAAATGTTTTTTTGGTCATATTTTTGGGAATAAAATGTCACATAAATCAGGCTAGGAATGATTTTAAATCTCCCTGTAAATATCTTCAGAATATAGCTAGGTGTATAACTGGAAAGTTTGGTGTACACAGGTGCTACAGAGGCTGAGATGTTCGACTTGGAGTGTGGCAAAAAACTAATTTTGAGAAAACGGCATTCAAAGATTTACATAGGGGAATTTAATAAATTTCTATTGGAAACATTGCTCACAAACAGAATAAATGGTCAGGCCTTTAGTAATAATAATATAGTCATGAAAATTGATCATTTAATAACATGACAGGTATATAAGACCTACAACTATAGTAACCCAGCTAATAAACATACTGGCCTACACTGCACAATGCTAACTTTTTGGTAAATTCAGGAGAAACTTACTGCTGCAAGTAGAGAAAATGTAACAAAATAAACATCTAAATGTATAATTTGTTTTCTTTATAGCAATTTGAAAGAATACATATTCAAGGAGTAAACTAGCCCAAAATCTCAAAATCGATGTTTTTGCCTGCCAGTTGTTCAAACAGTCAGGCTCCCATTGGACCCTGACCTCGCTCACTTAAGATGGGCTGTTAAGGTGGACCAGCTTTTCTTATTGTACTTCTTATCACAGCTAAACAGATAATGCCAACCTTCAGACGCACAGTCACAATATAGCTTATCAGTGTAATGGCTAAAGCTGGCTAGATGTTGAGATCATGCCTGTGAGACTGAAGACAAAACTAGACGGTAGTTAAATGATATGTACCCATCAACTTGACAGGAGTGTGATTTACTTAAAGTTACAGCAGATTGCTTTCAATGTTCTTATCTTCTAAACTGAATGAATGATCTTTAGATTTTTCGGTCATCATAAAAAATGTTGAAAATATTTGGTTACCACAATCTCTGTTCGATGGTCCACAGTTTCTAGAAACCAACAACAAGCCAAGAGGTTTTAGGCAGAGAACACTGCTGTAAGGTCATGTAGATATATGCGGACTCACCATTACAGCTGATCACGTGGTGCATCATCGTTAAGACGATAAAATGATGTTTTTTGAGGCGACTCAGAGTGTGAATTGTGCAGGAAAAATAGCGTGTTGTTATGCTGTTCAGCCATGGCTGCTCCTTAACTGGTGACACATCATGCTGCTCCCAATGTTGGTGTCTCTCTCATGATCTTGGATTAACATCCTTGGGTCTATTTTGGGTTGATTCTGGATCAGCTTCAGATTAATCCTCTATAAACAAGCAAGACTGAAAACATTATCCGGCGGGGTAACAACCTAAGATGGAGCTAGAACACCACATTATACATTTCACACATTGTAACGCACGCTGTGTGAGATAAGTAGGAAAACAGGAGGTAGTTACCAACTTTGGTTTGAGGATAATTCAAAGCGTGTCAAACACAAATTCAGCACTCTGCTGGATGTTTCTAGCAAGCTGTGTGTAAGATGATGACACAGATCATCCCACGCCTTGTGAGCGAAGGACCCCCGGGTTAATAAGGGCGGCGTGTAGACTGTGGATGAGTAATTTGGCTCTAAACCTGAGCGTGTGATTGAGCGAGGGTGAGAGTGAGGGCAGCGTATACGCGTGAGACGCAAGGACCAGTTTGTACAGATGATGATGATCTGTTAGATGTAATGGGAACCAGTGACCCAGTGAAGCCATCACTGATGGGCGGATCAATAAGCCAGTGAGGCAACTGAAAGCAGTGCGTATTTGTGTCTGTATTACACCACAACCTATCCCCCTGCATTCTATATATCACCTATTCTTGTCCTCTCCCCCTCTGCTCCTTTCATCTCTGCTCCTTACGTCACGTATGTTTTCTTCCACCTTGTCTCGCACCGTGTCCTCTCCTTTCATTCCCACCACTTCATAACTGATCTCTTTTATACCACCTCTCCTTTCCCTCTCCCTCCGCCTCTTTTTCTAACAACCTTCATCAATACCACTCCCATCTCTCCCACCATCCCCTCTCTAGTCGTGACTGAACCCCCCTCTCCTCCTGCCTCCCCTCATTTTTCTTCCACTCCTAAAGCTCATGTCCAGAACACGACTGGCACGACTCTGTCCAGAGGGAGCCGGCTCGGGGACCTCGGGCCATATGCTACAAGAGGAGAGGAAATTAGGAGGTGGGAGGGGGAGAGGAATAACAGCTATGTTGGAAAGAGGGATGGGAAAGGAGCTCGGTGGAGGAGGGATGAGGGACGGATTGAGGCAAAGTGAGGAAAATGAGGCAACTTAAAGTAGTTGAGGAATTGGAGGGAGGGAAGATGGACAGAAATAGCTAGAATGATGAAGGAGGGTGTGGAAGAAAAAGAGGTACGCCTGGCTCCACTTTTAATGTTTGTACCACATATAGCCAGTTTAGCAGCAGCTAATTATCTTTGCTTGGATAGCGAGTGCAGTAAAATCTGATCATGCATATCCAGCAGAGGTGTATCTACTCTCACTTCACTTTTCCCAATGTTTCTTGTGTTGATGCTTCATCTGTCTCTCAGGAACCACCTCTTGATACACACACTGTATATCGATGCATTGATTACAAGGACTGTAACTTACATAATCCACAATCCACCCCTGTGACCGTGACTGTAAAGGTCAAATGCCTAGTCTAACCCAACCCTGACCTTAAATAAATAGGTGACTTTGTGAGGAGCTCAGTATGAGTGTGGAATGCAGGGCCCAGTTTCCTCACAACTCGTGCAGTGCAGAATGCTTTGATTGACCAAGCAGGAATCGACCCATGTGTTGTGCAGGGTAGGTATTGCTTGTTGTTGAAACATTTCACAATAGACGAGTAGTGGTGGAAATGTTCCTTCAGGCTCTGCAGCCCAATAAAGTGCCAGAGAAAGCACCAACAGAAACTACACATGGACCGATTTTTTGTGCCACACGTTGGTATCGGTCGATATTCACTTTCTTGAATGCCATCGACCTTTTGGCAAATAAAAGACATTTGCTGACGGCAGTGGCTAATATTTTTCTGATGTGTCAGAATTTTGCACAGGCTAAAAAGCAGAACTATCCCACTGTCAGGGCAGAAGCAAATGTGTTTGTCTTCATCTTGGGACGAAAGGATGCAGTAAACTCACTATCGATGCATCTGGGGACGAACCCTTGCTTCCCTGATAATGTTACATTGTGAATAACAAATGTGTGCTGACAGCAGGAGGAGAACAAATTTATGTTAGCTGTTGGCAGCCAGAGGCCGCAACTAACCACTTCTGTGAGTTACACTGTGATGCATTCAAGCTCTATTCAGTAAAAATGAGTATTGGGCGAAGGTGAATTATAACGCTCTCACAGTTTGTTCAAATGTAATCTTGTAGAAATTAGTTTATGGCAAGAAACTTAAATAAATGTTTGTTTTTTTTGGAGGGGAAATATGTTAGTGTCTGCACAGGAATATAAAATAGATATTGGAGAGGGAATTATTGTATTTTACATATATATATAGTTAAAGGATTTTGAAACAGTTTTTTAAAAATGTTTCCCGTGTGAAAGAAGGTTATTTCAAAGGCTACAAGGTTACAACTGCAGAATTGCAAGCATCTGGAGGGATGAGTTTGACTGGGTTCGTTATTGCAAAACAGAAAAGGCCAATAGCCCAACTTGTGTGGCAAGTAAGTGACTGCTTCAGACTGCTAAACTGTCAGTAATTAAATTGCTCTGTCCAATCTATGACAGAAGTGTGCATGTTTTTTCTGAATAATAAAACAAAATAATTTTTTTTATTATTGTAGTTTATTAAAAATAACTATAAAAACAAATATTAGTAGAGGGCACATTTATTCCTTTTTACTCAAGATAAGCAAACTCATAACCTCCCTGGCAAAAGGAATAAAAAAAGTAAAATAACAAAAAGTAGTACATGGTTGCTCACCAACTGTCAGATTTAAGGCTGTTGATCTGTCACTATAAGAAACCACGCACACAAGTTGAAAGGTGGAAACATTACAAATGGCAACTCTAATAAAACTCATAAATTGAATCATCTATATGTTGACACTGTTTGGATGCTTTCACCTGTGTTCCTCTCAATTCTGATTCTGCATTCATTCACAAATAAAAGAGAAACAAGTAAATTATTGTCATTTTTACCCAGACAAGTGACTATTGTGTCTGGACAACTGAAAGGTAAATTTACTTGTCTGAAGGACAAGAGCCTGAAAATCTTCGAGCCTTGGACGGTGTCAAGAGCAGAGGGATTTCCATAAGTGGATAGTGGAGAAGCAGAATCTCTTCAAGACGTACTTTCAGATGTCAAGAGACCAAATGACATCTTACCTACTAAAAATGCTGCAATCCAGCTGATCCTGAACAGCAGCTGACAGTGTAATTGACTCACACAAAGCGACACTAATGTTGCCAAAGGGAATAATATCTTTAATCAAAGCACAAATATTCTCTGTTTCTCTCGTAAAGTTGATTTACAAATACCATCCTGAACGAAACGTGGTGGACATCTTTGGTCGTGGCCCTAAAATAGTGGGCCCACATCGCACAGTCGTACAGTCTCTCCTAAAAAATGTACTTCTATCGGAAAGCATATCCTGATTTTATCTGAAGTGTCTGTCTATTATCTTGCTATGTTAATGAAGTTATTTCCCATTTATTATCTTGATTTTAGCTTTGGCCTTCCTCATTTTATCTTTGACTAGATATCATTTTATGACATGATATTTGTTTTATGCTTCTTGTGATTTAATTATGTTTAGTTTCATTGTACAGAACTTTGTAACTGTGTTTTCAAAGGTGCTATATAAATAAAATACTAAAGTTATTTATCATTAACTTTCAGTCTTGTCCCGCTGCGTTTCCCCTTGATGCCGCCGAGCACCATTAAAGTATAACGGCGATCTGCTGCGTATCATTCTGACGTTAAAGGACGACTCTTTTCATCAGTGTCTGACACCGTAAGTCACTGCTCAAGTGCCAGATTTCAACAACTTCAGAGTAAGATCAGGCTCTCACAGCCTGCAGCTCAGGCGCTGTCATCATGCAGTCTGCATACATCAAACTCAATGTCGTACCCAAGTTTATTAGATCGATGTCGCACACTGTAGTTGCACTAAACTTAAGATTGCTTAAATCTCACAGTCTGTGGGAGGCTTAAGACAGTTAACAACAGCCAACAGTTTGTAGTTGGTCTATAACATAAAAAAAAAAAACATGACGTCCGATAAAAGACCTTAAAACCTTACAAATTGCAGGTCCTCACAGAGATAGAAGGCACACAATAACACCACTAAAACATAAACTGTAAAGACAAAACTTTATTTATCTCTCCGTTTATTTTCTGTGTCTGTGTCTTTCATCTCACACACACACACACACACACACACACACACACACACACACACACACACACACACACACACACACGCACGCAGGCTTTTCCCACATCTACCATCGCTACTGGACACAGTTCCATTAGTTGTGTGAATATCAGTCTAATCAGTGTTCCCCCTGCAGTCCAGAGAAGCACAGCTACCCTTTCATCTCTCTAACTAAGTCATTACCTCTGCTGGGCTGCCAATGAAGCAACACAAGTCATGACAACATCAACACTTAAACACACTCTTACAGACACAGGCGTCATGTGCGCACATACATGAACAGACGCATGCACTTGAGCTCTTAACAAACAGAATTCATGAGCCGATACTCATAAACACATCCATAAACATGTGCACACACTTGCTGCGAACTACAGCACGCATTGTAGCCACACGCTGTGGCCTTGTTGCCTGGTAACAAAACTTACTTTTGCAAAAATTATTTCTTTTAAGAAAGTTTTGAGAAGATATGGAGATGTGGAAGAGAAAGAAGAGGAGAGATGGGAGGGGGGGGGGGGGGATAAAGAGATAAAAGGAGAAAAAAATCAGAAAATGAGACAGCAGCAGATGAGCAGAATGCAAACGATGGGCTGAAATATGAAAATACGCTCAAGCGAGCATTCAAAAGTTTGTTTTAAAAACTCATTATGGTGACAGAAAAACAGACTGAGGAGGAGAGAAAAGAGTGTGTGGTGACTGGTAATGTAGACTTGAAAGAAAGTAATATTTATCTCCTATTTACTTGTGATCTTTTTCCATACACAAAGAGCTGCATTGCTTTTAGATGACATGCTGAGATACATTAACTTTGTTTAATTCAAAAACAAGCATGCATTTATTGCTACAGCGCCCTTCAAAGGTTTTCTCAACAGAAACATTTTCAGCGAATGTTTATTTTCTATTCAGCTCAGATTTTGAATGAATGGCTATCTTTAATGAATGGA
Organism: Epinephelus cyanopodus; assembly: GCA_026686955.1. Taxonomy (NCBI): domain Eukaryota; kingdom Metazoa; phylum Chordata; class Actinopteri; order Perciformes; family Serranidae; genus Epinephelus; species Epinephelus cyanopodus. The sequence goes on along the minus strand of CM048916.1, from coordinate 6,765,117 downwards.
GGAGCTAAATTGAAATTAACTCTCAACCAGCTCTTTGAAGTAGTGAGGACTGTTCAAAATGTCCCCAGGCTCTGATTGGACCTGGGAAAAGACACAAACACACACACACCTACACACACACTACGACCAGAGCTGTAACAATTGACAGATTCGTCTATTAAATTTATCAACAACTGATTTCAATCGGTTTGGTAATTTGGTAAGTTAAAATTCTCTGATTCTGGTTTCTTAAATGTTTTATTGTCTAGTTTCTTTACTTCTTTGTGACAGTAAACTGAGTATCTCTGTGATGTGGACAAAACAAGACATTTGAATACGTCATCTTCGGCTATGGGAAAAAAGCGATTGAAACTTTTCACCATTTTCTGAAATTTTATAGACGAGTCAACTCAGAAATTAATCATGAGAATAATCATCAAATTAAAACCTCTTACCATTCCTGTAAAATAAACTTATGGTCGCCAAAGTGCCTGTGTCCATATTGTGTTTTTCTTCAGCATAAAAGCAGTGTCAGGGCGCTGTGGAGCGCTTCAAAACAAGAGCTTCTGCTGCTATTTTTAATGACGTGCTCGGCATAGGTATGTTTCTATGGCAACACTATTTTGACACCAACATTAGCTAGGTAGCTATAGTAACGCTACATTAACAAAAGGTTGACTTCAAGCTTACAAAGCGAACGGTGATAAAAGCTTAACACGCACCAGCAACATCCAGTGTCCACCGAATGATCTGCTCCCAAAAGATGGGTTTTCAGTATTTATTGTGACAGTAGACACGAGCCTAACAAAAAAAAAAATTGCAGTGAACGCTTGGACTTTCAACTTGAAGTGCTCACAGTGGCTGCAGAAAAAAGGCAGAGCGCTCTGAAATACGACGCTAGTTGATTTGATTTTTCATTTGACACTGTGCAGTGACAACCATTTACAAGAAATGAAAACATGGTTGCACCAGATTTATCGAAATGCTAATTTCCATCTGTAGCCCTACACATAACAAGTAGACACAATAAATAAAAATAAAATTCAAGATGCAATGCAGACTACAGTAAATTCATGTGCCTAGCAGAATAGAGGCAGTATGTACACACTGCACAGTACAAAATACAATATAAAAAACACAGTAGCCACCTTGTAAAGTGACCAGGTTACTGGTGCTGATGCCTTCCATAGTAAAAACTGTAATAGGTGGTGGCCACATGTGCCCAGCCAAGACATACAGCAAATAAAATACAAGCTGTTCTTGTTCCATTTCAGTACATGTCCATGCGTTGTCTGATTTGAAAGGCAACATTTGAAGTTTTCACCCTAACAGTCAGAATCACTGTAAGTGCTTCTGTCATTAAGTTATGTAAGTTTCAACTCAAGAAAAGGGTTTTTTTTTTTATTTTTATCTTTGCCTGAATATTTTCTTAGAAAAGACACTGCAGAAGACTAGAACTGAGATTTTTGCTGTTAAGACACAAATGAACCACAGCGTATGGCCTTACTTAGTCCACAAGTGGATAAAATCACAGCAAGTAAATACTTCAGACACTTTTCTGAGGTTTTGTCCAGGTACTTTAAAAAAAAGTAAAGAGGGTAAAGCAGTGTGCTGCATGTCTGAGTGAAAACAAACCAACAAAGACAGAAAGGTCTATTTAGGAGCTTAATAAGTATAAAACACTTTCAGAAAACCTAAACTGATAAGAAATACTGATTTTTCTTTCCCTTAAGACAAAGGAGCAGCCACTTGTTTATCATTTATGTACATTTATAACACTCTGTGGTGCCAGGAAGGAGTTCATAACTCCTGTGGAGGTCCAGAGTCTCATTGACTACCAGACATAAGCCATTGAGCCACTCGTTGGCTATTGATTGGCTCTGTAACCTGAGGAAGTAAGGCAGGCTCTTCCTTTCAGCACAGGCCCTCGGTGGCTAGTGTAGCCTTAGTGAAAGCATGGACGCTCCCATTGGCTCAAATAAGGTGTCAATCAAAAGGTCAGCAACCATTTTGACATTAAGAATCTCCATAGTTACATGCAAACTGAGGATATCATGGATAGTATGTGGAGAACTGTGAACATCTGAAATGAAGCAACAGCAGTTTGGGAGTGTGTGAGGACTGTACGACCATTTTTGTTAGAACATAATTGATCTGAGGATTATCATAAGGCATATTGCTTGAGTTATAACTGTTTGTTTGTTTGGTGTTTGTCTGACAGAAGCATTTATGGAACCTGCTGTGGCGGTTGTGTCTGGAAATGGTCTGCATTAATCGAACCACAAGGAGCAATGCGTCGTATGAGTAAACCACCTAAACACAGCAAATGCAATTGTTTACATATCATAATTATCAAATAAAACCTTACAAGGACCCACAGATGGGAGATCGGATTGTGAAAGAGGTTTAGCACTGAAAATAATTGTCCAGAATTGTTTTTTGGCAGCTGTGTAGACTCTGATTCCATATTGACTGTTTACCAATTTGGCTTCGCTGATTTGCAGTTTTGGATACATAACAGATCACCTTTGCACCTCAGGCATTCACAGCACATTTTAGACTACTTATTATAGGATGGAATTCACACCAACACAGCAGCATTTGGAGCATCTAATTCATTATTTCACTTCACAAACACACACACACACACACACACACACACACACACCCCATCAGAGACATTAACAGTGCATCTGCTTTAGCCCTGACCTTTACACACACATTCCCACACAAACACATTAACTTGGCTCTCTGTCTCTATACATTTCGAGTCTTCACTGTTAGAACGTAATTCTCACGGGCCGGCCTGGAAGCCCGAGAGGCGGGTGACCTCTCCACAGCCCTCTAGTCGTTTCCCATTATGACCCCGTTACCCTTGAGGCCAGTGCTCTTTGATTGGGTCAGAGCTTCCAGGCTCACTAATTGGCTATTTGGCACGACAGATGACTTTTAATTTATTTGGACGGGTGGTAATTGGAAGTCTTTGGGAAGCCACAGCTCACAAGCTCAACAAGGAATACTGCAGAAAAGAGAACAACGAGGGGGAGAATAATAATTACGTGGATGGTGTTACTCTAAAGGGCACCGGTTTGATCTCGCAGACTCGTAGGAGGGTGTGTATGGGGAAGAGTGGAGAGGTGACTCATTTCTCACTTTTTACAGATGAGATTAGAGTGCTGCTGAGGAAAAGATTTCAGTCCCTTAGTGCTTAGTTGGTGCTAACTAAAAGGAATACTACAACCCCCAAATGATCATTTGAATATCAATTACTCAGCCTGTGTTACATTGAATTCATGATGAAACCTTGTTTTTCTCACATGCCTCCACAGTGAACAAAGAATCCAAAAATGAACAACAGCAAAACATCCTTTTTCATGGTCACACACAACTCATACAGTGCAGTCCAAGTCTTGTTGATGTAGCCATTTGCTCAGGACTTCCCAATTAGACAATCCTTGCTGATGGGAAACAGAATGAAAAGTGAAACTTAGACTATGCCAGACTCCATCGAGAAAACTATTTTACCTCGCTGAACACGGGAGCTGCTGGTCCACCACTGCCTCGATCCGATCAGTTGTTTGTTTGTGTGATTGTGCGACTTTGGTGAATCCGAACTAACCTTCTTAAACAACAAAGCAACACAATAACCCAAGCTAACAGATGACGGCAGCAGTAGATGAGCATGTTCAGCAAGGTGAATTTACTATTCATTTAAACTTCAAAGAAAAATGTCTGTGTGTAATCCTGAGAGCAGTTTTTGAATGCAGTTGTCTGATGTGCAGTACAGTTGGTACTTCACCTACAATTACAACCTCCATTTTTTGTATTTCCTGTAATATGGTACAGGTAACTAGATCATTTGGTCTAACTGACAACAAAACTCTAACTTCAGGGCTTAAACAGCATGCCAACTCAAAAAGAATAGGTAGGGAAATACAGTGCACAGCAATAATGAGTGCACCCTCTTTGAAAAGTAACATTTCATACAATATGACAAGGAACACAAAAATATATTTCCAAAATGTTCACAGACTAAGTTAAACACAGGATCTGTTGAGCTTTTGAACTTAAAACTAAGGTTAATAATATAACTTAAGTTTTTTTTTTTTTCCGTTTTAGTAAAATTAGTGTGGTGCAGAAATGAGTACACCCCACTGAAGGTCTCTGAGTAAAGCAACCTTTTAGGCTCCCAATGTGGACCTGAACAAACAATTAACTACAGGTGAGTCTAATTACTCATTACACTGTGTTAATTAGGCAGTTGGCTACAAAAGGCTGTTCCCTAAAGCAAACCACCCTTTCCCATTTCCTGCTGTCAGCAATGGCACCACATGGCAAGGAAATGTCTCTGGATCTGAGAAAGCGGATTATTGCTTTACACAAGAGAGGTGAGGGCTACAAGAAGATCAGTAAAGCCTTACTTATTAGTAAGAACACGGTCGCAAAAGTGATCCAAAGATTTAAGAGAGATGGAACTGCAACCAAAGTACAGAGACGTACAGGCCGGCCAAGAAAATTAACACCCAGGCAGGAGCGTCTTGTGATGAGAAAAGTTGAGGAAAATCGGCATGCAAGTGCACAACAGTTGGCTAAGGAGGTAGAGGCTGAAATTGGAGTAACTGTATCACGTGACACAATACGCAATACAGTGCAGCGGAATGGCATGCATGGGTGTCGTCCCCGAAGGAAGCCTCTCCTAAAGCCAAGTCACAAAAAAGCCTGCCTAGAGTTTGCCAGGGCCCATGCTGAAAAGGATGAAGGCTACTGGGACTCTATACTCTGGAGTGATGAGACCAAAATCAATCTTTTTGGAACTGATGGCTTCAAAACGGTCTGGCGTCGCAAGGGTGAGGAGTACAAGGAAAAGTGCATGGTGCCCACTGTGAAACATGGAGGGGGTAGTGTTCTTATGTGGGGTTGCATGAGTGCTGCGGGTGTTGGAGAACTGCATTTCATTGATGGCATCATGAATTCTCAAATGTACTGCTCTATACTGAAGGCTAAGATGCTTCCATCACTTCGGGCCGTTCGTCGTGCCAGTTTTCAACATGACAATGACCCAAAACACACATCTAAGGCCACTGCTGACTTTCTGAAGAGGAACAGGGTAAGAGTGATTCCATGGCCAAGTATGTCACCTGATCTGAACCCTATAGAGCATCTTTGGGGAATACTGAAGAGGCAGGTTGAGCATCACTCTCCATCCAACATCCAGGCTCTAAAAGAGGTCATCCTTGAAGAATGGAGAAAGATTGATGTGGCCAAATGTTGTCAACTTGTGCGCTCCATGCCAAGGAGACTTGGGGCTGTCATTGCAAGTAATGGAGGCCATACAAAGTACTAAATGTATTGGATGTAGTTGTGTTTGCTGTGGGGTGTACTCATTTTTGCTCCACCCCACTTTCACGGAAATAGAAAAAGAGTAATTTCAGTTGTCTTTTCACCTTTCTGTTTGAGTTGTTATGTAAGAACATAGTGCAATAAACATCATCAAGGAACTGTTTGGGATATATTGTTTGTGTTCATTTTAATACTGTGAAAAATGTCTTCTTTCAGGGGGGGTGTACTCAATATTGCTGTGCACTGTACCTCGAAATACACGCTACACAACCTGTTGTTGATACCAGTATTATATTGTAAGGAGCCCATGTTGTGTACAATATGAAAACAGATTTATCTATGTTTATCCTCAATGGACAATGGTGAAACAAAGAGAATTCATTGAGTCCCATCAAAGTTTTTATATCGTGCCCTAATATAAGTACTTTTTACATATTTGTTTACGCATCAACGTATTTGTTTTCTTATAATATCCGCTCCTGGAATACAATATCTACAAAAAGCACCAAATGCATGGTTGAGTGCTGCTTAGGCAACTCAGAGCGATTAAATAAGTTTAGGGAAAGATTGCCGTCTTGGTTAGATATTGGAAAAGTCAACAGTGACTTCAAGCACGAAACGACAGTCTTTCGCTAAAGATTGTCGTCTTGCTTCGTGCTTCAAGTCACTGTTGGGAATCTTTAGGGAAAGATTGTGGTCTTGGTTAGATATTAGAAATGTCAACAGTGACTTGAAGCATGAGGCGAGGCTTTATTAACATTTAAACCAAACCATGATCATCCTGACCACCTCCCTACGGCAGTGCATAAGATAACATGTAGCACTTATTTCCATGACAAAAAATTAAATCATGAAATTCCTACCAAACATAAACTGGCAGGAATTTTGTTTCCCTTCAAAATATTACTGGCGAAAAAGGGGGAAAAAGTAGTACATAAACAGACACTTGAGGGGTTAAAGAGAAATACCATGTGGCTGTCATTTCTTTTTAAGTACCTGACACTGATGCAAGAATTAAATCATGTTCCTTGCTTTCCACTTTCTTGTTTTTCATCATTTTAAAAACTATATGCCAAAACAAATTTAAACCAATCATGAAATCAAGGGAACCCTGCGAATCACAGGTGGAACAAAACAGAATGTCATGGTGATTTACAGCTCTTTCAATTCAGTCTGAGCAAACAGCCTCTGACTTAGACTACATTTACATTTAGTCATTACGTAGACGCTGTTATCTACCGTAGAGCAGCTTCCAATGAGGGCAACAACAGGATCTGCTTAATTCTTTCACTGCCAATATTACAAGGAATCATTAGTGAGAAGTGCAGGGGTCAGAAACACAACATTCTGGCAAGAGATGGAACAAATACGCCTGTTCCCTTGACATATTCATGCATATAAATGACTAATTTCCTGTTGAAATGGAGCTGTGTTAAGAGGACAAGGGAAGACCAGGTGTATGTAATTGAAATGGCTGTGGGGAAGATGAGAAATTAAGGAAAATATGGAAGGTAAGGAAATCTTCACCCTTCACGTTCAAGGCAAGTTTTAAATTTATGCTTTGACATGAGGACTGATTCTCAATAACTGCAGTCTGGGAAATGTTAATACCATGCACATTTGGAGAAGGTTATTTAAAATGTTAGGCCTTTACTCTGTTAGTTTAATTTGTCTGGCCAGGTTAGAGCAAAGCTATCATGTAGTTCTGGCTTCATCAGACTAGGACCTTCAGTAGGTACTTGGATGGCATAAGAATCAGCACATTCGTACTGCTGTGCAAAGGCGAAAGCCCTGAACTTCATTTTGGTCTTTGTCACTTTTGGAACAATAAACACCTGATCTATCATGTGGATAAATATCCTGCGTCCCCCGTGTTGTTTTTTGTTGAAAATCATAGGTTGTGTTTGCCTTACGAAAAGTTCTGAAGAAACCAATGAATGATCCAGGAACTTAAATAAGCATCTCTGGCTTTGTTTTCTTGCACTAAGAATTCTTTGTTTATCCTCACATGAAGTTACTGTTTTTGGTGTTGCACCTTCCAATTTTGAGGGTTGTATAAATATTTGTTTGTATATCTAAATATTTGTAATATGTGTCCTAATAATGTTAGTTTGTAATGTACCATCAAAAAACAATTAAAGTGGTTTAAAAAAAATACAGATCGATTGATTTATTCTCATTCAATTTATTCTAAGTGGATAGTTGCATGGTGTATCAGTAGCCTATATTCTGTCAAGTCATAATTATTATCATACAGTATATTGAGTATTGTAATCAACAATAAAGTGGGAGATCAAATGGAAGGTCGTGCCTTTTGCCTCGTGCCATTCTCACACCAAAATAACTTCACAGTATTTTTCTTAGTTCTACAGTCTGGTGAGTTAAGGTTCCTCTTCTTTGCAGGGCAGCAGGGTAGCCTGCTGATTGACTCCTCTTGACAGGTAGTCAGTTGATGCTCCAAATTAATTAGCTCATCATTCTGTTGTGAAGAACTATGGGGAACTCTCACTGATGGTCGCAACCTTTGGGTAATGATCAAGGGTCAACCTTGGGCACAGGGTGAGGACATTCATCATGACTTAAGTGTAGAGCAGCTGCTTCTTTGCAGAGAGAGGCGGCAGTTGAGGTGGTTTGGGCACCTGATTAGGGTGTCACGTGGAGGAAGTCTTGACATATACATCTCAGGGCTGATCTACAACATGTTGCAGGGACTGTATATCCTAATTGGTCTGGGAACGACCACCAGGAAACGGGCTGCCACCGTGACCAGGACGCAACCTAACCCTAACTACTTTCACTCCTCTTGCCTAAATCGAACCAACCCAACCAACAAAGGCAATGAGTACAAGACAGTCAGAGGGAAAGAATGACTGGTTATGCTTGCGCTGTCCTATGAAATGCAAAGTCACAGCAAGGACCCAGGATGGAGATTTGTGTCCACCTGCAACAGATCTGCCATCTGGCTTATCAAGACTGAGATCGAGACCGGATCCCAATGCAGCTAAAAAAATTGGCTGATGATAAATGTTTGGCAAATCTAATATAAAAGTGGAATTGGAGTTAAACTTTTCCCCTCGATTTGTTGGTTTCCAACTGGTTGGTCACGGTCCAAAAGTAGGTTGCGGGTCCATTCTGAATGGATCGCAAGCAGGGGTGGAAATTAGCACTAGCTACTGGCCCAATCTTGGTAAAATATGCAGGTGGCTGCTAAATTTGCTTCACTCCTCAACCAAAAAACAATGGTAAACTAATGAGCAGCTGGTACATTGTGGAATCCACTAGCCACAGTGGCAGGTGGGCAAAAAAGTTCATTTCCAACCCTGATCGCAGGTGACTTGCAAACGTGTCTAGTTTGTAAGAAACACGGCACAGAGCTTTTATTTTCAGGTGCCGTTTCCTGCTGCAGAGTCAGTGACTAACAGACAGCTATCAACAGAGGCAGCAGACGAGCTTGGCAACATGGCCAAATGCAAGTATGACACCAAATGTATTAATCTGTGTGGACCTTGAACCAATGACCAGCTGGGACAAACACCACAAAAGAAGAGCGAAGTTCCTGTGGCATGAAGCAGAGAGGAATAAATCATACATAATCTGGATGTCAGATTACCAAAAACTACTGAAGCCGCCTGTAAATCCAGAGTGGCTTTGGTTTTAGAAGCCCTGGTTATGTATAATTGGGATATGTGTAAACAAACTAACAAACCAAAAACACAATAAAGTAATCTACAGTATAGTTTGGAGACACTGCTGACAGAAGAGGAAAATGTGCTAAATGAAAGAGCTGGAGGACAAAGAGGAAACTTAATGACAGTCAATGCAAAAACAGACACACACACCCCTCAACAAAGATATGCAAATGCATGCACGCTAAAAAACACACATAGCTGCACACACACAGACACACACACACACACACACATTCACACTGTGGAAGATTAGCTCTGTACACGCTATGGTACAATCCTCTTTGAGGGACTTAAACTTTCTCATTACACGTATACATCCGGATTTCTTTCCAGGCGGTGCGAGAGTGATTTTTAGTGAGAAAGGGAGGAAGATAAAGGAGGGACAGAAAGAAAGGGAGAGAGAGAGAGAGAGAGAGAAAGATGTGGGATAGATAGAAATGAAGCGAGAAAAGAGGAAGTAGAGAGACGTGGCGAGAGAGAGAGTAAAATGGTGATAGAAAATAAGGTGAGATAAAGGTTAAAAAAGAAAGCAGGGATGGGAGTGATAAAAAGGAGAAAGCCATACACACAATGGAGAAGGATGAAGTGTGTGTGTGTGTGTGTGTGTGTGTGTGTGGTGTGTGGTGTGTCGCTGTGACATACAAAGGAGATTAGAAGGTAATCAAGCATATGGCAGGTGCAGCACAAGGGGAATAATAATGGACTCACACTGTACACACTTAAAAATAAACTTGGACACACACACACATGCAAACTGCACAGCTGCATGCTGGAATGCAATAAGACAGACTGGTATCAAAGACGCACTGTCATGCAGAGCTACAAACACTCTCCGTTTACTGTACACTGTGAGCAGATAAGGATGTGGTCTCGCTCATCAGATCACAAAGCAAGAAAAGCTGATTTGGGATCATTCGCAGCCTGCTGAGTTTATGCATTCTGCCACAAAATGGATAACAAAAGTCTCCAAATCTCTTTGTCCGTGTGGGATTCTGTTTCTATTGAACTGTTGGAGTATTCACGGTTCAGAATTGATAGTTTCCTTGGCCTGTTCGTGTCGTCTGCACTGCATTCATTGTTGTAACACTGGTTTTATGCTGCCCTGTTGGTGCTGGGAGTTTATCTCAGTGACACCTTGATAGGGTTAAATCTAACACTGACAGGTATCTGACGGATACATCGCTTCAACCGGAGCTTTGTTTAAGTTGCGCTGTTATGAGATTTTATGACATCTGCCAACCCTTACCGGATTATGAGTCAATGGGCCCCTGGGCACAGACATGCAGAGGGCCCCACCACCTCTGCTACAGGCTTGATGCAAAGTTGTTTAGCTTCTTTTTGTTGCTGTTTTGTGTCTCTTTGTAGTCGTTACACACCTCTCTGTGTACTGTGTCTATCTGTGGTAATTTTGCATCTCTGTGTGGTTGTTTTGCCCCTTCTCATACACTCTGTGGGTGTCTTTGTGTCTCCTCGTGGACTTTTTGTGGCTCTTTATAGTCTAGTTTATGTCTCCTTTTGGTCATTTTGGTGTTTATTTGTAATAATTTTGGATCCTTTGTAGTTGCTTTGCATCTCTTTATGGTCACTGTGTGAATCTCTGTGCTTGTTTTGCCCCTTTTCATAGTTTAGCGTCTCTTTTTTGATGTTTTGTGTCTTTCTGTTGTTGTTTTTTTGCATCTCATTAAAGTCATTCTGTGTCTGTTTGTGGCTGTTTCACACGTTTCCTCTGCCGCTGTGGATCTTCTTGTGTCTCTTTGCATCTCTTTGTAGTAATTCTGTGCCTCTTTGCGGTCATTTTGGATCTCTTTGTAGTTGCTATGTATATCTTTAGAGTCATTTTGTGACTCTTTGTGGTTGTTTTGCTCCTCTTTGTCTCTCTGTTGTCTTTTTGTGTCTCTTTGTAGTTACTTTCCATCTCTTCATAGCCACTCTTTGTCTCTTTGCATCTGTTTTGTCTCATTGTAGTTATTTTGGCTCTTTTTGAAGTTGCTTTGCATTTTGCTGTAGCCATACATGTATGACGACAGTTGTTGTAGGTGTGTGTGTCTCTTTGCAGCTGTTTTACATCTCTTAGTAATCGTTCTGTGTCTCTTTGTGGACTTCCTGTGTGCTTTTGTAGTAATTTTATGTTTCTTTGTGGTCATTTTGGATCTCTGTAGTTGCTTTACATCTCTTCATAGTCATCTCTTTTCTCTGCATTTTGTTGTTGTTTTGTCTCTTTGTAGTTATTTTGAATCTCTGCTTTGCATTTCTCTATAGTCATTTGGCAACTCTGTGATTGTTTTGCTCCTTTTCGTAGGTGTTGTTCATGTCTGTGTATCTTTGCAGCTGTTTCACATCTCTTTGTAGTTGTTTAATATTTCTTTTTGCTCATGTCATTCCCTTTGTAGTCATTCTGGATCTCTTTATAGTTGCTTTGTATCTATTTATAGTCATTTTGTGGCTGTTTGTGGTTGTTTTCCACCTTTACGAAGTTAATGTAAGTCTCTGTGTCTCTGCAGCTGTTTTGCATCTCTGATTTTGTGTCTATTTGTGTCTCTTTGTAGCTGTTTTATGTTTCTTTGTGGTTACTTTACTCTCTTTGAAGTCATTTGGATCTCTTAGTAGTTGCTTTGCATTGCTTTATGGTCATGATTTGACTCATTGTGGTTGTTTGCCCCTTTTTGTAGTTGTTGTGTGTGTCATTGTCACTTTGCAGCTGCTTATCTCCTTCTTGTCATTTTGTGTCTTCTTTTGATCTTTTTGAGTTTCCTGGTTGACACATGTTAATTTGAGTGACATTTTACAGGTGAAGGTCAGGGAGACCCCTGACACTATGGGCCCCTGGGCCTGTGCCCGTTTGGCCTGTTTATTAATCCATCCATGCCGCCTGCCAATTCGATGTAGGTGTTTTCTACAGTGATGAAACAGAAACCACATATTTAGAGTTATAAAAACATGGAGGTGCATCAAGTTTCTTGTGATGCAATGGCCTGTGAGTTGCCACTGACACCAAGTGCTTTATTCAAAAAGTCTGAAGAGGGTCAAGCAGTTAGTTCACATGGCAAATTTACCCTGAACAAGTATGAGTCAGGATGCGGAGGTTAAATGCCAGTTAGCACCATGTGTCATCTTAACAAGAGGTAAGCTCTCCATTTGAAGGAGGTTGAACACTTGCCATTAAATTCAGCGGTTATATCATACATTCTCATCTCTATGCACATATTCACTATTACAATCACACATATGCACACACTCACATGCACATGTTCCCGCGTCTTGTGAGCATATAAATAGAATGAGAGTAGACTTATCATCTCCATTGAAATTAACACAGCAGTAGCGTCACAGCAGTGGTAACTTTTATGTGCCATTGTAGCCGTTGTAGCTGGCTAACTTCAGTATAAACTTCCATGTAAACAAACAAACAGCAAGTCACACTTAGGTGCAGGAGCATCAAATGAACAGTGGAGCAGTACATTTTCAAATGAGCTATCTGCCCCTGAAGAACGAGTGAGACCCGCTGCTCGGCTGAAATATTCCACCCATATTTCGCCAAACACAGAGGTCGTGGGATGATATTTGTCCCGTGCAAGATGGCATCTCTGTGATTTAGGGATGTATTTGAGCTTTTTGTTTTGTATTCTGCCTCTTTCCCCAGTTGAGTGAATAACAGAGGCTGCGTAGGCAACTACAAAGTTTTGACAGCACTGTTGGTGCAGGAGGCTGATCTCGCTACACACAGCATGGAGACCAGCTCACAGAAAAAGCAAGTTCAAATCCATCAGAGGAGCAAAATGTCTAAAGATGATGAAATGAATAATGTGACAGTTCAGTTTGTTTGAGCCACATTTAAAAGAAAAAAGGGGTTGAGTTTGAATCAAGTGTGTTTTACGATGAGTTAACTAGGCAAGTTAATCTCAGTCTTCCTTAAAAGAGAAAAACGAGTGTAAGAGTCGGCCAGAACTGAGCTCTCAAACTGTGAGTGTGACACAACCACACTGACATGTGTTGTCACCATAACAACTAACAACATCACCACTGGTCTAATGACCACGACCAACAGTTCAACGTCCTTTCTATCCATTTCATTTCTATGCCCAGGATTAAAAGATCCTTTCAACCAGGTCACAGAGGTATTGTGTTGCCATGGCAACTGTGAAAGCTGGCATCAGACTGGCAATAGTGCCAGTGCGACTGCCTTTACTGTGCGGTCTCAGCTTGGCCTCACAAACTGATGCATGGGTTCTGAGAGATGTGGGCTTGAGACGTCTAAAGGAAGGTGCCACTGAGTTGCATCATGGGAAATGTAGTGTTGGAGCTTAACGCATACTTCTGAATAAAAGTTGTGGTATCTTGGCCTCTGCTGGAACAATTTTGAAAATGATCTGTGGAAATTTAATCACTGGAGTAAGCTTCTATCAGTCAACAAATAGTTAACAGCACTCAGACAGGAACATGAGGCAGTTTGGTTGGTCCCTAGTCTCAAAAAGGTGTGCGCTGCTGTTTTAAACATGTTTCCTGAAAATGGTGTGAAATGGTGTGCAGCAGGTTTCGAGGTACATTCTCCAACTGGTGGGTGTTACCCAATCAGCAGGGACATGTATATAAACCAAATTTTGGGAAAATTCTTAGGCTGCTTTCAGACCTAGAGTTGTCTTGCTTTGGTCTGAATCAGGGACTAATTTTGTTCCAAAGTTGTATAATTGTCGAGAGTTGGTTCGTGTTCTCACGGCAGCATTTACAAGCGGACCAGATCAAATGACTTGTGTGAGAAAGCTGCTCTTCATTGGTCAGAATGTCTGTGTGGGAAAAATCCAGGAAGTAAAGCACTTTCTAATGTCACAATGGAGGGACAACTACGCAGGTTGATTTTAGCGCTGCTCATCGTGGACTATATTGCTGTCATTGTTCATTTTAGTCAAACCATACAGTTTGAAAACGAGGCGCGGCTCCAACTAGAAAACAATGTTTTGATGCATTGGATGTGCTGAATGTGCATATTAAGGCAGTACAGGAGGAGGTGCACATTAATAATCCTCCAGGACTGTAACATGCTCATGTTTAACCCAAACAATGTGTCATGTGACTGCAGTTGGTTCACATCCAGGTCGGAACACGTTCTCACCACAAACAAACCGCACCAGAGTTCGTTTGTAACCGGACCAAGGAGGTCGTGGTTGTTTTGGTGCGCACCTGAGTGTGATTGCTGTGTTCACACCTGCCCAAACTAACTGAACTTAGAGGGCAAACAAACTTGAGTTAGACTGAACTGAACCAAACAGGGCAGGTGTGAAAGCACCTTTAGTTACTGCACATACATATTTTGTTTTTATTTCCCACTTGCTTGGCAATGTAAAAGTATGTCTCTCATGCCAGTAAAGCCCCTTTGAATCGAGTTGAATCAAACCCCGCTGTATTAAGAGGCAGCGTGCCTGCGTAAACATAATAGGGTGCTCAACGCACCACCTTTTCTCTTTCAACTAATGTGCTACGTTTTGTCGGTGCTTTACACAGGCCAGTTTTATTGAAAGACCATCTTTCCAGCAGTGAACTACATATTTAAACCAGGCTTCCTCTTTTGTACCAACAAATGCAATACCACTTAATTCATAAAAAAAATAGGTACAATAATTTACACCTCATTTTATTATGCATTTCATGGTTAGATTGTCGCTGCCACAGCCATGGCCTCGTCTCTCCCTGTATCTCCTTGTATTCCCCACTCTTGTCTTGTTCTGTGTGTGTGTGTGTGTGTGTGTGTGTGTGTGTGTGTGTCGTTCCCATCTTGCCGCTCACCTAGACCCAGCCGACTAACACACCAACCTGTAATCAGCTCGTCACCTCTCCCAGATCCGGCTCAACACACACCTGGCTACAATCACCTCATCAACCCACAGCTCATCTACTCTGGCATTCCTCCTACTCGGTGCCACTTCACTGTTCCAGTAGTCACAGTGGTAGCCATGCTCAGGCCCAGCTCTTTTGTCTTTGAGAATAGTTTCCTTTTGTCGTTGTTAGCAGTATTAATGCTTGTTCTCTGGGCTCCAGTATTCCTGTTCGCCCATCTCACCTGCTTACCTGCCTGCCACACTGCTCCGCCACTCCATGCTACCAGTTCATTTCTTAAAGTCGTCTCCATCTACAGCACTATGACAGTAAACCATGTAAAGGCCAAAAAAACAGATGATAAACACAAAATGCTCAGATTTTATTATGCTTTTTTATTATTTTATGAATGTTTCAAGACAATCTGCCTTTGTTCAAATATCTTTCAGCTACCTACTCACGTTCTCTTCAGGTGTTATGGGTAATTTGTGCAAAAATATTTAAATTTATTGACATTGTTTCTGTAGCTTGGCGATGTGTTTTATTGCCAACATGTCTTTGATCGCTCTTGCTACGTGTTACGGAGTCTGCCGGTGCATAATTGGTGCATTTTCTCACGTAGACATGTTCACATGAAAGGAAATCTTCGTCACTCCAAGGCTTATGGAAATGCACTTGCTCTTAAATCAATGGGATCCAGAGGTCTCAATGGAGAGATTAACCATGCAAAGTTAATGTATTTGGAATAATAAGATGACTTTTTGACAGGTTTCAATGGATTAAAGTGTAAGCCAACGTCAACATGACAATATAAGTGTCTTAGAGAAGAAAATAAATATCATGTATATTCACCCCATGCATCATGCGGAGGCTCGTGCTCAGTGAAAAACCCTAATTTAAATTTATAGCATTAGCCTTACTCCCAGCAGGGAGCCTTGACGTACAACTCCAGTCTTCCACTGTTGGACGCTGGAAAGCTCTGCTGGGACAATTAGCAGCTGAAGGAGAAGAGAATGTGTCTCATTAACTTTCACTTTATAATTGGCTCCCATCTTGTTTTGGGATTTGAAATGGCAACTTTCCTTTTGCGGTGCCCCCGGCATGCCGCACGCACCTTCTACCACCAAATGGATTCTCTTAAAAAGGTTATTCTAGGCACATCCATGAATTTAATTTGGGAGCACACTCATTAGGGAGCACTGCCTGTTTGTTATACATAATTGAATTTTTTTATGCTCAAAAAGCTGAAAAAATAAAGTTTAGTCACTGGGTTTTCTCTGAAGCTTCATAACTTATGTGATTTTCTCGCTTGGCTCACATTTTTGACGCCTGATTGTCTCTACAGTCATTTTGGAAAAAGGTTTATAATCACAGGTTTACATCTACAAACAGTGTGAAACATTAACATCAATACAAACCACAGAACATTCTGTCATGTTTAATCACATCCAACATTTCTTGGAAACACAGAATGTTAGATGCTTCTCTCTCGTTACTGTAAAGATATTATTTCCCTTCCCACCTGCAAACCACATCGTCTCTCTGACCACAATAACTCTCACTGTGACAAACATAATGTGACACTTTCAAATAGATGCATTAACTCGCAGTAAATGGGGCGAATGGCTTCCACATCTGGCACATAAATTTAGCTGACAACACTGAAGTTGGCATCAAATAGACCCAAGGCCACTGTGATGGTATGAATCTTAAGTCAGTGTTCTGACTTTAAAACATCTGTGCTTCACCCTGAACCAAATATGGCTCAATAAATGTCATTAGTATTTTTAGGTAAGGAAATAAACATTACGACAACAACACACAAACACTGAATACCCTGGGCAAAAGCTCAACAGTCGCTATAGCTGTGTAGTGTAGTGTAGTACCAAATTAGCCAACACTCTTGTAGTAAAGCCTTTACAGATTGGAGCTCAGCTTCACCACCTTATGTCCAATTTATACCGGCTACTGTCTGTGAGCCTGCGCGTTACAGAAACGTCCCTTGCACCTGTTTATTTTTGACAGTGCTGCAGCACGTTGCACAATGCAGATTGAGTTTTCCTGCTAACAGGCATTGTATGTGAAATATAATCATGTTGATGAATGTAATTCTAAGAACCTTAACACAGCAACAAATCTTTGCTCCATGTAATTAATAGCCAAACTTTTAAAGGTATTAACTTTGTCTGTAGGCAACAGCACAACAAAATAGGAAATTAACAACAATAAACACAGATAAAAAAGCCGAAAGAACAAACTATTTAACTACATAACCTGCTTACTTACTAATAATAGAAGCACAAATATCAAGGAAACATGATCAAATCTGCAAATCAACAAAACTGGGCTAGTAAAACGTTCACTTCCGAAACAGTCCCAGTGTGGAGTGCTGCCATGCAGTGGATGGTAAATCAGGTTGAAGCCAAACGCAGCGCAGGCTGAATAAAAATTGTTCCTCTCGATTCCCTTAAACCATATTTGTGCTTTGGCCTGCGACACCTCAGATTACAAAACAAACAAAAAAAACATGCTATTCATTCATGACTCCATGCGACCAGGACAGAATGGCTTTATACATACTACATTGCACCTTTAGTCCCACCTACAAAGAGTCATTCATAAGAGCAATATCAGACCTTTAAATCGCTTGACATAATTTGACTGGTGTGCGGTGACTGAGAGGTCTGACGCCGAGCTTAAACTCAAGATTTGCACAGGAACCTTGGGATTCATCGGTCCACCAACTCCACAGTGAAGGCAAAGGCTTTAAATTGCACCTGAGAGCTGAACTTGAGCGGCAGGATATGAGATGTGCGTCTGTGCTGCAGGGATCTAAAGGGAGCCGTATTGAGCTAATAAGGCATAGTATGGTGATTTAAACGAAGACTCCTGTGCCTCCCAGGCTAATTATCCAGGTCTCAGTATGTCTAAACCTTTCCTTTTCCTCTCCGTCAACCGCTCTGCTTCCATCTTCCATTTGCCTGCTGCCTCTGTGTAACTGCTTCCCCTTTTATTTCATCCTTCGCTTCCGCTCTATAATTCCCTTCCTATACTTTCTTCTCTACCTCCCTCTAGTCTGTAAGTTTGTTTTGCTTATTATGCCTCTAAGGGTCTGTACAGATTTCATTTGGTCCTCGCTGAATGTGTGTGTCTGAAATGGCCCTGTTACTCTGCAGGCTGATGGACTGCAGGTTGCTGCTGTTGCTGATAATAGGAGGTGTTTTTTCTAGTTTAATGTTTTCTCCTTGGTCTTAGTTGTTTTAATGCTTTGCTAAGGATACATTTGTCTTCCTAAATTCATCAATAAGGTTATTAAGCAAATTTTAATGAAAACCACACAGCCCAATATTTTTTTATCGTACCTTCATCCCAGTATCCGTTGGAATATTACCATACTTTACAATTTGTGCTGCACAATTTCATTTGATTCCACTTTATTATAAGAAAATATAACTGTATGTCCAATTCCAGCGTTCAGTGGCAATGCAGGGGGTAGTGTGTCTTTTATGTTTGGTGCAGGGCACTGTGGGGGAAAGAGGCAGTGGTGTAAAACAACAGAAGCTACTGGACCCGAAACTAGGCTGTTGTCGTGCACCGTTCATACGAATACCTGCGATAAGTAATGCACCAAATTTATCACATGACCAATGCGCTGAGTAAAGCAGTAAAGATGGAAGCAGTCCATGTAAGGAGGCAGGTGGATGGGTCATGATGCACAGAGCTTTGCCCCGGGAGACTAGTATTCCAAGCTGTTTGAAAGTGAACTTTGAGACATTTTTAGTTCATCACTATGTTTCTTTCCCTAAATCTTACCTATGTAAATTTGTCTAAACCTGAAGCCACGCAAACACTTTTCTCTTCCTAAACCAATACTAACTTAAGGCTAAATACATTACTTTAAGTAAAGTATGTAACGTCAGTCATCAGGTGCTGATTTATTGAAATTATAAACCATTGTATGTAGATTCTGATAAGATATCACATAAACCATTGTATAAGGACGTTGTGCAGAGCAGCCAAGCTGGAAACATGGCCAAAAAAAAAAAAAGACTAATGCACAAGTTGAAGGAAACGACATCATTGCATTTCGCTTGAGTTACACCTTTTTTGTATTTCATGTGACAAATAAATGCTTGCTTGATTGACGTAGTGAGAAAGTAAATTTGGATAGTTGATGACTTTCATATATAGGCTGTCCCTGTAACAAATAACACATGTAACAACCTTGGATGCATCAGCAGATGAAGATCTGTACTTCTGCCACCTATGCATTAGCTTAAAATCATGCGCATACATCCCCTAATTAAATGTGATTTCTCACCTGAAGAGCTGATCTCCAGAGATATGACTTGCCAGGCAATATCTTTATGGCCATCGTCTTTATAATGACAGGACTGAGGGTCATATAGCTCGGGCACGAGACACAGCAATAGTGTCTCTTTGCATTAATGGTGAGGAGAGGAGTCGAGCTGCCATATGAGCAGAGAAAAAGAGCTGCTACCGGAGCTGGTATGTACAAGCAAATAGCAAGCGGGGGAAAATGCACTTAATTCCAGGGGCAGCAAGGCTGGAAATAGGACAGCAGTGTAAAGTGCCGTGGGGCGGCGTGTCCAGGAGCGCTGCCGCCCATCTAGCCGCAGGTGTGGTGAAAATAATAGGGACATAATTTTTGATGAACTGCATTTATCGCCAGTGTATTTTGGCCTTAAGTGTTTCCAAAACTTTAATGTCAACTAAACTGTGGTTGTTATAGTAAGTAAAACATAGTTAAAATTTGCGAAAGATTATTGTTGTGGCTACAGTACAATAATGCTAATGACAGCTGAAATTAAACAAGATACAAACTCAGACTGCAGAGGCAAATGTCAGTGCACACACTCACCATCCAGACATTCACATCAATTCTTTTTGACAACATAAATGTCACTCTACTTCCTGCATTGGTACTGACAGTGTCCACCGAACATGAATCATTAATACTGACTGGTTAAATCATTTGTAGGTGACAGTCTTGGACAAACATGCAGGCAGCACTGAACTGGTTTCCAGTGCATAAACAGTCACCTGTGACTACGATTCAAGAGTCCCTCCTCCCTCTATCTCTCCTGTCTTCCCCTCTCTAAACCTTCATTCCATCAACCTCCCGCTCTTTATCATTGTCTCCCTCTGTCGTCCATTAATTCATGTTCCCAGAATCCCTAGCTTCTTCCTTCCCCTCTGTTTTCCTTTGCGTGTCCACTCCCTGCGGTCCCCATTACAGAGCTGAACAGAGGATGTTTTTCTGCCTCGGGGGCAGCAGTGATCATATGCTGTAAAACCTCTGGGCTAAAAACAAAGACTCCACACACTCACATACCGCATGTAGAATGTATGCATTCTCATTTTTTGTCTCTTATTATGAACACATGCATAGATCTTTCCACAGCTGGATGGATATCAATGAACCTGCGAGTGGATTTTATTCTCCATACATTCATTAATACAACATATCCTCTCTGTTTTCTTCTTCTTCTTCTTCTTCTTCTTCTTCTTCTTCTTCTTCTTCTTCTTCTACTACTTCTTCTTCTTTCTTCTTCTTCTTCTTCTTCTACTTCTACTACTACTCTACTACTATCTAATTATGCCAAATTAATACCTTCCAACTGGAGCAAAGCTGTTTTCACATTTAGTTCATTGGCTCTCTATTTGTGCACATGAAAACATAAAACAAAAGGAACACCTTCTCACTCCGATCTCGTCATATATTAATGTTAAGCCATGGACTTTGACAACTTAAGAGTGAGACCGGGTTGTTGAAAAGGACCCTATCAAACACAGATATTAAAGATAGCTATATGCTCATCACCAGTTTACAATATATACATGCACTGCTAACATAATGCATTTACACAGTACTGTCTTTATTCAAGAGCAGTTGTGTACGATCTTAAAAAAAAAAAAAAAGAGGTTGACAGCAAAGTGAAGCAGAAAGCCATGCCATATACCTACCAAGTTTATTTCTGTAGAGCTGACTACAAAGAAGATCCACATCAGTAGCGGCTGCTGGTCGTTCAAACAGGGGAAGCTCACTTCAAGTTTACATCATGAAATGTGTCATATTGTAGCGAGGCAGTGACTTACAAAAGGAACATTTAATTGAAGCCGTTTTTCAACCACACTCATGCCGTAGAGCCACAGCAAAACACACCTCAAAGATTTTCAGATGGGTTTACAAACGGTGAAAATGAGCTATATGGCTTGTGGAAATAATGAGACTCCACTCGAAATGCAAAGCGCTGTCAGTCACAAAGGGGTTCAGCCTTTTAGACAATTCCTCCAATCATCATGCAGACACTGAGCATCCTCTCCCGCCTACTGCTCCATTAGGTCCCAGGGAAGCTGAGCCTCCCTGGAAGTGATGATTTTGTCGCATTTATCCAATGAGCGTCTCGCTTTGCTGCATGAAAAAGACCTGCTCATAGGAATGCTTGGAGGCGCCACATCCACTGTGCTGACACGAGAATGTCTGACAGGGAGGTCGCATTTGAAAATTGGTGATAAACAGCTGACGTTTGCACACCAAAGTCATGATGTGAAACGCATCCTGTTTAATGCAGTGTAAATTCTTATTTTATGTAAATTCAATAGTGCATATTTGACCATTTCTTCTATGAAATTTTAGGGGAAGTTCAGCCTCCCTTGTTGTCTCAGAGCAATCGCCCCTGATCCACAGCTAGACTTGATGTCTCGGTGGACCCTAAATGTTTCCTGTTGCAAATGGACACTTACGAACCTAGTTTACCGTAAAATCCACTTAAATTCTGAATGTTCAGAAAATACTTCAAGCTACAGTAGGCACATATAAAAATGGGGAGGAATCCTCAAATGAGATGCTGATTTGGCACCGAATACTGAGTCAAAATAAAAAATAACAACAAAACCCCCAAAAATCAGCTTCAGTATTTGGCCTTCAAATTGTGCTTTTAGAATATGATTTTTCACCTGGATTTTTGAATCACATGTCTTGTGTCATCAAACTGTTGCTCTTTTTGATCACTGAATTTTCAGTTAAAGATTTGCCATATTTATAACTCATGGAAAAACACACACACACACACACACTTGCTCTACACTGAGTCCTAAAAGCTTTGGGTCTTGTCCCCAATGACGTTCGATAATACTAAGAGCCCCCAGTGCTCTTAAGTGTGTGTATTTGTGTGTGGGTTTGATAGGAGGATAGATATAGAGACAGAGGAGGCACAGGCACACACGTGTTTTCATCCATCCACGTGTCCATGACCTACGTGTGCGTGCTTGTGTTTGTAATGAAGACAGGGAGCTTCATTAATACTGGTCATTAACAGGCCCTCAGGGCTGAGCCAGCAAGAACACAGAGCGGGCTAAATGAGACACCAAATGGAAACTCTCTTTCTTTTTCTTCTGTACTGTCTCTCTCCCTCTCACCCCTCCTTCTGCCCATTTATCTCTGTCCTTCTCGCTGCACTTTTTTTTCCATCTCTCGAGCTGTTTTGTCTCATAGAAGATGGAATTAGAGAAGAGAGTGGGAAGAGGAGGGAAGCATGAGAGGATACATGGCAGGAGGAAAGTTAACAAGGGGAGAGGATGAGAATGTAGAAAGGGCATAGAGCAAGGAGGGGAGCGAGATGGAGATGAAAGGATGGAAGGAGAGTCACGAATGGAGAAACTCCAGAACAGATGAGGAAGAAAATGGAGGAGGAAAGGAGGTGAGAGGGCAGGATGAAGGAGAAGAAAGATACTGACACAAGAACAGCAAAGCACAAAGGAATAAAAATGACTTAAGCACAGCAGGAGAGAAGAAAATAAATCAAAACAAAATCAAACTGATCAAATGTGGAGTTGTAGAGTGTCTGACAGGCAAAGAGCACAAAGCTGATGGGCTGTGACAGAACAGCGGCTTATTTTCTTCATTTGTTTGTTTCAGTGCTTATCATCATAATCTAAGTTTCCCTTTTCGTAGTCTAGCTTGTTATGTGCTGCCATGATTATTACTTCTACTTAGCACACCCTCTCCAGATATTCTACTTATGAGCCAGTGTTGTATTCATCAGCTGCACATGTAAACTCTAGCTCCTCAAAGTTGATTTTATGTTAATGTTCGCTTTCAGTCACAGCTTATTATGGCATTTGTACGTGACCCAGATTGTTCCGGTGCAGATTTGGAGATTTTAAAAGTCAGTGTCACTCTGACCTCATCACATATTGATGTTTGGTCATGGACTTTCTACATCCAGATGCAAAATGCAAGGTACCCTGGGTGCGTTGGTTGATGACGTTCTGGGACACTGTGTCAAGTTCTGCCTGTTACATGCATTGACTTCTTTCAAAATACATTTTTAACATACAGTCTCTTTCAGCATAAACGCACTGCATTGGTACAACACTGTGAATTGACTTTTTTTTTTCCTGCAACAGCAAACGGAAGCGTTAAGGTTTAGGCAAC
Source organism: Epinephelus cyanopodus (assembly GCA_026686955.1). NCBI lineage: Eukaryota > Metazoa > Chordata > Actinopteri > Perciformes > Serranidae > Epinephelus > Epinephelus cyanopodus. The sequence goes on along the minus strand of CM048916.1, from coordinate 6,741,840 downwards.
AAAAGCGCGTGCTTAGATTTGGGGAAAAAGTACAGGGTTTGGCTCTACAATCATACGGGACGCAAGTCAGTGTTTGTTGGACCCACCACCCACCTAGAACTTTTGCTGCCTATATTTTCGTTCTCGTCCAACCTTGTCGTGAAAGGACAGCTTTTTCTGTCAATGTCTGATGTTGCAAATCACTGTCTGGGTGCCAGATTTCAGTGACTTCTTTAGCAAGACCAGGTTGATTGTGAGTAAAGTCATCTTTCATGCTAGAAAGTTGTGATTTTAGATTTAGTTTGATTTGATTAACGGAGTCGGGGATAAAATATCGTGTCAGGGTTTTTTCCTTATTTTTCCTTTCATAAATAATTACAAGGACAAACATCCTTAAATAACAACTCCAAATGAAATGACAAAACATGCTTTCTGTCCATTTCCTGTAGGCTGACACATAATTTAATTCACAGATCAGTACGTGTTTGCTATGTTTTCTTTGTTTCTAATATATTATTTCCTGTTTTGTTTCGTTTTGTACACTCACCTCTTGACTCGTTTTAGAAAATCTCACCTCCTATCCGTTTGATTACTGATCCCGCCATGATCCTGCTTCCTATTACGCTTCCTCTCCAGTGTATTTATTTAGCGTGTGTCCCGTGTTCTTTTTGCCAGTTAACATTATATTGCAATGTTGCCGTACTGCCCAGAAATGATGTGAAGCTGATGGTGAGGCATTTTGGCATATTTTTTTTAACCACAACAGGACGTCTTGATTTGATGTTCAGACAACGATCATTCACTCTTTGCTAGAAATGTCTTATCTAAATGAAACAAAGATACATGGATCAGCTGTTTTCTTGTTAATAATATGATCAATATTTGCTGGTTTGCAAGAGAGTACAACTGGACCATTGTTGGACTTGTAAAAAATGGCCCCATCTGGATGCCTGCCTCATAAACACTGTGGAGGTGAGCATGGTTGGTATCCAGCTGTAGCAGAAAGAGGTGTGGGGATGACTCATGAGAGCAGTGCCAGGTGAGTTAATTAGCACAGCTGGTGCTTGTTGTCTAATCATACTCTCCCTTTAAATGCAGTAGCATGCTGGTCCTCGGATGAATGCCACACACCAGAGACAGCTGGACTTTGTGTGCTGTGTTACTGGGAACATTGTTTGCTGAACTGTGTTGGAAGATTTTGAGCAACTACACCTTGTGCACCGCAGAAGTTGGGCGACCAGAGTTGCAGGCTAAAGAGTTTTGTATTTGTGTTTTTTGATGTGTTAGCAATCACAATAAAGGAGCAGTGTCTATGAGCAAACAGTTGTGCTGGTGTGTTGTGCTGAGAGATCTCATAATGGCAATATAAGACCATTTTTGGCTCAGGACATGACGTCATTATCCAGATAGTGGGTCTCATTCATGAAATGTCTGTGAGTAAATTTGCACATAACCGACTCTTGAATTACGAACGCCACGGAAAACGCAGGCACATGTGTATGTGCAGAACGCTCCCACTAGTCAGCAAAAACCATACTGTACATCCCTGCCCATGAATAGCCAGTGACCATCATGTAAGGATGTCGACCTGCAAACAAGAAGCAAACAAAGAGAAAGTGAGAAAAAGAAAAACTTCTCCACCGCTGTGACTGAAGATATTTTGGATGACGTGGGGTTGAGAAAAACATTTAGTTTTCTTCTTTTAGTAGAAGTGTGACAGGGACAGGTAAATCAAAGGCTTGGAATGAGGTAATGGATGCCGTTAACTCCCGTCAAGAACCATCCAAAAAGTTAAACAAAAATAGTTTGACGTGAACCTAGATGCAAAAAAATACACAAGTACACACCAAAACAAAAACCACGTCACAGCTCTCTGCTGTCTCTGCTGCTCTGCACTATTAAAACATTTTAATGCAGGCAGTGTAATGTAGGCAATAACCCAACGTTAAGTTTAACAACAAGTAAAATAGTCTGGAATAAAATCACACCATCTCCCTCCAACTCTCTGCCAGATTCGGATTCACCAACTGCGACGGTGTGAGCGGAGACAGATGCCGAATTGCATTCCCATTATTCTCATTATTAAACCAAAACTCAATTTTGAAATAATTTTTCCGTCTCCTATGTCGCGTCTTTGATATTTAAATTAAACAAAACTGACATGCAGTTCGCGGCTGTTCAGAGAACAGCGTTTTCCAATTGATTAAAATAACTCATTCACATTTTTAAGAACCTTAATCTGAAGCTTAAATCTGCTAAATGGTGACAAATGTAACTATATGTGTTATATTTCTAATCTTTTGCCATGTTAACTTACATGTTTCAAAGACTTCTGTGTATTCTAAACACAACAGAGCCTAATATGAATTAACATTGTAATTGCTAATAATGACAAGCAACATTTATGTGCAAAATCTTATTCCCAGAAGCACCACGCGCAGTCAGAAGCAGGTGTAGATTGTGTTAGTACCAACGGAAAGATCAAAGCTACTAACATATTGATGAATGCCAAAACACACATACATTTCCTTCTGAGAACAGTTTACACACGAATAAGACTCAGTGTTTGCTGGGATCCCTTGTCATATTTTCTTGTCTTTGTTTTGGTAGTTGTGACGTTTGGTGTAGATTCATCATCCACTTTATATTTACCTCGCAGTCCCTTCACAAACTTGTCCAAGCTTTGCTAACAGTGCAGAGGAATGCATCGTTTATATTCAGCCTTGCTGCGCCACCCCTTTTATAACTCACCCCCACCCCCAGGGGGCACAACCCTGGTTTGGGAATCACTGGGTTAGCAGTTACAGTAAAGGTTGGGTAACCATAATGGTCCTGTGTTAAAATAGAAATAAAAATTAAATTAAATAAACACGTTGACTGTTGGTTGGAAACAGGAGTCAAATAGCAGTCTTCTGTGTTACCGTACAATGTTTTTTCAACCCAGTCGTCCACCACTAACTCTACCTATATGGACTTATTTCATCTTTAATGCAATAGAGCTATTAACAGTTACTGGCCTTGTTTGTTGGTGAATACAGAGCAAGACTAATACAGAAAAACACCATATGGTTTTGCAATGGCTCCGTTTCCATATGGAAAAGTTTTCTTTGAACTTCTCTCCTATTGGGAGAAGGAACAGCAGGGGCTGAGGCACGGGTCAGGCCTTTGGAGGGAGGAAGGGGAAAAAGAAAGAAGAGGAGATGGGGGTCTGAGATGACAGGACCGAGGGAAGACTTTGGTCCCTGTGAGAGCTGAAGACAGACGAGAGCGGGGGATACAGAGGAAGATGATAGAGGAGGGCCTGGCCTTTGGGGAGTAGTGTAATCTGAAAGCAAGAGACCAGCTACGAGAAGGGCCAGCTGATGAAATCTGACAGAAAGAAAGAAAGAAAGAAAAGGGAAAGAAATGGAGGAAGACCATTAAGAGTTTGTGATGGAGCATCAAAAAGGCATGTTTGGGTGTTTTTCTCTTCTGATGTAGATTTGTATGTGTTCTCTAGAGAAAACGTTTCTTTGTAAATTTCCTCATCATTTCAGCTTTTTGCCCTCTCATAAACGCATGTGTGCTCCTCTATCTTAAAATGTATTTCCTTTACTCCAACCAGCAGAAAAATGGTGCTAAAGGCTTGGGTTTTTGTTTAGACCCTGTGGCAACGCTTAGAGGGATGATTTCTGCTTCTTTAAAGATTGTTTCAGACAACAAGACTGTTCAAACCACATCTTACGAGGGGTGCTCAGACATCAGACAATTGCAGTCAATGTGAAGTCATACACACTAGACGATAGAGCAGAAACAGAGTCCATTACCAAAATCCCCAGCATCTTGAACTTTGGAAATCCTGCATAACGCTGGCAAACACAGAGTCAAAGGAGAAAGAGGAAGTAAAGAATGATGGAGACTGATGTTTACTGAATCGCCTGCCAACAACAATCTAAAGACTAATACCAGTGTTATGTTATCAAGAAATCAAAAGGCCAAAATTAGCAATCAACAAGTAAAATGTATTAATATAGCCCTTTCCTATACAACTTAATTTTCATCCAACACATATTTAAAAAGGGCATAACTTTATACTGAGAGACCCGAGAGACACATTTCCTCGTTAGAGCCAACACATGTCAACACATACAGTGTTTAAGCCTTGACAGGAGTTATTTAAGTATCTGCTTCTCCTTCTCGCTTACCACTTAAAGGTCTAGTGTGTAGGATTTAGTGGCATCTTGCAGTGAGGTTGCAGACCTGAAACTTCACCCATGTGCCAAGCGTGTAGGAAAACGACTGTGACCGACGTGAGAACACTAAAACGCCCCATCTAGATCTGCTGTTGGGACTGTGTGTTCTGGGCTACTGCAGGCTTGAGGATTTCAGGTCACGACTTGGGGCATAGGTAGTCAGAAGCTCAGCTATATAACTCAGTGCTAAACCATATTGAGCTCTAAAGGTTATTACAAGAATCTTAAAATCAATTCTGAAGTTAACTGGCAACCAATGGAAGGAGGCAATAATTTGGGTGTTATGTGACCTATGATTTGTCGTTATTATGGTGGACTTGTGGGAGAGGACACGCTGTGTGTGTAAATATAAATGGGTCATTTGCAAATCATGATTCTTATTTTCAGGTGACTATAAAATAATGAAAATATAGTTCAGTCAAGATTACATCAGTAACAGAAAAATTCGTTTCCATTTGCAGTATGATATTTGGAGATATGGCCCTGTTTTGGGACCTTTCTGCCCTTCCATGTGCATGCATACATACATAAATACATACATACATACATGGTGAAGAACAGGGAGCAGGCATCAATAAAAATCTCAAATTACATTGATCAGTCTGACACAACATGAAAAGGAGGAGCTGGGGTGAAGGCAGGTTGCACAGGGGCTTGCAGAGGAATTGACCTATGGCTAAGCCCCGCCTTCAAATGCGATGAGCCAATCACAGTGCATATAGCCATTCCGACCAGGTGTATTTTACACTTTAAACCACATCTCAAGTGGGAAAAGTGTCTCCTTTGGATAAAGTTGTGTGGTAATGTTAGACCACAACATCAACTCAACGTGAATAAGATTAACAATGATGTTTACATCTGTTCTAAGGTAAGTCAACATCAAGTTTCAGGCAACATATTGTCACTTTGCTGGAAAGAAATATAAATTTATCTTTAACATCTCTAGCTAACGTTAGCTAAAGTTAGCCTGACGTTAGCTCCTAGCTGCGTTGTTCATCATGTCACCTTGTTTGCTGGGAGTCATTAGCCTGTTTTGTTCTAGTTTTGTACTTTGGTGATGGTACATCATTGTTAGCTGTTGTCCAAAGGGCTCTAGTTAAGCTGACGTTAACTTCTGGAGCTTAGTTCATTAACTTATCTGTAATGGCAGCGATAACAAAGGTTGGCAAACGTTATGCTGAATGATTCAGTGTAAATACTGTAGCACCAAACTAAAGTTATCCTTTTCTCATATTCTGAGCCAAAAACCTTAACTTCAGTGACACTTTAACTTGTTGTCTTTGATGGTGACAGCAACCAGATGCGGTTCACAAGTGTAACGCTGTGACCTGTAAATTTTGGCTTGTAATTTAAGCTTTTCATCGACCTTCTCAACAATAAAATGATGAATATATCCCTCCAATGCGTAGTTTAGGCCCTTTTGGTTACTTCTCAGTGACATCTGATCGTTATGTCCCCAAAAATCATCAATTGCCTCCCACGATATGCCGTGTACTGTGACACCTGCCATAGCACCGCTCACTGAATGTTGATGTTTGTCTGAGTGAGTGGAGGGGGCGTGGCTTAGCCATAGGTCAATTAGGGCATCCTGACTGAGGTTTCTCATTAGGATGCATAGAAAGGAATCAAGGCTTTGTGGAATGTTTTCTCTCGTTTGGTAGGTATGTCAGAGGTGTAGCTACACAATCAGCTGCAACACGTGTATATAAACTGAATTCTGGTACATCCTCACCTATTGCAGGTAGATTGTTTTTATTCACACTTGCTTTGGTAATATAAAGTTCTCCCGAGCCAACAAAGCCCCTTTAAATTGACTTGAATTAAATGATCCCTGCAGTGTTAAACAGCAGTGCACCTAAGTGACACAACAGAGTGTTCAACACACCACCGTTCTGTTTAAATAAACATTTTGCCACATTTTGTCGGGGCTGAACGCAGCCTTACGCTTGGCTGCAGGGCCTGCCTGAACTAATATTGTTCATCATTTCTGGCAATAGATGCTCCTAATTCCTACACACCGGACCTTTTGATGCAAACTTCCATTTGGCTGTTTACAAGGGAACAATTTCTGAATCAATCACCAGGTTTGATGAACTGTATAAAACTCATGTGACCTTGCCTTTTATTGTTCATGGGTATGTTTGGGGGCTGCACAATCCATATGTTCAATATTGCAATCTGTATTTAAATGTCAGTTGTGGTACTGTGGGTTGTGAGCTGTATGGATTCCAATAAAGAGTACCCACTGGTGTTGTCATTGTGTGTGTGTGTATAGGCGTGAGTTGGTGATAGTGGAAAGATGTGGAAGGTTACAAAGTTTTAATCACAGTTTCTGCTGTTTTGTTGTGCGATACAGAACCTTGTTAAAGAACACATAACTTCAAAAGTCAAAGTTTCTTCAACTCTCCATCTGCCAAACGGTCTGCAGGCCAGAAAGTCAGCATGGCGGACAGTGAGCTGGACCAGCTACAAGAGATAATCACACAAACACACACATATGTTCACACACACAGCCTCACACACCAATAATCCAGTGTTTGTTATGTTGTAGCTGTTAGGCAGTGCCTGGTGAGCCCAGAGACCCACAGTCCATATTAGATCTGGATGGCTGATTTTCCTCACCAATTTACTGGACATCTCTCTTTCTCTCACTCATCCCCCCTTTTCCTGCCTGTATCTCTATAAACCTTTATCCCCTTCTTCCACCGTCCACATACTGTCTTTTTTCCGTGCCTGTTTCCAGCCTCTCATCCTTTCCTGGCAAGCAGATAGCAACATGCAGGAGGCGGACGATCTCAGCATGACCAATCAGGCAAAAAATGGCAAAATATGACATTGCAACACCATAAAAATCAGATTAAATCAGCGGTTTGAAATGAAATTACAAACACATTTACTGTCTGCCTTGATCATACTGCATACAGGACGAGGGAAATCATGTTTCACTCAGACAGAAATTAACTGAAGGCATTATGGCCTGAAAAGCTCTTGTCCACTTAAATCATTTATAGCTAATTTGAGGACATTTATAAGTGAACCTTGTCTCCAGGTTTATTAAACTGACCATGAGCGATGGTTTTAAATGTTCGGTATTCCCATAAAACTAAGAGTGACTCAACCATTTATTTGTAATAAGCCACAGGAGTTCATGATATATATTCATTCATGCATGAGAAGATACTGAGTCATACATTAGTCGTGCACTAATCAAGCAGGGCTGTGTACCCTCATTACAGAATGTAATCATTCATTTTTTTAATGAACTGTATATGATATGAGTGAAGATCCCTGTATGTCCTATTAGGGCAATTATTACCCACGTGTGTAACAAATTTATTTGGTAGATAACAGTGTATTTTTGCTTTATTTTGTTGTTGTCAAATCAACAAACAGACAATGGATGCAGAATCGAAAAGATACAAGTTCTGTGCTGCACTAAATTTGTGCCAAAACTACTTTGAGTGCTTGCACCTGTTGTACAAACCAAGGGATAAGTGCTATAACATTACACTTCTCTGTCTAAGCAAGTATAAACGTTCTATAGACAGATTACTTTATCTGTTGTCTCAACTCAACTCTCAGTAAGAATCTATGAAGTTAAATTCTAGTAAATTTCACTTTATCTTCCCATAGAAAAAACATCCATCAGTACTGCAAACAAAGATTCCACAGCTGGAGTAAGGAATGTATTTTATTGATCACAAAAGGAGCTGAGAGGCAGAGAAGAGGTTTCAGGTTGGGAGCTTTATCAGGTTGTGCAGCTTTATGCCGGGATCAAACTACACAATCTTTTTGCCTTTGGTGTCAGATTAGCGCTCATAGAGCTATGAATTCTTGACGGGTCTTGGACAGAGAGACAGCCATAGCAGATTACTTGTTGGACCTTGACTGATCATAGCTTGACTATAATGATTTACAGGTGATCAGACTGGAGGTGCCAGGGGCTTGTTTTTCACTGTGACACACTTAACAGGATAAAACAAGCCACGGTTGTACCCAGCACTTATTCTTATTCATCTGTCTGGTTGGACTGATTGCGTAGTCAGAGCCCAGCATTAGGCCAACACAATCACCAGACTTAATGTTGGCATTGTAGCTTTCTCCAAACCATGGATATATAACATTTGCACATTATTATGTAGCAAATATAAGGTAACTTTATTTATTTACATTTCAGCAACACTTTGATTAACGTGGTTATGTTTAGGCACAAAAACAACTGGGTTACAGTTCGGGAAAAAAATATATATTTGGCTTAAAAGACCCACTTTGGTGGCACTATCAAAACTTGAAATGCCGCCAATGTATCCCTAAGAAAAGACATAATTTCAGTGGCACAACTGTGGACTGAAATGTTTTGGTGGCACAACTTCTGCTGAAAAACAGTCACAGTCAGAGCTGAAAATGCCACTAAAGTCTCACTAAAAAACAACTGATTGTGTTGTTTGTTGTTCTCAAACAGTGGTCTGCAGCTTGGCAGGCATCTCGCCTAGGTGTTACCCTCCTCTCCATCTCGTAATGACAAAGTCAGCTTGTATACTACGTCACTAGAAATGCTTTAGAATCAAGCAGAGACATGCAAGTCTACGAAGTGGGTTGCAATTTGTAGTTGTTCAACACTGCTCAAAAAACTTAAGGGACCACTTGTTGAACACTTTTTTCAAGTCGAAAATCTTTACTGATGTACGTTGTATAATTTGTTGAGCACAAAATGACGTGACGCGGTAAATGAAAACCAAAAGCATCAACCCACTGAGGGCTGGATTCAAAATCACACCGAAAGTGAAGTTATGGTAACTCATAATGTGACCCAGTAGTGTGCACTCCCAACAACATCTGGGCATGCTGATGAGTTGGTGGACGGTGTCCTGGAGGATCTCCTCCAAGAGCTGGATCAGGGCATAAGTAGAACTTATACAGACTTCTATAGACATAGAATAAAATACAGAATGAGGTTGTTCAAGGCAAAGACAATGAGCTCACTTCTTAAATGGCATGTGATCGACAGTGGCTGGGTTACGTCACTGTTCAGTTGCACCTTACACTCTCAAACACAGGCCACATGTTTCTAATTTTGGAATCTTAAAACACTTCCATCAAGTCACTGGTTTTACAGATTACTCATAATGTGATCGCACAGCCGGACACAAGGCTTCATCGGCAAGCTGTTTCATCCATGAGCCCATTTGCAGAGATAGCTGCTGAGTCAAGTTGTTCGTCAAGGAAAAATTTTGTTTTTTAAAAAAGATCCAAAGCACTTAACTGTGAAAAGCCCACTGGAATGGGTGAAATATTTCCACTTATTTGCAAAGAGCATCACTGCTTTTGAGAGCTATGTGTGTAGCCAGTAAACTATTGGTAGCATGTAATATCTAAATTATCAGCCCACGAATTTCCTGCTTCCACCCAAACAGAAGTGGGTTTCTTTACAGTATTGGAGGCAACTGTGAAGGAAATGGCACTATTGATATTCTGCTCTACCAACCTTTATCTACAGCTGAGAGCAGGGATGGGGTCTTACAGGCAGACCACTCAACCACTCTTTCCTTTAGTTGGTAATTATTTCATGTAGTGATATTCAGTCTTGTTTGCAAAAGATACCTCACATCGCCAGTTGGTCAGCTTCTTCCAGTGCTGCTTTCATGCTGCACTGCGTCTTGTATTTTACCCTGACAGCCCTGCACTTACTTACAGGAAATCTCTGCATCTTTCACCCAAAGGTCAGAACTCAAAATGGACACCACCAACGGGCCTCTGCACAACAAAACAACAAAATGCATGTTTCATGAATCTGTCTCTCAGGCCAACACTTCTCTTACACTGTGGGGCTGAAAATCTTGACAGTCTATTTTCCTGTGACCTTTTTCCCCAGTTACATGTCACCATGAATGCATACATTCATTGTGTTATTGTGATCGCCATCCAGCCTGCTTGAGTGTCTATGATGGACTGTGTAGCTGGGTCCAGAGCTCCAAGCACTGTAAAGGCCTTGACAAACCAAGCTGATGGTCGGCTGTTGGTCAGCGTTGGGCCGTCAGTGAGCGTCCATCGCCCTAGTCAGTGTGGTGTGTCCTACTCCACTGATCCTTGGCCAGCGTTTCTTTCTGCTGATTCATCATGTTGAATTAACGTCGGCAATGGCACAGCACGTTGGTGCATGAAATCACCCTCGCTCTCTGATTGACAGTGTACAAGAAGAAAAATGGAAGTGAGGAAAGTAAACAAACAGCTAAAGTCAAGAGGGACTGTGGTCAAAACAAACTCGTTATATAGGTTAGATTGTCTTTAGCCATTGAGGTCTTTAGCAGAAACATTTCTTGATGGTTTGTGTCGTTTTTCACTGGCACAGAATAAATACGCTTTGTTCTTTCAACATTGGATTGTGATGTTAGTGTGCTAACTGGCTAACTAGCGTCAAGACAGTCTTCTGGTTTCCCTTTTTGAATGGGGATTACATACTAACACTGTCCACTGGTATTCAAGGGTATTTTTTTTTTCATGCAGGTGCAGAACATACATGCTAACTGGCCTTTGGTTGTTATCTTTGTGATGGGTTCATGTACGACTTTTTGGATAAGATACAAGCAATGTGAGGCCCTGCGCTGCGCCAGGAAACTTTTAACTCTAAAAGTTTGAGCAGTTTTATGTAGGAACTATTTTCTTTGTACAGAGCTACACCCACCAACTATCATTGTGCAGAAGGAAGTGTGCATCTACTCACGGACAAGAGGCTTGTGCTTATGAAAACAAAAGATATAAATATTAACAGCCTCCACCTTGGCTGAGCTGTAACGTTAGCTAGCTCAGTGGTGCTAGGTGAGCTAGTAGTAGATGTCCACTTCCTTCTGCGTGGTGATACGGTTGGCGGATGTAGTTCAGGGGAAAGAAAATAGTTCCCATATGAAACTGCGCAGAACAAGGTCTGTATTAAGTTAAGTGCCATCTAGTTCCATTATATTAGACAGAAGGCAGACCTCTCTATGGCTGATATCCCCAACACGCAGCATCTCACACTAAAACAATCTAGATTGATAAATAACACGACGGTTAAGAGGAAAAATATGTATTTTTGATTTAAAAACACTGCTCTTTCATGTGAAGATGATCTAATTTGAATAAATCTGCTACCAGAGTCAGTTGACAACCATCTGTGCGATATCAGTCATCTTGGATCATCACTGTTGGGTTTAGCCAAGCCAGATAACTCAAACACAGCCTGACTGTGACAGCCTGTCAGGCCTCTGGCAGTATCGGCCCCACACTCACTGAGCAACGCGACAATATGCACGACAATTTATCAAACACAGACAGAGCACAAATATTTTATTTACACATACAGCTTTGTCTTCTCCTCCCGCCACCTGGTTTCTACATGTTTTTCCCCTCAACCTCTCTTAACAGATTGAGTGGTTAAAATATCTGCTCACCAGATGTTAAACTGGCGGCTAATTGTGCTCTAAAAAAGAAATGTTCAAAGCTGTAAGCCTGTTGCCCCATTAAGATAAAATGTATCCTCACGCACAGTTTGACACATTGGTTAATTGGGATTTCTTTTAAAGATTGACTTCCAGCTGATCCATTTGAATATGTAAATATGCGCACACATGACGGTGTCCTTGTAGATCTATAAACACATGTAAGTGCTATCTCCACCAAACACCATCTCTCTGTCTCTGTCAAAGACGGGCCCAAACCTCCAGCTCTTTTTAATGATTCTGCTGAGGTGATAAGTGTGATTTGTCATTTTACAGATGCAACATACTTGCCTGAGGGGCTGCAGGAGCGCCTACACTAGTTCTCACACATACCATCCAAACACACACACACACACACACACACACACACACACACACACACACACAGAGAGAGAGAGAACACGCATCTCCATCATCCCCCAGACTCCACGCATCGCACCAAAGGGAGGCTGGACGGGTGTCTTGTATGCCCGTGTACAAGCACACGCTCTCTGTCTCCATCTCTGGGGCGACCATGACAAGAAAAGTCTGCTGCTTGTTAGATGGATGGCTGTGACCCTGAAGGAGGAGGAGGCAACTCGAGGAAAGACAGAGTGAGAAACTCCGAGACACAGCGAGAGAGAAATGAGCCGACAAGACAGATACAGAGGGGGACTGGGTTTGCCATTTTCAGTCTGGGAATAAGATGGGGAAATGGGAGAGGGGAGAGTGAGGAAATAACACACTACCATTCCTAATTTTCTTACCAATAAAAAAGTGGCTGACTCTTGACTTCAGCAACATCCTCCTATGATTTTGAACTACCTGAATATGAAATAAGGCACACTGATATACCTCTGCAGAACTTTGCATTTTTGGCAAAGTGTAATTTTGCATTCTGGAAAATTTATTGTTGAATTTGAATTATTGAAAGGACAGCCCCTTGAGATGTAGCGTCTCATTTTCAAGAGAGTCCTCAGACACAAAATATACAGACAAAAGTCCATTACATAACAAACATCACGACAAATACACAGATACAGAAACTCCCTCACCGTCTTCCATCCAACCACCCTGCCCTCAGCTGTTGTACAAGGAAATTAGAAGTAGATACCGTGACCTCGAATGGTTCAACACATTCTCACTCCGACCTTGTCACAATACTGGAGTTTTGGCCATGGACTTTCCATATCTACATAAGACCTGTGAGGTGCCCTGGAGAGAACAGGGTTTGGCTTTAGAATCTTACAGGACACAAACACCGCTCTCTAGGTGTTTGTTGGACCCATCCACCGCCCCTTCCACCTGCCCCATTCGCACTTTCGCCATCGTAACTTTTGTCGTTGTCTCGCCACGTTTCCCCGTGATTGCTGAAGGAGACCGTTAAACTGTATCGGCAACTGGACACGTGTCATGATGATATTAAAGGATGCCTTTTTTCGTTGGTTTCTGACGCCGCAAGTCACTGCCCAAGCACCAGATTTCGACGACTTTGGAGTGAAATCGGGCTCAATAGTTACAATAGTTGCAGTTTACAGTATGACATTTTAAAAACATGAACAGCTTGTTTTGAGAGGTGACTATAAACTCCTGAAGCAGCAGAAAGAGGTAACAGATATCAAGAAAAGAGGAAGATTATTCCAGTCAGATGGAGCTTTATATTGGAAAGACCTTTGTCCAACCTATTTGAAAATTCTGAGGACAAAGAAAAATGGCTACTGCATATGTCTAAGAATAAGGATATAAGGAATTATATGGAGTCAAACATTGTTTTAAATATGGACAATAGGGACAATTGAAATTAATACATTTGAAAATGTTGCTGCAGCCAGTTCAGTGACACCTCAAAACAAATCTACATAGAGAATCATACACTAAAGATAAGTGTCAAATGTGTCAAATAATCTCACATTTCATTCTGTAATTTTGCCGCAGTTGGTAGGAGTGGGAGATGAGTTCAGAAAGATTTTGTTTGTGTGCCTGGACAAACGCCAGGAACTGCAGAAGCTATTATCCCACACAAAGAGGACAAAAGTAATACAAAAATACAGGAGATTGTCAGCCTAACACTTTTGGGGGGTCAGGAAGAAGTACATCCAGCCAACCCTCCCATGCTGTGTGTTGCGTTACCACAGTGGTGGACTCCAGCTCTCTGAGGTGCAGGGGCAGAAAAAGCCCAAAACAAAACCAGACAAAACAAAACTACAACCGGAAACCAGGGCTCTTCCGCTCTTCTTCTTCCGGAGGCAAAATCTCCAGGATTTGCCTACAGACTCTACATTCACTGAATGTAAAGTCTTTATATAGAGACTAGTGGGATACCAACGCGCGAAGGCCCTGGTTTATTAATCCAATGTGCAAACCAGCACAGATCTGAGCGCAGAAATCAACGAATGATCAGGTTTGCATGTGACTCATGAAACGTTTTTATCTTGCTGATAATATCGTAGGAATGACTGGGCGTTGACAAATGTGGCAGCTGAAAACAATCATCATTTGAACATCCCATCCCAATATATTCTGGTGTTAGAGGCTTCACCCTGAGATTACAATATGAAGTGGCTTAATATGGCCAAGAGGAGGATGTTCTCTGAGCTAGTAATGGAAACATTGACATTTCAAGTCCAGTTCAACCAGCTGGTTCTATTTAGCAGCCTGAAAGGCGGCATCGAAGGAAGCTGGGAAAATGCAGTATGGAAAGAAATCACTGCTGCCGTCAACAGTGTTGCAGTGGGCGATGTTTAATTATTACATCCATGGTAGGAGCTGTATTTATTTGTATTCACATATGTATTGATTTTGCTCTGTTAGTGTTTGCAATGTGTGCACCCTCCAGAGGTCGTGAGGGCCTGTCCATTAAGTTGATGTGCATGGTGCACGGTGGAGAGAAGGCGGGTGACAGCAGTGCTAAACACTCTCTTGAATCATTACTGGAAGGAAGGCTTTGAGTCTGACACACTGCACCTGCACTCACCCTGTGGTAAGAACAAAAGAAAGTGGATTAGCAGTCAAAGGAAAAACCAATCTTGTTTTTGCCACTACATCAGTGATAATGTACCAACCTATAGCCTCATTATTATTATTATTATCATTATACAATTGAGACAGCCAAGGGGGCACTTTTGCTGCTTTTGTTTGTTTGTTTTTGGGGACACTGAGTTACCGTATGATTCAGAATATTCTGAGCTCCAGTTTTCAGCCACATCTGAAGGACCACACCAGACTGGTAAAACTGTATATGCTTAAACAAAAGTCCAATATTGTTGCAGTGTCATTTAGCCGTCTTGACTGAGGAGCATTTTCTTACTGTCCTTTTTTTCTCCTCAGACAGCAGGATGTGATTTTAATGAAGAGTCGTAGAGTTTTGAGAACATATTTTGCTCTTTCGAAAATGGCAGCATAGTGTTTGTTTCATCTTTTCTGAGAGCCCTCCTTTTGTTTCTAACAATGCATCAAACAACAGAGAAACACCTTCATATTTGTCATTGAAGATGAAATAAATAGAAAATGTTTTTTATATTGTAGCAGTCTACGCCTCTACATTATATTGTTGCAATATAGCTTCTGGCCACCGAGGGCAACGCTGAGCACAATGCTACTGAGCAGCACTCAAGTCTATAAGCAAGTAAGACATAATGCCATTTTGGATTTTAATAGCCTCCACTGAATATAATAAAATTCAACCCCACCCCACTCATTATTGAACGCTTAATCGTGTCACCTCATAATTGCCTGTTGTCAGTGTGAACTCTTATTTCCACTTTTACACTCGTCTTTTTAGCATCAGGTGGCTAAAATGGACACTCTTGTCCTGTTACTGCATCTCGCTAACTCGGCCGTACTGCATGTCACTAACTTGGCTTCTTCTCCGGAGCCTTTGTGCTCCACTGTCTCTCAGGTGAACTCGTATCACAGCGGTGTCTGGATAGTGTGACGTGTGTGGTTGTGCTGTTGCCGTGATCCTGCCAGATGCCTCCTGCTGCTGCTGTTATCATTAGTCATACTCCTACTGTTATTATACACATATGATTATTATCACATATGTATACTATCACATATTAATATATACTTTCAACATATTGTACCACAACAGCCATAATTAGAAATATAATATTATTACTTTAATTAATGTTGTTGTAAGCTACTGTCATTACCGCCTGTCCTGCATCGCTCTCTCTCGGCCTCATTGTGTCATACAGATTACTGTTAATTTATCATGTTGATCTGTTCTGTACGACATCTATTGCACGTCTGTCCGTCCTGGAAGAGGGATCCCTCCTCAGTTGCTCTTCTTTTCTGGGGGGAGTTTTTCCTTATCCACTGTGAGGGTCCAAAGGACAGAGAGATGTCGTATGCTGTAAAGCCCTGTGAGGCAAATTGTGATTTGTGATATTGGGCTTTACAAATAAAATTGATTGACTGATTGATAGTATGGTGGTCCTGCCAGTTTTATCCTGTGTTCACACTGCGAACGACACAGTGACATAAGACTACAAACTGATGCCTGACACTTGTTTCTGCGGATTAGCGTTGCATGCTGGCCTACACTTTTTTCCAGCACCCCAATAACACAGTTATGCATCAACAAATCTCATGTTTGTGTGTTATTTAGTTAGTTAGCTGATGCTATGCTAGCTTTACGTGCATTCCAGTGCACACAGGTATGTAATGAGGTGTTATAATGGAGCTCAGGCATCGATCAAAAGCATTGATTTTTTTTTTTTTTACCACAAACTTTAGATGACATTTAGTCAAAGTGCTTTGTGGCAATTAGTTATGTCATCATGACTGGTGTGTATCTGCTATGTTAACAAGTATTTAAGCAGCTAATTAACAGTGACTCAGCATTGATGCAGCTGGTCATGCTGTTGCGTTGTCACTAGAAAACACCATTCACTACACCTCTGCTTGCACATTGCTCTAGTTGTTACTGTGCCATACACTGGAGTTCATACTACAGTTTACTGCCTATGATCAGATAGAATAGCCGTTGGGGAAACACAAGGAGGATGGTGGTGGAATGACTAGTAGCTCACGTATGAGTTATAAGCGTTCTCTGAAATGAGATAGGGACGGGATAAGAGGATGGAAGAGAAAGAGAGGGCACTCTGGGTGAATCATTGTGCTGATATGAATTAATGCCTGGCCAGATGAATGAATCACCAGCCGGTCAGAGAGAGGAGGGGAAGGATGGGAGAAAAAGAAGAAGGAGGGGAGAAGAGAAAATGAGAGACACAAAGTAAGAAGGAGAGTGCGAGAAAAATGACATAAGTGTAAAATGCGAGTCGGTGACGGGAACAAGGACGAGATGAGGAAAAGGGTGAGGAGGGGAAAGGTGAGAAAATATAGAGATGGAGAAGGAGCATGTGAGAGACAAGGATGGAGAGAGTGATGACAGAGAGACACTGAGGTAGACAGAGGAGCAGAGAGTGAGATGTAAACCAATACTGCAGATGGAGAGGAATTCAGGACAATCAGCAGAAATCCCTGAAGCATGTTTATACCTAAGATCTTGTTGCTTTAGAAACTGTCACACCCTGCCAGACGATTCCTCTGTGGTGGGTGAAGCGTACCTTTTGTGAGCTGCTATAGCCGGTTCACAAAAGTGTGCGTCCTCCCCACCAAGCATCATTACTGTTACATCATCCGTCCCACCATACATAGAGAGTACCAAAACTGACATTTACTATGTTCTTCAAAATACCGTGATTAATTGCTTTGACATTTCCTTTCCTCATTTCATTTTCTCCTCCTTGACATAAACTCCCATTGGCATCAGTTGTTGCCAGAATCACTGTCAGATTCCATTTGTATAAGTCTTGAACAACTTCACACTACATGAAACGCACATTGCTCCAATGAACGAAACAGCCGAGACCCAAAAGACAGGGCGCATAATCTGGCTTTGTCCTGAGAACTAATGCTACATTCACATTACTAGCAAGTGTGGTCCAAATTGGATGTTTTGCCTTCATGTAACACAGATCTGATTTTGTGGATAAAGAAATCCATTTCTTTCCAGTCAGATCTGTGCCACTTGCATATATGCTCCTAAATCTGATGCATATCCAATCATTATGCTTCATGAGTCTTTTCTATGAGGGAAACTCCTCTTTGAAGACGTGACAAACTCATTGTGAGAAATCAAGTCTCTTAAACACATGCAGCATGGAGAGAAGACGCCAATGTTCTCTGTCTACCTAAGACTTTCATACCATACTGAAGCTCTAACCCCAGTTTGCATCCAACAGCTGCACTCGTAAAGGAGCTTGCACCCCATACAACAGATTCACCAACACAAGAAACCAAACGAGAGGTCATGCCTTCAAGATGTAGGAAATTAACCCCAATACAGATTCCTGAATAATTCCTACATTTCCCATACATCCATGGTTTTTCTAGATCATACTTCACTGTGCTGGCGCAGATCACTCACCACATTGTGTTGAAGCAGTCTGTAGAATCTACAGAAGGCTGCCATAGACAAACAGCTGCTGTGATAGGCTGCCCCAGTCACCAACCAACAGAGCCTGACTGCCAGATGCCTTCTGATGTAGACAGCCTGCCTACATGCTTTGGCAATGTAGACTTGAGATGCCAATAGAGATATTAGAATTTAGCCATGGACATCCTAAAGTATGAAGGAAGACATCGTGGACCCACCACTCCTGATTCCTCTGCTAGCCAAACCCACACCTCTCTGCACAGAACGACCAGAAATTGTTGCTAAGGCCCAGTTCAGACCAAAGACTCATGAAGAGAGAAGTTGAAAAGGGCAGCTACTTGCAATGCACTTTTCTGCAACGTTCTAAAAACCTGCCAGCTCACACCAATGCAACTAGATGAGATGGTGTATCATCGCTATGCAACACCTCTCTGTACTTCTGTTCTGATTACCAGCTTGTTTTGTGGCTGAATATACATTGTAGTTTCTTAAAATATGAAAGAGGATAGTGATAGTGAGATACTGGCTACAGCTGCATCTGTAGTAGTGATGCAGATGGACTGTTTTCATAATAAACACGTCACAATAATATTAAAAAAACAGCGCAAATTAATCAGTCGATGAGAATGTATGTGTGTCGAGGGGGCATAACCACATGCGGCGAGCAGCAGCAGCAGCGACCCGCCGTCTGAAACTGGCACGCTGTCAGGACGGAAACAGAGGGATCAGTGGGGAAGGAGCACTGCCCGCAGCAAGTAAACACACCGTCTGTGGTCATTTTGACTTGACCAGCAGACGTGCTTTACATTCTACAAACAGCCTCCGGCAATTTGACCAGCTGAGTTGCAGATGACACCATCACCCGAGCTCAGACCAGCCAGTTCACACCGCAGCAATTGTTCTCTGCAACGTTAGTCTGAACTGGGCTTCATAAAGCTAGAAGACTGAACGCCCATTTGAAAAACAGCCTCTTATTCTGAAAACAGAACGCCTGTTGCTCCAAAGTGCCATTTCTCCTAAAATACTCTACACACTCTCCCAGACAAAAGCACATGGCTAACTATTATCTGATTATGAGCTACTCTACTCTGCTGATCATTTGGAAGATGGTTTTTGCACCAGTATGTTATTTTTCTCCCAACCATTACTGGTTGCATGTGAGAAGGTTCAGGGTAGAGATCCTTAAACTGATGTCAGATATGGGCCACTTCAAACTTGAATGTGATCAGTCAGAAAGGCAGGAAGGTCAGATCTGGGTAAATAATTGGAATTGCACGTTGAACCCTGTAATATGAACGTAGCTTAAGATACTCTTTGTGTAGGGTTAAAATGGATAATAAGACAAAAAAAAAGGATTAAAGTCAATGAATTCCACAAAGAATTATATTATATTTTAAGTATTCCTCTACAGGTGGATCATCCAGGCTTCATAATACAGAATAATTCATATGACTTTATAGTTAAAAAGTCGACACTCATTTACACAAGAACAGGCAAATACTAGCTAAGGTCAAAGACTGTAAAACAGACACATCCTCAAATAAATAATGTCTCATCAACAGCATTTGAATGTTTGGAAACCTTTATGTGATCTGACATGAGGAGGGTAGATGAGGACACAGACTCCTTATCGCTAGTGGTCTTAAAAATGTCGTCAGACATCATGAATCTAAAAAAATCTTCTTCCTTATCTCACTTTTGGGAAAACCAAAGGTTTAGGATGCTGGGTTTTACAAGACTGGAGGGTTGGACGCCTCACTACAGCCCCACATGGGTGAGACTGCGACCCTACGATAAGCACAGAGCCTTGCACTGACCTCTGAAAGATATCAACACAAAGAGAAGGGGAGATATCGAGCAGTGCACCTGAGACAGAGACACAGAAAGAGAGAGGGAATCAAAAGGCAGGTAGAGGAAAAGAGAATGACGGAAGGGAGACAGAGAGTCTGGAACACAACAAAAGGTCATCTGTGTGACAAAGTGAAGAAAATGAAAAGAGACAATGCAAAGTGGCAAGGGGGAAGGAGTCAGGAGATCGAGGACGATGGAAACGCAAGAAAATCAAAGGGGAAAGAAAATAAGCCGTGTGACGAGCGGAGGAATCAGAGAGATCTGGGAGAGGTCTGTTGAACAGCGTGGCACCGGTCCACCGGGGCAAATTCCTAGCTTGTGTCACATGTCTTTGGCATTAAAGAGATTTGGATGGTGGTACTGACAAGACAACACGGGGAAGCAAATAAACCGAGAGCTGGAGATGCCAAGGGCGCAGAGCTGGCAAAGAAAACAAAAAGAACTGAAGCACGGAAAGGGAGAAGAGGGAGAGAACAATCCAGCCACCAGAATAAAATGTTGGCAGTGTACGTACAAACAAGTTCAATAGGACAAGGGTGGCAGGCTGGACAATAAACAGGCAGTAGGTCAGAACACAGGTACAGGCAGCTTGAACAGAAAGTAGAAAGAGGTTGAAACTACAGGCAGGATGGCTAAAGCATATTGAGCCTGAGACATAAACACTGGCTCTTGGGGAGCTCTACTGCCTAAGTGAGGTCACTTGAGACATCTATCGGGGCTGAAGACACAAAGAAATAAGTGAGCTTACCAGACCTCTGCAGCCTGCTCCTCTTGAAGCTATCAGCTCAAGGCTGCATTAGGTGCTACTGGTATAATATGACCCCTAAAAACACAGGGTTTTACCTGGATGGGTGCGGTTTTGCAGGATGTAGTAGCCATCTCAGCCTATGCTCTGAATGCACCTTGAAACGTAATATGCTTTATATGATAATCTGTGTGCACCTCTGCAAGAATGCATTACAAAAATCCTGAATTATATTAGCTTGATGAAACGAAGAAGTCAGATTGAGTGCCAAAGTATGAGACTGTCTGTCTGATTTGTACAGCTTGTAAAATTAAATAACACAAGAGACAAGCATGAAGACATACAGAATATAGTCTTCATGTTTTCCTATAACTTGTATATCTGGTGTCACATCTACAGTATATACAGGGAAATTATTTGTCTACCTTGTTAGCCAATCTGGGCAGAGCATCTAACAAACATCAGAAGACACACCTGCCATCTGAGTAGATTTTTTGTTGTTGGACATAATTTAGTCCATCTAAATGTCAACATTTAGTCGTACATATTTCCCAGTAAAACATTATGGTGGTCTGTTTGAGAATTCATCAGCAGTCAGGTAGAAGTCAATTGAAACCCTGCAGGGAAGTCTAACTTTCCTTATATCCAGTTACAGCTGTGCATGGAGCAGATCCTTTTGAAGCTGCAGTTAGGCATGAGGTCTTAGGTTGACAAATAACTTTTTCATTTTTGTTTTTGCGTGCTTATCCAACAAGTGATGAGACAACCCAATGGGACGTGATGCATCGGTGTAACACAGGACGTAAGGCACCACCTACTGGTGACACACTGGTTGTTTCTCACAGTCAATGAAGGATCCTTAAGTGGCTGAATTTCAAGGATGCTACGTCGTCAAATCCCACCTAAGGACTGTTCCAGTGTCAAGGGTCCTTCAAATTCGAGTCCTTCTTTCAGAGAATTTTCAACCATATCTGTGTATCCTCAGCAGGTATAAAGTACCCACAATTCTTTGCACAATATTTGCTGGAAGTGATTCAATGAGTGAGTCAATAAAACCTGCGCCAGAGAAGCTCGGCAGGAGTTTGACAAATATGTAATTTATTTGGATTGATATCTCCAGGAGATTTTATTACACAGGCATAAAACAATACTGAGATCAACCTCATATTTTACGCTTTCCAATGTGTCCACTGCCACATGAGATTTTTAAAATACTGATCAGATAAAACAAAAAAGTTTATAATCATTCACAGCAGTGATAGAGCACGAAGTGACACAAAAGTTGCATTAAGCCTAACTGTTTTTTGTTTTCTAAGTAAAATCCAGAAATATATTTTCCCTAAAAGCCCACTGAGGGTTAATGACACACACCTGGGGACACTTGACAGCCTGTTTCAATATATGTTCACTGAATGCTAAGAAGGACTCTTGCCTTGCCTCTCTAGGATCCTTCTTTGGAAGGACTCGTCCTACCAAGGAAGGATCCCTGACTTTGAGAAACACCAACTGTATTTTCAAGGAGTCCAATAGTCTAGCTCACCCAATTCTCCAATTAAAATGTTGGTGATTAAGTTGCATTGTGGGTAATGTAGGCGCCAAGTTGTGACAAGGAAGAAGAATGTGGAACAAGAAATAAGATATTTCTGGTTCTTCGGCATTGATTCTGATCCTTTCATTTCCCAAAACAGTGAGTACTGGCACTTCTACTTTGGTCCCACTAAGATTACCGATAAGCTTTGCTGGCATCATAATAAAGTCCTTTTGATACTCATTCTTACAGCCACTGACAATGTGTATGTGAGTAAGAAAAGCAGTGTGAGTGTGAGATAACATATGCAATACCCTACAACAAATTCACATTACAAGAGTTTGAGAAACTCTGAGCTGGCAATTTAATCAATAGCCTAGTCAAACTAATTATCAATGACGTATACACAGTGTAACTGTGTCTAAAAACACATACCATTAAAAACTGTCCAGGAGCTATGCCTCCTTTAATAATGTGCAAGATACAGAACAGACCAGGGGACTAAGGGGAAGCAGGATTTTGGCAGCCAGGGAGCAATTATATGTTGTCAAGAGATTTGACTTTAAGATGCATCACAACAAACAGAGGAAACAGTAAGCAAAGTGCATACTCACAAAGTCCTACAGACACACACACACATACACACACTCACAAAACTTCTCCAACTGAGTTTCCACAGTAACTGAAGCTGTCGGGGTCCCAGACACCAATGAACCAGAGACAGTAAAACAACAGTCTGCTTAGAAGATGATTCCAAAACTGAGGGGTTAGAAGCCACTGGAGCAGCAGCAAAAACAAGACAAAACTCCTCTGGGAGAGACGAGAGAGGGATGGGGAGGTAGACTGGGAACAAGAGGGTGGAAAGAAAAAATAAGGAAAGAGGATGGAGTAAATAAAAAGTCAGGGGGGCGAAGGAAAAGGAGGAGGCTAACCAGTAAAAGACTGGGAGGAAAGAGGAGTGTTGTTTCGTAGATGACAACTCCCTGTAGCCTGTAGCTGGAAGGAAAGGATGAGAGAAATATGACAGAGGGGGGTTTATTTGGACGGTCTCAAGTATACAAGGACGCTGTCTAGTGAGGCTTAAAGAAAAGATCTTGTACTGTGGTTCCACATGGGAGGCTGTTAAAGGGCATAACTGCCATAAAGTGACAGGGGAGATGGGAAGACCGATAAAACAACAAAAAAGAGAAAATATACAAAGTTAACTTTGGCAAATACAACAAGGCGAGGACTCCTAAAAAGCAATTTCCCATTTAGCACGGACTGGTGACTGACAAATTAGCATGGAAATTTATAAGAAGTGTTTTTGTGGATTCTTATGAATGCAAATATTGGAGGGACTTTGATTTCTGTGAATTTCCACGTGGATATGTTTGACCAGTGACGTCCTGTCTTACATCTGATGTCATAGGTGTTGATGCCAAAGTCAATTTAGTTCCTCAACACCCAATAATGTACAACAAACACAGCGACAACTACCTTAACAAGCAAATAAAAATCATCCAGCAGTTGCGATACAATGAAATGTAGCTGATATGCACTTAGCAGCACTACATGTTGGTCACGAAACACCATATTTCAGTGTACTGTTGAGCTGTCAAATGAGAAAGCTTGTCCGGCTGGTGGGCGGTGCTTGGTACCCTTGTTTTACTGTATCCAATAAGGCATCTGGGTCACAAACCTTCTCATTTCATGCTAAACAGCCATCTATCCATTTGCATCTGCTTATTCAGGGCTGAGTTGCAGGGGCAGCAGGCAAAGCAAAGCACCCCAGTCGTCCCTCTCCCCAGCCACACTTTCCATCTCCTCCTGGGGGACCCCAAGGCATTCCCAGGTCAGATGAGATATGTAATCCCTCCAGCGTGTTCTGGATCTACCTACCAGTGGGACGTGCCCAGAACATCTCTAACGATGCATCACTGCAGACGCCGCACCACACCGTCGATCCATCTCATGCTCATGAACTCATGAACAAGACCCCGAGATACTTGAACTCCCTCGCTTGATGCAGTAACTCACTTCTTACCCAGAAGAGACAATCCAAGAACACATTTGGCCTCTTCTGCTTCTGCCTCTTCTCAGTTTATCTCAAGACCTTAAAGCTTACCAATACTTTTCTGTCCTTTTAATTTGATTCCATGCTTGTCCTGTGGATAACCAACTGTATGCGGTGGTGTAGCTGTATGACCACAGCAGCCTTTTTTCTCCATTTCACACTGTTCTGTTTAATGCTTGTGGTTAGCTACTGTAGCAGTACATTCAGTCACGCTCCCCTTCTTTTCTGATAAGGTTATTTGTTTTATTTTGCAACTTTATATTGTTTAATTTTGGCTGAGCGTGTTGTTTGTTGCACTTGTTCAGGTCGTAACATTGTGTTAGGCATAGCATTAGTTGTTACTGCTTTAATTGGGCAATTAGAGCTGATGTCGTTTCCCCCGATTGTATCCATTTTACAGTGCCAAGCTAGTTTTCATTTGTTTTTTATCAGTTTCTCTCATCACCGCCACTCTCTAACTTGGCCCTGTTTTCACCCTTCGCTGCCTTTTATATAGATAGTGGTGCCGCTTTCTCTCTTTCTATTCTTCTATCGATGTCACAGTCTTCTCTTTTTCTGGCATTTCAATATAATTCTTTTCTGTGTGCATCTCTACTCATTTCTATCTCTTCTGCACTTTCCCTCATTTGCTCTCAGTCTGTCTATCTCCCTCTCTGTCTATCTTTTTCTTCCCTTTCCCAACCTCTACATCCCCTGCGACAGAGCAAACCCTTTAATAATACACAAGCTCCTCCGTCTCTCCTGGCAGCGGCGACAGATTCCTACAGGATTCAATCATGGCCGCACTAATGAGATTAGCATGGCTAATGCACACGGCTCTCCCTCCCTGCTTACCGCCTTACCTCCATCCCGACAGGCACTCCACATGGCAGGAGGCTACCCAGAGTGTGTGGATCGATTGCAGGGTGGCTGAACTGTAGCCCCCTGGTTCCACTTGGGCCTGGCCACATGGGGCCGGGAAGAAGGGTCATCCCAGGTGAAAGGGGCAACAAGAGTGAGCTAGCCAGGCGAGCACAGCCTCCTGATGAAATTGTGCCCATAACAAGTGTGTCTATGTGTGTGCAGGAAGGATGCGTGGGGAGTATTTGGCAGCCTTCCACAGCCTCTCCCTGTGTTCAAGCAGCCACGATAGAACCTGGCACTCCAGACTGTCAGAATGGAGAGGAAGAAGAGAGGGGTGGATTGAGGGATGGAGGGATGAAGAGGTGATGAAACAGATTAGCGCGACCTCCTGGGGGCTTATTGTTGAGCATGCCTAGTCGAATCCTGGACTCTACAATTCTCCAAACACTGGCTTCCAGGATAAAGCAAACGCACAAACAGATATTTGCAGTTTATACATTTAGCAACTGCTTTTATTCAGCCTGACTTGCAACAATTGCAACAGCAGATAAGCTTTGAAATGATGCATCGCCAACATTAGAGGCAGCCTATGATGAATGCATGAGTCAAACCAATGCACACACATTCACATACACATATAGAGAAATGAACCAACACAATGATTCAAAGGTAGACAGAGAGCACGAGTACAAGTATCGTATATCTAGTGTCCTTAGGCTGTGCCGAGATCTAAAGTGTATTCCAATTAAGTGGATGCAATCCTTCAGTGCTTTGATTGATTTCTTAGTCAAATTAGCTGATTTGTTAATCTATCAGTGAGCTGAAGATGCATTACCCGCAGGTCTCTAGGACTTCCATTCAGCTTCAAGATATATTACTCAGAGGTCCTTCAGTGATGTTATATCACTCAAAGGTTCCTAAAGCTATCGTTCTACTCGAGACAAACAGTAGCACTTAAAGACTCATACAGTAAATCTACACTTGGAGTTAAGATAAATTATTCAAATTGAGCCTGAATGACAAATGGAAAAAGAAGAAAAAGGAAGTGACAAAATCAGAGAGCAGCCTGGTCTCGCTCCCAGGGTAACAAAAAGTGTTGTTTGGGTAATGGCCCTCGGACCACAATTCCAGCATTTGTATGAGATACATCAGGCTTTTTCACAAACTCTGACGTAAAAACATTAGCATAATTTTCATCAGGCTCTCACACCACCACATAGTAACCATAGACTGTAAAGAGAATAGATGTAGCCACAGTAACACCACCCATTGGTTAGTGCATTTTGAAGCCTTTAGTTCAGCATTTCAGCTGTCGCCATCTTGGTTTTTGGGGAGCCAGAAGTGACCATATTTGGTCAAGGAGGGCGAAAGGGAGACACTACAGGCAGAAAGAAACAAGTAACAAGTGAGTTGATCTGAATGTTGAACTAAGTTCAGGAACAAAGACCAAAGCCTCAATCTCATCCATTTCCACACTAAAATGATTTGACCATTAGCACCCTCCTCCCTTCAGCTGACAATAGACCACCATCAAACTCCACCCTCCACCTGTCCACAACCTCGAACCTGACGTTTTTGGCACTTCTGTGGTGGCTTCATTTTTCAGCTAAGATTTCGAATGTATGATGTGGTTGTTGCCCAGATGAACATCCACATCATTTCACCCCGTTGACACCATGGATGAGGAGATGTTAATCATGGAGGTGCACCGAGATGTCTTCCTACTACTCCTCTGGTTTTGTGGTTCTGTTTATAGAAACTACATCTTGTTAGATTGCGCGATTATGCAGCAGATAACCAGTGCAGCCACTCCGCAATGGACATGCATCCAATGCAAGCGCGAATGCACTTGTAGCTAGGAGGTTGTCAGAGTGTTTACCAGCATTTACAGTCAGAGCACTGGATGCAGTATAAGGAGTTTGCTCAGGGCTGGTGGAAATAGGGATGGATGGGCCCAACAAGCACAGGACTTTGACCCATGAGAGCAGTGCATCCACGTCAAGGAACGATGTAAAAGACTGCCTCTGGCTTCTGCCCAAGCATCAACATATGACAAGTAGGGATGAGATCACGTTCCATAGAGAAAGCGGCTGCCAAGAAAGTCAAAAGGTGCAAAATGCTCCAGGTTTGCCTTACCAAACATCGCAATAATACACAGAAGCCTGCATGTGTACACACACTCAAAGTCCTTATCAGCAAACGCCAGTTATTTCTCCCCAAATACAGCGGAGAAGTCAGACTGAGCTATCACCATGGTGATCAGGAAGATGTGAAGTGAACAGCAAGGCTTTGAGAGAGGATCTCAACTCCACGCAAACACACACATACAGCTACACTTCTTGTCTCTTTTACAGATGTTATACTATCATCATACTGCTCTCACATCGACACACACACACACACACACACCCTGTAGTGCTGTCTCACACAAACACAGACCACACACACTTTATCCAACAGTCACACACACCTTACGCCCACCCATGCACTCACCTTGACAGACACTTCCAAAACCGTCCAGTCAATGTATATGCACCCAGCCTTGCCCTCACACACATGCACACACACACACACACAGATAAACGGTGATGTGTTGTGTGCTGCTCAAGGTGAACACTGAGTAAACTAACCTCTGGCTCCGGGAGGATAAACCATTTAATCAAGTCACGTCAGGATCACACCAGCACGCTGCATACTAAAAAGATGGGGCAGATCGCACTCGGCCGCCCTGCAGTTCACACATGCATGAGGTGAGCAGCTCTATTAGCCATCTCTGATAAGGGAAATTGACTGATTTAGTTTTCTTTTTTTCACACAGAAATTCCTCCACAAGAAATTTCAGAGAAGTTATTGCCTGCACCAGATGTCTGTGACATAAAGTAGTCTCATCCAAGTTAATTAGACAGTAAATCTTGGCCTTCATCAGGATAATGACCAACGTTATAAGGCTACATGTTGTTATAATATTCATATGATACATTAAAACACCCCGATGTCTCGTATGCTTTATCCACAGGACTCTCTGGTGTATGAAGACTCTGATCTTAAGTACCAACAAGACTCAAACTAAATGAATTATACTGCTATAGAATCAGTCATTAAGATTATTTGTGGCACACTCTGATGTCAGCACATTTCTAGATAAGAGCGGATTTATCAATTTCTGGTCATTTGGGGCTATTGTTTGATTTTAAATAAAGTCCTAGCTTTCAGAATATGAAACTTTGAACGCCAAATTCAGACGATTAAGACAGTTCTGAAACTTATAAAGGCATGATGACAAGCTGGCACTTGTGCCACTATACTGCAAACTTCGAAGGCTTTTTTCTCAAACTCATGGTTTTGTGATAGTCATTATGTAATGTGACATATTTTTCTTAATATTTGAAGTACAGAAACAATATTGATATTATTAGAAAGCTTCAAATTTCCTTTTTACAACAGTTTACAAAACTAAAAAGTTGTGTTTCAGGGTCAATGCGGCTAAAAACAAGAGTTACATTCCATCACTGTTGAAATGGGGCTTTCTGTAAATGTGACCTGCTCTAAGTACTTTTACTCCACTGTGTTAAGTTACTTTGCAGATTTAGATTATTAATACAAGCTATATATCATGTAAAAATGTTTTGGATGAAGCTGCCCAACAGTGTATAAAGTCATCAAAATGATCTCCACCTGCAGCTGCACCATGTAATTGATGAACACATTAATGCATCAATAATTATAATCCAATAATATGACAGACATTATTCTGAAATGAGCCACTCTGCATGATGAGAACTTTTACTTTCGTTACTTTAAGTATACGTTGATGATAAACTGTTGTACATTTACTTTAGTAAGATTTTAAGTGCAGGACTCTTACTTGTAAAACAGTTATTATCCTAACACTGCTACTTAAGGTGGATTTATAGTTGTGCATCAGCTCTAAGCAGACCTACATGCATGGCCTATGCCACTGGGAGCATTTACACTTAGTTCTGTGAAGGGCTGTAAATGCAACTAACACACACATCAAACACGGCTACCTAGTGACAATATTAAACACAAGTACAAAATTTGGTTCCTTTACAACTTCACAGACAACACTTGTCTTTTGCTTAATAAGTATTCCCCACAAATACAACATGCTAACATTACTAGCACAAATTCACTTTGTATAAATTAGCCTAGCGGCTAGTGGAGTTTTCCTCTACTCATGTGAAGCCAGGAACAACAGCAACATGTAACAAAGTTAACATTATAAAATTTGGCTCAATTAAAACTCACAAGATTCACTAACACTACGAGTGTTTTATGCCAGATATGTATTCCCCACAAATACAACATGCTAGTGTTAGTGGCATTAGCCTATGTCATTTTACTTGCATATGTTAGCCTTTCAGCTAGTGGAGTTTTTCATTACTCATATGAAGCCAGGATACATCGCACACAGGAATTAAAACACCATTGGGTGGGGACTTCATTGTCTTCACAATGTATTGTTCGTTATCAGTGATATAAAAGTAAATAAAAGCTTTGTTTCCACTGAGGGAAATGGTTTTCAGCTTTCAGCACATAGTTACATATCTGGAGAGGTGCACATCAGGCTACAGTGTAGACTGATTTGTTAGTGTAATTCAGCTGTACGTTAAACTTCTTGTCATGAGCACAGCAACAAATAGAGGTGCACTAAAGGTATAGATGTAAGGAAACAGTAGGCCGCATGAACCAAATTATGCAGGAGTTCAAAAACATAAAAGAGATTCGTCTTCTTCAGCATGAGCTGGTATAAACTCCACCACTGCCTTCGTTATAGTCGCTATCTGAAAGATGCTTCAGTTGTGTAGAGTGTACAATTTACCACAGATAATACAATAGTTGGAAAATAAACAGACCCTGCATCTTAAAACTCCAGGAGAATACTCAGTTATTGTGAACACCACAACTGAGACGATGCCAAGAACCAACACACAGGGAAAAAAAAGAACAGGGCCATAAGAATGTAAACTCCTGTTGTGTCTTGTCTATCCACAGTGCAATGTTCAGCCAAAATATTTTAACATCCTCTTTAAAGGAAAAGAACCAGAGAAGGTTTTAGTCACAGAACAACATTTCTAAGAGGCAGAGCTGCTCAGCCTGAAAAATCTCATTGACTGGGATAAAACCCCAATGAATGGAGTCAAAGCATCACAATTTCATGGCTAAAAAACATAGCATCATAGCTCAGTGAAACTGAGAGGTGGTAGCTGGTGCTGTTAAGCCCTCTTGATACAAGCAAAATTAAATGTTGGCAGTGGAACATGAACTACTGATTTATGTCTTTGTGGTAAATCATCACAAGTTGTGATGCACATTGACGTGATTGATAGTTACTATTCTTGTCTCTAAGCGTGTAAAAAGTCAACAGAAGAATAACGGAAAATCCATTTTTGTTGTCCGTCGCCCGGCAACAG
Source organism: Epinephelus cyanopodus (assembly GCA_026686955.1). NCBI lineage: Eukaryota > Metazoa > Chordata > Actinopteri > Perciformes > Serranidae > Epinephelus > Epinephelus cyanopodus. The sequence goes on along the minus strand of CM048916.1, from coordinate 6,711,272 downwards.
TTTCCTCATGAGTAAATCAGTTTGAATGTCCATTATATCAGCCACCCATTGTGAAGGACACAACTTCAAGTCCTTCACTTGAAAAGGTACCTTTTGTCTAGCGTTAAATGGTAAAGCAGCCATCGCTTAAGTTTAAACTGGCACATAGCAGGGTGTGTTTTGCAATTCTAGCCAAACATGAATAAAGTTGTTTTTCCATTTATAGAAAATGAAAATGATGACGGGATTTATAAGAATCAGCCATACTGCACATGCTTACAGCATAAACCTAGAGAACATTGTTCTTTCTGAGAAAACAGATGAAGCAGATGATAAGTATCAAGAGATTAACAAAGACAGTTTAAATGTGCAGCCGGTCATGTTGGTATGGAAGAACATTAATCAAATAATTAAGCAGCCTCTATTGTGAGTGCCAGAGCAGCTTAGATGTATGTTTGATCAGATTTAGGTTCTTATTACACTTTGCTGCTTGCTGCCATGTCCTCGATAGAAAGTGATGCACGTTTCAGTGCTCTGAGGAGACATGTCAGAGCTTTATCCATTAACACCAAACCCTGATGACACTGATCTAAGAGAAATCTGCTGCCAGTTTGCTGCTGAACATGGCAGGAAAAGACAAGTTGAGTCTTTGTATGATTCCAAAAAAATAGATCAAAAACCTTCTACAGCACATCATTAAAAATGTACTTCCAAAGGGGTGTTGGGTGTGTACCTGCAGGAGTCTCAATGTTTTGATCTTAACGAGTTTTTAAACCGTTACATTAGCAAGGCATTCATTAAATGTCAGTGAATAAGTGAATTCAAAGCAGACTGGAAAGTTTTTAGTAGATAGGCTCTGAGAAAGAACAAGACTGAGTTAAGCATGCAGCTCTCTAGGTGTCTGAATATTAGTAAAACATACGTTTCAAAATGCAGACTGAAGGCTGAAGTTTCACATGGGATTTTCAATCCATAAAAGAGGCCCAAAAAAGGCAAATATATGCTGTAAATATAAAATGTATGACTGAAGCTTTGGCTAACAAAATTCAATATTTCAACTAATGTGTGGCAAACTTGAGTATGCTGTTTTTAACAGTTGGCAGAATAGACACATGGTTAAAATCCAAAGTCCAAAGAGTCCAAAAAATCTGTTTGTAAAAGTGTTTTGCTCTCTCCCAAATGATCTTCCAAATGACCATAATGAGCGGAAATGAGCGTGTGGGTGGAGTGATTGAGCGCAACTGTTGGAATTATCTTGTTTCATACTTCAAATTAAATGTGAGCAATTTAAACTATAAATGCACATTTTGCATAGCATGCCAGCATAATGGTTTGTGATTAATTAACTGTTTTGTACTTCCAGCATGATTAAAAGCTTTGCAGACTGCCTGTACTTCGATTGCATTTTCAGAGATACTTTCATTATAAATACAAACACATTTGGAAATAAAGGTCCACTGACCGTGTGCAGACAAAGAAGGCAGCTGGTGTAGGGGTCACAGAGGTGGATGGGTTTAGTCAGCTCAGTCGCCAGAGGAAAATGTTGCCATTGTACCATTCTCATTCAACATTTTTAAAGTGACAAAGTTCTGATTATACATGTATATGAACTCATCAGGAGGTGAGGGAGGTGGTGGATGGTGGGACACCTAAGTGAGATGGCTGCTACGTTGCAAAACACTGCAGCCCACAGATAAGACCAACAAAAATGGTTATTTTGGGGTGTATTTTAGGGAGACATTGGTGGCGTTTCCAGCAGGGATTGTGCCACCAAAACCAATTTCATGTTTAGTGAGACATCGGCCACAATTCCAGCTTGTTCTCATTCCCTAAGTCATTAAATACCGCAGCAAAAGCAAAATTTTCTAGCGGTACAATACGCCGTCAGTTTGTAATGCAGGTGGACAGTAACTTTTTACTTTTTTTTCATTGACCTCCGAGCATTGGTTGCGGTGCCCTGAAATGTCAACAACGTATGCAGGAGGATACTTAGCTTGTAACATGTAGACATTAAAGGCCACTGACAAAGTGGCTGGGAAGAGAACGTGTTGGCAATTCCTGCTGTGATTGTGCCTCCAAAAGCGGGTATTTTAAGCCAGAACCTGATCTTTTCCTGACCATAACCAAGTGGGTTTTTGAGCCTAAACATAACCACGTTAACCATAGCATTGCTTAAATGTAAAGAAACATAAGTTTCAACATATCCGCTAACTAATAACATACAAATGCTACATATCCGTGGTTTACAGGAACCTACAATGGCAACATTTTTTTTTTTTTCTTACACTGGCAAAAACTTTTAAGAGTTGTGTGAATCTGTGTGCAAAGTGTAGATATGCTTATTGCAAAACGACTTGCTTTTTGAAGATGTAAATAAAATGAATGCTTTGTTTGGCTGCACAGCATGTCACAAATATTGACAGAAACAATAGCACATCTGATTTAAACCAATATAAAACACTCTCTATAATACACTAAATATGTATCAAAGTGGATAGCACACTGATGTCTCTGTGTTATATTGAGGTGACTACAGTGCATAGAAATATATTGTCAATAAACGGAATTATAAAATCTTTAGATGCGTAGAGATTTGTGATTTGGTTTCAGCTTGCATTTGAGTTCAGTGCGAAACAGTAACTCAAGAAAGGTAGTTAAGCATATTGCAACTTGAAGACAAATTTATTTATGGACGTTCAAGAACACAACAAGCGAAAAACACAGCCTAGTTTCCCGCCTGCGGAACTAGGACAGGGCCCACATTTGTGATGAAGGAGTTTAACCCAGTAACATCTTCAAACAAGAATACTTTCAACTGTAGAGCTTTCAGCGCGATACCGAAAGTGGGACAGAATCATGGAGGACACAGAAGATGCTCAACCAAAACCAAAATAACTACAGTATATGGGTTGCTGCATAAACATGATACAGGCATTGCTGTAGTTTCCTGTAAATGTCAGCAAATTTCATCATCATGCATCACGGCAGCACAAAACTTCAACTTGACCTTGACACTGAGCCAAAGCCACCCGTCCGTTTCCACCAGAATGATGGATCCAGGAAATATATTATTCTTAAGAAGTCATTTTTTCCCCTCACCACAGTCCAGCACACCATCCCAAAATCTCATTCTAGTCATGCATATGGATCAGCCCCTGCTGCTATGGCAACAGACACCCAGCTTTGCCGGTCAGGCAAGTTTGGCTAGAATTGGTCATACCATTTAAGAAAAATAAAAATCCTTCACATGCCGCTGGTTTTCACACTGAAATGCCACTGGGCACTGTCAAGAGGTTTCGCTGAAGAGAGCTTCAGTGGGTGAGCCGTCAGCTAAGGCTTGCTGCCCTGTCAAACCAACCCTAAAGCACTGGACTTATTAGAAACTCTATGGCTCACTAGAGTTGAATAGGAGTCGAAATGACAACAGATCTACACTAGAGTATAAGTGTTTTCATATTGGAGAGAAGAGTGTGAATTGACTCACTTACCTTTTAGCAGATGAACTGAACTCCAGAGACGAAGGGAGAGAAGTCCTGCCCGTTCAAGGACAGGCTGAGTAGACCGTCAGCTGAGCCTCCTGGGTCTGGACCGTACTCAATTTGAATGTAAAGTTCTGTAGCTGTATCAGCAATGTGTCCTTTTAAACAATCAGTCTTTGATTATATCGTCCCAAAAGATGTGAAACTGAAGTCTTGTTCTTCACTGTGTGTGTGCTGTGGTCCAGTTGGATCCACTTCTCCTTCGTCCACTCAAGCAGGGAAACAGATGTTGTCCCAGCAAATGGTTCTTTCCCCACAGGTCAAAGCAAGAAGTCTCAGAGGCAGAGCTAAAGGAGAGAAGGAGACGAGAGAGGGAAGGAGGTGTTAATAAAACTTTAAATTACACCGGGTCAGAGATACACACCGGGAGAGAGAGAGAGTTGGAGTGGGAGACGGGGAAAAAGATCAAATCAATGCAAAGCGTAAATTAACCAGACAGCCTTGATGAGGCGTGCATACCAAGTGCTGCTTTCCTGATTGAAAAATTATGTTTGGTCAAATACTTTCTAATATTTACAAGCAAATTCCATACTGCATTATAACCAGTTCATGTACGATTTGTACACAGGTACCCAGGCCAGCCATTAAAATTATGGACATCGGGACAAAAAATTCCAAATTGGGAACCTCATCCACTCCAACACCACCACCAACATCCACCCTTAGAAATTTTCTGAGAAGTTGAATGATAAGAAAATGAAGATGAAAAATGGCAGTGCCTTTCCCCCTGCAAACATGTATCCTAATTTCTGGTGCATTTTTTTTTTAGCCCCATCCTAACAAGATAACATGACATAATTGGTACCAATGGATGGCTTAGGTCAACTATACCTCTTTTCAACCAAAATCTTTTGGTGTGCCACCTTTCATGTCACAGACAGGACGGAAAACAGATAAGTAAATGGTAGAAAGCAACATGGAGGCCTGTGAAAACTTTATGGTGCTTATTTTTTATTTTCTATGAACATAAATTTTTTACTTTTTCAATCTCTCTTTCAGACTCATTGCAGATTATCTGGATCAATATTTAAGCACTGCTTGGGTGAAGTTGGGTGTTGGAGCTTCATTGCATCTCTCCAGTTAAGGGGCTGAAATTTGCATGTTCATGCGGGTGTTGTGTTTCCATCAATGTCAATTGGAGCCAGAGCAGCAAAATACCCTTGACTAATGTAGAGTCATTGGACTCGGGTGTGAATGCAAATTGTAACTTTTCCCATTACGTTAAAAAGCCAAATGTTAACAGGTTTTTCGTGCAGTGGAAAAGCAGCTCTTGTTTTATATGATACTCTTATCTTCAAGCCAAATTTAAAAAGGGCCTGCTACAGCGGGTTTTCTTTGCTGGTCTGCTGAACTCTTCACATTTGCCACATTTGCCACTTCACACTTTTTTGGCCAGAAATTTGGCCACTGTCTCTGCTCCTACCATTTTCTTCTTCTTCTTCTTCTCTCTCTGACTTGGCTTTTCCTTTTTTAATCTTCTGATTTTTGGCTAGGCATTTTGACTAAGCCAGTCAGGCTGCAGTCTGCTCGACATCTTTGCGTTAACAGCACATATGTGTACTGCACATCTGACCCCTGGTGTGCACCACTTTTACAACAATTACAGGAGGTGGGCATAGATGAAGATACCAAATACGTAGGCCAGGTTCATCTACACCCTTTAAGCCCTTTAACAGGACAAATTCTTGCAACTATCCCGACACAGAAAAGGACATCCATCCAAATCTGTTACTGTACTTCTCACATTTCTGCAGCAATTTGCAGAGCCCAGCAACTGGTTCAGACTGAACTGCAATTGGTCCAACTTGAACTTATCTGCGAGATGCACAAATGATAACTATAATCAGCTCATCTAATGTATAATTTGCCCTCACCCTTTAGCCCACAGACTTGAGGAACATGCCTCACATGTAATGACTATGAACTATGAAACAAAAGGAATAGGATAACCACTCATTTTACACAAACACACCCCACACACAAACATACATCTGTTGGGCAAAGGAAGAAGAAATGCACTTGGCCCACTCAAATGTCAGAGCACATTGACACGGGTCAGCGCCGACGTGTCGGGTACGAAAGGGGGCGGGGCAGCTGCACCATTTGAGAGATATTAAGTGGTATCAAGAGAGAACAGAGTCAAAAATCTCTTTTTCTCCATCTTCTTGTAAATCCTCTGGCTTTGAGTAAAGGTTAGATGAGAGAGGGTCGAAGGGAGCGAGTGTCTGGGAGAGAAAAGAGGAAGAAGAAAGGGAGCCATACGAGGGAGGATAAGCTTGGCAGATGGAGAGAATAATAAAGTTAGCCTAAATGTCAACAACAGGAGGTTACTGACTATAACCTCACAAAAAATGGTGGTGTTGAGTATGTGTGGAGGTGGCATAAACAGGAATATCAAAGCACAGGGCGGAAAGGGGCAAAGGAAAAAAATGTGTGAGTGATAATGGGGAAAAAAGGACTCCATGTCCTTGGTTTAACTGCAAACACACAATAAATGTGCTTTGAAAGAATTAATTGAACAAAAAACAAGGCTTTGTCAAGGCCCAGACTAATTAAAGGGGATTTATTGTGTTTATTTTTACATCCATACTTGTATTTTGGGTTTCTAATAGAGCATGTTTACATGATTGTTTAAAAAATAGACTTATTTTCCCCATTCTGTCTGTGCTGGAACATTTGTATTCACCCTCTGTCCATACACTTCATTTTACCACCTGTCCCTTTAAGACACCTCTCAAAAAGCATAGTCCACATTTCTGCATCTTCCCAGACCCCCAGGAACAGCATCGGGATTTAAAGCCAACTTTACATAGTAGTAAGAAGTGGAACTACACTGTCTGGGTTTGTCACTCGAAGACTTTTTTCAGTAGACTCACATTGGGAAAGAGACGTCTGTAAATCAGTGGATACAACCCTCATGAAAAGTCACTTTTTACAATTAGGATTTGATCCATAGAGTCTGATAACATTTGGGAAGTCTAGTAGAGCTGCACAATTAAAACCTTTTATCCCCATCAGGCAAGTGTAGCACTAAAGGGGAAGTTTACCGCTTGGTCGCACTCGGCTGCCGCAAGACTCTAGTGCACCTGCTGTATGGGCCCCACAGTGCAGAAGATCTGGGTAATTTCATACCTTGGAAACAGAGCTTGCTTGGCTTTATGCGCCACTAAGCAGCTTTCATAGGAATGAACAGGGGCCTGCCTCCAATACTGTATCCAGGCCTCTTAATACATCCATGGGCATTGGAGCCAATTTTAGTTGTAGCCTATCTGTGTGATTACATCTGTCTAATGATGCCATGTGGCCCCGAGACCTTTTCCCACTGACGTCTTCAAGAGAAATCTCTCAATCAGAAGATACTTTTCAATGACTCATATCACAATTAGAATTTAATTCATTTGTTCCAATTACGTTTAGAAGAGACACGATTGAATAGTTTCATCCACATTCAAGTTAGGGGAACGCTAAACCGAAAGTAGTCAACGTCATGACTGAAGTCTCAAGAGCGCCTGCACCACTTGAACTTCTAAATCCAGTTTCCTTCGGGATTAATAAAGTACCTACCTACCTAAAGGCTTCTCAACCAAAATCTTTACAACCGATGTGTAACCATGACTACGTGTTTTCTAAGGTTTGCATGTAGCTACATGCAGCAGTGTATGCAATGTAAACACTTTGTCATGATCCTAGTTTTTTGTTAATATTCTGTTATCGGGTTCTGCTTTTTATCCTTACTTGTTTCATGTTATTAATTCACATTTAATCTGCTTCCTGTTTTATTTTGTAGATTCTCTCCTCATGTGTCTGGTTTTACTTCCTGTCTTTGTGTGTTTTCCCGCCTGTTTTCTGTCACACGTGTCTCGTTAGTCCTTCCCTGTTCCCAGAGTCTTACCCTCACACCTGTTCTGTCTTAGTCTCGTTTGCTCCTCCCTGGTGTTCCTAACCACACCCTTGTTGTAAGCCAGTCTCTGTTTCCCTCCTCTTGCCTGTGTCCACCTACTCCACCTGTGTCTCGTCCTTGTGATAGTTTTATGTGTGTATATCCCTGTGTGTTCCCTTTGTTCCTTGCCAACTGGTTCATAGTTAAGTCTTGGTTCCTCTTTCTTTTGGACTTTCAGTTACCTGCCTGTTTTTAATGTTTTTATTAGTTTCATTAAAGCTCATGTTTTGCTGCCTACTGCTCTGCATCTGGTGCATCTGGCGCACTTGCAGTACAGTGTGCCTGGAGCAGATGACCACATAAATAAATCCATCACGAACTGACATCAGCTTGTCTGGAAAGAAAATAACATTGAAAAGGGAGTATTCAGACACTCTGAAGACTGAGACTTTTGCTTACAGGGATTACTTTTACATATTTTATAATTTGAAACTTTAAATCATATATGACAGAAAATATAGAGAAGCATAATAAGTCCCCTTTTAAAAAGCTGTTAATTAGTGAGTGAAAGAGAGAGATGACAGAATGGTGGGAAAACCAGGTCAGTGTTCTTTGAACCAGAGTGGAGAGAAGAGATAGAGATGGTGTAGATTCAGGCCAAAATAAATGGGTGAAACTGATGTTTTGATCCACTGCAGTGTCCAACAGTAAGCTTGAGGCCATAATCCATCAACGGAAAGAGAAGGCGAGAAGTGGTGAGATATAGAGGGAAGGAAGGGAGGGTGGACAGTGAAGGACAAGAGAGGAAAAAAAGTAAATGGAGTCTGGGGATGAATGAGGAGAATATAGTAGTGGGGGCAGCCTGTAAGACATACTGAAATGAAGATGGATCCACACAGAGAGCTATTAAATAATTTATCAAGAAGAGATGAGGCATTAAGTCCACATATGTGCAAAATAAAGATGGTGTGTGCCTGTGTGAATCCAAATGACGCAAGGTTTGTTGCAACCGGCAACCAACTGTTGGAAAAAAATTCTCTGTTTTTGAGATTATAACAATTGAAATTCACAGTTTTATACAGCTCACTCACTCTCTGCTGGCTGCTGTATGCTCTTTCTTACTGTCAGCGATCAAATGAAAGCAAATCAGTGGCTCTCTTTTTAACACACTCATAATTGGCTGTATGTGGCTCAGAGTGGTGTTTAAAACTTCTGACACTTGATGATTAAGGAGCATAATGTGAGCTGGATCATAATGGATTTGGTGACATATGGCCTGTAAGGCTTTGTGTCCCTGGTAGCATTCTTTGGGTTTGACTAATTACTTAAATATTTGTATTAACAGAAATTCATTACCCAGAACCCCTCATAGTTGGCATGTACAGTTATTGTATTAAGTAAAAAAAAATTAAAATTATCTGAGGTTCTGCAGAGTCACCCAGTTGTCAAATTTTACTGGAGCATTAAATATTTGCTAACAATATAATTTGCTTCAAAAGGACTGGATAATAACTGTAGAACCTTTGAGGCAATTGGCCATTTTTACAGTAATTACCTGAACATGATGCATTTTGTTCTGCATTTCACCTCAACACTCCCTGGCAACAACAATATACTGATTCTGAATTAAAGCAGGTTATCAGTCTGAGTCTGTGAGGCTGCTACTTGATAACTGCTGACGGACCTATCTGTACTTTTAATTATTGTTATGTAGTAAGTAACCTCAGTGATATATAGGCCCAATAAAGTTTTCAACTTTTTATTAATGTTTACTTCTGTTTTTATGCTCACCCTCCCTACCACAGTATCAAGGCTGTGTGATGTGTTTTGGAGATAAATATAGAGGGAAGAGATCAGGCTGTTGTGATTTGTGAACAGGCATATGAACTCGCAAACAGACTAATGGGAGACCTTGTCCTAACTTTATCCTCTGCTGTGCATACTGATGAGTTTGGAGAACAGTTATGTGCTGCGTCCCACTACTAATCTCTCACTGAACGGTAAACCTTTGTGTACACACAATGAAGAAAGGTCGCAGTTTAACTACATATTCGGTCTGTACTTAATGATGGATGTTTATAATGGACACTCTGGGTAATAATCTAACCATTAACCCTCATTTTCCAAATACGTTTGGCTAATGCAAGGGTTTGTTTATAACCTGTTATGATCTGACTTCTCGTGTCCTGCTCCATTAAAGATCTTAAAGATCAGCAGGGTTGGGTCGATGGATCGTCCATCGCCAATGGCATCAGTCATCGACCACTGGACCTAACACTGTCATTTACGCCATCCCCCACAGACACACCAAAACTGGGCTGCAGGTTTGCGATGACACCAATGGCATTCATTAAAAAGTAATGAGCATAGCTTATTTCAGGCAGGACACGATGTCAAGCTCAGCTCACATCCCAGCTACACCAGCTGATCTCAAACAGCCCAGTCAACTGATGGAGCAGCTGACTGATGGAAGTGAGTCAGCTGATAGATCACATGATTCCTTTCTATGCAACCAATTGTCAAAGCTCATTCATGGCGCCCTATTCAAACTGCTCTGACCTGCCTACTGTTGCTGCTTCCTCTGCAAGCCGCTTTTTATGTTGTATCTGACTTATCAATGTCATTTCTGTTCGTCACTGATGCTTCTCTGTTCTGTTCCTGGGGGGGTCTTTGCTGCTGCTCTCCCTGCCTTAGGCTTCCATGTAGGCGCATGGAAGGGCAGGGATGTTTGCTCTCTCTGCCTCAGGCTTTCCTCATGTGCACGTGGAAGGGCAGAGAAGCCCCAGAACAGAGCCATGACACAAAATATAATACTGCAAATGGAAACAAGGTTTTCTTTGACTTAAGTTATCCTGACTGAATTCTGATTCATCTACCAAATTAACTGCAGATTACTAGATACATGCAGCGTAAACCTTTTTAGCCACCATTGTGAATAATCAATATCAATATCTACTCTTAAGTATTGGGTTGATGTTCTGTTGTTGTTTCATTTCACTGGTAATGCCAAATGAATAGTGGTGACAAAGCAGCAGAAACATCCCATGCAATAGTCCACCCTGTCTCTGTTTCTCTCTCTCAAACAAATATACACACATCTACCAGAGCAATGCAGTGCTTAGTCCTAATTGTCTCTACTATAATGCATAAAGTCAGGATGTCCCAAACAAGTTTCTTTTTCCCGATTTGAGTCATTTAATATTGAGTTTCTTCCAGTGCCAAGTTCTGACACTTGTTTTTCTAAATAATTAAGTTGCACAGTACACACTTCAAGAAGGCTTCTATTGATTATGAAAATCAATCTAATGTATACGTATGACAACTGAATAGCTCTGACAAGCAATATGAAGAAAACCCTACATCCAAGAATGGCCTACTCTTCAGTGCTTGTCGCTTCAATGCACTCATTGTTACCCCAATGAACTGGTTTCTGTTGAGTGATTATTTGCGTCCTCTGTAAAGCTTTTGCATGAATTACATTTATAACTTTGCGTCTAGTTATTGGCTTTTTGCCTGTGCCATTTTGTTGCACTTGATGTGTGTGACAGATCAGTGTTTGTCTCTCCTTCGCCTGTGGTGAAACACTATGTACCACAGATAACCATAAAACCCAAAAGACAGAATAGATAAACGATCTCATTCGGCATTTTGCTGTCATTTATGACATGTGGTGTTTTGCAGTGGGTGGGGTTTGAGGTATATGAGAGCCTGTAGAGTTTAGTAGAGCTGACAAAAGCTGTATTCGTGACAGTGCTGTGCATGACACATTCACCCCTAAAAACACCCAACATGAAACAATGGCTCAGGCTCAACACAGCCGATCCCAGGCCATAAAAAAATTGCCTCGATCAGCCCCGACGCCGATCTTTGAGGACATCTCTAGCATGGCGCCGTGGCTAGCCAGGCGCCGTGGCTGATTAACACATTTTTCAGATTTATTTTCAATCATTTCTGCATTCCACTTTCCCTTCCAATACAGATACCATCATTCATCAGGATGTTTCACTGTGGACGTCATCACATGCCATTCAGGAAGACATTGTTCAACCCACATAGCAGTTAACTCAGTGACTACCATCAGTATTACCAATATAAATATTAGCCAAAACCAGGCAGTATTAAACCAGAATTATCCTCTAACATCTCCTCACTCCCTTGAGTTCACTTAAAATAGAGAATAAAATGAACCTCGAATGGTAATGAGAGAAAATGAAGCCAGAGGAGGAGAAGACAAATTGGGGAAGAGTTACAAGGAGGACTACGAGAGTCAAAACAGCTGGTAGGGTAGAAATTTGGCAATGAGTCGAGGAGATAGATGGACTGTGAAAGAGGCAGAGGAAGAGGACAAACAGACAGCGTATAACTTGCACGTACATGCAGGTAGGAAAGGAGAATGACAGCATTAACAGATAACAGGCGATGCTTTGAGGAGGAAGAGGAGAGGGAGACTTTAAAGGTGAAGGAGGATCAAACGCAGATCCACACAGTGAGGAGGGTGGTGGGGGGGTTGAGTGGGTGACTGCATGTTTCCCATTAGGCTGTTGTCCCTGGCAACCATAGTCTCCCTCTATCCCTTTCCTTTTTCACTTTTTGTCGTTTGCTCACTGCAAGCTTAAATTATATCTCTTTAATACACATCCTAACTGCTTTCTTCTCCTCCCCGCTGCACCAAACTATCTCTCTTTCTCTTTCATCTACGCCTGAGTCGTGCAGCTTTTCCTCACTGTTTCTCTCATCTCTGTAGTCTCACGACTGTCTTTTCTCCTAATGACCATTTCTTCTCCTTCTTCCTCTCTCCTCCCGCACCCTCTCCCACCCATCCTGTTTCTCCAGTTCTTTCTAACTTGAAAAAAAAAACAAGCCCTCACTCTCTTCTCTTCCCCTGCTTGTACCATCCAATCTACTGTTGTCTTTGTCTGAGTGGGTGTGCGGATGACATTCGGATGACCGCCACACAGTCAGAACCCACTGTAACTGCCACTACCCACGGTGCACAACTCTAACCCGCCTGTTGAAATTCCTCCAGCCCGACAGCCCCATGCCAGCTGACTGGTTTGTCAGCTGGGACAAAGTCACACCCACGTACTGATTAACAAGTGCGCGCACAAAATCACATGCAGGCGCAACGCTGCCCTCATCCTTTTCTAACACCCGAAAAGATGACAAACTTGGCCGTGCACACAAACAAACACACGCTCACTTAAACAAACATCATGTGGATAATCGGCTCGGGGAAAAGTCGATTAGAAATGTTCTCCTCTGAGAAAGACACTTAATCTCACCAGTGGCTCCAGTGGAAATGTTCACTTGCCATTTGCGAATGAGTAAGCATGCTTAGTCAGCCCTGTCTGAATAAATATAAGCTGAACTCATATACCATGTAAGACCAACTCTGAATTCACACTAGAAGCAACACATCAGCTGCAGTGCTAAAGCAGCGTCCATCCATTACCAGTTCTGTCATGGCCGATGCTGTCCCCACCACCAGCTGTCCTTTAAGCAGCACAACTTCTGAAATGTTGAAAGAACAGTGGTTGAACAAACGAGTACTATCAGAGAAACAATTTGTCAGTTTAATGGATGAAAAAACGGGGTAAATGAAAAGAAGGGGAACATAGCTGCTGCTCTTACAGAGAAAATGAAAAAACTGCTCTGTGGTTTATGGCACATTTTCTACCGTTTTGTCTCTGTGCTACCGGACCAGCAGATTAAAATGAAAAAACTGACAACAGGTTAAAATTCTTTAAGCTTTAATGTCAAGGTCGTCACATCCATGCTGGCTGAACAGCACAGGATTTGTGGCTTCTTTATAGCGATGCAGAAGGACAGTGATCCACAACACACAGACAAGGTTACCAAGAAGCTTTTCATGGACAAACAGTGGAATGGTCATAAACTGGCCAAGTCAGTCGCTTGAATTCAGTTCAATGCCTTTCATTTGCTGAAGACTAGACTGTGGGCAAAAAGCCTCTGACACAAGCAGGAAATGAACATTGGTGGGTTTAGAGGAAGTGTCAGTGTTAGCATCACCAGTCGAGTTAAGTTTGTGTCGAGTCTACAGGTTTGTAATTCTGAACAATCTCTACTTAAAGCCGACTTAACATTGTCACACATTAAGGTTTTAATATGCTCCATTTTTTATATAAAAGCTGAGAAGGCAGAAGAAGACGAAAACCTTCATCAGAGTCGGGGTCAGAGTGCAAGGCTGTGGCTATTTCCTGGAAGCAATACATACCAGTGCTGTCTTGTCATGTCCTGTACTTAATAAAGACTTCATTATTTTGCTAGGTAAAGGCTCAAGTTGATATCCAGAATATTTGCTGATTGCTGAAGCTATTACTTCAGTTAAATGGCATCGGCATTTTATTATTGAATTAAAGCTGCAGTAACTGTGCTGCTTACTTTAAAGGTCCAGTGTCTGAGATTAAGGGGGATATATAGGCAGAAAAGGATGTAATAAATATGTTTTCTTTAGTTTGTAATCACATGAAAATAAGAACTGTTGTGTTTTCGTTACCTTAGAATAAGCTGTTTATATCTACATAGGGAGCAGGTCCTCGTCTATTTTAACATTTGTTTTTTGACATGAAACAGCTTTTATTCAGAGTTTTTACTGGTTTAAATCACGGGGTCTATTTGTTTTGGGGAGCAATAGATCTCTGCGGATAATGCGGTTTCCAAAAAAAAAAAAAAAAAAAGAAAGAAAAAACCCTGAATGTCTGGGTCTTAAGCTATCGGAGCAAAAAGATGAGCACACACTAGGCTAACAGCTGCCTCCAACGTGTCAAACAGCGTTGGAGAAACATTGACTTGTATGTGAAACTGCTTTATTCAGTGTTTTACCGCTTTAAATCACTGGCTCCATGTGGATTTGGAGAGGAAGAGACCTCTGCAGATAATTGGGCTCACGGTAAAAACCTCCTGAACATCTGAGCACACATAGCGCGGGGCGAGCGGCGCATTTTTTTACAAGTTTAAATTAACTGGTCTGTTTGTTTGGAGAGGAAGAGACCTCAGAAGATGATTTGGCTCCTGGTAAAATCCTCAAGAACAATAAACACTGATGAAATTCTAACTGGGAGAAGCTTCATCTGGTTGCAATCTGCAATCCTCACTGCTAGATGCCACAAAATCTTTCACATTGCTCCTTTAAAAAACGTCTTATTAGGAAGCTTTCTAACCTGGGCTTCATTTGAAATGTGTTGTTATGTTAAATGGTCCATCACCTCTATTAATTTTATTTTATTCAGTTATATCTGGAAACCTAATTCTTCCTTAGAGGTGCAAGAAGGCAGTCAAAACGTCTTTATTTGTGAAATGTAATAGTTTCCTAAAAAATAAACATGATTGCACGACCAGCCTCATTCAAGTCATTAATGGAGCTCTGGAAACATCACTGTGTGTGATAACTGCCTTTTATATGAGTTGTTTAGACGTTGCAAACTGAAGCATATTCTGTAATGGTGCATTACAAGCCTTGTATCATCTTAACGGCCCCTGGGTTCTTCCGCTGGAGCGTATCTGTGGATTACGAAGCTGGTCTTGATTACGTCTGGAAATGTGGGAATAATTATCATACACAGTGCATGTGGATTAAACACGGACACGGCAAAGGCTACTGCACCGTCTTCATATTACTGCTCCCTTGGTGCCAGTAAAAGATCCCAAATATACAAACATACATTAATTTATCTACTGCAGAGGCTCATCGTATATCCCTGTGGGAGCATTTGCACAACACATCTAAATGAGCTAAATCGCCTCGCATCAACCCTACGGCTTCCCCTTGTCCTCTGCTCCACCCCCTCCATAAAAGAACTATCTCATCCCAACGCCATTAACCACCACGCCATCGCTGCCTATTTAGCTCTGCCTCATAATCACAGGATCAGCCGCTGACAGCCAGGATTGATGGTGATGGAGGGACAAAAAGAAACACCGGAGAGGATGGAGAGAGATGTGTGCCTCTGTGAGGAGGGAGAGATGGAGGAGGACGGTGGTGGTGAGGAGAAGGCACAGCCATTTTGGCGACCCTGGAGCACGTCAAAACAGATGACTCAACAGGATAAAAAGAAGGATTTAATGCAGCCAACGCACCCCTAATGTTGAGGAAGATGTAAAGTGGGAGGGAGGCAGGGAGGGAGAAGAATGGGATTTTATTCTGAGCCTGTTTGGTAATGTATAAGCATTTTAGAACAGGACAAGAGAAAGAGAAAGGAGACAGGGCTGATGAGCAAGACAGGGATTAAAAATACAGTACAAAAGCAAATACAGGACAGATGAGGAAAGGTAGGCCTCTCTTCATATCTCTTCCCGTCCATTTTACTTTGCACCTGAGTCATCGTCATCTTTCTCTTTTCCTTTTCCTCTCTCTCCTCTTCTCTGTTCCTGTAATTCGCCTTCTCTGTCTGTTTTCTCAAAGGAATACGGCCCCAACTCATAAAACAGCGCATCACCAAGGAGATTACCAGCGTGCTCGCTCTGAATTCACCACCACTTTTCACTCCACTTGGTTCACTCCTATTGTTGCTCTGTTTCATTTCTCTCTTTGTATTCTCTCTACAGCTCTCTCTTCCCTCACTCTCTCTTTGCTCTCTTAGTGGAAAGCCAAAGTTCCAGTCCAAAAATTGCCTCAACAGCCAAGAGATTATCAACATGCTTCATTTGAAATTCTCTCCGCTCCTCGTCCTTCCTTTCATTTTGCTCGTTCGCGTCCACATACTGTACATTCTCACTCAATACGGCAACTGTTCACATGTTGCCGCATACAAATGATGTAGCGCGGTCCCTGGTCCAGCCAAGAAAAGCTGATTTTACCTGAATCGTAATGAGGAAAATGTTGGAACATGAATTGTGAATCTGCAGCAACCCCGAGGAAAAACTACACCAATAAAACTAAGACCCTGACAGAGACATGTGACTCAGTGAGGTTCGTGTTTGCTCCCATTGATCCCAACTGACTGACCATCAGGAGGTTTGAATCACTCGCTTCAGTTGGTCCTGACTGTGCAGTATGGCTAATCTATGGCTGAGATCAATCTGACAGTGACAAACAAGAGTAAAGCATGTGTGAGTGTGTCTTACTATTGTCTGTTTCAGCCAATATGATTGCAGTTAGTGCAAATACAGCATATCAGTGGACAGCTTCAATAATGAGGGCAATGCTGACCTGGCCGACAGTGCAGACAGTATTTTAGGTATTCTCTGAACTCAGTGTTCGCAAATTACTGACATACAGTACGATTTTAAATGAAACCCTCTGTTCAAATAATGGCATCTCTGAAATAATAGCGGTTGGACTGATTGCTGTGAATTGTTTCCTGTGTCTGATTAATCAAGAGTGAAGGGAGCTAACATCGACAGCAAATTAAAATGGAAGAAGATCAAAAAGCAGAGAGGCACCTCACTAAAATATGGTAAAATATACAAAGCTGGAAATTAGAAAGAAAGGCCTGTTTCTAAATGTCCCCCACAGGCACACACAAAAGACCCTTTGACATGCAGACAGGAGAACACAAACCTATGATTAGTAATAGGTGACCTGCTCTACCACCTGAGCTACAGCCAACTCAAGAAATACAAGCCTGTTTCACATCAAGACCTGAACCTCCCTGCAGCTGAGGACAACATTGTCGTATTTATAGTCATATTAATTACAGCAAAGGTACATGCTTTGAGAGAAATAATAGCACACACTATTATTAACGTTTTAAAACAGCAAAGTGGTTTTATAAAAGGGTAGCTACTTTGGAAAGTTTAATATATAGACCCCTCCGTATTCATTTCTTCAGGTCATATTCAGCCTTCAAGACTTATTTTTTACAGTTCAACAAGAAAGCACAGGCTGTGACTGGCCAATCTTGGAACCCATCTGCGACTGGTCTGACTGCAATAAGATTCTGAGGCAACAGCCAGTATTTCAGGGGATGGCATGAAGCGTATGAATGTAGATAGATTTTAAAAACAGCAAATATAAAGCTGAATGGTTGTCAGACCGATAGCAGATGGGTTCAATGACTGCATGTTGGCCAATGCCTTCTGCCTCTCTATGAGGACTGTTTACCTGCCACCCAAATGCATTTGGTCAGCACCTATGGCTAAGCCCCGTCTTCAAATGCAATGAGCCAATCACAGTGCGTATAGCCATTGAAATGCATTACAGAAAGTCAGTTTTGTTCGGTTTTATGAGCTTTTTCGGAGATTTGAAGTTTGTGCATGGGGTACATGCAACTCCGACACAAGGTATCCTGAGAGGCTGGACGACCAGGTGTATTTTTTACACTTTAAACCACATCTCAAGCGAGAAAAGTGTCTCCTTTGGATAAAGTTGTGTGGTAACGTTAGACCACAACATCAACTCAACGTGAATAGGATTAACAATGATGTCTACATCTGTTCTAAGGTAAGTCAACATCATGTTTGAGGCAACATATTGTCACTTTGCTGGAAAGAAATATAAATTTATCTTTAACATCTCTAGCCAACATTAGCTAAAGTTAGCCTAACGTTAGCTCCTAGCTGCGTTGTTCATCATGTCAACTTGTTTGCTGGGAGTCATTAGCCTGTTTTGTTCTAGTTTTGTACTTTGGTGATGGTACATCATTGTTAGCTGTTGTCCAAAGGGCTCTAGTTAAGCTCACGTTAACTTCTGGAGCTTAGCTTCATTAACTTATCTGTAATGGCAGCGATAACAAAGGTTGGCAAACGTTATGCTGAATGATTCAGTATAAATACTGTAGCACCAAACTAACGGAGAGACACTCTTGGTAAAGATGGTAAAAAGGCCGTTATCCTTTTCTCATATTCTGAGCCAAAAACCTGAACTTCAGTGGCGCTTTAACTTGTTGTCTTTGATGGTGACGGCAACCAGATGCGCTTCACAAGCGTAACACTGTGACCTGTAAATTCTGGCTTGTAATTTAAGCTTTTCATCGACCTTCTCAACAATAAAATGATGAATATATCCCTCCAATGCGTAGTTTAGGCCCTTTTGGTCACTTCTCAATGACATCTGATCATTATGTCCCCAAAAATCATCAGTTGCCTCCTGTGAAATGTTGTGTACTGTGACACCTGCCTTAGCGCCGCTCACTGAATGTTGATAGTTTCTCTGAGTGAGTGAGTGGAGGCGGCGTGGCTTAGCCATCGGTCAATTCATTTACAGCATAGAGTTTATACCTACCTTGTTTCACACCACCCCAAATGAATCACGCTAACCGCACAAACAGACCTGAGTTCATTTTAACCAAACCAAATACCCTTAAACTAGACTTAAATATGACCTGACTAGTCATAAATGTAAGATTGATATTATTTTTCATTCATCCATTTTCTGTCTCCACTTATCCTGGTACACGATCGCAGGTGTGCTGGAGCCTATCATAGCTGTGATTGGGTGAGAGGCAGGGTTCACCCTGGACAAGTCACCAGACTGTCACAGTTCTGATACATCGAGACAAACGACCATTCACACCCACATTCACACTTATGGGCAATATAGAGTCACCAGTGAACCCAATGTGCATGTCTTTGGATCGTGGGAGGAGGCAAGAGAACCCGGAGCCCACGCTGCAAACAGGCAAACTCCACACAGAAGATATTATTAAACCAAAATAAAAAAAAAAAGCAAAGTGGTGTCTTCCCACCATGTGGAAGTACCTCCTACACTAACTGCAGCGGACAAAAAAGTTGACAGGTAAACAGCACTTTTTATCTCTCTAGGTTCATAGAGGTAAGAAAGTATGACAATAACCTTCAAAGTCTTCAAAGAAAGACACAATATGCATACACAGGCAGTGTACACACACACACACACACACACACACACACACACACACACACACACACACACACACGCTATTCATACCCTAGAGGTGTGCCAAGTGGGCATAATGAGTATGTACTCTGCATTTGGCTGCTGGGGACTGATCAAACATGGTGGAAAGCAGACTCTAAAATTCTCCCCAAAATTGACTTAGTTTAATCACTCTCATAAATGCAATTAATTAGTCTCTGCATGTGGCTGCTGGATCTGATTTTGCTCAGAGTTGACGACATCAAGGTTACCTTTGCGCATGTTTCCTGTAAAGTACTTTGGGCAGAAGCTTTCATCAAAGGTTTATGCCAATTAAATGTTTGTGCATGGAGATACGCTCGCTCTCAGTCTCACACACACACACACAAACACACACACAGGATTTAACATAAAGAGTGACGCCTCACAACATGGATTAATGAAGAATGAACCAAACGGGCTGCATTAATACAAAGAGGATTCCTGCCACTTTTGTTTGTAAACAGCACTTTGTTTTGTGTCTTCCAAATTAAGCTTAACTTTGTGGATAAATGACTTTTTCTGTTTTGTTATTAGTGTTATATGTTGTTTTCTTTTTCTCATAAATCACCATTACATGGTTGCTAGCCAATTAGGGCTGCTACCTGGGGTGGGAGTTGGCATGGAAACCCCGCACGACAGGCCAAGGTGTCAGTGGGGGGCAGGATATGGTGGGCGATCAGAATATAAATACTGCAGCGTACGAAAACAACAACAAAAACATAAACCTAAATAGAGTCGAAAAGCATATGGCAGCCCTCGCAGTGCGGAGTGGGTGGGACACATGCAGGAGCTCATGACAGACTTTGGAGGTGGAACCACGAGAAATTTAAAGACCCCTCCCTCGCGCTTTAACAACATGCTCGCTGTCTGAACCATGAGACATTTGCGTCTCAAGGAAAAGTGAAGAAAGAGACTGCCAAATCAATATTATTATGGGATTTCAAAGCATGATGTATCAGTTTATTATGAGGCATTTCAGCTGTGTGTATAATAAGCTACTGCAGGTCACTGATCTGTTCTGGCTTCATCTATTTAAAAGGTTTTTGCATTTTGAAAGCTACTGTGACCTGCCGATACTGCAATTCTTTTGTTGCTGATTGAGGCCAGTAAGAGTCATAGATTACTTGTTGTCACTGTGAGCTGAGCTTTTTAAGATCCCAGTAGCACCAGAGCTCCCAGCAGCCAGCAATGCACTACAGGCTGATTTGTGTTGGGCAGGTGCAACTGCAGGTTTGAATGAAACAGCAGCATAATGTTTTTCCTTATCTAATTTTAGAACCTCATTTGTTAAAAGAAACCCACTGCTCCATTCAGGAGACACTTGGGCCTTTCAGATATGTATTTTTTAGTCAGTGGTCTTAAATGCAGGTGAAGGATAAAAGTGAATGTGGAGATCTCTGCATGGATTTAGCTCTAAAAGAGCACCTAGGTCACCACACCTCCAATGAATAAATACAGATTAAATAAAGGCAAAGCCCTGGCTTTAACAAAACAGTGGCATGAATGACTTTTTACACATTATGTCCTTCGTTTAAAAGAAAGATTGGAATGGATGGTGTGAATATAAAAATATGCTCTATACAACTAAGCTCACTCTTCTTATTTCTACTACTGAGGGGATTTAAGTGACTCTTGTGAAGAGTGGCATTCAATTACACAGTTTGTGCAAGTAAATTAAAGTTCAGATATATTACTGCTTAATCTTGAGCTCATCTCTTACCTCTTGGTTCTCAAGCTGCTTAAACGGATACTTTAAATTTTCAACCAGCTTGTATCAAAACAATGTAGGTAGAAGGCGTGTGTTTAAACATTACTCCATCTGACCAGCGCCCAGATCTCCCCGCACTTCTCTCAGTTCAAATCTGCAAGGTTTATTCGGTTGATCGAACTACAGCCTGTACTTCCACGTCCTCGTGTGCCCGCCAACACAGACACACAGACTACAGAAACGGTTCAAGAGAGAGACCAACCCCTCTCTCAAACTCATATCAAACTGTAAAAGTAGGCAGGCATCCATCCATCCATCCATCCATCCAGTTGGGATTAGCCCCAGGTAAATAACATGGAGCCATCGTCCTGTGGGTCCACCACCTGCAGGGACAGGAATCAGGGTCCAGTGCATTGTGTGCCAGGCAGGGTTGGGGGCCCATGAATGCTGATCCCTGGCATCGCAGACTAGGCTGTGCTGATCAAACATAAACCAAGATTCTGTTACTGCAGTGCCTATTTCTCACATAAAATGTCTTCTAAAATAGATTTTGGTGAATTGTTTGGCTATAATATTAAAAATTGTGAACAGGAAGTAAGCACCATACTGTTTTCCTTGTAAAAACATCTTGTAAAAAAAATGAGATCAAACGGTAAAACTAAGCAGTGTTGATCAAATATAAACCAAGATTGTGTTAGTTGGTCTCGTAACTGTCACTTAAAATCTTTTCCAAAACATACCAAAGCTTATTTTTTATGTAATTCGAGATCCTTACCAGCCGCCATATTGGTTCCTTTGAACAAACCGAGTTGGTATAGCTGCAGCTGCGGTAGCTACATGACCCCTCCACTAACTATAAGACTCTCCCATCATACAAACACATCAGTCCACAATCAGCCCTCTTTGCCCCTTGACCTGGAGATGAAAGTCCTGTTGAAAATGCCAAGTTAGCCTTAAGCTAACTATGAAGTATTAGGTTAAAAAGAGGTGGTTCAGGTCAGGGTAAGGGTAATGGGAAGGGTTACATCTTGTTACTTTTAAGGGAAAATCATGTCTCCGTGTACAATGAATCGAATATAGTGGACTACTGCTACATTTGGCCTCATATTTGTTCACAACATCTCATTACAAACGGAAAATGTCTACAATCTTCTATGTCTTGGAAAAACATCCAAGCTTGCATTACGTCATTATTATTGGTCCAGGGCAGCGCAGTACATTCAAGAAGTTATAGGTTTTCTACTTCTTGAGCAAAAGCAAAAGCCACAGCCCTTTTTCTCTGTTTTCTCTGGTAATGTGGCACCAATTTCAAAAGTATATCCGTCTTTCTACTGCAGAGCTTAGTTTTATGAGAGGACCATCCTTCCAGCAGTGAAATACTTCTTTAATTCACTGTGGTTGCTGGCAGTGTTTTCAGTTTAATTTGTAGCCAACATCAAGTCTGTTTCTTTATTACTGAGATTTAACAAATAAGTTTCTTGTGAACAGCAAAGACCACTTATCTAACAACAACCTAACAAGACGTAAACACAAAAAAGAACAAGGACAATATTCATTTTCCAAAAGGGGTTGAGAGGTTTTTGGGATCTGTGCTTTTATCCACAGTTATATACTTTTCGTGTTTTGGGTGTTCATGCCCAGAGTGAAGCTCCCCTGCTGGTGTACTGCTGCCAGGACAGCAGGATCATCAGAGGCATATTAGGTGTTTGGGGAGCTTCTGTGAAAGATTTTAGTGGCGTGGTGACAATGCAAGGCCACACATCAGTTGACCAAAAGTGGGCAACAGCTAAGAGCACAGCATCATCTCTGTGGGACAGCAGGAGCCTTGCTGAGCCCAAAGGCTGCAGCAGAAAATGATGGCCTCTTTTGTAACTTTATTTTCTTTCTTTGTGATTTTTTTTTTCCATATCTGAGTTGTACAAGTGCCAGTTAAAATTTATTTGACGGATTTTAGCTCCTGCTTTCATCCAGAGGGACCTCATCAACACGGAGGCCCATTAATATGCATGAAGGATTCAAGGTTTTTACTTAAGACATTGTCAGCCTGCAAAGTAGGTGGTAGAGATTTGGCAAATATTTGAAATAATGCCAACAACACATCACCTCGAACATTTTGTACACAAGGCCACTAACTTCTTTGCTGTAGGTGCAATCCTGGAGTCTTTCCATGCTCATAGCTCCTAATAATTAAAACGAAATTCCTTTCCAAATTCTGCTTAGAAGTTTACATTTTAATCACCAAGTAGCTTAAATACTAGGGTCAGAGTCAGCAGGAAAATCAACTAAACAACAGGGCAAGGAGCCCGAGCATGACACAGGAAGTAAAAAAAACCTAACTAAACAGCTAACCTGGCTCTGCCAAATGGTAACAAATTCCAGCTACCGGCTTCTTTAAAGCTCACAAATTAACACGTTATATCATTTGTTTAATCCATGCAAAATATTAAGTGTTATCAAGAGGAAACATTAGTTAGCTTGAGACGCGCTCTTAGGTGATTTTCTTAAAGCTCGATAGAGCCATGCTGGCTGTTTCCCCAAAGCCCGCAAGACAGAGCCGGGCTTGGAAGCCAATCTGAAATGGTGGCCAATCTGTGGAATTACAACCCCTGGGTCCATCACATGCTGCTAAAAAGACATTTTCCCAGAGACTTATAATTTGACAGAAATGTCTGTGAGTCAGTGGACAGACATTTTTGAGCATTACAAACCCATAAAATGACTCATTCACTATCAGAATTTAATCCATTTGGTCCAATAACATTTCGAAAGTCTAGAAGAGCTGCATGATACTGTGATAATGCACCACTTAGCAACTTTAATAGGACTGAACTGGATCCTGCCTTTAATGCTGTATCCAGTTCTCTTTCTTCCATGGTTTCTCCCTGTTCATAGTCCCAGTTGCCAAAAGAATATGTTGGTAATGTACGTTTCTGCAAATAATGGATACATCACTTTAGAAATGTTGATACGTACAAAACATAAAAATGTGATGTAGTTCTGATTACATGTATGTGAGCTGACGTTGTCATCTGAAGGTGGCGGAGGAGATGGTGGATAAAGTGAAACCTAAGTGAGACATCTGCCAAGCTGCAGAACACTGCAGACCACTAATTAAGGCCAACAAACAATGAGACCAGTTATTTTTTTTGGCAACCATCGCAGCATTTCCAGCAGTGATTGTTGCACCAAAATCAGGTATTTTGAGCCAAAACAAAGTATTTTCCTGATGATAACCAAGTGGGTTTTTGTGCCAAAACATAACCACACACAGGGCTAGACGATTAATTGGATTTTATTTTCAATTATAATTAGCCTCCCTTGATTTTCAGAACAAGATAATCAAGAAAAATCTTAAGTCTTCCAATGTTGCTCCCATTTTGTCTTTTAGTGTCCCAGAGGATGTGCTCGGCCCTTCCCCCCAAAGTCCACACAGAAACCATTTGGAAACTACTTAACAGAACTTGTCAGAAGATGGTACAAAGAGAGCTGTTGGTCGAGAGGAAAGGTGAAACAAACTCTGTGGTGTGGAAACACTTTGTTTCAGGGAGTCAGACTTGGAACTAACAACAATCATGTGCAGGATGTGTTACATGGTCGTGGCTTCACCACAAAGCAACACAACCAATTTGTTCCAGCATTTGAAGTCTACACACAAAGTGGTGTATGACCAAGTAAAAAAAGGAAAAAAAAAACACCTCTACTCCTGCCACTGCGTCAGTCTCATCACAGACCATTCAATATTGGCATTACAGCAGCATTTGCAAGGTAAGCTTCGAGTTTTAGGGGGTAAACTATTTTTTCTAATTTTAGTTTTAGTATATTTTCAATTTATTTCACTTTCATTCATTTTTTTTAAAATTGTTCTTCAGTTCAATTGTATTTAAATTTAAAAGACATCAACTTAGAAATAAATGTCAAAGTTCTGTTAAATGAATGAATATTGTTCTCAAAGCCAATAACTAATTGTTAAATAATCATGATTTCAGTGTCAATCAAAATAACAATAATTTTTATTTTGGCCATAATTGAGCAGCCCTAAATATTCTAGCCACCGTGTTGTTTAAACATAGAGAAACATGAAGTTACATACCTCCAAATGTTAGAAATATAGAACATTTATTCTGGCGATGAGATCGTGAAAAAAGCTTTGCTAACCCGGCTCCAGCTTCAGATTAATCATGCAGGCAGGAGAATTTTCTCATTGAAGTCTCCAGCAGAAAGCTAATAACCATATACCATATTTTGAGGTCTAAATCATCTGCCATTTTGATAAATGTATCCAGCCCCCTCTGCCTGCCTGCAGTGCCTATTGTGTGGGGCGGAATAATCCATGGCATTTGGGATTGAACAACAATACCAATTGTTTCCACTTTCTCTTTACTGTACACACACACACACACACACACACACTCACACAGCTCTTCCCACTATCACCCCGGGCGTCATTTTCATAAGGTTGTTCCGATGCATTTATGATGCTTCGTTTGCATAATACTCAAAAGGCTGATTGTTTGCTGATAGGCCGGAGCGTCCTCCTGCTTGTTTAATCATTCATCTGGATGACCTGCTCTTAATTGGGTTGGCCCATCCAATGATACGCATCGCTTCTCGCAACGGTGGCCCGCACCCGTTATCCAATCAGTGAACTGGACGCGAGTCGGCTTCGCTAACTGTTGACATATGGGAGACGTGTTCCAGTCATTTGAGCTGTCATTACTCAACATGAGGGGTCTGTCACTGCAAGGTAGAGCAGTACACAAGGTTGCATTTTCAGCCAGCAGCTGCAGGGTTTTTAGGTGTTTTTTTTGTTTTTTTTCTTAGAGAAACACTTTCTTCCTCTCACACAAACATTTTATATCATTTAAACCAGCAGATTAGTCAATATCAAGTCTGCAGTTATGTCCTCTTTAGTTGCTGACTGCAGGTAATATCTGGAAATGAATAGACTTTGTGCAGCTGGTTATTTCAGCCAAGCAATATCACTGTCTGAAGAGTCATCCTAGCCTCAGGAAAGTCCCATTTAACACATGTTATGAGCGTGACACTGGTTGCCGTGGCAACTTGTGTGGTAACCACGCAGCCGAATGAGACATAAACCAGTTTGCCTTTGTTTTTTTATTGCAGTACTTTTAGACTTCTTTAAGAAAATGCTTCAGTTACTGCACTTGCGTCAATAGCCATTATATAAAAAGCCATTACACCCCAGTAGCTGTTTGCTGTGATTATGGGGGCTTCACTGCAGCCGACGGTTGTTATTTGCCACACCATTTCTACCCGTAATCACAAAGAATTATGTCTTGGGGTTTATTGTTAACTACCAGACTGATTATATAGCCCTGTATTCTTGAGGAGTCTTAAAATTAATTCCTCCTCTCAAATTACCCACCGCTGAGATCTTTTGACCCACAACACTTTGGGTTTGGAAACATTTTTTACATGGAATGTCACATATTAAATCGCAGAAATACTCTGACTGACACTTGTATATAATATGGTATTTTAAGAAATTAAATGCTAGTTTATAGCCTTGTAATGCTGACTTGGGTTTCAAACTCCTTCTGCAGCTGTACCCCATTATACAGAGGATTTCATACTGCACTAGATGGCGATGGGGAGAAGTTTAATTTAACCTCACTTGGCATACAACACCGGAAAGATTCAATTTCCCCCTCAAGCTTTTTTAATAAATATATATTGATACATTATACTCAGATAGCGCTTTTAATATCACCCTGGACACCCTCTCCAATTTTATACGAGAGTCAGTAAACTGGATTTGGATGGGTTTTGGGGGGATTGACAGAAAAGTTTTGTGGGGGGGTGAAATTGGAGCCGTGCTATCATAAATGGCCTTAATCCACTAGTCCTCTTAGGACAGCCGCATAACGGGGAGATAGTACTTCATGGTGGATTCACTGACATGTATTTGGAACAGAGAGTTTGGCCTTCAGGTATTTTATGGAACAGATATATAGCTCTGTACCTGAGAAAAGTGCTTTCTACGTACGAATGCCTGGTTTCCTTCTTTACAAGTTAATTGATTCACACCAGACTTACCACTGCATCACTGAGAGATGCAGCGCAGTTGTTGCATTAATCCCAATTTAATTCTGTTTGGAGTTAATTATACTTAGTTTCTGGATTGATGCGCCTTGTCTTGGTCTTGCAGGAGCAAATTAACAGCTTGCCTTTTACCCTGTTTTGGTTTATTCTTTTTGTTTCACAGTTATACTGAAAATCGATGCTGTAATTCTGCAGTCACTACAGCTGCTCAGTTTTTTTCATGACTTTAGAGCCATGGGATCAGAGTGCAGAACTTGGCTCAGATTGCAACCACATTTTATGTATTATAGGTGTTGTTATTGTTCGTACCTGTTGTTCTCTTTGTGTTTTTGGTGTTTTTCTGTGTTGCATTGTGAGCTGTTATGTTAATAGTCTTTCTGGGGGGGGGTATATTTGCAGTGAAGCAAAAGGTTACACACCTGCTGAGTTGATGTTAACAGCAACAATAATTTGCTGTTTATCTGTAACAAGTGGTGCTCGCTGAGAGCTGCATTTTAAACATGACTAATTTATTTATCTATTTACTTTGTCAAGGAAATCACCATTTATAGGAAATGGCTACACAGTGATTTATCCTGAACAAACACATAAGTGAGTGCTAGATGTTAGTAAATCTGCAGAAAACAACACTGGCAGAAGGGCATCTGTGGAGCTCTCACCGTGCATATCTATGTGAATATGATGTGATGCTTTTAGTCAGCTAATTGGATGATGTATGAGCCACTAATGACGAAGCTGCAGCACCTCCAGGATGTTGTGATGTCATGATCACAACAGTTAACTCAAATTCAACCAGTCCTTGTGAATTCTGTGCGACCTTGGAATTTTCTCAAATTACCACAACCTCTCACCAAACTCACCTCCTCGTTTCTGGTTGTGAAGATCAGATGTGTGAAAAGAATGTGTCACATTTACTGACAAATTCCTGCTAAAAACCACACAAGGCAGTTACCTGGGGCAGTATTCACAAAGCTCGCTAGTTCTAAGAGGTGGTTTTCCGAGAATTTCCCCTTAAAGTTAAGACGAGGTCACATATTTCACTGAGATAAAACTGGAAAACTGCAACAGTGCAGCAGTGATGACTTGAGTCTGCCTCAACCTTCCATCAGCGGACTAACAATTACAACACTTGCCACATTCAGCAGTCCATTTCATTTCCAGTAAGTGTCCACGCCTTGCAGGCTCACTAAGGGCGTGTCTGTGACAACTAATCACATCTGTCAAAAACATGCATCACACCTAGCAATGGGGTCAACCACACCTCCTCACTAAGGTAAAAGTTTCTGTCCCTCCCTTGCTCAGAGTTGCTCTGCGAACTTTCCTAAATCACCCCTAAGCTACGACTCTTTACAAAAACTTTTTAGGCTAGGTAAGGAGCTCTCTGAGAGTGTTTGTGAATACTGCCCCTGATGTTCAGCACAAAAGCTGGGGTAAACATTAATTTAGTAGAAATCCCAAACTGAAACGGTGCAGTTTTATTCTCTCTGCAACAACAGAAAAAAAAAAAAAAAAAAAAAAGCAAATATTAGTGTCATTTGCTCTCATGATTTAATTGCAAACAAAATGTGTAAACATCGCAACATGCATCCAATTTCTTTTTTTTTTTAGGAAAGATGGCGTGAAATCAGTCATTAAAGACCGCAACAATCCCTCACAAACAAAACCCACGAGAGCCTGGAGTGGCTGCGAAAGCAGAAGAAACCAACTTATCATGACTTTTAGTCTTCAGGAAGAATCAAACGGCATCACTAGCATCTTAAATTGGACCACTCTTGCCCACTCTTTTCAACTCTGCACCAGTTTGTGATGCAGATTTTCTGTTAGAATATTTTAGTCTGCAGCCCATGCCGAGATAACCCTGATGATGCCGTCATGACATCATCAGAGTTTCGGACTTAAAGACTCTCCCTGAGCAGTGCTCCTGATGAGTGAGCTGAACTGCATGTGTTAATAAATTGATTATTTGCCCTTTAATGAGATGATAAAACATCATCGAATTTGGACATTCTGTTGCACAGATATATGAAAAATAGATATTAATAGAAATTGCATGTGATCAAAAAAGATAAAAAAAAAAATCTTTGCATTGACTAAAACAGCAGCTGTTATTTACGTATAACACCTGGAAAAACAGATTTTTTTAAACATGTATTCAGGGAATAGCTGCAGGCTGTGACTGGTAAAACTTAAGTTTGACTGGGCTACTACTCCTGCGCATCATTATAATGTATTTGTTATTATTGATGTGTCATTGCAGCGCATGAGAGCCCCTGTGCTGTGTGACAATGCCTTGCATTTCATTGCATCACACTGCTGCCCGCTCGCTCTGCAGAGCCACAGAGCCCTTGACAACACGCTGGGTGGGACTGCTGTCACCCACTGAGTGTGGACTCTGACAGGAGCAAACACAAGTTACTCCAAGACGGGGACAGTTAATCTGCGAATCTCTTCTGTATTTGAGCCTTTTCTGCCGCACTGCATCACACTTCAAGAAAATGGAGGGCAGCAGACAGTGTGAAGGAGGTGAAGGATCTGCCTTTGACCGTCACATAAATAGTGCCATGAAAGAGCCCAAAATAACAAAAGGTATCAGTGATCCAACTGTTCTATTCTTGTATACTGTACCTTCTTACCGCAGCATTCCCTTCCTGTTCATACACACATACACACACTTTCTCAACTTATGTAATTTTTTTTGGTCTCACACACAAGGACAGACTGACACACAAACACACACACTGACATGCCAGCTCAGATGTGCCACAAAGGGAGACAGAGGAGAGTGTCGAGGGAAAAGCAGCAGGCCCACCTTGGGGCCATTTGACACAAAGCAAGAGACACAGACATAAAACAGTGTCCACTAGTGTGTGTGTGTGTGTGTGTGTGTGTGTGTGTGTGTGCTCATTGTAAGTCACTGCAAATGAAAGCATCAGCTAAATGTAAATCACACATACCTAGCTGTGTCTATAAGCATAGATGCAGTGTCGTGGGCTCAAGGGAAAAGTGTCAGCACATGTCCTGCTGAGAAGCCGTGTATGTGTGTGAGCATGTGCATATGGGCCAAGCATATGCTGACTCCATTATATACATGCATGAGGTGGTACTGTAAGTGGCAAAGTATCGTGCTGTTGGCAGTGATGGTTTGAGTGCAGCTGCTCAAAGAAGGACAGCATACGCTTTGAATGTGCACGGCACAATTATATATGCTCAACATGAGTTGTTCAGTCTCAGCGGAGTTAAAACACCTGTCCTTAGCTCTGAAGGTGAGTCAGCAGGAGACTGTTTAAACCGGACTGTCATGACAGCTGACACTCTCCTGTATCCAAGAGTGTCCTCATTAAACTTGATGTGGCGCGGCCAAAGCTGTGTCCCAATTCTGTGTATTAATAACTCTGAGGTTAAGATTATGTGTTGTGTTCATACTGTTGCAAAGTGAAACAGTCAATATGCATTTCAAAGAAGACTTGATTTTTAAGTGAACACCGACAGCGTAATGCAAAAAGAAGAAAAGAAACCATTCAAAATTAAATAAATATTACTTTTGCAAACACATGTTTATGTATTTTTGTTAAGTGTAATTGATGGTGAAATAGGAAAGTAATAGTTAGAGTCACTCTCTGTTAAGCATAAAGTAGCGTAGCTTTCTTGTATGGTAACTCCAAAAACTTTGAAGGTTCAATATTTGGATTGAATGGGTATATTCTTGGAGCAAAGTATGCAGCTCTCCACTGAAAATCTTTTCAGTACTTACTGAATACTCATTGCACAAACCCATAGCTCATTGGCAAACAAGCAAAAGATGCTGCAGTGGCCATTACGGAGTTTTTATGGTCATTTTTATACATTTAGACACATGGGGGGGAGTTTGTCTTGACTGTAGGACTCCATTGGAATCCATTGTAACTGCTGTGAATTTAAGAGCCTGTGTCCACAGAGGCTTTTTTCTCTGAGGCCTCTGTGTGAGGCCTTTTTTTTTAAACCTTTGCAATGGGAGTGCCACATATTTATGCTGTGCTACAAATGCCAGTCGTGTGATGAGACACTGAGCGTCTATTCTGCGCTGAGCGCTGAGTTGTAAATTGGTCGGCTCACTGAAACGTTACACTTCTTACTGTCGATTTTTACCCAGATTTCAAATCACAGTGGAGGAGTGGCAGACAAATACCACAAAGACCAACCATCGCATCTTAAAAGTACAAGTGCTGAACAACAACGACAATGGAGTAGAAATATGTTAATATACTTTTATATATATTTATGAAATACGTTCTCATTCCAACTCATCAAATATTGTTGTTTCATCAGTGGACTTTCACGTCTACGTATGACGCGCCAGGTAACCTCTTGTGTATGTTGTTGATGCTCTGGGACACTGTGTCAATTTATGCGTGTTATGTCTGTTTTCCAAATAGTGTGCAGTTTCTGTTCGTTAGATACATAGTCTTTTTTTAAATTAACTTATCCTTGTGCAACGAAAGTGTGTGGTTATGTTTGGGCAAAAAAGTACATGGTTAGGTTTGGTTAAATATTCACATGGGAAGCAAACAGCGGTAAAAGTCCAAGGTTTGTTGGACCCATGAACCTCCCCTCCCCCTGCCCCATAGGGGCCTTCCAGCCCCTTTTATTACATTGTTACCTGCAGTGTTTGAAACTGATGCTGTCCAGTGGCGTTATAACATACTGCCACAAAAAGTTCCTTTTGGGTGTTTGATGCCGAAATCACTGACAAGAAAGCAATATTTGACCACTTGGGAATGAGAACAAGCTGATATATTGATAGGTTTTCTCTGCTATCTCTCCGTATGTGCTTCTGCCTTCCCTTCATCCAGAGCAAGTACTGGTTCTCTTGCTATTTTCATACTAAAAATAGCACTGAAATTTTATGTTATTTTATTTTAGTATTTTTTATTTCCTCGGATATTCCGTATCATAGCAACCAGGTGCAACCAAAGCATCTCAGCTGGAAAAAAAAAACACTGCACCTATAGAGCACTCTCAGTAAAGGAGCTCCTGGCATGTCAGTTGGGAAAAAAAAACTTTGATGGAACTGCCGTCCTCAAGGTACAAACTTTTCAGAGCCGCCTTTCAAGCCTAAAGGGAGTCAGCTTTTTATACTCAGAATACATATTCCTTTTATATATCTTTGGTTTTTTGCTGCTGTGACACCTTTTTTTGCAAGGTCTACAAATGCAGCTGCTGTTTGCAGCATCTGGATTAGAATTTCAAGTGACATGTTGGAATACAACACATGAAATCAAGTTTATGCAGCTTGAAGAATCCATGACCAGTCCGTACCTCGGGCATGTTTCGGAAATAATGAATGCAAGATGGAAACACAGGAACAAAAAGACAGAGAGAGTAAGAACAGCAGTGGGAGTTGAGAGTGACAGGAGAAAATGTGAGTGGTCAAAACACAGTTTCCCTCTCATGGTACAACACAGGACGATTACAGCAGCCATGTCAACACGCACATAAACACACTTATGATAACACTCGCATTCGTTGGTCTCCAAAATGTGATGCATCACCATTACCTCATCCGTGTACTTCTTCTCACCCCATGACAGTTCACTGACCTTCGGGTAAAACAGCAAGACCCAGCCAGCGACAGTAACAATCAGCCAGCAACAGACTGTTTGTCCTCTCAGTCCTGGCATGATAAACATGGCAGGAGGCTGCAGCCAATGAGTCAACACACTGTGACCGACTAGACCGATGGGCAATATGGCCAACGCTGGCACTGTTTGGACTGGAGCTTCCAACTGTTTCAAAACAGGCTCAGGGGTCAGGCAGGGTATATTACAACCATAATACAAATACATCTTAATTGAATCATATTAATTACATTTATGTCACAAAAATACAGTGATACGGTATGTCTTCCTCTACCGATGGCTTTTTAAATTGAATTTGGTCACAGTATATGTGTATGTGTGATGGTGTAGTTTATAATGCTCTCTAGACTGGAAAAAAGTTATTACATTTAAATTGGAAAATGTCCTTGGTATATCCTCGTCAGCTACAGAGCATATGTTATGCCATTCACATATGCATGAACATATAGAACTCTGTGAGGTTGGTGATTCTTGTAATATTTCCTCCAGCGGTTTATTTGCTTGTGTGGATATTATCACTCACTAATGTAATTGAATTTACTTTTGCCATTTGCAACAAGCAATCATCTGTTGCAGGGGTACAATTGTTGTACGCTTCCATGTATGTCTCCATCTACCATGATTTAATGCGCTTCTCGCCCTGAGGTTGAATTCCTTCCTCAGAAAGAATGACTGTGGCTACTGAGAGAAAATTGTTTTGAATAATTAAAAAAAGGGTTTCGACAGCTTACTTCATTACAATATGGTGAGTTCAGATGGTAATTAAATTCCATTGTTAGCTACTCTAGCTTTCGGTGCTAAAGGTCCACACTGCTTCAGTGCAGAAGAGCCACATTGCTCACATGAAATCAATAAATGTTCAAAATGAAACAAGGTGGGTTTCACTTGAAGTGGATTGATCTGAAGGAAATTGCTAAAAAAGGAGGCGATCTCTCCCTAAATTTACTGAGACGGTCACTGTTACTGTCACAATTCTGTTGTTTACAGCGTGTGCACTGCCGGGCAGGGTAATATACTGCTACATTAAACAAGTGAGGTCCTGTACAGTTATGTTATCTCATAAATTACACGTGTGTGTGTGTGTGTGTGTGGTTTTGTTCTTGTACATCTATCTTTGTGAGGACCAAGAACTACACCTGGAGAATGAGGACATTTTTTTTTTTTTTTTTTTTAAAAAGCAAGGATATTTGTGAGATCCCCACCTCTTCAAAGTGTTGTTTGAGACATAATGTTAGGGTTAATGAAAGTGCCCTTATTTGTCTGTTGATGTAGATTTTATTGCCTGGACATAAACACCAGACGCGCCTTTCTCTGTGTTGGTCAGCAAGTGATTCTGCCTCTCTGCACTTTTCTTATCACATGTAAAGCTCTGCCTCTGCTCGTGTGTGTTTGTGCGTGCTCATCACTCTCGCTTTCTGTTCAGACAAAACTGACAAATATGTGGACTAAGTAAGCATGGAATGCATATAATTTGATTATGGTAATGCATTGTACTTTTATAGAAAATGAAAGTTATTTCATAAAGACAATAAATAAATCAAATGATTAAAATTGGTTAAGTCAACTGGGGAATAAAAACATGGAAGGGAGGGGCAATGGGGTGGTTAGCTGGAAAAAGAAAGTGTGCAGAGGTGGGTTTTTAGGGCCTTTTTGAATGCTGTCAGTGTGGGGGCATTTCTGATGTGACTAAAAGTGCCCTGCCACCCCACGTTAATGACAGATCACTTCTATCATATATAATATATTCTTTATATCATTTATAATACATTATTGGGGTGTTTCTTGCCAGATCCCCTTGCACCTTGCAGAATAAAAATAGACAAGACGCCAAAACAATCACTGCAGATCACAACCAGCTATGGGCCGCAGTGCATCCAGTGTGAAAAGCCCTGTTGGTTAACATGGCCACCGTCAGGAAGCGGGCAGTGCTCCAGGGAAAATTGGTGCACTTTATGGCACTTTCACTGCCAATGTGAACCCTGTGTGAGATGAATTTAAGAGGACTGTTTAGACTGTAGCATGTATCAGGCAAGGGTCCTGAGAAGTAGGTGTAAACATTTCTGTATGTATGTGAAGACACACTTTTTTGGAAATGGAAACACAACGTATCATTACCTCATAACTGTACAGAGTTGCTTTAAAATATTTGAATGTCTCGCAGACGTTTTAAACACTCCCTATAACAATGAATCAGTGAATACATATAATTACTGTGAATACAAAATAAACACCCTGCAGTATCTCTGCAGCAGCTAAAGAATCATTACCACATATTTTTTCATATAAATGCCCTACATTTTATGTTGTATTTTATGACAGCCTATACATTAATCTACTGTATTGCTGTTTATTTTGCTACTTAATTTTACTGTGTTTACAATGCTGGATGTGTGTTTTGGATTTTATCTTAATAGACTATCCACTAGGTCTACACTTGAGCCAATCAGTAATTTGAAACAACAATCCCCAGATTTCTTTGCTGTCGTCACATGTTCCAGTGGCTCAGGTGTTTAGCATCAGGACTCACCATGTTGCTATCAGTGACTATATATTATTCTGCTTGCTGGCTTCCTGCTGATGCTCATAAAGGGTCCTTGATGAAAACTCAATAAGAGAAGATTGCGGGGTGCAGATGTTGGGATTTCTCATATTGGACTCACTGGACTCAAGTGCTGCAAGCAAGATGCATTTTCCAAATATTTTATGAGATATAAATATGATTTAAAATGCATGAAGTTGCGCTGAATTTTTTAAGATCTGAGTGGTTTGATTCATGAAACACCTGCCCTGTTCTTAGTCAGCTATCCCAATACTCAATAAACCAACCAGCAGCACCTGACCCCGGCTTTATTGCTGACTGTAAGGAAAGAAAAAGCATCACACTTGGGAGATGGATGTGTCTCAGAGATGGATGAGCTTGTGGCAATATCTTTATACACAGAGGTTACACAGTGTAGTAAACATTTCATTGTATTGCCCAATAGGAAGAGAGAGGTCAGTGCAATAGACAGCAGTTTAACAGAACGTCAATAATCTTTTGTGGAGGCCACCATCAAGTCCATAAAAGTATTTGTCTTGGTCAGATCTATTTTTCACTTCTGTTTACTCTCGTACTGAAGAAACTCAGGACCTTTTAGAATCACTACGGTTAGAAATGAAAAAAGAAAGAAAAACAAAACATTTGAAATGAAAGTATTTCTTGTTGGTTTAAGAATAATTAGGGCAACATAAAAAATGTGCAAGTACTTACAATTCCCAAAATATTATAGTATAATTGTTGGTTTTGGATCACTCAGTACAATAGTGAATGAAATGTCATTTGTGTTGCTTAGTGCATTAATAAATTACATTAAAAAATAAAATCTTTATGGTTACAATTTCTTAAGTAGAAAGTATCATGTTTTGTTGTATGGAATAATTTACATTTTTAGGTACAATATTGAAGTACTTGTATTCTTTTATAGAAATGTATAACTATATTCTTCATTTTATTTTCCTTTGTACTCTGTTATCTAAAATTTGTTGTCTGTGTGTAACCAAGTCTAACTCAAGGAGAAGTCTCTTTCTCAAATCTCATGAGAGGTGACTTGGGAAAAACAACAGTGGGAACGTGAGTAAGTTAGAGAGGGGAGCGGAGGGGGGAGTTTGTTGTATTGAAATACAGAAAGAGAGTAAAAATTTTCAATGTCATGGCTGAATATTTAGCTGATCTCAACATTGTGAAAAAGTCCACAAGATTTCTGAATGGGACAAACACCCTAACAAACAGACCGGATCAGCGAAAGTTAAGGAAAGCATTAATTTCTCACACTTATAACAATCTGACCATGTCAGTGGCAAAAACAAACATTTCAAGTTGACAAAAAATTGATGGTGCACAATACAGGGATTATATTGCAGCCTGTTTGCCAACCGACGGCTGCAGCAGTCTTCCTCAATATTGGACCAACTTTTTAAAATTTGTTGTCTCCATTAGTCACTTAGACACAAAGCATGGATAGATATAACCTAGATTAAGAATGCCATTGTTTCCCTTTAAGAGGAACCTTCTCTTTATTATATATAGTACTCAGATTCAGCGCTACCTGCAGCATACAGCCTTGAAATGATCCAGTTAATAATCAATAATTTAACACTTTGAAAGGAGCAATTTTTCATAATGAGCACTCTTATGTGTTACTGATACTCTGAGTGCTTTTCTTGCTATCACTTGCTTCACAAAAGTTTACCCAGGTTAAGTATGGTGAATTTTGAATAGGGACCTCTTTTTTTCCTCAAGCAGCTCAATGTGTCTTAAACAGATGTCCAATTTTACCCATAAAAATCATTCCACTGTCCCCGCAGCCCTATTGTGTTTGATATTACATTCCATAACCTAATGTCACAAGACAATGGATTTAACTCCAGCTGAGGGACTTTTACTGCTTAGCCACAAGCTTCGTTCATAGAGCAAAGTCAAAAATATCTCAGAGAATCACCAGAGCTGTAAAACCACTTTCCTCAGTGTCATGGCTTTTTTCGATGTATAGCTTTGGGGGCCCACAGCTCTGCTGCATGAAGCAAATCAGACAAAAGTAAAACCTTTACATCTGTAAAAGCCAACAGGCTTTCATGGCAGGGCCAAACACAGCCGGGCTGATGACACGTCCAATGCTGGCAGCCATATTAAAAGTTGATAGAGCCTGCCAGAAATGGAAAATGGTGGAGAGAGGTGGAAAACAAAGCAATAAGCGAGAAGTGGTGTGATACAGAGGGGAGGAGGGCAGAGGGTACCGAGGGACATGAAATGCTAAAGGGATAAACAAAGGGAGGAGGATCGAAGAGACAATGATTGGTGACGAATGTGTAGCATTAGGCGTGAGGAGGTGGTAGGATAATTTTTGTCAGCCAGACTTGACCTGAGTGTGATGAGATATGTATATTTGTGTGTCTCTCCTGGTCACAGTGCAAACCTGTGTGCATCATTAGTAATGGAGAGAACAAGAGGTCGAAGGAAGCAAAGAGTGTTGGAGGATTCTTGTTGCTGCGCAACTCAAATACGTCAGCAGATTAGCATTAGCTAGGTAGCCTCATAGTGAGAGACAGGAAAGGTTAATGGTGCTGGAAATAAATGTTGGCATGTAAATGAGGGGCTGGAGGGAAGCTTCTATAGTCTCATCTGAGAAATTCACCCACAATAAGTAATGCTACAACAAAAGCTATTTCTGTACTCACAAATGTTGAGGAGGAAACAGAGACTTTTATAACCAAGTCTTTGTTATAAAATGAAGCGAAAATTCATTTTTAAAGTGTTGTGATTGATTGTGTCTTCGTGTTCTTCCTACACCTGGTATCAACGTGCAATCTGTTTTGGGATATTGATAAGAAGAAGCACATGCAAATGGACGTGGAGCACATTGCAACTAGAATGCTATCCAATCAGCTTGGTATCATCTGGAGTTGGCCTTGCTGACGTTGTCACTGTTACCCAGCCTAGTATGATTGGCCTTGTATCTTGATGGAGGGGGCTGTGAGTTGACCTGTGACTAAGAAGGGGTTGGCAGTTAAGTTTAGAGTGCAAAACTACGTGGTTAGGGTTAGTAATAGTTATGATTGGCATTAGTTAAGTAAGTAGACTCAGATGACTAATGACTGACGTGACAAAATAACTCAACGCTGCCTTTTAATTTTACAAGGGACACAAACACCAGTCTCCTGGGTCAAAATCCTGTGCTTGTTGGACCCATCCATCTGCCCTCCCACCCATCCTTAGCAGACTTGTTGCTCTGAGCTTCTAAAAATGAAACAGATGGGTATATATTGCAGTTTATTTGAAAGCCTGGTGTGTCTCATACAGATGTCTAAGCAGTGTATTAAAATGCCCTGCGAGTGAGAACATGCTGCCCAGCCAGATGTAAAGTTTGGCTACATTCTTGAGAGAAAAAAGTCACCCAACTTCACCTTTTCCTCTTCCTGCTGTCTCAAGCTGATTTGGCAGAATGCTACAAACAGCCCCTTCGTTGGCAAAGTAAAAATTACTGGAGCTCAGTACAGCATCATCACTACTCTTGACATGGGACACACCACCTTGGTTTGAGTCTGCAAGAGCTGCCTGCCTAATTTTCATATTTAGATTGTAACACAATATGGTGTGAATCAAGAGTGCACTTATTAACATCAGCTGTTAAGTGTGCTTACTTTAAGTTTCTAATCTTAACTGATCCAAAACAGAAACATCAAAGTGTCATAGCAATAGAGAGTGTTTAAATTTATCTTTAAAAAACTGCTTCACACATGAGGCACAAAAAATAAAGGTGCTATACACAATCTATGCGGATTAAAATTAAAGTGAGACGTAAGCAAGTGAATGAAGCCTTAAAAACTGCCAGCTAATACTCTGACTTGTTGCACCAGGGAAAGCGCAGGTGTAATTATAACACAGTGACATTGTGGATGGCTCTGTTTCATTCAAGGTCCCAAAAGACCTTTTTCACAGCAGATTTGTCTAAGCGGGAAAAGCACCAGTGAAACAAATGTATTAATGATGGTTCAGTTCCATCAAGTGTCCCAGTACACACAGTGACAGCAAGCCAGCATGAACAATAACAGAGACCTGGAACTAGCTCACCTAATGCACCGAATGCAGTCGTTCTTAAATGATATCAATTATACCTTTGCTATTCCTGCTATGACAAACTAAAATGTCTGCTGTGCAAAACATCTATAAATCATGACACAACAAGGACTCTAAACGAGCATTGTTAGAAGGTTCTTCATAGGTTTTTACTGCTATGACATGTCAAAATGTTTATTGAAGAGAAAAAAGTGACGGCTATATGGTTAAGATCCCAGCCATGCTGATATTGACGTAATGAGACTGTTCGTGATAAACATCATAAGTTTGCTTTTGTGCCGTCATCAAAACATAAAGTCCCGCATGTGTGCAAAGATGGTGTTTTTCATCGCTCCAATCCAGCTTCCCTCACCACTCATATCACCGTCCTCAGTTCAAAAACTACCTCCAAAGCCAACTCTCTTCGTCTCTCCTCCCTCCTCGTCACCGTCTTCCTCTCCCTCGAACTCGTGGATCTGTTCCTGCACCTCCCTCGTCCATATTCGGCATATTTTGT
This sequence comes from Epinephelus cyanopodus, assembly GCA_026686955.1. Lineage (NCBI taxonomy): Eukaryota > Metazoa > Chordata > Actinopteri > Perciformes > Serranidae > Epinephelus > Epinephelus cyanopodus. The sequence continues at coordinate 6,671,543 of CM048916.1, read as the reverse complement.
TTACCACACTAATCTAGCGTCTCATCTGCAGTAAGCCAGAGTTGGGCTGATTATAATGGTGTCTTAATTAGCTGATTAGCGATAGAGAGAGCTCGTTAAGGATGCTAGCCAGACGAGAGGACACTTGATTAGATAATTATAATCGTGTGTGTGTTTGAATACTGATACGAGTTACAATGCAACCATGAGAATCTATTAACACTCTCAAGATGAAGCCATGATAGCAGTTTAATGTGCGTGTGTGTGTATGTGTACCTGACAACTGCTGTCATGCCATGTTGATTTATACATATGGAACTTTTTCTTCAGTGTTTAAATTCATCTCTGCTTGCTCCTCGCTTATTTGTTTAATATATTTCTCTGTCATTTTTTATTTCTATTTTTTGCTTTTATATAATTTTCCAAGCCCGTCAGGTTTCAGTTCCCTCACCCACACAGTTCCTTTGGTTTCTTCTGTCTCATTTTCAGTTTATCACTTGTTTGCACAAGAAAACAAAACTTAATCCTTAACACATTTCCATTCCAACACATTACTGACAGTATATGGCCTAGAACTACATCAAATACAGATACACTTACTGCTATAAAGTTAACTTGCTGGTGTACTGCTCAAAGCACTTCTTAATGTGTGATTTCCCAGCAGAAATGTCTCCATTTTTTCCTTCTCTCTGTTGAGACTGCAGCAAAAGAAAAAAAAAACAACCTACTGTATGGCATACAGCAAGAAGCTTATATGCTCTGTGGGCTTGTGAATGCTATTGTAAAGATATGTGAGCAACGCTCTGTGAAACTGGTTTCCATGGAATTACAAGGTGTTTAATTAACTCAATATTTCAGCTATTAACTGCATAAGTGTAACTGGTGATTCTGCTGCAGATATTTCTCTTGGATTAACTGTATTTACGTCCACGGTTAATTGTCTTTGAGTCAGTGCAAGTGTTGGCATTGACATCCTCAAAATGAAGGTAAAGTAATTTAAGGGTGATGAAAAGGGTTGAAAGAGTCTCATGTAGGAATGTGATGCTGTCTGCTCTGACCTTTCCTGCTCAAAGTCAGTCCTCACCACAGTTAATCAGGTTTTTTTTTAATATTTTTTGTCATCCCCAGGCTTTCTTACATTGCAGCAGCTGTGGTGCTGTGATTTCTATTTTGCAAAGAATGAGGGCAAACACATATTCACCTAACATTTCTTATTTAAATTTAAAAATAAAGGCCTGTCACACTAACACGGGTGTTTTCAGTTAGTTCAGATTAGACCTCCATTCAGGTGGAAGGTGTGTAGCGCTCTGAATGACATGATGTTACCAGAATAATAATAGTGTAGTTGCCCTAACAGGTGCGACAACCAAATAGTGTGACAAACGTCAATTAAGCAATTTGCACATGCACACACAGTCCTGAGAAGAGGTCGTTTTATGCAAACTATGTGAAAGCACCTATGTGGGGACTTTGAATAAAAAATAAAAATGCATTTCTTCAATGTGTTAGAGTCTTGTTAGATTAGGGCAATAGCCTAAGCCTAACATGGCTACTCTGCAGTGGGCTAGTCATTATTATTTGGTAATTGAACTTTGCAGTATTGGCAGTGTAAGTAAACAAAACTTCCCATGTACTATTAATTACCTATTTTCCTCTGAGACCTTTGCTTTTTTTGGATTTGGAATTTATAGCAAGCCGAGCTGAGGAGACTCAAGACTAGTCACTGCAAATGATGTTTAGCAAATTTTAGAGGAAAGGGTGCCAGGCCTTAGACGTATGATGCATGCTGTGGTTGACAAAATGTTAAAAACATTCTTACCAAAATGACAAATGAGAATTAATAAGTATAAGCATTACCATTAGTCAATTCCATATCATTTTCAAAGACAGAGGGGTCCACTGGTGAAGGGCTACAGTTCAAAGCAGCATTTAGCTCCAATTTTTGAATCATTATTCATGATGTGAGATTTAGGAATTGCTGTAAAGCTATAACAACTGTATCTTTTAAAAACTTTGTTTGAGCTTAATTTTTTGCAAAGAAGGAAATATAATGCCCTCTAATGCCCCGTTAACTATTAGCTCTTATTTCTTCTGATTCTTAAACTCATACCTCAAACTAATTTCATTCAGTGGTTGCAGAGAATCCAGAACTCAACACGCAAGTGTTTATCTGTACATGAAAGCTTTCAGATCCAATTTAAAAGGTTGCTCCCTGAGAAAGTGTGTGACTTACACCATGTGCATGTTATTTTCAACCTTGTGTATTACACATCACTGTCTTTCCCTGTAGCTGGAAGAAATACTGTTAAAATATATAAATAATTTAAATTTAAATTTTTAAATCCTCAGTGCTAGAAACACACTAAGCTCAGCACGGCTGGGAATAGAGTGGGTGTGTTGCATTAAAAAGTAAAAAGTGTTAGTAAGAGATGTATCCCACAGGCACATCATCTAAAACCTGTACAACATGAACCCATGAAGAAGTGAAGAGGCCGCTCTCCCATCAGGCTGTACATTTGTGAAAGTCTCAAGCCTACCAGTTGAAATGTGAGTAATACCGTTCCTGCAGCTTTGTTCTCGGCTCAAAACCATCACTCATCGACTGCAGGAAAGTCACAGCCATCGAGTTATTTTTCATCAGGAAACAAAAGGCGCTATTTCCTTGAACCAAAGCCTCCCACTCTGCATTCATAATGATGGATTATGGCATCAGATTGATGAGGATGGCTGTCTGAAGGGTATTTAGAGGCATTTCAAACTAAATGGGATCCTGTGCGCAGCTAAGGGTGTTTTGGTTTTGAACGTTTATAACTCACTGCTGGCATCAGAAAACTGTCTGAACAGACTGTTTGCCCAGATGCACTCTGCCGTCAATTTCTGTCTTCATTTAGGAGAGAGGCCATGATGAATGCAAGTCTGACAATTTGATGCCTATCGTAGTGTAGCACAGCATATAGTTTCACAAAGATCTCTCAGTTGGTCGCGTCAAGCTTCATACATTTTTTTTGTGTGTCCACACCTCAAACTGAGTATTTTGAGAAACCATCTGCAAGATGCCTGTGTACGAGCAACAACTGACGGCCACAGATTTGTTTTCTTTGTTTAAAAGTATTTGAAAATTACAATAACCATTCTTTAATTGTAGATTAATGTCATTTTAATGTATTACAATCCTTTTCTTTATAACAAGCATAACAAAAGAAATCGCTAATATGCTGATGTCACGGCAGCAAACTACCTAGACAACTAACTAGCAGGCTAGCTAACTTTAAATTGTTACAGCTGATATTTGCATGACAGTCCTGCATTTTTACATATTTCCATGTTGCAATGTTCTTTCTTTTAGAATTAATGACTTGTTTAATAGACTGATCATGTGAAACTTAAATTATGAACAAAATAAGAGTGTCCTGACAACCACAAAATGCAGTCTATAGACTATGCAAGACGATTCACCACAACAGAAGACAGTAGGTCTGCAATGTCTGGCAACACTTGTCATTTCTGTTTATGTAAACACCAGCATTGACAACTAATAATAAACGATGTTGTATAAAAGTGTAAATGTTAATTACTTGTGTCTAATATATCATACGTCTTGGATATTCATACAGTCCATGTCCCTGTACATTACAGTATATTGTCTTAATCAAGTTTGTCAAAATGAGTGTCATGCACAAGCAGATGATTTGTTTCCCGAGAATCCACATACTGTATATGTTTGTTTTTGATTGCCACCTCTCTGATCATTACTTTGTTTTTCTACAGATCTTTGCTGGGAATTTCCCACATTTTTTTCAAATGAGCAGATCATTAATTATCTTCTGCCAACAAGCAATCAAGATTGCTCACAGCAAACAACAGCACAACTCAAAAAATCTTCTATGGATTATAAACACATGCAAATGCAAACAAATCTTGAGTTGGAAATGGTAATTTAAAAATCAAATTTTCAAACCATTTTTATTCATTTATTTTAACATTTTGGTATCCTATCCTACATCAAACTTTCTCTTTATATTAAAAAAAAACACCTGTAATAAATTGCCAGATTTCTTGAAAGTGATATTTAGATGCCAAGTCTGGGTTTCACTTTGTAAAGTCCTTCGAAAACAATTTTTAAAACTCTAATAATGCTGTAATTCATATGTTCCTCTAAACTGCATTTGTTCTATCATGTGCTGTACTGTATGTATATAGCTGTGCACATGAAAGCATAAATATTATGTACGATATTTTTCCCTTCAGTGTTGTTTTATCATTTGCTGACACAACAGTCGTTTCCCCACAGAGATTCATCTTCACTTGTCCAGCCCACACATAACCCCACACAAACACACAGACACACACACACACACATACTGACACATTACCCTGAGAGATGAAAAGCCAATAGCACCCAGAGGGGATTCTTTGATCCCTGTGAAGCCCCCCAGGAGCTGATGTGGAATCACTTCCACATCATGTCGTCCTGACCTCACCAATTAGGAGGGAAATTGAAAAACTGACCTATCAGTGTGAGGATGGGCGAATTCGATGTTTCTGACTGGGACAATTAACTTCAGGGAGCACCCATGGGAGCAGAGCGAGGACCCTGGGACACAAGCTTAGACTTCTCAGACTGTGCAGTACTTACTCATTTTCTTATACAGTATGCCTTATGTGTTTGTTTGTTTTTTACTTTTACACTTGGTCACATGTTGGTACATGTGCATAAATGGCATCAGAAAAACAGGAACATACTGTTCTGCTTTGAAGTACCTACAAAACATGCATAGGCACACACACACAAATGTGATTTGAGTCTGAACACATGAGCAAATGATAGAAAATAACACCTTTATTTGAATCAGGACCTGTGTGCGTTTTTACACAATTTATCGTGGGTCTCCTTTCCACCTGACATTACTATGCGTCTTGCGTGTCTACATCTGATAGAGCTGGATTACGTTTAGGCTAAACCCAGAATTAAAATGCAGCCCTGCTTCGCCCCTCGAAATCCGACTGCTCCTTTCCTCGCCAAAACACACATTGCCATGCATACGCCTCTTTCTCCCCTTGGCATTAAACACTTTTTCTCACACTGCGCTCATGCTGTAAGCCGCTTGGCTGATGGGTGGCTCACTTCTACGGTGGTGAGATACTCTGTCTGCCTGTATGCCCTGTTCTGCTGGTAAAAAGTTGTAAGGCATATCCTTCATGTTTACTGCTTTGGTTTGTCTTTCTTAATTGTAAGGAATTGTGAAATGAACTTGTTTGTACGTGGGCATTATTTAGACAGCATGAGTGAAAAATAATTGAATCAAACAGACTTTCAAATACAAGTAATGGCGTTTTATATTTATGTATTTATTCATTCATTCAGTCATTCTTTTTCAATACAAGGAATGGCATTTCTACATGATTTCTAACTGCAGCATAGGATAATTGTGACTGGCCTTGTTGCAGTTTTTTCTTGGGACCCTTGTCTAAACTGTAAACACAAGCCAGACACAGACAACTGGGCGTTGGGTTGGTTTGGGGCTTAGACCCAGGGACGCCCACCTAGGCTGATAAAATGCAAATTCCAATTTCTGCAGCAGGCTGGTCTGATCTAGCAGTGAGTTTGGGCAGTCCAGGATCAGACTCTGCCTTTGGGTTTGCAATGGCTGCATTTGATTTGCTTCAGCTGTGGTCTGAGAGCTGCTGTCCACTCTCCCCCCGGCGAAGTCAGGCAAAAATACACCGCCACCAAACAGCACATGTCAAAACAGCTGCCCCTACCATTGAACTGAAGGACACCCTCTCATCCTGCAAACCAGCCTTTGATCAGCACCATGGACAGCAGCCAAAGTGCCAAACTTGTCAAAACTAATCTATCAGCCAATCCTGGACTCAAACCACCAGCACTGACAGCTTCTGGTCCCCATTGCACTGCACTGGTTGCACCATAGTTATTTACAGCATTGATTCCACTAGATAGAATATCTGTCCTCAACAAATATCAGAAAATCTGGAAAGATTCAGTTCTGCTAATTCCAGCAGTATGTGTGTATCTGTCAGTTCTAGTTTGACGTATTCATGACAATGAGAAATGACACAATTTCAGAGACAAGCTGCATCAAGTGGATGATAAGGTATAAGCACTCATTATCAACACATAAACATACCACTGCACAGAAAGGTATTTTGAATTTAATTTTAGAAAGAAGCAGGAGATGTAGTGTGATAAAAAACAGGTTATTTTTTTAGTATATCCTTGAGGGCTCAATTAGATCTCACCACACTACCTCATAGCTAGAAGGTACATTATTTTCCTATAAAGGATGACACTGTGACTGGAAGTGAGGAGAGGCTGAGGATGAATGCAGCGATAATGGAAAACGTGTAGGACAGGCAGTATCCGAGGATCTTGCTGGAGTATTTGATACCATAGGTGCGAACACACATGAATGCACACTGATATATTCGTCACAAAACCCCTCATACAAACACACAGACACATACATGTAGCCCAGGAATTCTACTTCTTTTTTTATTCTTTTTTAAGAACTTGTGAACTCTGCTGTGAACTTGTGAAGCTAACTGCCTGGGGTGAAGTTTCTACCAAAGAAAAAATCCTAGTAGTGCTCTTCGATGGCCTTACCACAGAGTAGAGTTGAACATCACTGACTAACTTCTGCCTCAAGACTGCAACAACATGACTCCAGCTTTTGTACAGACTTCTAAACTAGTCTTCGAAAGAGAGCATACAAGTGGACAACCAGGCAAAATATAACTTTATTTGCTGTTGGCTCAGTGTGGTTTTGCACTATTTTAGTAAAACAACTCAGCCGGTCGTCTACTTTTCAACTGGCCACTCAGACTCCTTTTTCCACCTTTTTATGATTAATTTCCGACACCCATTTGAGCATTACACGTTGCAAAGGACAGCACAAGAATTTATGTTTTTATCTTATCACTGCAAATATTTGATTGCAAAAAAAGCTATACCTTTTTAATCCTTTATTGGTTCAATTTAATTAATCACATTGGTTCCTAAAAATTAAATATCAACAGTGATATGACAAATAGGGCTTTTATTTTCCAGATTTAGCTCTTAGGACTAAAACATCACGACATGCCTCACCCTGAAACCTACAGTAACTTTTACCTAATCTAACCTTAAAGGGATAGTGCAACCAAAATGAAAATTCAGCCATTATGTACTCACCCATATGCCGAGGGAGGCTCAGGTGAAGTTTTAGAGTCCTCACATCACTTGCGGAAATCCCAGGGGAGAGGGGGTAGCAACACAACTCCACCTAATGGAGGCTGACGGCGCCCCAGATTCAAATGTCCAAAACACAGGTGGAGTTGTGTTGCTACCTCCTCTCCCCTTGGATCTCCGCAAGTGATGTGAGGACTCTGAAACTTCACCTGAGCCTCCCTCGACATATGGGTGAGTAGATAATGGCAAAATTTTTCATTTTTGGATGCAATATCCCTTTAAGTCTGAAATTAAGTCTTTACATGCAAACAGCCCTAAGGACTGGGAAAATGTACTCCCTTTTCAAACTGTTCTCACTGTCCAGGTACAGAACTTGGTCCTCACAAAGCTAGCAAAACAGGAAACATATTTACACATTCACACAACTCACACGTCTTTACTCGCGCATATATACAAAAAAGACACATTAGAAATCTGCAACATACACAACGAAGCACACACAACTGCATACAGTACACACTCAGGACCAAAGACAAATACAAATACCAGGACAGTCAGAGCGACAGACGCACAAATAAAAAAGACAGCCATCACATCTGCTGTGTGAAGTTTGAATGCGAACAAACCCATTTCTAAAAAGTGCTGCTTCCTGTGTTTTTTTTTATACAACGCATGAAAAGCAGCAGCAGCAGCAGCAGCCAGACAGACTTAAATATTTATTTGTGGGTTTTGGAGCCAGATGAGCTCTGACTGCATAAACAGATTAGCTGCCACTCTCTGCAAACATGCTAATGTCCATACAGTACACAGCACACACACATACACGGACACCTTGCTGCACACATGCAACTATGTAGAATCACATCCACAGTGACATATTTGATTGTCACCGTTGCACACACTTCCTCTGCAAATGCTCTCCCTCTGCCCTCATCCATCTCGCTCTTTCTGTAATATACGCCTGTGTCACTCTGCCAGACGGCTCCATTGGGCGACAGACAGCATAAGGCAAACCCAGGCTGTTCTTTCCAAATATTTGACCATGTCATTGCTCATTTTGTGTGTGTGTGTGTGTGTGTGGGTGTCTTGCCATTTGCCTTCCTCACCTATCGTTCTCTGATGTCAGTCACCCACGTTCATTGAAACCACCAGTCCCCTACCTGCTTTCTTCTCCTGTTCTCCCTCATCTTTTAATCTACAGTCTGCCTCTCTGTCTTTAGCCCCACCCCCCATCTAACTATCTTTTACTTTTCTCTCTTCCTCTCTGGCTCTCTCTCTCTCTATCCTCTGCCCTGCCACCCCACCACTTATCTCCCTCTTTATTCCTCCTCTCCCTGCAGTCCATCCCCCTTCTCCTGTCTCATTCCCCTCCAGCACTCCTTCCCTGTCCAGCCCCGTCTCTCTCTCTTTCCCTCCCCCTTTTATCTCAGCCACAGCTGTCGACTAGCTTCGTGATGCGACACAGTTATTCCCACACTTCTGCTTTCTAGTCCCAGAAGGCAACGGCGCCACGCGACCGCGGCAGAAACAGAGGCCAGGCAGGTGTTGGGGTCGGAGGGTGCGTTAACAACGAGGGCTCACTGGCCCGAATCTCCCCTCAGTCCTGTCACTGCCATGTTTTTACAGTGGAGTCAAAGGGTTTAGATGTGTGCCTGTGAGACTGACAAAAAACAGCTGTTTGGGCTAGAGGGCAACTGTTTGACGTCTTTTTAGGAACAGGGGCCAGAATTTTTTATTTTTCAAAAGAGAGCATGTGGAACATGAAAGATGGAGTTATATGCCACCTGACCAATACCTGTAATCCTGTGACTGGTCAACACATTCTCACTCTGACCTCGTCACATCGCATTTGGTCATTGACGTTCTACATCTGGATACCACATGAAAGGTGTCCTGGGTGTGTTGGTTGTTGACGTTCTGGGACGCCATGTCAAGTTATGTCTGTTACATGCCTGGTCTTTAAAAAAATACTTCCGTTTTCACAGAAAATTTACTGTTTAGATACAGTCTCTTTCAAAATAAACACCAATACAATGGGGTTTTTTTTCCCTTCAGCAACTAACACTCATGGTTTTGGTTCAGGCAACAAAAGCACATGACTGGGTTTGGGAAAAAAGAGCAAGGTTTGGTGGTATAATCTTGCGGGACGCGACCACCACCCTCTTGGATGAAATTCAGGGTTGTTGGACCCATCCACCACCCCTTCCTCTCGCCCTACTCAGGCTTTCGCTGCCTTAATTTTCATTCTTGTCCTGCCGCGTTTCCACCACAAGGTTGTACATTTATTTAAAAAAAATAATGGTTAATCATTGCTCACATAAACCATAGTTCAAATACAGTAAAATGTTGCTGTTACTGAAGGCCATATTTCACGTAAGATCTGTGGGTGATTCCTTGGGTCCCTTTTTTTAATCAAATACTCAATGGAGAAATTCTATTAAAACCTGACATGCCGCACAATGCAGCTAACCTTCCTTCAAGGTTTATAAAAAGACATCATCACTGTTCTACTCTCTGATTTTAATCATACAGTAACCAGTGTGTGTGATGTACGCTGAGTGTGTTTGGGCAATTGCTGGTAATGCTCTGAGAGCTGGACATTATTTGAGTACATCACCAGTTTAAATGAAACCTTTCCACTCCTTCTCTCTTAGCCCCTTAGGAGCCAATCAGTGTGCTCTTGATTTACCACAATCAGCTGCTGCTTCATCTCAGTGTCGTTCAGCTCCAAAACACTGATGTTAATCTGCACTTGAACATCATTCTTTTAACAATCAGCATTAAAGGTCTGCTTTAGCCCAGTTTGGTGATGTGTCAAGCTGGGAGTTATTAGAATACAATTTTGTAGTTTTTCACACAACTGGAAACAGACTGAATAAATGGGATCAGATCAATGGTTAATCAGGTAAACCTTGAATGTGTTGATCTCCTATAATTAACCCACCACAGTCTTTAATGAGACTATGGTGGATATAAAAGCAAGATGTGGCCTTCTTTTTTGTTATTATACAGTTTTAAATTTCACATTTAGTGTGTCAAGGTAACAGCCCTGATGTCTTTGGATGAATGTAGCTGCTTTTTTTTTTAAATGTTATTTAATTCATTCATGTTGTTTCCTGTTTTACTTTGAAACTCACATCTTGTCTCGTTTCAGATCAGTTCACTTCCTGCCACTGTGTGTTTTCCCTCCCTTTTGATGACTTCACCTGTGTCTAATTGTTGCTCCCGCCCTGATTAGCCTCACCTGTGTCTCACTGTCCTTCCCCTCACCGGAGTATTTAGTGTGTGTCTTCTTTTCTCCCAGGGCCAGTTTGTCTTAGCTCCTTGTGTGTCTGCGCTCCAGCCTTTTGTTTCCCTGTGTCTCTCTTTTTTTCTTTTTTTATTTAGTCTGTTGATTGACTGATTTGTTTACCTTCACTGATAGACCTTCTGTGTATTGGACCAGCCTTTGGCCAGTAGAGACTGTGTTATTTTACCTGAACTGTCCACAGAGTCGTGTGTTTGGGTCCACTTTCATCTGGTTCACCAATTGTTACACATGCATATCACAGTCCTGAATGGAATACACAGATTTCAAGTTAACAGGGCAGGATTTTTACCATGACCAACATTTTGTCACAAGCTTTGGTTTTAACCTTTATTCTTTGAGCCTCTGGGAATGGAGAGTACATAGTTCTTAGGTACAGTGTCAGGCTTTGAAGGCAGCTTGACATAGGGGCCAAACCATGACGCCACAACATCAAGGTCCATTATTTGTGAAACACTGTGATTGTCAAGAGTTGACTGTAAATCAGTGGGTACTACTTTTTTTTTTGTTTGTTTGTTTTTCTGAATCACAATCTTCACAAATTGACTTGTTTCACTATAGAGATTTGATCCATTAGGTCAGAAAACATTATGAAAGTCTAGAAGAGCTACATGATTCATTGTTGTTGTTTTTAAAGGTTGCCTTGTACAAACTGGCCAAGGGACAATCGATGAAAACTAGCTTTTTAAGCTAATTCGAGTGCATTTACATGTGTGTTTTTTGTATACAATGTTTATTAACGTGCATTGTCCCTTTCAAATAAACTAAAGTAAGTAAGTAAGTAAATAATTTCATCCCCATTCAGGATAGCAGAGACCTAAACTGGAAGGTGCGGAGCTGAGTGATTTTATACCCAGGAAGGCAAACTTTGTTGTCTTCATGCACCACTGAGAAACTGCAATAGGAATGAACCAAGCAGCAGCTTCTGGGGCTAAAAAATAAAGTCAACACTGAAGTCCTAAAAGCTGCAGTTCCATGAATGACCACTTGAGGCTGGTTCCACAAGCCAGTCAATCCCCATACTCGTCCATTTTAAAATGCTCAACTTTACAGCAGAAATAAACACGTTTACAGCCTGGTATAAAAACAGTTCCCGTTTACATTTTTATTAAGGCTTGACCTTACATATAATTAAGGGTGGGACACTGAGTGACAGGCCGACTACCAATAGTGTCCTCGACTTCTCAGTGAGATCCACTCCACAGACCTCCACAGCACTAAAGTCTGGCCTAAGTATGTTTTTTTCTGGCTCCAAGACAGGAGTCCCAAAAGGGACCAACCATGTGTTTAAACGCACATGATCAAGTTTTATCCAGTAGGTGTGTTTATCAGACTCTGGAGTGGTGGTGCACTCTTCTACTGCGCAGCCACACCTGTCCATATTTGACCATCATGGAAGAGTCATCAGAAGAAAATCCTACCTGTGTCCTCACCACAAAATTCAAAAGTTTGCAAAGGAACATCTGGACAAGCCTGATGCTTTTTGGAAACAAGTCTTGTGGAGTGATGAAGTTAAAATATAACTTTTTGGGACGCAGTGGGCGAAGGTATGTTCGGAGAAAAAAGGTGCAGAATTTCATGAAAAGAACACCTGTTGAACTGTTAAACATGCGTTGGATGGATCATGCTTTGGGCTTGTGTTGCGGCCAGTGGCACAGGGAACATTTCACAGGTAGAAAGAAGAATGTATTCAGTTAAATTCCAGCAGAGTCTGGAAGCAAACATCACAGCATCTGTAAAGAAGCTGAGGATGAAGAGAGGATGGCTTCTATAACAGGACAATGATTCTAAACACACCTCGAAACCCACGATGATCTACCTCACGAGGTGCAAGCTGAAGGTTCCGGCTCTCACTGTCCCCTGATCTTAGCACTTGTAAAAATCTGTGGCTAGACCTCAAAAGAGCAGTGCATGAAGACAACCCAAGAATCTCACAAAGCTAGGAGCCTTTTGCAGTGAAGAATGGATGAAAACCCCCCAAACAAGAACTGAAAGACTCTTAGCTGGATACAAAAAGCATTTAGAAGCTGCGATATTTGCCAAAGGGGGCGCTACTAAGTAGGAATCACACAGGGTGCCCGAACATTGCTTCAGGGGCCTTTTCATTTTTTGTTATTTTGAAACTGTAAAAGCTTGAAATTAAAAAGTAATCTTGCTTAAAATATTGAAGAAACTCTAGAGTCAGATAAACCTTCCTGCAGGCCTTTTGCAGTCAAACAGGGGCTTTGATTCGCCTTTCCAACAGTTCTACGAGCACCTCATTCAGAAAGCTTTTTGTAGTCTTCCAGACCTCAACTTGACCTCCAGAGTTCCTGATAACTGCCATTTCATAATTACATTATGCACCAAGGAAACAGCTACCTGAAGAAACATTGCTATCTTGTTTTTGCCTTTCCCTGCTTTGTGAGCATTATTTTTTTAGTTTTCAGAGTGCTAGGCAGCTGTTTAGAGGAGACCATGGCTGCTGATTGTTAGAACAAGGTTTCAGGAGACAGAATATTTACAAAGCTTTGAAATTTGCATCACCTGGCCTTTCCTAATAATGACTGTGAACAAGCCATAGTCCTAACAAGCCAATTATGGACTGAGACCCTTTTTTTAAAGTTGCTCAGATGTCTACGAGTGCCCAAACCCTTGCATGGTGCTCCTTTCCCTTCCTTTTTCTTCCCTTTTTAACTCTTAAATTGTACAAAATAAAAATAATACACTGACCTTGCTTAAAATGTTGAAAAGCATGTGTCATCTTTGACTTTTTTACAAAGTGTCAGCAGACCACATCCAAAGGAAAAAGTTTCCCATCTGTAATCAGTAGTTCAATGATGTCCTTTGTCCCTTTCTCTTTCCCACCGTCCATCACTCATTTCTTTCATCTTCATTTGCATCTCACTTCTCTGAGCTCCTGTTGACTTGTCCCTCCTTTCTGTGTTTTACCCATGCTGCTTTGCTTCCATCTCCCACCTCTCTCTCTCTCTCTCTCTCTCTGGAGTTTATATCCCAATCTGTCATCCTCTCCTCTCCCTTTCTATCTCTCTCCATCTCTACTTCCTCATTCCGTTACACTCGGCAGATTTCTCAATCTCGAGCTCCATCTTAAATCTCAGACCTCATCTTCTCCGTCTGTCTCTCTCCCCCTCCGCTTCCGCAGCTCTCTTCCTCATCTCCGTCCGTCTCTCTGCCTTTTCCTCTTTTCATCTCTCCACCACATATATTCCTAGACATACATATTTATATTCTCAACTTCTCTTACATATTCAGCCCGTCTCCATTTCTCTCTCTCTCTCTCTGCACCTCTTTGGTTCCAGTATTTCATGCGTGAATAATCCATGTCGGTCTAATCCTTTTAGCTATTCTCCCCTGTAGCCTAATGAGCCTATAGCACTGCTGCACTGTCTCTCTCACACACACATATACACACACACATGCACATTTGCTATCAGTACTGTATGCTTAAGAGCATTAATACCACCTTAAAAGGATTTATCTCTCCCCTTGGTTCCTTTACATCCCTTCCTCCTTTGGTCAGATCAGTCTCCCCTTTCTGCTCGACCAATCATCGCTCTCCTCATCCCTTATTTAATCACGCTAATATCTCCCTTTAATGACATAATTGGCATAGAGTCCTTACCAGAAATAACATTTGCTAAGTGGCTTAGTGGCAACTTGTGTCACAAATCTCCTGTTAGTAACCACAGCTGGCGCCATAATGGATGTTCACTGGAGACTTGGCCAAGTAATCATATATATATGTGGGGGAGAGTGGGGTACAATGAGCCGGTGGGTGAGCTAACACACACCCTTTTCCCAGGCAATTGTTGCTCACAAATATAATGCTAACAAGCTGACGTTAAGCAAGTATAATGTTGTGTTTGTAGTACTAGGAAGATGGGTACTTCATTAAGTGCACCTTGCTAGTTTTCAGATTGGGCCCAACTTTTGCCTTCAGAGCTGCCTTAATTCTCTGTGGCATAGACTCATGGGCTTGAGATATTCCTCAGAGATTTTGGTCCATATTGAAATGATAGTATCACACTTGCAAATCTCTCATTCCAGCACATCCCAAAGGTGCTCTATTGGATTGAGATCTGGTGACTGTGGAGGCCACTGGAGAACAGTGAACTCACTGTCATGTTCAAGAAACCAGTTTGAGATGATGTGAGCTTTGTGACATGGTGCGTTATCCTGCTGGAAGTAGCCATCAGAAGATGATAGAAGATACAGAATATGGCTGTCAGAGTTTTATATAATATCCATGAAATATACGCTTTAACCCTGTGGGCCCTTGGTGTTTTTGGGGTATTTTTACTGCCTTTACTTTCAAGCTCATATCACATACACATGCTATATCTTGTTGTTGTTGTTTTCAAGACAATCTGGGCAATCCATATTTGCCATAATTTCATGTCCCTCTATGTGCCTGTATTTTATATTAATATTTATATCAATGAAAAAAAACAAATCTGTGTTACTAAATTCTTACATTTTGACATGTATCTCACCATAGCAAGTTGGAAAAAGACATATTCTGCCATATATGAAGAGGGGAGACTCTCTGGAATCTGGCAATATAAGAACCATGATGGTGGGACATTCTGTCACTTCACAGTTGTCCAAAACATGTGGTTTGTGCCAGGCGACATGATTGCCAGTATTTTTTCACTATTGCAAGAAATTCCATTGACTCATTCACAAGTCAAAGATGTGTTTTATCTGAAAGAAACATGCAATATTTACATTTAAGATAATAGAAAACACGTGTCCCCCTCAATGTATATGGTGACTACGGCCCTGTCACGCATGCATAATTAGGCTGCAGTTGTCTGGGTGCGCAAAGTGGCTGGTCTCGTCATACAAAGTTTGATGGCGTGTTAACTGGACAATATGGAGATATTTGCATCTTGAAAGCCGGACTACAAATGTGGATAGACAGGGAGAAACACAGGCAAGCCTCACACGTGGTAAGATACGATATTCCTCACTATATGAAGTGACTGATAACAAGATCTGTATAATGGGTTGTAAAGAAATTTGTCAGGTTTTTATTTTGTAGACAATCAGTCTGTATTTATAGTGTGATGGGATGACAGCACAATGATGTGTGTGGTGTCACTGGAAAGCTCTGCTCCTGCACTTTCATGTGATATGCGTGGCATTTCTGTGTGAGCCTGCATTCGTGAGTAATCCATCCAAGAGTAATGTGTGTGCAAAGCTGTATGAAAGCTCTGTCATACATAATTTTAATGTAACTTTACCAATTTTTTTTTTTAAAACATTGGACTACCGACAAGTGCTTGGTCTTGTCGGAAAGCTACAATTCCGCCTGTGACGTGACCAAAATCAATACAGAAGAACAGGTGTGAATTTGGACGCACTATGCGTCGCTTGGGCCCATAGGGTTAACCATATTGTAAAGAAACAAGAACATCAACAAAGGTAGGAAAGCAGCAGTAAAACCACTATCGATGGAAGACACTTTGAATTTTTATAGACACAGCTGATGAGCACCACACTGCTTTAAGATCTTTTTCCATAAAAACAGGTGTTTAAAAGCATTTAATGAGCCCACCTAAGCTAAGCTCCACAGGCTTAACACCAAATATATACTCATACAAAACAGACATTTTCAAACCACAAACACATTCGAACCAGATGGTGTTGCTAAATAAGTTAGTTTGACATCATATTTAATACAGCAGTAGGGGCATATGAGATATTATAGTAATCATGAGTTTGTTTATGAATGTGTATGAGTGCATGAATTAAAACTTGCACCCTACATAAACAATATGAATGTTTCAATGGTGTTTGGTGCACAGTTATGTCTTCTGCAACCATCTATGTGAGATATTCAACCTGCATGTGTGTCGTGTCACGTGGCGGTCGGCCTCGCTCGTTCTCTTCCTCCCTCTCTACTCTTCGACATTCCTCTCCTCCATCATCTTCAGAGCGCCGTCCCCTCGACCACAGACACCGCAGCAGGACAAAAGGTTTGCCGTCTCTCTCTCTCCATCTCTATTTGTCTCTCTCTGTCCTCTAATCAGTCTCTGTCATCACCACCTCGCTCCTCCTCCCCACACTGTCTCCCCTTCACCTTGTCCGTCTCGTCTCCCCTTTGTTATCGACCTCATTCCCCCTCTCCATCATTCTGTCTGTGCTTCCATCTGCTCGATTGCTCCTCAGCACCAGGCGTGCCGACAGTCATCTGACAGCTATATGAATTTTACACACTCACCGAGTACAATTATGTTCAGCTAATTAGCTGAAATGGCAGCTAGGCGCCGCAGCATTGGCACTTTATGACCTTTTGATAGCAGACTTCCAGAGTCTATGAAACTTTGGTTTGTTTAAAATCAGAATTGGGAATCAGAAATGGCTGTATAAAACTAACATTTAGATACTATGAGTTCTTCAGTTGTTCTGAAAAGCATGGACTGTGAACTTTTTCATGTCTGCCTTCAGATATTTTAACCCCAATTAAAATAAATCGTTTTCCTTGGTAAAAAATATTAAATGAAATGTTGTAGCTTCAGTTGCTTTACTTTGAGTCAAGCAGCGCCCCAGAAACTTTGCAAATGGGGCGGTCAGATGGGGTCACAAAAAACCTTGGGCTGGAATACCAAAACTAAAAGCCATGAGTTAATTTCAGGACTTTATGGATGCTGCTGAAGAATATAGGCTGGTTGAAAACCAAGTGAGACTTAAGGAATCACATACAGATATACTTTGGTTTACTGGGAACAAGCCTTCTTAAGTTTAGGGTAATGGGTTTCATAGACTTTATGAAATAATGGACGTAGTAACCATGATGTCACCCATTAGTTTGTGGACCCCTGTTTCGAAGCCTCGAGTTCGGCCTTCGCTATCTTGGTTTTTTGAAGCAGGATTTGATCATATTTGGATGAGACAGTCGAGCTCTGGAGAGCCAGAGGTGGATCTGACTGAGAAGCAAAGGTGAGGCCTTGCGGACTGTGCGGAGTTTTTTCTAGCCCCCTTCCCAACAAGCTATGCCAACAGGGTTGGTACCAATAGATTCCTAAGGTTGTCTACTTTGATAAAATAACACTACCTAACTACCATTTCCTCTTAAAGATAGTAATACTGTCCTCTAATTATTTTCTCCACGGGGGCCAGAAAGGATTGCCAGCAAAAGTTCCATCACCTTCCTTGGGGGCACCACTGTTTGAGCCATGTATGCAGCCAAATACAGTAAGTTTCAAAAGATAAAGAATTAAAATAATGTGTCTACTTTGATTAGTGGTGATGGTTTCTCATTACACAGTTAATATCACTAATTATCCGATGTGCACAGACTAATACCAGTACAGTTAAACTTTTGAGTTCCACAACAATCCTGTTTCTATGTGTTATGTATTTATACATGTTAGGCAATTAATTGTTCTTCAAATACACTGGTTATCCTTTTCCTTAAAAAAACAAATGCACAGCTTAAATCTGAAGGAGTACAGTGAATGTAAGGAACAAAACATTTACTGGGAACAAGCCTTCCCAAGTTTAGGGTTGACTAATTGGCATCACAGACTGCATAAAGTGGAAGACGTAGCTACTGTCACATCACAAACTGGGAGTCCACAAACTCGAGTTCGGCCGTTGCCATCTTGCCTTTTCAGAGCCGGACATGACCATATGTGGATGAGAGGGTCGAGCTCCGGAGAAGCCAAGGTGAGGCCTCGCACACCGCTCACCGTTAATCATGTGTAACTTTGGGCCGTAAACAGGTCAATTATATAAAAGTCACCTCCCAATCAGTTGTCATAAAAGGGGAAATTAATTATACAGACCAAGAACGTTGACACTTGAATGAGGGTGCAAAGAACAACCCATTTTCATTCAGATATCTTGAGGTGAGAGTTCTAGGGACCCTCATGGAAATCATGCCAGTAGTTCTTAACCAAATTTGCACTCCAATTTTGTCTAAATCTGGAGCATTACTCAGCCCCCTTCCAAATAAGCCATGCCAACATGGTACCAACAGATGCCTGAGGTTGTCTAGGTCTGCTGTATTAGGTCTCTCCCATACTGCTCTGTCTCCCATAGGTGACGCCCCTCACTGTTTGAGAACCACGGCTTTAAATAGCTGGTGCAAGCCGGAGGAACTCTTTCAGCTCCGGAGCACAGCTGTGTATATTACAGGTTTTTAAACTAACTGCTGGCAAATTTCCTCTCAGGTATTATTAAATAGATTTCATTTTCTGAATTTGCATGTAGCAGCAAAAATGTTTATTTACTGAGTAGAGTTCTGCTCAGCAGATTTCCATGTCTGCCTCATGCTCCGAGTTGCACATACTCACACCTGAGAGCGGACCAGTAAACACAGCTTTGAACTACTGCCAACTGAGCAGCTCTACTAAAGTACCTGAGATGTACTTGCTTTAGTTGAATCTTTATTGCTGTACTTGTGATTTTGTAGCACTTTAGATCCTTATTTATGTTTGTAAATTTTGGAATTAAAGCAACTGGAGACTGGTTCTGCCGGAGTCCTGCCCACCTTAAACCTGGGAGAAGAGCATAAAGAAAGCAACACAGATATCTCTCAATTAATATGACAAAGTCTTTTGTGTTTCTATATTGCTTATATACAATTCTGCCTGAGAAATAGGGTTTCTGGGCCTTTAAATAAGGCATGTTTCTGTTTTCACACAAACGTAGAGGACTGCAACTGCTCCGGGTGTGGAGCTGGGTGAAGGTGAAGCGCGATGGTTATGAGAAAGCTCACATAGCAACAACTCCTTCAGTGTGAGCAGGGTGAAAAACAACACCTGGCTCTCAGCTGTGTTGTCAGACTCAGCTGAGCACGTATTTGTTGTCTTGCCTAAACTGGATATTAGAGAGGAGACAGGTGGAAAAGACTGAGCGTCTTCTGGGTTATTAGATGGACAACTCCCATCACAGATGGCGCATTAAAGGGAGAGGTGGGCGAGTACAGTAGAAAGGGAATAGTTCCTACATGAAACTGCTCACATTTGTGGATAAGCTGCAGTATCAGGGTCATGATTTCTGCACAGAGACATTGCTCTTGGGTTTTTCAAGTGTATTTTTTGGCACTTTGAGAACACATTCTCACTCCAACCTCGTCACATATCGACGTTTGGTCATGGACTTTCCACATCCAGATATGATGTGCAAGGTACCCTGGGTGCGTTGGTTGTTGACGTCATGGGACGCCGTGTCAAGTTCTGACTGTTACATGCATTGTCTTGTTTTAAAATACACTTCTGTTTTCACAGGAAATTTACAAGATTAATACACTACACCGGTACAACACTGCAAATTGATGTTTTTTTTTCCTTCAACAACTGATGCGTGTGGTTGGGTTTAGGAAAAACAGTACAGGGTTTAGCTTTGTAAACTTACAGGATGCCAACACAGCTCTTCCGGTTGAAAGTCAGTGTTTGTTGGACTCATCCACCATCCCTCCTCCCCATCCTACTCGAAATTTAGGGGTCTAAACTTTAGTTCTTGTCCAGCCACGTTTCCCCTCATGCAAACATTAACAGCAACTGGCCACGTATCATGCCGACGTTTAAGGACGCCTCTTTTTGTCAATTTCTGATGCTGGCAGTCACTGACCAAGCGCCAGATTTTGACAATTTAGGATCGAAATCGGGTTGGCACTGCGGTACCTCTCGGCTATGCAGCTAGGCGATTGGTTACTGATGCTCAAAATGCATTTGGGCATTTGTGTTTAGCTAGCATTATTGTTACTTAGTTAATTGCATAGCTGCTAATGCTAACTAGCTAATGTCACTTAACTTGGCAGACAAGGTGGGTTATTCCAGGGAGGTGCTGCAGCACACTAGCGCTCCAGTCAAATTCATCTCACCAGATGTTGGTAAATATTTGTTCTCTTTTTGACTCGTAACGTTAGTTTTTCTTAGGGATTCCGGCTTGTGAAAAACTGGGCCCATAAGCTACTGAAATGAATGTTAAGAATAACAAAGAGCGGGTTGGCTTTGAGCACCACAAGCTGAGTGTCATCTAGCTCTATTTTACTGGAGAGAAGGCAGGCATCTCTATGACCGACATCTCCAACACTCTTTAACTCACACCAAAACAATCTGGATTGATAAACAGCACTACTGGTGAGAGGAAAAAACAATTCCATCAATAAAACAACAGGACAAAGATAACACAGCTTAGCTGCTTGTGTAAATAAACCTCAGTAAACGCTATAAATGAACCTTGTTATCCAGGCACAGCACATCACATCGTGCACTCACACGCCACCCACTTAGACCTTTTTGCACAAATTGCATCTGACTGATTAATAGGACCTTGAAGGTGTCAGAACACATGTGTCCAAACACAACGCGAGTGGCGTAGACAGCCCCTTTTTGAGCGATGTGTTGTTTATTTAATAAGCACATCGGTTGGAGTGTGTCAATTATTTTGGGGCACTGGGAGGGATGGAAGCAGGGCGTGTGTGAGGACTGGGGGTAAATGGAAGATGAAGCGAGAGAGGAGCAATCTGTAGACGCAACAGTGGGTGTGTACGTCAGTTTGTGCATGTGTGTCTACGTGATTGGTGATTGCAGAGGCCCTAATGGATTCCAGGAGGGGAGCCGTAACAAACACGGGGGAAATCAAACACTAGAAATTACAACTCGCTCCAAACATCGCATCAAGAATACGCCGGCAGGTTCGGTGTCTGTCCTCTATCCAATTACACAGATGAAAAATAATATTCATTTTTTCAGCCTGTTCAGTGCTTAACTTGCATTGTAGCATCTGGTAGGTGAGAAATTACTCAGTACTGGAATGAGACAACAGAAGGTTTAGACCGCTATCTCTGGAGCCACATGTAGCCTGCTGGCCTGAGATCAAATCCCTGCAGGACCTTTTCTCCGACGTCTTCTCCTGAGCCCTGTGCTGTAAACCGTCCCGCTCGTTCAGTGAAGAAAAAACCCCAGTGGGTGTCGACCACAATGCTGTTTGAAAACCCCCTAACTGTGTTACATTCAACCCAAGAGTTCATTCATTATTCAGCCGTTGCTGTGCAGTCATGTATAATTGTGTCTCAGGGTTCGACTCATCATTTATTGCTGATGATGTGCAAGTGTAAACTCGATTCCAGCCACTCTGTCAGAACCTCTAATGCCTCTGAGGCAAAACACATGATGTTAGAGAGAGAAGGGCTGCTGCTGTGGGCCAGAGCCGCTGCAACGCTCACAACACAACATCAACAATGCAGCATCAAAGAGCAGCAACAGAGCACCAGTCCAGCCGGCACACACACAGCTCAGCCCACAGATCCCACCCTGCTCCATCACACCGAGTTAGACTCAATTAGAGCAAACATACTGGGTCAAAATACTGTCATCCACAATCCTGTCGTCTGTGTGGATGGGAAAAGGTGTACAGTGTCGAGACAAGGGGCTGTCTGAGTTATACTATTCACTCCAGGCGAGGCCACTGATAGGCTGGCCAATGGTAAAAACTGAGCGCACGTAACATACGGTTATGATAAATGTACTGATGACGATGTCTCTAAAATACAATATGAGGTTTTTCCACCAGTGTTCTCGCACAGATTAGCAAATTAGCAAATGTCTTAGTGATTGTAGGAGGTAGGTGGATTTTAAAAATTTGGAAACAGTGGGTCAAGCAGATAAAACAAGTCTGTTTCCCTCTGCCTCAGGTCTTGATGCTAAGCTAGGCTAAACAGTACCTTCAGTATTTTTCAACCTGGACCCTATTTTCCCATGTTTCTGCATCTCAGTGACTAATTTTGAAATTGGTCCAGTACTGAGCGAGAGTGCTGCAGCCAGCAGCCGCGAAACACGCTGCAAAGTAACCACCCAGGGCATGCTTACTGTTGCCACTTATTATTCTTAGCGTCTGACAGTTTATTCAAGGGACTCTACAGTGATAGGCCTTTTTGTAAAAGAGTTAAGTGCTTTTTATTAAGAAACAGAAACAGCCCCAAAATCGCTATCGCCAAACCCACCAGACTCCATTTGAATAAACAGATCATTTATAATCATAAAACACACTTCATTTGAAGCTGATGGAAACAAAACAGACCCCACTGTTCCAACAATGACCAACTCTGGTTTGGTTGAAATAAACCCTTAACTTACCCACTTAAATGTGAGATGTGCTCTCTATAAACGCTAAATTTACTGTTTTTCAAATGGAGTCTGGCTGTTTTGGCGATAGCAATTTTGGGGTTGTTTTTGGTTACATGAACAGGATCTTACTCTTTAACAAAAAGGTCTGTCTCTGCCAGGATGTTTTTTCATAATGCTGTCAGTCACTTAAAATAATAATCTGAGCTTGTCAGTGGTAAAAACAAGCACTTTTAATGGACATAAATTGATGGTGGTAACATGCCCCGAGTGCTTACACTGCAGCCTGTCCTCAACACTGGACCAATTTCACAAATTGTTGCTCCCATTACTCATTTAGACATAAAGCTAACACAGGACATTTTTGACTGACAATGCAGTGCTTGTCAGCCTTAATGAAAAATGTCCTAAAATGGCCACCATCCCACGGATGAATCTCTTCAATTGAACTTCTCTCTTTCTTGTCTTCTAACATATTCTAGTATGAAAAGCATGTTGCATACTAGAATAAGTTGGAAGATAAGAAAGAGAGAAGTTCTCCTGCCAGCACGGTCAATTGAAGAGATTCATCTGTGGGATGGTGGCCATTTTGGGACATTTTTCATTAAGGCTGACAAGCACTGCATTGTCAGATGCAACATGCTTTTCATTTGCATTATGGCTTTGTGGCATAGCGTGCCCAAAAACTTATAGTTTTACTGCTACTGCAAAATATGTGTGAAATAAACCTCATCAAATCCAACTCAAAATCAAAGTAGAAACTAAAACTTTGAACGCTTCGCTAGATTTGTAGCACCTTTTTAATAGAACTTTGGATTTAATTGGACTACTCATATTACAAAGCATGTAAAAATCTATGTGATATGATTGATATCTGCTGTGAATCGCTCCATCGTTCCAGCTGTTGAAAGCAGCAGTACTGAGACAGTCTCGGTCAGGAAGAGCTTGTTATAGACAGGCTGTAGTTGGGAGTTCATGGACGGATGGATGCTGCACCCTGCACTGTCAATTACCAGCGCTCTCTTCAGCCAGAACCCTGCTTGGCAGCGTCAGTGTGTGTGTGCATGCGAATGTGTGTGTCTTCTCCTTTGGGCCAAGCTTAAATTTGCCGATTTTTTTTTTCTGTCTCTGCCACCATCCATCAGCTTCTCCTCCCATCAGCCGGCTGGGCCACCATTTTGATTTAAGGAAAAGGCCCCCGAAAATAAGGCTCGCCTTCTTCTCTCAGAGTGGGCCGCAAATCAGGCCGATAAGGCCTTAGCTTAGTATTAATGGTGCAGAAAATTAAATTAAGGCCAACGTTGGGAGAGAAAAATGTCTAAGTGGAGAGCAGGAGAAGCAAGGAGAGGAGAGGAGAGGAGAGGAGGATGCAGGGAAGAGATAAAAGTTATGAGACGAAGAAAGGATGCTCATTGTTAATTTGGATAAGAAGAAGAAGGAGGAGGAGGAGCAAGGAAAGGGGGAGCTGGATGGAGGTATAGAGAGGTAAGAAGGGAGTGGGAGAGAGAAAGAGAGGGGGCAGCAGGGTGGGAGGATTTTGGGAGGCAATTTCGGAAGGAAGATGGTAATTGTCCAGCTCTACTCGATAACGAGGCCTTTAAAAAAACTATTTCATTTTCCTCCACAAGCTCATACTGTTAATGGGATTTCTGCTCTCTGCCCCCGCTGTCATAAACACACACACACACACACATATAGAATGACAAACAAAAATGGTCTCGATTTCACACATATAGCAATTCTCACCCTGTCTCTCTCCAGTGAACTTCTCTTTTTTTTCAGTCGGTGATTTTTCTTTTGCATACAAACACACACAAATGCACAAAAAACAAGTAGGGAAACGAGGACATGGTGTGCTTGCAAATTTCCATCTTTTACCTTGACATCTTGCCAACATTATTCTCTACTTTCATGCCAATAAACCATGTCAAAGTGAACCGAACGGAAATAGAGTCAGAGATTATGAGGTGTTACATCCTGTTATTTTGCTCGCGGCTCTTTAGATTACACAATGTCCTCCAAAAAAGCTCAGAGCTGCTAGTCAAACCATGGAATCACACATTTATCATCAGCACCCATGGATAAGAGAGTAAACACTTTACCACTGCAGATGTTCCGGGTGAGACAGGTGTGTGCATTGTGTGTGTGTGTGTGTGTGTGTGTGTGTGTGTGTGTGTGTGTGTGTGTGTGAGGAAGAGAACATGGAGAAAAGGAGAAGAATGTTGGAAATGCAAGAGACACATTACAAATACAGTCATGCAGGCATCTGCACTTGCATCAGTTCTGCAAATCAACCGATCTATAAGGACCCGAGCTCATGCATGCTGATGATGACAGAATGTATGTATGTGTGTGTGTGGGAAGCTAAATGTATGTGTGTGAAATTCAGATTAGTTTCAATTCAAAGGGAAAGTAAGTAAGAGATTTTCTGTTCCATTGCACAAAATGACCTTAATTTACCAGACTTGAGGGCGTTTTGATCGATAGCTGTGACTCAGCAGTTGCAACAGGTGATGTCGGCATCCTGTCATGGGAAAGAAAATACTTTCCTCCCAATTAAATATACAAACCCCCTTCATCTCATCCCTTACAAATAGTTTCTACTGCTTAGCAATGTTGGAAAGTGCCAAAAATCTGCTTCAAAAGCTCAAACTAGAAAAAAATTAATCAGTTCCCATTACAGAACAAGTAAAGCTAAGACCTAAGGTCCATCTTATCATTTAAGGTAGAGAAAGTGCTTCTTGGCTTCCCTGCATCCCTTTAAGACCACTACAGTTCATTATATATTGGTGTGAGTCATCTTTACATAATCTTTTACTTGTTCGAGATTCAAGCTGAGCAGATAGACTTTTAACTAAGACCCAGCAGTCAGCTTGTATTACTCCTGTTTCAGCCTTGTACCACTAGCCCCGAGTACGTTTCAGAATTGATTTTAGGATTGCTTTTTTAATTACCTATTAGGACTCGCATGGCAGAGCACCAGCATTTATCACTGAACTCTCCTACAAGTCCCTACTGTACCTCAAGATGACAGAAACCTTTAGGACGTCCTCCCACAGGTATAAAAAGGCAGTGTCGGCCCGTGGCATAGGCAGTGCAGACGAATGCTAAGGGCGCCTTTTACTAGTTTTTACTAATAGTATTACTGTTATTATTTTGAAATTACATAAGGCCGCAGCAACATAACTAAGCAGTAAAGCCTACTAAATAAAAGAGAGGCTTTCCTTCTGGGAGGTTGCACCGATTTACATTGTGAAGTGTTCAAGCTCCACTCAGTAAAATTTAGTATTGGGCGAAGCTAAATAATAACATTCTCATGATGTGTTCAGTGTAGTTTTGTAAAATGTAATTTTGGAGAGAAAGTCTTTGAAGGAGAAATTTGTTGTTTTCGCCTGGGGCACCAAACTTGCTAGGGCCGTGAATGAAAAAGGAATCTGTACCCCACTATAATCTACACTAATTGACTAATTTGACAGAATAAATCCACAGATAAGTGTCATTATGTGGTCTTATTTATATATGTACACGTAGAGAAGTATGTGTATTTCAGAGTTAGCAGTATTCATGCAGTTTTGAATGAGCGGGAAATTGATGTTATTTTGTCATTTCGTTCAACATTACTGGCGTGAAGTTTTACTTTGATATGTAATTTAAAATCCTCCCAGTTTCCATCATTATTAAATGAATACTTCAGTCCCTAAATGGCCGTATGCATCTACCCACCCTGCGTTATGTCAGATTTGTGAAGAAAACTTTTTTCACGTATGCCTCCGGTGAGCAAAGAGTTCAAAAACAGAGAAAATTCTTGCTGAATTGAAGTCACAGAGGTCTGAGTTTAACAACGCTCCTGGGTAGTCTGACTGTTAGTTTAGTGCCAAAACTGCAGTTCATCAAATGGCCACTCGAGGCAGGCTCCAAAACAAGGCAAATACCCACAGACCCATATGTTCAAATGCCCAAATTTTCAGCAGTTTACAGCCTGGTACAAAAACCAGTTTAGGTTTTTATAGTTAATTAAAACATTCATGACAACTGTACATGGGTGTTTTTTTTTTTTTTTATATATAATTCACATTTTATCAAGGCCCAGATTTTTGCATATTTAGGTGCAGGGCCGCTCGAGTGACAGGCTGTCTGCAAGGCATCACTACAGTCTATGATTCAACATCTATAGCTCTACCAAAGACAGTGGATAAACCAAGACGGTCCACTGCGAGTCAGTTTCCTGTGTCAGTGTCACGTAGGGTTCGTGACCACAAGCCCCTTTAGGAGACTAACAGCAGGTCCATTGACTTCAGTGGGAGAAATGAATGTGGTTACAGATTATGGCTGATTCTTTCGCCCCATAGTCACGTTAGGAAATATTGGACCCATTTATCACAAGCCACATATACTCATCTTTGATGTGCGGCTCTCCATCATCTTTGATTAGGCTACGGGGGACAACGCCCACTTAGGAGACTGGAAATTTATATCATTTCATACAGTGGGAGTATATTGTAGGTGGGCCATCTTGTAGTAATCCAGTATCTTCGGCTCTACTCTTCCAAATCCAAACTCCAAGCTACGTCCATTATTTTGTACAGTCTATGGTCATTTGTGGGTGTAGTACTTCTTTAAACAGCATTTTATTACACATATATAAATATCTGTGTCAGATATTATCAAACTAACATCAGTCAGCTACTTAAGCTGCAACACTTTTACCTGGCAAGTACAATTTTAGCAACAACTACTTTGTATGTAAGAACTAATTCATGTGGAGCAACAATTTTCAATTGAACATTCAGACAGCAGGCTGTGTGTGTGTGTGTGTGTGTGTGTGTGTGTGTGTGTGTGTGTGTGTGTGTGTGTGTGTGTGTGTGTGTACAGTCCACTTTCTATTGACAAATCTGTGGCTGTGGCCCTGCAACCCACTTTGTCACGGCTGTAAGGGCAACTTACACCTTTATTACTCTTATTACTACATGGAGTTTAATGGCCTCCGCAAATTCCCAGCGTGGCTCCGAGCAATGTGAAGAAAATTTAGCCCATAATAACTCAAAACACCTATGTGGGCGTCGAGGGGCCTCTGGAGCAGTGAAATCAGTTTCCATGGTGGGAAACACAAAATGCCAAAGCGGTATTCTCTCTGCAGCTCCTTCAAGGACAGAAATCAACCAACCAGCTCGTGTTTGTTTACTGTTTAAAATGTCACCACCTGCTGCTATGTGTATGCATACACACAAACTCACACGTATACAGCCACACGGGGGGTGGAAACATTATGAATACCTGCATAATTTTATACAATCCAATGTAGCAGCCCGGCAGTACTGTACTTTTGTGAAGTGTACTGCCCTCTGACTGTCAAAGAACTTTTCTCATTCACCTCTATAATACGTTTTTGAAGCTGTTTTTTTGTGATGAACTACAGTGTCCATGTCAGTTTGTCCTTCCTTTCTGTGCATTCAAGTTGTTTGCTGCTGCTTATGTTGCAAAGATGCAGGAATGCAAATGTGAGGGCTATTCTGAATATGAATTTTCACTCTTATAGCCTTTTTGAAGCCATCAGGTGTGTTTTAATCCTTGCAGCCAGTCTTTGGACCAGACATGGTTAATTGCAGTTTCTTGGTTGGGAGAATCTACTGAGCGTGACAGAGGACAGAGGAAGGGGAATCTTGTTCACGGTCATAAAAGAGCTGTTACCGTTCCAAATCTGTGAAGGAAAACAAAATGATAATAGATATTCCCACGAGGGTGCGAGAGAGCTGATAAAATATGAAAAGGTAAAGCTGTAGTTGCTCATCCTCTGGACTAAATCTAAATTAAATGCACATATTTCCTTATCTCTTCTTACCACTGTGAGGTTAAAGTGTTGCTCTCTACCCATGGCAGCAATTGTACTCCCCTCTCCCGGCATCAACACTGCAATACAACTGCAGACAAATACTTCGCAGGGTAGAAATACACTGTAAAACTATAATTTACCCCGTCAAACCACCCAGATGACGGAAAATTCCTGATAATTTGTAGCTCTCAAAACAGCTATTGTTACTCATATTGCTACCCAGTTATTTGATTGTTGTAGACAGCAATTTGCTGAGCCAGTACTCTAGATCCAAACTATAAAAGCAGAAATGTAGGGTTTCAATTAACTAATGAAACTATCAATTATTTTCACACGGCGTACGTTTATGACTGTATGCTCAAAGATCTCTTGTGGTTGCTTTGATTCACAATTGTTGAAAATCCAGTTGACTGTTTTATGCAGTCATTGACTGCTCACTTGTCACTCCTCTCATCCGGCCGGGAGGGGCCACAAGTCATTAACAAAATCAGGTAGCAAAACATAGAGCAAAAGACATTTCCAGAAATCATCTTGGCTAAAATCAAGAAGCCTTACCGGCTGATGCAGGTCATATTTCAGCCTTCATTATGGCTCCAGAACTGACATCCATAGAGAAGTTTGGTTTCATTTTGAACTGGGACATCTGCAGATTAATTCTATACCCAATATTCGCTGCCATCTTGACTGTTAAAAATCTGTGCCATGTGCATTGTCTAGAGCAGTGGTTCTCAAGCTTCTTCATGTCAAAGACCCCTAAATTATTATGCATTAGTTCAGTGATTTTCAACCAGGGGTCTGGCGACCCCCAGGGGTCCTTGAAGGAGTCCTAGGGTGTCCCCACAAAAATGACAAATAGTTTGTTTACACTAATGAAGCTCTGGTGAAAGTTCAGTCTTGACGACTTTTGCATTGACCTGCAATTTATTTCTTATACCATCCACCATTCACTCGTCAAACACATGCTCACTCACAATTCCGTGTTGTCATTGTGTCTGAGATATCAGCAATTCTATCACTCCATTGTTAGATTTATCTTGCTGTTGCTCAGGGCAACTGCCCCATAGTACAAAATCTCCTTGTACAGTCTAAGCCTGAGACACTATAGAAGAGAGAATCACTATAGAAGGGGTGAGTAAGAGTCACAAGACTCACTAAGCATGACTATCCTGGGGCGTCGGTAGCTTAGTGGATAGTGCTGGCGCCCCATGTATAGATGTATAGAGGTGATGCCTCGCTGTAGCAGTCGCAAGTTCAACTCCGGCTTGCAACCCTTTGCTGCATGTCGTCCCCCCAACTCTCTCTGTCTCCCCATTTCACACTGTCCTGTATATTAAAGGCAAAAAGCCCCAAAAAAATCTTAAAAGAAAAAAAAAAAAAGCATGACTATCCTACACATTGGTTTCAGTTTCTCTATGGTTATCTGCTCACCTGTAGTTGACAAATGTAGAATTCTGGTCTTATTCTTATCTGACAACTTTTGTTTTCTTTTTTTGTTTTTCAAATAATGGTCCCTGAATCCAAATCGTATCAAATGGGCGGTTTGCGACATAATGTGTATCAATTTAGAGGTCCTTGACATGAAAAAGGTCGAGGACCACTGGTCAGGAGTGGCCACAGTCATCAAAACGCGGCCACCTGACGTAGACGTGACTCTAGCGAGTGCACTTTTCTAGTTCATCAGTGTTTTTCAAATTATTCGTTCATCTTTTTCCACAGAAAATTTCCAAAATCTGTGCAAAATGGCATCCCAAGTTCTGCAGTGAAAATAAAGATATTCAATTTACAACAATATAAAAACTATATGATTCAGAGTATTTCATATTTCTATATTTTATAATTTAATATGCATTCAAATAACTATACAGCCCTCCAGTAAGCTCTGGGGCAAACATTGTCAGCTCCTAGTGACCCACCATTCCTCCCACTCTCTGTGCATTGTACACTGCCTGTAAGTACCCATCCAGTACAAAGCACACACTTACAGTATCATTATAGAATTTAGCCTGGAGCCCCACAAACAAACCAGCATGCCTACGCTGGATATTACTCCACTCAAGGTTTGCTGTGTCTAAGTTAGTTTTTTAATATGATTAGACACAAAATATCTGCACCATGGAAACATAGTATCAGCTTAAATAATGAGGGTATTAAAAATAGACTTATATAATAGACTATAAATTGCACTACCCTTACTGACCTATTTTTCAATTGTCACAGAAGAAAACTCTAAGCTAAACTCACCGTCACACCCGTTTCAAAATGCTGCTCCTTCCTGAGCTACAGAAACTGGAGAGCAATATTGAATTAATTACATCCGAGATCCCACCTACAGAAATCTAAGCAAGCTAATCTCAACCACAGGACAGCAGGACAGGAGTGCCTGTAAAAACATGGTGCAAATGTACCTGTTGACCTGTTCTGCAGCATACTGAACAGCAGGGATCATGGGGTTTATTCTCAGTGCAGCCGGATGGACACTGCCAGGGTTAGGAGTTCAGTTTTCCTCTGTGGCCGACCACATTAAAATTCTATATGCAGCTGTGAAATTGGAAGAAGCTTTGGACCAAATCAGAGACAAATGTAAGAAAAAAAACCCCTCAAGCATCAGTGCCACAGGAAGTCTAAAGGAAACAAGCTACACCCCAAGCAGTAAATTACACTGATGTATGTGTATGGAGCTTGGATCCACTGCCAAGTTTGTAGTTACACCACTGACTGAGCAGTGCTATTGGTTTGTTTGTATCCACCTTGTTAGCTCTGGGCAGCAACAAAGTGGGCCAGTTGTTGTTGTTGTTGTTGTTGTTGTTGTTGCTCTGTGCCATTTCATGCTACTCAGTCCTGTAGTAAAAGTCTTTTGTTAGAATATTGTTTATATTTTACAGCTCGGAAATGTGAAACATGTTTGCATGATAAGCCATCATGCAAACATCTATGGCTTATCAATGGCAGTTAATAGAAACATAAATGTGATTGTAAAGCTGCTGAAATCAACATTTTTATATTGATTATATCAACACAGTCTCACTCTGACCTTGTCACATATCAACATTTAGTCATGGACTTTCCACATCGAGATATGACATGCAAGGTACTCTGGGTGCGTTGATTGGTGACGTTCTGGGACACTGACTTTATCCAGTTACATACATTGTTTGTTTTCAAAATACACTTGAACAGGAAATGTACATTTTGCATAAAGTCTCTTTCAAAATAAACACACTATGTCTGTCATTTTTTTGTGTGCCAACACATGGACGTGGTTGGGTTCAGGCAACAAAAGCCGTGGTTGACTCTCGGAAAAAAACGGGTTTGGCTTTACAATCATATAGAAAGTGAACACTGGTGGTTGCTGTATCCATCCACCGCCCTTCCCGCCCAATCTTCTCGAACTTCCGCTGCCTTAACTTTCATTGCTGTCCCGCTTTGTTTCCTGTATCATGTCAACATGGAAGTGCAGCTTTTTGTCTCTGTGTCTGATGCTAGAAGTCACTGACCAAGCGCCGGAATTTGAAGACTTCGGAGTGAGACCGGGTTGAAGGTCCGTCTACTTCGCGGCCATTCGTTTTTTCGTTTAGAAATAACAAATTGGAACACAGAAAATCAATCATTATCCATTTCTTGTTTTGAAATGACCAAACACGAAAGGAAAAAAGGATCCGTCTCCCGTTTTTTTATTTAATAATAAAGAAAAGAAAAACGGAAAATGAATCGTTATCCGAAAAACAAATGGCCGCGACGTACACGGACCGTTGAACCTATACAAGCACATAGATGGTTTTCTCCCCTAGATGAGCCTCTCCAGTGTGGTTACGTTTAAAAAAGAATATCACTGAACCATGGCCAAGTTACACTTCTTAACATAATGTGTCATTAAGTATGTACGTAAGTTACAATAACTCAATGTTGACTTCCGTTTTCAAACGGGACACAAAAAGCAGTCTTGTGGGTCACAGTCTTGTCTTTGTTGACCATCCTCCCCGACCTCCTTGTTACATGGACTTTGTCACTCTTTAAAATATATTACCTCACTTGCAACTTTGCTGCCGTCATAATAACTACAGCCAGTAGAGGTCACTACCTAATCTTTTATTGAGACTGTGGGGAAGACAGTCTCAATAAAAATGGGTCAGATAACTCTGTTCACTGTGACAAGTGTCCTTTGGAGTTATCTCCCACTCTGCAGTTCCCCTCAGCTCTAAAGACCTTTTTAACATCTTTCAGCACATTGTTTTGGTCTTATGTCTTGCCACTCTACTGTTCTGGTTCAGTCTCAGAGCTCTTTAACAGCCGCAGCAGATAACAGCACCAGATGGCAAGGTATCTTTCTCGGGGATTACAAGAGACCCAAGAAGAGCTAATAGAAAAGTGAAAATTGGGCCTATATTCATCAGGTGACCACAAAAACGACACCAAATCAATGCTAATCTTGCTCAGTCTTGCTTGATAAGCCACTTTCTTGCTGACATATTTGCCACATACTTTATAAGGTGATTATATGTCAGTGTTGAGTTTGAAGCTGCTTGTGCAGCCCGTAAGTGGCACAAAAATCAATTAATGCAGGTTGAAGTGCTTTGTCTTGCTTTTCATTTGATCAAAATGATCAACAACAAAGTGTCATTTCTAACGTGAGGAATACAAGTTTCCTCTAATAAGAATATTTCAACATCAAATAACAATGGGCCAGTTTATGTAAACACATTTTACTGTGGACATTCATAATGATGCACGTCATGTAGCTCTATTAGGATTTAAATAAACAGCCAGTTAGTCAGCTAATACTGATAATGTGCAACATCATGTGGATACAAAGACCAAGCAGTTACAGGCCTTCAGTGTTTATTTTTCTCAGCTAGAAAAGTCAAATAAGTTGAGAAAACTATTTTTCTGCTACAATCCCCCAAATCCCTCGTCTTCCTTCCTTCAGAGGCCTCGGAGACCAGGAGCCAGACAGGGGACTTGCTGTCAGACTGAACCCCAGGGGAAGTCTTCACACTCCGGCAGAACTTGGCTGGGTCACCCCCTGCCTCCACCACTATTCCTGCGAGGCCTCTGGGAGGAATGTCGCAGCTTCTAATGGGCACAGATGGTGCGGTGTCACGAGCCAAGTAATGTGTGAGTATCTGGTTCCACTGTTACATTCCTTCAAAGGCACAAAGTCAACACTGCAGTGCACCATCGCATGACAGCACAAATGCTAATGCGCACATGAACAGCCACACTGTATTCTCAGATATGATTTCATAATTAGACCTTGTCATGAATTGGCTCATGGTTTAGACAAAGAAGTACGGACAGCACATGAAAGGTCAAAAATTAAATTATTTATTGAATGAAATGATTTACAAGAAACGAGTCAATGATGTGTGAAATCAGTGATTCAGAGTGTGCAATGATGAGTGGAAAATAATACATGAAGATGATGGATGTTGAAATAAAAGACAAAACCAAGCAGCAACCTCTAGAGTCTCATAAAATGAAGCCAACCCAGAAGTGCCAAGAAAACTGGAGTTCCTTGAAATGGCCACTTGAGGCTGGCTCAGTCCCCATTTACCCTCATGTTCAAATGCCCCATGTTTTCAGCAAAAATAAACATGTTTATAGCCTGGGTGGGAAGCCCTTTTGTGCAGAGTTTCTCCCCATGTCAGCATGGGTTTTCTCTGAGTGCTCCAGCTTCCTCCCACAGTCCAAAGACAGACAACCATTTGCACTCACATTCACACAGGCAAGTTAGAGTCACCAATAAACCCAACCTGCATGTCTCTTTGCATCGGCTTTGTGATAGTCTGGTGACCTGTACAGGGTGTGCACCGCCTCCCCCCCAGTCAGCTGGGGTAGGCTCCAGCCCACCACGACCCCCAACAGGAAAACAATAGGATCTGGATAAGATTAATCATAATTCAAATAAACACAAGAAATTTGTGATCAGCACTCAGTGAATAACCTCCTAAGCCCTATGATAAGCTGATATGGCAAGGCTTAACTATACAGACCAGTGAGCAGTGATAACTAACATGTCTTTGGAGTCATCAGGTAGGAACCTCCTTTCACGAGTGTTTCTTCTAGTTGGTCCCACGACACCTCCAGGAGGCTAGACAGTGATCTCTGCCGTCCCAGAGACACTCCCCTAATGCCAGGTCTCACTGCTCCCCGCACCAACCCAACAGCCTCCTTTACTTTACTTACACATGGCTTTCTCAGCCCAAACAGCACTGCCACCTTCAACCAAACCCAGGCTCCGTTCATGCGAGCTCCAGGTAGCGACCGTGCCGATACTACCTTTCCTAGCACATTCATATAAAGCTTTGTATAAGGATGTGTTGACCCTCTGATCTATATGTGGTAACTTTTGGCTCTAAAAATCCAAGATGGCCATGGCCAAAATGCCAAACTTGAAGCTTTGAAACAGATGCCCACAAACCAACGGTGACGTCACCGTGGCTACGTCCATTATTTTTATACAGTCAGAAGAACAAATCAAACAAACCCAAGAGGCCATGGGACCTTGGGCAGGTATGAAACAAAATATAAAACTACCCCAATGAATTGTACCTTAATGAAGTTCCAGTGGAAACAAGCTGAACAAATCAATGGGTCATAAATATGTAAAAATTTATAATGATAAGATAGAAAGTGTGAAAAGTATGATTCATATCCCAGTATGTAGTAACACCTGTGAATAAGCTGTCTACCTGTCAGTTTGTTAGTTCTGCATTCAAGCAAGATAGGCAAAGGGAGTATAAGATGCTGTTTGCGTGTGTGTGTGTGTGTGTGTGTGTGTGTGTGTGTGTGTGTGTGTGTGTCTGTCTGTCT
The DNA here is from genome assembly GCA_026686955.1 of Epinephelus cyanopodus. Lineage (NCBI taxonomy): Eukaryota > Metazoa > Chordata > Actinopteri > Perciformes > Serranidae > Epinephelus > Epinephelus cyanopodus. The sequence continues at coordinate 6,636,345 of CM048916.1, read as the reverse complement.
GTCTGTCTGTGTGTCTGTGTGTTAAAGCCGTGAACCCTTCTGTCACTCTACATCTACCTGCCTGCCAGATGCCTGCTAACAAGGACCTAGCTCCTCGCAGGCTAATACTCTACCTGCCCATCATACACAAGCCCACACACACACACACACACACACACACACACACACACACACACACACACACACACGAACAGCATACAAACGAGGCAATGGCTTGGCTGCTTTCACAGACCGGTGCAGGACTGACTAATCAGTGTGACTCACACATCTCTGTGTGCCCAAGACCTGGCCTCATGCTTAATGTAGGATGTCAGGAAGTACACACATATACAAACACACACACACACACACAGTAGCATGGAGGTGAAACCTACTCTGTATTCGGTGTGTGCGCTTGTCTTGGTGTCACTAACGCTGTCCGTCTATGGCTCTGAATTTGTCTCTATCAATTATGTACCTGAGATAAGACCATGACAGCTCTGCGTGTTGGGGGTTGTTGTGTTGTGTCAGTGTGTGTGTGCTTAGGTGTTGTCCTTGTCAAAACAGCGTAAATGTCAGACAGCAACTAGTATCGCCCTCTAAGAAGCAAAGAGAAATCAAAAGACAGAAGAAAAGAAAGACAAGCTTCAAACAAAGAAAGGAGGTGAAGGAAATGGAGACACAGACAGGCCAGAACTGAGGTTGGGCTCCTCCAGTGGTAAGCAATGCCCCACCTTTGCCAAAGAAATGTCCTTAATTGATCAGCAGATAGTTATGATTCCATTAAGCCACATATCTTATAACAAGTGAAATCAAATGTCTCCCTGTGGGTGAAAATAACTGCAGTCTGCAGTACTGAGCAGTTTTCAGCCACTTCCACTGCTCCACATTGTATATTCCCAACAGCACTTATATATATTCCCATGTAAAGCCTCAATTCTACCTGCACAGCACAAAACAACCAAGAGCCAGAGTAAACAAGTGAGTGGTGGAGACAGCTGAGCACCTAGCAGTTAAGAGCCCGATATATATTTACCACATAAGATAACAGTAAATGTCAGACTTAGATTTGACATTTGCTGAGGAGGAGGACTCCGCTGGGATGTCCACTCTGTATTGTTTCTATCTAATGTGTAAGGGTGCAGGTTAAACAGTGAAAAACACAAAGTGAATCTCCATTTAATAATGACTGAATTCTGACCGTTTCCACGCCCAGACATTGCTCACATTGGAAGATAAGCTGCCAACACAGTATTGTCTGTTACAAGATGCAGTCTTTTTGCAAGAACACTTTCCTTTTCTGAATCACTAAAACTTGAAAAGACACAGAAAAAGGAAATAAGTGGATTAGCATCAAGCTAAAACAAAACTGACACTTAACTTTATTTGGTGCTTTCCCATTTTGCTTGGGTCCAAATGTTTAAATGCGCCCATTTCTCAGAGTTTGAGTTGACTGATTCGTCTGGCATCGTGACGTAAAAACACCGGCTTCTCTGTCGGAATAAAAAATGCCGAACAGGCACCCTGGGGAAACTCATTTAGCCAATCAGAGTGAGGGGTGGGACTGACGCCATTGTCAAGCAGTGCAGTGATGCTGCTTTTTTTTTAACTTTGCTGCAAAATGGGCTACAATGCTGCAATGGTTGCCACTGACAGGCTCGGATTGCTGTTATGCTGTAGGTGTCTGAAAACATTCTGGAAAGGATCTACCCTGGAAATCCAGAGTTCTTGCTAGAGCACAGTTTGAATTTGCTCAGCGAGTCACTCTGGCAATCAGTAATGATGCTCATTACCCATGCCGTTGGAGCCGAGCTGCACCAATCACATCAGTGTATCTGATATAGATGGCCCAGAGGCAAGCGAAACAGATGACAACAGCGCTGCAACGACGAAGTCCGGAATCAGTCAGTTAACATTGCAAGATGGCTACGGATGAACGCCAGCTGTCTGAAACGGCTTTAGCTGCTACCGTGCAGGGTTTATGTTTGTTTATGATGACTTCTGTCACCAAAGGTGCCAGTTCCTTCCTCATTTGAGTGAAGCAGAGGAGGAGAAACGGCTCATAAGGTCACAGATGCTATTGTACTTTTTATTTCTGTATGTTTGGAAACGTATTTTGTATTGATTTTTTTTCTTGCACTGGAAACAAGCTGCATTAACATTAGGGTTATTTTTTGTCTATTTCTCACCGTGTATCACCTGCATCAACACCGCATCCATGGGGCTGCCATTGTTGTTTAGAGGAGCAAGGTAATTGGTTTAGAAGGCTGTGTGACGTCAGAGAGCGTAACTGCGAGCACACTGATCAGGTATGAGTTCACGGGTGGTAAGTTACGGGTTTGACTGCCGCTCCAGTGCACTTTCACGGGCAGAGGGTTGTAAAATCACAAGTTATGAGTTGCCTGGAACACGCCGTAATTTCAAAAATCATTCCCATTAGTAACTTAGTAACTTGCTTTAGTGTTCCTGACCTGGAGATGTAATTACAGCCATAGATGTGCTGGGTGTTGTTGGTCCAAGCTTGTAATCTAGACATCAGACACAGGGAAGGTGTTGATAATGTTACTGCTGAGACTTTGAGTGTAATTTGCACCACATGGGACATGTTTGGTGTTGTAGAGTGAAAACTGAATGGGAGCTGTCTCTCTTTCTCACACCTGTTTGCCTGTTCTGCCACGCCCCTCTCTCAGTCCCTGGATCACCCACACCTGATCTGCACATAGTCGTCAGTGGAGCCATCTATAAACCTCCAAGACCAGTGTTCATTGTCTTTGGTCTCTGAGCTGTGTGTTGTATTTCTGCTGCTGCCGCTGCTGTTTGTGATTTTCTGATCACAAACTGTGAAATCTGAGTGATATTATAGCCCTATTTAGTTTGTTTGAAGCCTTTGCTCGCTAGCTGGTAATCTAGGGAGGCTTGGTAGGGGTTCTGTGCCTTTTATTTTTGCTCCACTTTTCTCCTGTTTTGTGGCAATCCAGAGAGCTTGATAATGTATTTTTGTTTGGTTATTTGTCTTCATTTTAGTAAGATTTTTGCAAAGGTTTGGGGAATCTTGTTATGTCATTCCACTTGTTCCCTTGACCATCAAAATTGTCACTTAGGCATGAAAACATGAAAAATAGGGTCCAGGTTGAAAGAAAAGTGTCACTTCAAGCCATTTGAGTGGTTCAGATAATCAAATGCTGGACCACAAACAACTGAGTAGGATCTTAACCAAACTACACTTCATCAGACTGTTTAACATCACATTAGCACATTAGTCAGAAACAAAAAGCACATCAAGTCCTGTTGCTGTGAGATTGATTTCATCACAGCTCACTGACTGTTGTGCCAGAAATATAAGTCTGCCTGCATTAGACAAAAAGTCGAGGTAAAGCCCCTCCAGTCTTTGTCATATAGCGGAGCTGCAGCACTGAGCAGCATCCAAATCCCTGTAAATTCACCATATGCCATCATTCTCCCTCCGTGTCCCACAGACACTCCACCAGATATGAAAAAAGATCTTTCTTGAATTTCTTGCAGATTTCCCGCATTATGTTTTTGTGTCACACAGCCGTGACCACTGTGAGGGAATTTACTCTTATCAGATGAAAAGTCACAGATCTGATCCTTGCGAGGGCCGACGGGTTCATCCATCTCAGAGGAACGACAAAGATCACGCTCCAGACATTCTCTCTTGTAATACAGGGATTGAAAGAACAGAAAATATAAATAAAACAATCAAATAATAAAACTGAAAACCCGACATGAGGTATTTCAGCTGTTCAACAGACTGACACAACATACCCTCCTTTCGAATGCCAAGTGCGGCTTCAGCAGAGCCTAAAGATTCCCTCCACTCAGTCGAATTTCATGTGTGCGTCTTTGGCAGGTGTAGATGAGTTAGCAAACCAATAATAAAGTGTTTAGCACTGAATATTTAGCAAGCCGCACACTGCTGAGCACACGCTCCTGCTGAATATGAATCCAGGAGCAACAAATTTGCCATCTTGCAGGTCTGAGAAAACATGTCAGTACTTGGATATTTATTTTCTGTGTGTGTGTGTGTGTGTGTGTGTGTGTGTGTGTGTGTGTGTGTGTGCGCCCGCTCTCACTTCATTTAGGTTGAGGCACAGTTGTAAGGAGTACAAAATCCCAACACACACATTCCAAGAAAGCAAAATGGCTGCATGCACAAAGCTATGGTCCCTTAACCCAACGGCTCGCACAGCATACACACATTAACATATACTGTACACACACACACACACACACACACACACACACACACACACACACACACACACACACACACCCAGAGGCACACTTCAGCTGTCAGCTACATCTGCCAGAGCACGAGGCTCGCCACAGCCAAGATATCAGCCATTGCTATGGTTTATTTATATCTGTGGCTTGGCAAGGATTCACATACAGATTGAACTGGAGCATACAGCCATGCGGACACACTTATACGCACACACACACAGAGTTGCAGTGACAAACTCACTTCGAAAAACTAAAAAAAAGGATGCAAACAAAAGAAACTGGTGCACTCGTACAGCGCAAAGTCTGAGACAAAGCCACAATTACTGTCACAAGTATTGTTCCCTCACACACTGCTGCAGTATCTGCCTTCAGACGAACAGTCACCCTGAGTTCCTCACAAACTAGAACGAGGGCTGACAGAGGTAGAGACGATGGAGAGAGGACGGGAAGATTCAACCTGACAGAGAAGGAATTTTCTGTTTTCCTCATCATAAATGAATAAACCCCACAAACACACGGCGCCTACACATCCTTCCCACACACAACCCCTGGATAATTGAAACAGCGTTTAGATCGAATGTTTGTGGATAGTGGCGGTGAAAATGCTCTTCTGTCCGGCCTCTGTCCTCGTTTGACTCCTAATGGCTGAGATTGCATCGCAAGATTTTGGCTCTCAGGCCAAAGAAACGCATGGGAGCATTTACTTTTTAGACATTTCACTGATGCTTTTAGCCACAAGGTTTTTCAATATGCGAGCAGGTAAGGGCTCACACTCCTGTGGTTACTGAGGAATTGAAAAAGCATCGTGTTTATCGAAAGACTGCTGGAAGGGAGGTTTTCAGTCCATTTGCCTGAGGTGGACTTTGAATGCAATTTTCTGTTCCTTGTGAATAAATCCTGTAAATATTACAAATTTTATTACAGGCAAAATCTGACTTCAAAAAGACAGTACCAGTGGATTTGCATATTTTAATCCATTTACTACAAATTACATACACTTTACTCCAAGGCTACTTCTACAATTGCTTCCACTGGTTTCTATTCTATTAATCATTATTTGTTTCCTTTTTTATATATGGAAATCTTTGTTTGCTCGCGCTGCTCATGCGTGCATGAGACTTTCTCTACGCAGGTGTTTTACATGGGAAAGTTTAAGCAAAAATGCATGTTTGGGAAGTACTGAGCAAACGACTGGAAAAATAAGACATGAATTATGCTGCACAAGTTGTGTGAGTGTTTGTAAAAGGATGTTCTTGATATAGTTTTGCTGCTGTAAAATGCCCGAGTAATCGCTAAAAAGACAGTTTTACTGAATTGGAAAGACCGAAACAACCTCCTGACATTTCCCTGGCAAGTAGCATCACCTGCTCTATCAGTACATTTCAATAGAAAGAAAAATACCTTTTTTAAACTATACCTGCTGCACAGCAATGGTCGGGGCCGGGCAATTTTAGGCAAATTTAGGCAATTCTGAGCAACAAAAGGCAGAATAGGAAGATAACACGAAAGTTTCCATTACAATGTACATGTTGCATCAGTTGAGGCTTGAACTCACAACCTCTGACTCCAAGGAGCATCTTCTGTCTGAGCTAATTCACAAGTGACAACTCTTCTGTGGCTTCACAGATCGACTAAACCAGCCACCAGGATGACAGCAGCTGTCAAGGCAGATTTCAAACTTCTGTCATAAATTCAGTTATCAAGAATCTGAAAATACACATCTTGCATATAGACAGCATGGACATGTTGTTAATTTGTTTTTAACAATGATTGATATAAAATTCTGATATTTGCCAAACATCATCTACCATGACCATGAATTTTGTTAATTTTTTTCATGAACATTGAAAACTTATCTAGCAAGAATTTGCAAGTATGTGTTTACAGTACTGTTTACAGTCAAATATTTTGATGCACTGTAGGCTCAATTTTTGATAAATCAAAAATCTGTGAGCAGAGATAGTCTGAAGATGCTCTGTAACAAGTTTGGTGTCAATTGAGCAAAAATTGTGGGAGGAGATAGGTTTAAGAAGTTTTACAGTTTTTGTGATGGACTTCATAATTTTTAATAGGTTTAAGTGTACAAAAGTTTCTTCAGTATTGGGGCTACATTTTGGTGAAAGCTGCAAAGCTGTAGAATATGTCGTTGATTTGTTGTGAAATATCAAAGTTTTGAACTTGAGACGCTTGCTGTAGCGCCACCATCAGGACTATTGGCTTGAGTTTGCAGCTGAGCAAATCTGGCGTGGGACTGGACCTTTGTGCAAAGTTTGGTGATTTTTTTGCGCATGGGAAGTAGGATTTCCTCAGAGGAAGAAGAAGAAGGAGAAGAAGAAGAAGAAGAAGGAAGAGAAATTCATACCTAGTCAAGCTCTGTGTGTCATCCTATTTTCTTTTTCCTTTCCTTGTGTTTGTGTATATGCACTTTTTTGTATTCTCCATTCACCATGGCGGCATGCTGGAAAGAGATTTTCTTTGCAAACTCAATGAGTAATTGACACACACGATGATTTTGCCCATGAGTTGCTTGAGTCTTATAATCAATCACAATAAAAATCATTGCATTATTAGTGATGGCAGCAACAAAAGGAAAATTGCATCTCCTACATTCCCAGATTTTTTTTTCAATAGCTGTTGTGAGTATGTCTTTAAAAACATTATAAAATTTGTCTTGTTTATTTTTTTTCTTAAATCTCCTTTACAGGAGTTTCAAAGAAAACAGACACAAACATTAGGCTACAAAGCGTACACGTTTATACGAGACAGATTTTGAAGAGAGTAATCAAGATCCAGCAAACCAGATGTGATCACAAAATATTTCAGATTAGAACAAATTCTTAAAATACCAGTAGTCAGTGTCCCATATAGTACATATTCAGTAACTGTCAGCAAATGTATAGTATGCATATATACGTACAGTTGTGGTTATTACAAAGAGATAAAACCTTTAAGCACACTTTAATTGTCGCAGTGTTTCAGTTACATTTTTTCCTACAGCGGGCTTTCATGCCTTCCCTGTTCACGCTCTGACTGGCCACATCTGTGGCTGCTTGTCTCGTGGCTCAGAGCTCGTCGCTGGATTTCAGCACCACGGACAGATGTCTGCAAAGCTGAGCTCATCTGGCCGTGAAGATTTTCAGCACCTCGGACAGAGACACACTCACACTCAGCTGTGACTGCTCCAGTTCGCTGGGAAACTTTTCAGTACATCACCCCTCATTTATTCATGGTCTCCTCCAACTTATTCTTTTTTTTTTTTTCTTAAGGGTCGTGGGCAGCTAAAGCCTATTTGGTGAAATGCAGAGAGACACTTTGGACAGGCCACCAGTCCATCACTGAGCTAACACAGACATGGAGGCATTCACAATCATCCCTGTGGGCAGTTAGAAGTCTCAAGTCCACCTGAGCTGGAGTGTGTTTGTACTGTGGGTGGCAGCCGGGGCATCTATTAGCAGAATATACTGACTCCACAGAGGGAGGCATGGGTGGTCATGTGCCCAGAAGTCTGACTCTCAAATTGGAATTCATCCTCACAGGAACACCATGTTCACTGCTGTTCACTCAGATGTTTATATACATTTTATTGACAATACTGTATTGAGTCTAGAGCAAAACAAACAAACAAAACTTTTTTTTTTTTTTCAACTAAAATCCTCTTGTGCCAACCAGCCAGCTCCCTAGTATAAATATTCATAAAAATTTGAATAAAAAAGACACCTAACCTCTAATATTTAATTCATTCTGTAATAACTTCCTCCCTGTGGTAAAAGAGAAATTACAGAGTGACATACCTGCAAAAACAGAGGCTTCTAAACTGAATCTGTTTGACCATGAAACAGTCCCCAGCTCGCTGCAAACCTTTCCCCACCAACTGACGTCAAATAGCCTTGAGCCATTTTTTACAAACATGCCAGCTCGCTGACTTTAATAAACTCTTTATTCTGTGCATGTCCGGCCAGACGCACGCCTAAACAAATCACAGTCGTGAGTGTTAGCACCGGGAAGCCAATTACATCGAAAGACAAGGCAAAAGAGGCACTTATTTTCAAAGATGACAAAAGAATTAAAAGACAAAGGCGCTGTTGTTACTATTTAACCTTCTGCTCAGCTGTGACACATCAAATTACAGGAAAAGGCTTACACCTGTAGACAGAGCTCTCCAGTATGCCCAAGTGAAATAGCCTTGGGCACTCTCTTTCTCTTTCTCTTTCTGTTTTTTATTCCCCACCCTTTCTCCAGCAGCGTGGTGCTCAGAGTGTTCAGAGCACAGACCTGCTGCTGGCTTCAGCTTGCCTTGATCCTTGTTCAGCACCACAGACGGCTCCAGAAAATATAATAAAGTCCAGTGGCTGCTGGGAGTTTCAATACAGCGCAATCCTTCACTCATCTGCAGCATGACAAGTACACCTGGCCCCGTCTTCTCTCTATAAGGGGCCCCTTTGCACGATTGCCTTTCGGGGTCGTAGTCTTTCTTTAATGTGTGAGAGGAAATCAAGGCGGTGGAGGTCTCGAAGTTAGACCAAGCCTGATTGATTTTACTGACCAAAAGGAAACAAAAGAAACACAGGCAGCTTTTTTTTTTTTTTTTTTGCCTCTCACAATCCCAGCCTTCCCTCCCCTGCGTGATTATGGCTTTATATTTTATTTGCCTTATCTATTATTCTTACATTGTGTTGTTTTTGTTCCACCATCTCTTGTATTAACTTATTCATTTGGTTTCTGTCAGCCGGTTCATTGGTGTTTTTGTTCTTCGTGTTGATTGTTTACTTTGTGTCTTGTTCAGATATTGGAGGCCGATGTTTTCTGCAGCCCCTCGGGGTCTCTTCAGCTTCGTACACACTGCATTACATTACCACTACATGTGGCTGCTGCTCCTCGCTGGACTGCTTATCAAGGATTGTGACGATAGAGATGTGAAATATTCAGATACCAGATGAACCCTTAGACTTTAAACGGCTCTGTTGGATCGTATGTTGAGTAGTGCTTTGAGCTAAATGCCCACATCAGCATGCTAACATGCTTACAGTGACTGTTAACATGCTGATGTGTGGCATTTATGATGTTTTCAATGACCATAATCGTCTTAGCTGAGCAGGTTAGTATGCTAAAATATGCTCATTTGCACTCAACACAAAGTCATCAAGTCAGCTATCATCAAAGTCATTACCCTGAGGGGACAGTGAATATCTGCAACAAATGTCATGGCAGTCCATCCAATAGTTGTTGAGAGATTTCAGAAAAATCCAAAATGTCAGCCTCGTCACGGGATTGCACATCACAATGATTCATCTTCTGGGTACCTTGAATAAGCGTTTTCAGACCAAACAGTTCTGAGGACTTCCTGAGAGGAACTGCTCAATCAGGAGCTCTTTGGAGAGCTACCGTCAAGTGCTTTTTCTCTGTTTGCATTTGCACTGCCAATAGGAACACTGAAGTGACGTATTGTAGACCGGCCAGCGGTTGATATAGCAGTGTTACTTGCACTTTGACGTGGGAAAATCATGTTTATCCACCATTACTATATTCTCAGGGCAGCGTGGTGGTGCAGCCTCACAGCAAGAGAGGGGTAAGGGAGCCCTGAATCCTCCTAGCCTGGGAACCAAAAGAAATATGAGCTTGTGTTTTATTTGCTCTGGCAGATGCGTCTAGTCCCGCTCTCGTTCAGACAGACTTCCACCAGACCTGCCCGCTTTGGGCCAATCACAACTGTTTATCTGGTTAATGGGGAAAGTTTGACAACATGACTTGACAACTTTAGTGCTTAGCGCAAGATACATGTTTATGTTTTTTTTGGCTCAGGTAGCCTGATGCCACTGGGGGACTCAACGGCGAGCATAAACTTAAATTAGTAAAATGAGCACCGTTGAGGAAGCTGAACTTTCAGTTGAACTACTGCTTTCAAATGCTGCTGGCAAAAAAAAAAAAAAAACAGCACTCATTCACAGTCACATTGATGCTTCCATCACAGCTCATCTCCACATGCTCTGATTGGTTGTAGGTCTATCCAATTGCATCCAGGCATTTAGCTCTACAGCCGCTGACAAATCCCCTTGGAAATCAAAAATGAACAGAGAGGTGCAGGACTAATTCCATTTGTGAATTGGTGACTTTCCCTGATATTTGACAGACAAGTGAAGACTATCCGTGATTTTCAAAATGAATACCAAAACCTAAATTACTATTGATTTGTAAAGAGCGCTCCTGTTTTAAAATGTATCCCTTCTCTCCATGAAAGCCCCCAAGAAATCACAAAGATGCAGTTAAGTGCTGTGAGACACTCTTGGAGTATTGATCTAATCTGTCTCCTTGAATCTAATGTTCTCCTACCTGTTCTGCCTTTTGGGGCGACTGAAATGTTGTGTGCAGACGCAGATGAAATACCCGCAGAGTCATATAAAAGTATCAGGTTCATGTGGCGGAGACAGAAAATAAAACACTGCTGTCAGCTGAAGTTTCCTGAGATCTGAGGGAAAAAGTAATGTTCTTTGTTTCAGTGTCACTACTTTGAAAACACAGGTGAAGGAAACCGCTTTTTTGGTCTAAAGTGTCACTACAGAAACAGACAAGGTACACAGCCACTACAGTATCACTTATGTGAAGTGACTCATTCTATTCATTTAACTCCTGTGTGTATGTAAATCTGGCATCATACTAATCATGTGACTGATTCCATAACTCCAGTGTTGCTCACACAGTTTGTATCTCTCAGGTTCAAGATTTTCTTGAGGATTCACATGTAAAATAAACCAAAGTTAACGCCTAAAGCGGCTAATGAGAGCTTGGCCTCACTCACGGTAAATGTTGGATGATGTTCAGCCTCCACAGATCACTGTTGTCAGGGATGATTACCACTTGGCTTCCCCTCAGACTCACTGATAGACTATTTTGCCCACTGCTCAGCTAAATCACTGATTGGCACCTGGAGGAACAAGATGTGGTGGAATATCACTTCCTAAATGGAGCCATTTTGCTGATTGCCAAAAAACCGTGATGAAGCCAGTTCCAGAATATAGGCTACTGTGGGTTTTAGCAAAACAAAGAGAGGAAGACGGCCGAATGAACTGTAATCAGGAAAAAAATGTTCCCGTGTGACTGTTTGTTTTTGTGTGTATGCTCACACATAGTATGCCTCACACTGGAGTTTGAATTCCACAAACATTAGAAGCAGAGCTTGTCTGGAGGCAGAGATAAGCTCGCCGAGTTAAACCTCAGTGGGAGGAGCCAAACAAACGCAGCTTTTCTGGTTAGGTATTCTGGAGCCTGGGAAAACAGAATGGGGTGAGACAGGGCAAAGCTAAAGAGAAAGGAGAGGCTTTTTTTCCAGGATTATCATCCGCAACAAAAGTGGTAAGGATGGAATAACTCCTCTCCAAAGATAAATGTAAATGTTTCTGTTGACCTACACAGAAAAGGACCAGCTGGGAAAGTCCAGGAGGGCAAACTGGCACCGGCACGTACCTTGTGGAGTTATCTTATGAACACAGTCGTGAAATGAACATTTATTCTCGACCTTGAGAATTGCAGTTTGACATAATAATCTTGAAAGAGCTGTGATCACATGAAAAGCATATCTATAGCCGTTTAAACACAGAGGTTGTGCTATAAAGCTTCTACGAAGGGGCCACCTTTGCATTTCTTCACAGACCCAAACAAGCAGCATCATGTCGCCTCAGTGTGTGATTTCTGACAGCATGCCAGCGTCCCAGAAGCAAAAGAGGCATGATAGGTGTGACATGTACCACAGCAGTGTCTGCCTCTAGTGTGACATGTGTCTGCAACTCTTTATAAACAAAAACAATGGCATAACATGGCAGTAACAATCATTTCCAGCGGGTAAGAAGCTCCCAGGACTCATTGTGTTCTTAATTTTTGGCCGTTGTTCTTCCTCTTTCAGTTAGTTGCTAAAAGCTGCTCACATGTGCGACACACTGCTCCTGGCAGTGGGTCACACACGTAAAACGGGGTCAAAATGTCACACCTGTGTCATCATGGTCGCGTCCTGCCGGCTGCCCTTTATACAGATGTCGATTCAGCATGGTTACTGAAAGGCAAGACAAATCTATCCGCTCATTCAAGGTCCAATAAGTCCAATAATGAACAAGCAGCACAACAGGGGCTCGTGACTGAGTGGAGACTGTGTGCATCTGGTTCTCAATGTAGAGGTGGCTGAGCTAATGGCTAGCAGCTAACAGTGCTAAAATCGCACACATTTGCATTTCCTAGGGGAGAAAGCATGACCCCACCTACCTTCCCTCTCATTGGCTAGTACTTATTGCTTTCGTTGGCTGGACAGGTTAGGTTTAGGCAAGAGGAGTGACATTGTTTATAGTGTCAGTGTCAGCTAATCAGAGTCTGACAGAGCTAACAATCTTAGCATGGTTTGGGAACCGGAAAGTGGGCGTTACATTTTCACAACAACATCATCACCGTTATTGGTGGTAACCACCTGAAATTGCAGTGCAGAGCAGCGCCAATTAGCTAGCCAGTAGGATAAACACACAGGGACTCACACACATGTGAGGACCGTCTACCAGAATAATAAACAGAGAGCACGAATATTAAGAAACACAGAGGAGGCGTGACTTCTTTCTCTGCTTGGGAGTCCATTACTCATATTCATGTTCTCGATGTTGTACACAGAACCTTTAACTCAAAGTCCATTTACTCTTCATTTCATTTCTTTCAACCGCATCCTAATTAGCAGAGGGACTTTTCTTGGCTGTCACACCTCTGTGATATCTGAGGAAACTCCATCTGCTGTTAAGGACTGTGAGATGTGGTTGTAATCTCCCGATAAATCCAATAATTGGACACTGAGCTGAGTCACGCCAAGTGTTTCTAATGAAATTATTAGTTATTTGACGCCATGAAAAGGAAGTCTGACATCATGACTGACAGCTGTGTGTGCCAGTCATTGTGGTTATGATCAACAACACTGCTCGTGATTTGTCAGACTGTTATCGTGGAGATCGATACTGCGCAGACTCTTGCTCCAATTCAAATTGGTGGCAGCTACATCTGTGATAGTTTGGCTTCATTTTTGATGAAGGGGAGACACATTTTTCAATCTCTATATACACACATTGGTTTTTAACATTCACTAACAGACTTCCAATTGCAAATTTGCCAAGTTTATTTTGCTTGCCAAAGCAAAGTATCAGGTTTCAGCTCAGGCTTGTTGCTATGTGCAGCTTCAGGCTCAGGTCTCATACAGGCAGGGGTATTTTCTAACTCCAGTTTATTAAGAAATTGCTCTCTAGCTGTCGTCATAATCTGCATCCCTTTGTATCATATGTTGTGTCCAGCAGAAAAAAAGGGAGCCAGGCTATTTGCTCCAGGTCAGAAATTAATTAAATAAGGGAAGAACTTGCTAAAGAGGAGATTCTCTACATCCTCAGTGCTTAAAGAAAAGCTTTTTGTTTTATGCATTTTGACCTTGTGTGGCCTGTGATGGTATCTGTACATACAGTTCATGTAACTTAAGTGTTGTCAGTTCAACCGGAAAATATATTTAGATTTACAGCCACATTCATCTGTCCAATACTGGGAAAAGGCAACATCCAACTTGATATTGACCAACAGGTGAGCAGATGGTTTATTATTATGAGGCTCTATAGTGCCATGTGTGAGTAGGTTGTGGAAAATTGTTACTGCTACTAAACATTTAACAGGAATAGCTTATGAGCTGTTTGAAACTCTGATGTTCTTTTGTGCCTCATTCTGTGTCGTCCTATGTTTTCTATTAAAGCCTTTCTGTGTGTCCAAACATTCATTTTTCTGTTTAAAGTGAAGGGAATAACTAAAGTATATGACGTTGGTTCAGGTCTGAGGGTGGGCCAGGCGGTGCATGTTCAGGTCACGCCCCCGCAAAGACCTCTACCTGCGGTGGCGGTCATGTCTATCACAGTCCCAGCAGGGTTTAACACTGTGACTGCTAACCATTAGTAAATGTGTGAACGCTGCATAGCAGGACCGCATTTTGTGTCAAAGTGTCACAGTGGCAGCCCATAGTGAGGCAGACCGGTGCTGTTTTCTAAGCTTTGGTGAGAAAATCTGTGGGCAAAAAGCAGAAAACCGTGCACCACATCGAGCCTGTAACTGCCGCAGCAGCAGTCCCGGCCGCTAAAGCAGGTGGCTTGGCTGTAAAACTGGAGAAAAGCAGCAGTAACCAGGCACCATTTTGTGTCTGTCAAAGCAGTAGTTTTATTCAGTGCTCAGCTAATTCAGCTCACAGATAGGAAACTGAGAAAATGACAAAATCCATAAACCACCTCGCAACACGGCATTAGGCGATCCATATCAAAGCCGGCATGGACAAATCTAATGGATTTTACAATTTCAGTCTCTCTTGTGAATTAAAACTTTACACATTATCATGTTCAGTCAGCCATGTGCTAGTGATGCCACTTAAACTATTTCGAAAATGGATGTCAACGAGGAAATATATGTTTATATCATGTCTGAAAAAATAAATTGGATTAAAAGAAAGTTAAGTGTAATTTGTAATGACCCCCATACTGTATGATTTCCACTTCAGACAGCTTTGACTCCCATACTACTATAACATTTTGTGTGTAATGCAAAATGTACTTTTTGAGCCTGGAATCTACTCTGTACTTCACTACTTCTCATTTATAACTAGCCTGCTCTAGAGACATGGATTAAGTGTAGGGGAGGAGCACATGACAGGCACATCTGCTGCAGATACCAAGTTCCCAGCTCCCTGTAAGAAAGAGAAACAGCATGTGTCTTTTTACCCAAGCGATAATCTGCAGGGCTAAAAATGAAGCCAAAACCTGCAGTTCATTGAATGGCCACCTGAGGTTTGCTCCAAAAGCCAGTCAATCCCTATAGATCCCCATTTTAAAATACCCATCATGATTGGAAATATTGGAGTTGTGCGTCCTTCCTTCAAAATACTCAACTTACCTGCGGGTGGCTGTGGTTCAGGAGGTAGAGCGGTTCCATTCCCAGCTCGTCCAGTTCACGTGAAGTATCCTTGAGCAAAATGCTGAACCCCAAATTGCTCCTGATGGCTGTTTGATCAGTGTGTGAGTGTGTTAAAAAACTGAGTAGTCACCTGAGTCTTGCTCCACTCATCTGTGTGTAATTAGTAATCAGTCCTTGTTTATCTGAAGCCCAGTGTGAGCCC
Source organism: Epinephelus cyanopodus (assembly GCA_026686955.1). Taxonomy (NCBI): domain Eukaryota; kingdom Metazoa; phylum Chordata; class Actinopteri; order Perciformes; family Serranidae; genus Epinephelus; species Epinephelus cyanopodus. The sequence goes on along the minus strand of CM048916.1, from coordinate 6,620,969 downwards.
AGTGATTCTCATTGTCGCCTTGGGGTGTTCATGCTCTCCAACCTTTAACTCATGTTTGATTCCCTGGATTTTGACTCTGCTTGGATTTAGGGACTTGGTTTTTGTGTGATTTCCCTGAATTGACTTTTCTGCCTTTGCTGACTACCCTCTCATGTTCTGCTCAGTAAATATTTAGATTTGGTAAATTGTCCCTAAAAATATTAAAATGGAATATAAATTGTACTTTTTACTTGGGTAGGTTTTTATAGATGTAATTGTTCTTTTAGTTGCGTATAGATTTTCAGTACTCCAACTGCCACTGAACATTCCCTCCTAGGCTGTTTTTATGCACTGTTTTCCTACAAAAGTAATGCACCAAAATTTTGACATATACCACATAATGATAAGCTACCGGTTTCTGGTAGAGAACCATGGCCTCACATTTCGAGGTGCTGACTCTCATCCTGTCTGCTTCATACTAAGTTACAAACCACCCCAGTGCATGCTGGAGGTCACAGGGTGTGATGACGCCAACAGAACCACATCATCTGCAAAAAGCAGAGATGCAATTCTGATTTCCCTGTACGGGATTCCAGTAGTCCAAATACTGCAAGTGGTCAGATCTCTCTTTTATTTATTCTCCGCGAAACTGATTCACAAAATAAAGTCAAAATCTCTCTTCATCTTTAACTACCAAGAGACACAAACCAATAAAGAAAATGTCTCTATCTTTTCAAGTAGCTATTATTGAGCTGTGAAACAGAAATCCTTTATTGCAGTGAAAATGTTTTATTACAGATCAACTTGTTTCATGAACTTTAAAAAGTAGACTGTATCTTAATCCGAGACAGAATGAGGCAGATGGCTGCACACAAGCTGAGACAATGTACATGCAGTTGGAGGAAAGTTGTATCAAAAACATGGGGAAGTTACATGACATTCATTTGACAAATGCCTCTGTGCAAAACGACTTGCATTCCTTTCTCCCACATGCGTCAGGAGGAATTATGAGTTCAGCGTCTTGCTCAAGGACATTTTGATATTTGGAGCCAGGGATCGTCACTAACCCAGCAATTAATGGCTGAGCCCTCTACCAAGTGATCTACAGCTTGATGCTTACCTTTTCAAGGAATAGAGGACGTTTAGGACTCAATAATGAACATAATGACACATTAATATTTGAAAATGAGATTTAAATGCGAAAGCTGTTGTGCAAAGTTTCAGTGAGTTTATTTAAACACATTGCACTGCCCTTTTTTCATGTAAATAACTTTCTCACTTTAATCATGATAAGATTCAAAGGACATCCTCAACTCATCTTTCGCTCTCACACATCATCTTCCTCCTCGATTGACAGCCCTGTCGGATAATTTCACTATAAAAAGCCGTTTTCATTCTCATGTGTCAGTTCCCAGTGGAGGACAGACTTCAGCTTATTTTTGGATGATGGATTTGGCTTTTAAGTAAATGACAGGAGACTGTTTTGGTCTGATAAACACTCGGCACTCACTCTTGACAAGGAGCTAGAATGAAAGTGAGGCTCCACACCTTTCAAACTGGAGACAAAACAACGCAGAGACAAACCCAGACAGCTAAAAATGGGGATTTAAAAAATAGATTAATTGCGTATGTGTGACAGAAAATGTCGCATGAAGAAGTCGGGGTCATAGGAATCTGTGCCGACGACTGAAGGTGCTCTGCTGAGTCAGCGGACACACACGAAAAGGCAAGCAGCTTTAAATTGTACACACAGGTTTGCACAGTTAGACAATAGGCATACTGCATGTACACACACACACACACACACACACACACACACACACACACACACACACACACACACACACACACACACTGCAGCACACAGTAGCGAAGCTGCCATTCAATTTACAACCTTGACAAATAAAATAACTGTCAACATCTCAGCAGATAAACCGTCTCTCTCACACAAACACTCGCAAGCAAACAACACACAAATACACACCGAGTCAATACTGGAGCCATTGTATTTTTAACTACACTGCCATGGCTTGAGCCTGTCAGTCTTTTAAACAACCTCTCTCCCTTATACACACACACACACACACACACACACATACACACACACACACACACACACACACATACAAACAGTGTCAATAACCCTAATTGCTGTCTGCTTCACTAAAGCTGTCACTAGGCCTGTGACCTCCTCTTGTCATGAATACACAGTATCTCTCGCCACCTCTTATGTTCACACACATATAAATACATGCACACACACACACACACACACACACACACTCTCCTCTCCCTCTGTCCAGCTATCCATTCATTGCAACCTGTCATCAATGTCAATCATCCGCTATTGCAACTTCCGTTTTAAATTCTTCACATCCCTGTTCCCCTCTATCACTCTCAGCTTCACTGTACACACAGCGTCTCCTGCTTTCTCTGCCGGTTTCTCTTTTCTCCCTTATTTCGTCATGCACTCAGCTCTCACTCTCAGCTTGCACCTGCATGCCTGAATGAAAGAGAAACAGGGTCTGCGATGGAGATTGGTGCTGCAGGGAGCCCATCAAGTCATTCATACCGGCTTACCAGTTTATTAGGTACACTTAACTAGTATTATGTTGCACCTCATAGCAAGAATGTTGCGTCATTGCTTGGAGTTGTTGTCAAATGACCACAGTTAGGTTTAAGCAACTAAACAACTTGATTAGTTTAGAAAAAAGATTGCGTTTTACGTTAAAATAAGGACTTTTTTTAACCTAACCTAACAAATACTTCACAAGTGATGTCAATGCACAACGACCATAATTGCAGAATGTTTTGTTAAAATAATGCTACATTCAAGCAAGATCAACTTTGGCTTTCACACTGGACATGAACAGCGGTCTCTTGGGTGAAAGTCTTGTTTTGTTTGACCAATCCACCCTCAGTTGCTCTAGTGCCAAGTGTTGCTGATGGGTTTACACTGACCATAGCTGAAAACCCGCCAACAGACACACAACAAAATAGCCAGCAAAAAATGAGGACCTCATGCCAAAGTTGCTCAACAGGATTGTGGACCAGGATTCTGCAGGCAACTCGGCCAATGACGCTTACTGTGATATTCTTTGTAGCATGGTGTATTATCGTGTTAACAACGAATTAACTGTAGCCTATTTAGTCGCCAGCAAAAATATGGTCGCCTTGGGTCACTTCTAGCTCCAAAAATCCAAGATTGCAAAGACCAAAATGCCAAATTTATACCGTGACATCACAGTAGGTTTGTCTATATTTTTAAACAGTCTACGTTCTGGATAAGCCATATGCCACTGAAATGTTCTGTCACTGAGTATCAGGGGCCCAAAAGACTGTGGTATGCTGACAATGAACAAGCCTGTATGATGTGTCATCTGACCTTGCTTGGAGACAAGTGTTTAGAGCTGTTCAATGGCCTCACTTGAGTGCTAAAATTCCTTACACCCTCCCACTCCCATCAGTGACCTGCACTGTTGATGCCAAACATAATGCTTCAAGGACTCTCTCAAAATTCTGATCCTTTCTTGATACAAACAAAGCCTGGATTTGGTGTATCTCTTCATAGGCCATGGATCAGATTTTGCACTAAAGCTTCAATTCTTCAACCCCAAACTGTCTCCCAGAAAGTGCAAAGTTGGCACTGCGGTCAGAGAAACCAGGACTCACCAGCATTAGATCTGTCACCTCTTTCATCCCTTTGGGTGCTGTCAGTATAAAGCAACATAGATCTGTCAGGGCCTGACAAGACTTTTGGGTAATGAAGTGTTCGAGCTTCAACAAGGTGTGAGAACACTCTTTTATTTTGGCAACAGTGTCACTCTTGAAGGCTTACACTTCTGCATTGCACCTCTCAGAGATAACTTTTAATCAAACTGTGCTGGGATAGCTTTTCTTTGGATTTCCTGTCGAAGTTTCACTTTCTTTTGCTGCGGTAAAAAGCTCTTGCTGTTAGTGCTAAAAACCCACTTTTTCTATTTATTCAAAACAGTATCTGGCATATCACATGCTAAAGCGCTCTTGATTAGGACACACACTGCATCCCCACTGTTTTCTATCAATCGATAATAGCGAGCAGTAACACTGAAATTCATTTCTGTGGGAATTGCAGGTTATTTATTGCCTTCAGATTGGGCGTGACATCAGGCGGCGACGTGAGCACATTCATGATAACTGCCAATGTGCCTGAGTTAGTCAACCACGGTGATTATCTGGCTCTGCAGAGAATATAATCACGCAGGGCCCCAACCTCTAAAAGGCAATCTCATCGCTAAGCTGATCTTTTGTCTGCTGAATTATAACGCCGGAGATGTTTCTGCAGCTGAGATGTATCAAAAAGCATGTTCAGACCCGCTGAGACACCTGCTGAGCTGAGGTGGAGCCATGTACTGATCAGAGGGATGAATGGCTTTGGTAAACATTCATGACTGCTCTCCCACACACAGAAAGAGATTAAAAACAAAGAAAAAGATAAGACAGATGCTCCAGATTTTGGTGTATTTTGGGGCTCTGGGATTTGATGAGCAGAATTTTAGGCTCTTTTCCCACCATCATCAACTTCCTGCTTAGACATTAGCCTACTGAGTCTCATTAAAGTTACACACAAACACACACACATACACAGAAAGTTATGGCACACCAGGTTGATTGTACCTCAGAGCTTTGAATGTATCATAGCAAAGAGCAGGACCATTTGGGAAATCAGTGAGGATCACTTTCAGCCCAGCTGCCATAGGAAAATGTTGGCATGGTATGTTTTTGCAACCCATAGATACATTACATTTGCATGCTTCATAGGGATCTTATCAGTGTTTCTGCCAAACTTCAGACCACTGCAGACCAGTAATGTCAAGACCAAGAAACAACAAAATTGGTTGTGTTTTCGCAAAATGTTTGTATCCTTTCTGGCAGCATTGTGCCTACAAAACCAGGTGTATTTTACTGCAACATCTGGGGCACATTTAGCCATGACTGTGCCCCCAAAATTGGGTGTTTTTAGTGTGACATCAGTGGCATTTCCAGCCATGATGTGCAATCAAAATTGGGTGTTTTTTATATAGGCGTTGGAGGCATTTCTGGCTGTAGTTGTGCCACCAAATCAAGGTGTTTTTAGTGCGACCTAAGGGCATATCCAGCCATGTTTGTGCCACCAAAACTGGGTGTTTAAGAAGCGAGACATTAGTGGTATTTCCAGCAATTATTTTGCTATCAAAACTGTTTTTTTCTTAGAGAGACATTGGCAGAATTTCCAGTCGTGATTCTGCCACTAAAACTGGGTGTTTGTTTTAGCAAGACATGGTATTTCCAGCTGTGACTGTGCCACCAAAGCTAGATGTTTTTAGCGAGACATTTGCACATTTACAGCTGTGATTGTGCCACCAAATCAAGGTGTTTTTAGTGCGACCTAAGGGCATATCCAGCCATGTTTGTGCCACCAAAACTGGGTGTTAAAGAAGCAAGATATTAGTGGTATTTCCAGCAATTATTCTGCCATCAAAACTGGGTGTTTCTCAGAGAGACATTGACAGAATTTCGTGATGTCGTGATTGTGCCACTAAAACTGTTTTGTTTTTTGTTTTTTTTTGTTTTTTTTTGTTTAGCATAACTCTGGGGGCATATTCAGCCATGATTGAGCCCCCAGAAGTAGTTATTTTTTGTGTTTATGGGCAAGACATTGGAGGCATTTTCAGTAGCAATATGCCACCAAAACTAGATGTTTTTTAGCAAGACATCGGTGACATTTGCAGCTGTGATTGTCCCACCAATTCCACGTGTTTTTAAGTGCCATATGGAGGGGCAATTCCAGCTATACTAAAGCCAAAGCCATATGGATTTTTGTGAGACAGTGGCAGTATTTCCAGCTGTGATTGTGCCAACAAAAATGGGTGTTTTTTTTACCAAGACACTGGTGGCATTTCCGTGATCTATTTTTTTTTTAACAAGATATCTGTGCATTTCCAGCCATGACTGCGGCATCAAAAGTTGGTATTTTAGGACACAACCATAAGCGAGTAGTTTTCGTTCTTGAAGACAACTACACATTACATCATTTGATTAAAGTACATAAAGGAAGTCATTTGCTCGTTCACACACATACATGGTCACACACAAACATAACACATTCGTGAACAGAGACACTTGAGTTGCTTTCTCCTCCAGCAAAAAGGCAGAGAAAAAAACAGTCTTCTATCCCTAAATGCTTTCACCCTGAGCTACCCGCTGACTGAATTAAACCACAGTGAAAGAAGGTGAGATGTGAATTACACAGCATCATCTGTCAAGGTCACTTAAACTCAACAGCTAACTGCCTTCCAAAGAGTGTATTTTTCTCAGAAAGACAGTTATGAATTCGCTCTCTGCTTTACTGGGACTTGTCATAGTACCTTTGTGTGTGAGAGAGGGAGTGTGACTGCTTGCTATTTAAAGCTACCATTGGTATGGCGGCTGCTGTGTGTAGAGCTGATAAAAAAATAACAAGTCCCTCAGGGAAAGAATCATCTTAGTTTATTTGAATTTCAAAATGCTCAAATCTCATTTACTTTAGGTTTATACACTCGTACATACAGTGATATTTACAGCAATGGTGTGATTCCTACTTTGTGGTAAGAGTTCAGGAAAGGCCCTTTTCTAATTGACACAAAAATGCCCGGCATTAACTTGACTGGCCTGCACAGATGCTGACCGTGAGCCAGGCCACCCAACATCAGTGCCTGACCTCTTGAATGTTCTTGTTGCTCAGTTGGTGCACATCCTGGCAGCCAGGTTACAAAATCATGTAGGAAGCCTTTCAATGAGAGTGTTGTCTTCTAAAAAAACTCCCCAACATTTGACCTGTTGACCCCTGGCCTTCCATTTACCTACCCCATTAATGATCTCACCAGCTGACTAGCCAATGTATTAACTAACCAATCTGTAAAGAGGGACATAACCATGATCATGGTCTCACCCTTCACTCCAACACAACATGTTTAGACTACTGCCACTGCAGATATTCTATGATGGACTTCTTTCTGTGCGGCTGTTGAACTGACTGCAAAATGGCAGCCTTAGAGAAAAGCCCTTTGCCTCTTGTATTCTGACAGCAAAACCTGACATTTGCTGTTGAGGTTTTAGACGCTGAAAGAAAATCTGCCGTAAAACTCAGCTGTAGCTGCAGTGGAAGTTAAACAATAAAATATCCAACCCCCAAAAAATAATTAAAGACACTCAACAGTTGATTTTTGATGTTTTGGGAGGACGGGGCGTTGTGTTTAGTATGCTTGAGCGATATTAAGTAATGCTTAAGAGTTCTGTGAGGGTTTCCTTCCACTGTGGAATCAAAAAATAGGTAAATAGAAAGATGTTTGAAGACAATTTGTTGGGTTTAATAGATAATATTCTTAAGAACAACAGATTAACAAGGACAGCTGGTAAGGCTAGATAATCAAATCTACAAGTTAACAAGCTGTATATCAAAAGCATGAATCAGTAACGGAGGCACAACACAAAATTAAACAAAGCTGCACACTAGTGAATTTTCAACCACAGTGCACGTGCTGTTTTGCACAGCAGCTCTGCTCAACCTAAAGTCACAGTTGGCAGTGACTCAGCTGAGAAACGAGTTCTAACAGGTTGCCCTGAACTCCCTTGATAAACTGCATCCAACAAGCAGAGGTGTTGTGTAATATATTCAGCAATGTCCTTTCTACCTATTTGTCTCAAGTTCTAATCCTCTCAACTGAGGGAATGGTGAGTCAATTTAGCCTTTACTGAGCCGTGCAGCCCCACAACTAATTTTCAACAACTTTCGATTTTAACAAGAATTACTATGCAGTGCGAGGAAATTTCCAAATTCAACCTTTGTGGGCCAACTTGCCTGACGACTTTGCTCATGCTACCCTATCTCAGTGTACTTACAAATAAGCCCCTCAGATGCAATGACTTTTCCACTTAATGTAGTAAATACATTGGCTCATATTTACTCAACTCAACTCAACTTGACAGCCACAGCTGAAACAAAGTGCTGTACATAAATAGACAAAGCAACACAGGGACATGAAACAATTAACAGGAAATAAATACTAAAATAATTGTTTATTGTTTTTAAATCAATTTAAAAACAATAAAACAATTTAAAAATAATAAAACAATGAATAAAACAAACCATAAAACGCTAAAACAGAAGCAGAGTCTCATGCGGAGTTGAAAGTCAAGGAATAAAAATGGGTTTTTAGACAAGTTTTAAAAATGGACAGTGAGGAGGCTTGTCTAATGGGGAGGGGTAGCTCGTTCCACAATTTAGGAGCGGCAACGGAAAAAGCTCTGTCCCCTCTGAGCTTCCGTTTGGACCTCCGGTACCTTCAGGAGCAGCAGATCAGCTGACCTAAGGCACCGAGCAGGAGCGTAGGGGTGAAGAAGCTCAGAGAGGTAAGGTGGGGCCAGACCATTTAAAGATTTAAAAACTAATAAAAGAATCTTAAAATGGACTCTAAAGTGCACAGGCAGCCAGTGGAGGGAGGCCAGGAGGAGTTATGTGCTCCCTCTTGCGTACTCCAGCTAACAGGCGCACAGCTGCGTTTTGCACCAACTGGAGACGTGCAAGGGAGGACTCGCTGACTCCAAAATAAAGTGCATTACAGTAATCCAGCTGAGATGTAATAAAGGCATGGAATACTGTTTCAAAGTGCTTTTGTGCAAGGAAAGGTTTCACCTTAGCCAGCTGTCTAATTTGAAAAAAGCTGCCTTAAAAGTCAAAAGCCCAAGTGTTGGAGGTAGATAGATCGTTGTCACTCGGCGGTTGTGCTCAAAATGCCAAAGAGAAACACCGATGAGAAAGAAATTGCTTGTAGGAACTATTTTCCTTCTACTGCACCTGGCAACCATATCACCACACAGAGGAAAGTGTGCATCTGCTGTCAGCTCACCTAACACCTATTAGCTAGCTAATGTAACAGCTCAGCCAAGGACGACGCCATTAATGTTTACATAATTATCGCCTTGTCACTAGCTTGAGTTTCTCGTCCATGAATCGATGCAAAGTTTCTTCTGAGGGGCAATACAGTTGGCAGGTGTTGTTAGGTAGAAAGGAAATAGTTCCTTTGGTAACTGTCATGATTTCTGGAAATAGATAAACCAAGTGCAATGTGGTTCCATTATATTCGAAAGAACGCAGACGTCTCTCTGGCAGATTAATAAATACAATTAATAAATACCTCTATGGGTGAGAGTAACAATATGCATTTTTGATTGTGGGGTAAACTGTCCCTTTAAATTAAACTCATTAACTCTGTGGAAACAAGACTGTTGTCCCAAGATGGTTATGGGTCCCCACAGTGTCAGTGTGTGATCAAGTTAATGTCCCCATAAGGTGGTTAAGACAACATACTGTACAAAGGCATGTTAGCTCAAGCAATACTCTGAATTGTACTGGCCCACATTTACCACATGAAAACAACAGCAAGGCAATTCAGATGCATCACCACATGTAGATACGTTCCACTAATCCACAATAATCAATTCATGTCTTGAATGTGGCACAGGATCCACTCTAAGTACAAGAGCACAGGGCCTTCGAGGACACGGGGCCCCAGCATGTGTCTATCCATAATTACACCCAGTATATTCAGAGGATGCAAGACATTAACACCCTAAATAATTTGGATAGAATATACCAAAACAAGTTCAGGGACTTGCCAGAAAATGTCCAATTCGAGCTTACATGGTTCTTAGATTTGATGTAATGAAAATTTAATGATCCCTGATGGGAAATTGGGCCAGTGCTGCGGCAAAAAAAAAAAAAAAAACATATATATATATATTGTGTGTGTGTGTGTGTGTATACATATCAGATGCAGACAGGGACACACAGTAGGTAACACAATGAAAGTTGCAATTCAATATAATGAAATTAAGATGCACTACCCTATAGGCTTCCATCTTGTATCTCATTACACAGAAGGCTTCCCATCTCAAGCCAAATGACTATGGTAGTCATGATCCATCTATTACCAGACACACAAATAGCTTCAAATGTGGACACATCCCTTCATACGGTAGATATGGGAATGATAACACAGTCCTTTTGATTTCTGAAGTGTTCGACAGGTAATTAGTTACAATCTTTTCCAGGTCTCCCTGCAGGCTTAATAGTATCTGTCTGAATTAGAGTGAGGAGCAGCAAAGGAAATGGTTCCCGAGTTATCTTCACACAGAGCTGAACAGTAGTAGACACTTCATTTGCAAGATAAGGTTAGCCTTCCGTAGCCGGACCTTTCTGCTCACTTCGTTTTAGCACTGTGACAGCAGAGGAGGAAAAAAACTGATTGAAATGGGAATGAAGTCAAGAAAAAGAAAAAGTCAGGACAGAATATGTTCTTTTTAAACCAGAAGTACTTGTGTATGTGGTGTATATGTCAGAGATTTTTGTCTTTTGCGGCTGTTCAAATAGAATACCTTTTAACACAATTAGTACAAATAGTTAAAATGTAAGGACAAAATAAGGGGGGATATGAAAAGAAATTGTGTGGAAACTAATCAGATTTCATCATCCACCAGCTGTTGAGTCAAAATGGAAATTGGTATTTTCCTGTGACTCATCCAATCACTGTAAACTAAGATCAGACAGTTCAAGTAAAGGCCAATCATGTTTCACTCTCCACTAGCTCTTGTGTGGAAAGCGGGAATCGTTTTTCTCTGTAAAACATCCACTGCGGCCGACTAAGATCAGATAAATAAAGTAGGCCTCGTGTTCTTCAGCTATTCAAAATGTAATTACCCAGTACTGTATCTGCCCAGGTCTGCCTGCAGGCGAGTATCTGTCTGAATGAGAGGAATAAATAGCAAATGAAATGTAGTTGTTCACACCAAAGAGCAGAGCAAGAGTTTCTTTTTTAGCATATATTCTGTGTATATATATATATATATATATATATATATATACTGAGCAAAGGTTTAATACAACATTTTTTTTAAGTCTCAAATTCACCAGCAATCCCAGCCAACATTTCTGTTTTGCAGAGGCTACAGAGGGCTGAGTTTTAAAGCTAGACTTGCATCATATCAAACTAGAAGACCTAAGGAAGCCAGTGGTACCAACCATGTTATGCTAGCTTCTCAAGAAGGGGGCCAAGTAATGCTCCAAAGTTAAGTTCAATTTTGGCAAGGGTTTTGGCCTCTTGACCTCTCACCTCAAGAAATCTGAAATAAAATGGGCTCTGTGTGTACATACAAGTCTCCCCTTTACAGACATGCCCACTGTATATCAGTCCCATACAGTCTGGGGCATAAACTATGCACTTATTTGCATGCAGTGCTATTTGCATGCTATTTTTGCCCATTGTATTTGAATATTTCTGCATATGGGGTCCCTAAACAGCGTTGGAATTGCATAAATTGGGTATGACTGGAAAACTGAGATTCATGCGGATTCAATAAGCCCAGTTTTATTCATGTGTGACGATATTACCCCCATAATATCCATTTCATTGTAGTGAAACTGACATCATATTGCCTATAGCAACCCAGGATAATCAGTCTCGTGAGACTTTACAGCCACAAACTAGACCCCTTGAGCATCCAAAGGATGGATGGCTTTCAACGGTATATTGACAACAAGGGGGTTTCTCTGCAGTTGCCTGAACAGAATTGCGTGCCATCCGAGTGTTGAAAATTGCAATTCTTACAGAATTCACCAAATATCAAAAGTTTTGATTCCAAATCACAGCATGGATTTTTCTATGGTGTTCCTCAAGGTCTTGGTCTCGTAATATGGTGTGTTGAGGGGATTTTTGACCATTTTTATCAATTTCAAGTGGTATCACATACTTAATTTTAACATCCAAACTATGTAACAAATGGCATTAAGTGCTTGAAATAAGTCTCTCATATTTAACTTGAACTTGTGAAAAATGGGAGCAAAAACAAAAGTGTTGCATTTAAATTGTTCTTCAGTTTATGTCACCATTTTCATTCCAAAATATCAAGTCAAGAAAATTTCACCCACTGGGGAAAATGTTTGATTGAACAAGAGTTCAGCTAATTGTTATGCATTATTTTCAAAAGGATAATGCAATGTACTCTGATGTGTAAAGAGGCTGGCTTGTGAACTTTAAAAATATGGATTTCTTTTTTGTTACACAAGCACATTACACAAGTAAATGGAAAAAGACAATGAAGAAAACAAAATACAGGTGCATGTGAGATAACAAACCTTGAGGGGTTTCTAAAAACATAAAGAGAATTATAAAATCTACGTGACCAAGAAAGGTATAAGAAATCAATATAAACACAATAACAGGAAAAGGTAATGGCACAACAGCAAAATACACAATAATGAAGGGTAATAAACTGAACTAATATAGATATAATTTAATCTAAATAAGAAGGCAGAAACTTAATGTTAGGAAGCCTCGGGGTATGAAGCAAATCTTGCCTCACAAAAAGGGATTTAGAAATTAATTGACAAGTCCCCGGGGTTGCTCGTATAGACTGAATGTTGAGATCTGATCACAATGACAAATGATAACAAGAACACATTTTAATACCAGGTGTTAAAGACATTTCAGTGTATCCCAGGTGTTTAATGAGTCTTCATTGGTATATGACAAAAAACTAAGCAAAGTACCAATATGTCTGAAACAGAAATGACTCAGAAGACTCAAATGACATTTTCTGCTTACATCTAATGTCTGGCTAAATTTAGAACTAAATATGATAGTTAGTTATAAAAGATCATCTTTATCTTTAATATATGGAAAGCAAACCTCCATCTCTGGTGATGAACTTAAACACTTATTCACATGATAGCCCTGTTTGCACGAAACTGGTATTACATGGCAATCTAATTTCTAATTGAATCAGCCTCTCTGTGATTGGGGGTCATATTTAGGTTTTTCACTGTGCCTCTTTTCCACCTCTTTGCTGCGAGAGAATTATGGAGATTTGTTGTTATCACAAATAAAAGCTTTGACAGCATTCTGGGTGCAGGAGGCTAATCTCACTAGACAGCATGGAGACCCATTTGCAGTTGTCAAATACTGCTGCTTGGTCAATGATTTTGGTGTCAGACACCTACACAAAAAGGCACCTTTCGTGGTGGTATGATACACCGCCGGGCGGCATCTGTTTGAGACGCTGCTGGTAAAAACATAATTTAAGGGCCTGGAAAGTCCTTGTACTGCAGGGTGGGAGGGAGGGATTAGAGGACGTTATGAAATAGATATAAATATGAGGTGGAACAGGCATACATTGACCGGCTGTCCCGAAACATCAACAATAGATGCAGGAGGATACCCAGCACGTCATACATAGATGTCAAAGTCTACTGACCAAACAGCGATATGAGAACGCGTTGCATATGATGATGTGTGGCAAAATTGATTGAGTGTGTTTGTTTTTGTTTTTTAAAAAGATCTTAGAGGACTCACTCCAAGCTTGTGTGCAGAATTGGTGCCACCTTTTTTTATTCTCACCCCTTCCCTTCAATAATCTCCACATCACTGTTTTGAAGTCACTACAAATCACTGGCCGTCTGCAAGTATTGCTGATAATGGTACTATTGTAATATCTTATCTACTCCCATTAAACCCCAAGGACTGCAGGAATGAGAAGACATGTTTTTTGTGCAACTGTTCCAATGAAAAGTGACCGGGGAGATGTGAGAGAGACAGTGCAAAGGATCAGAGGTGGAGCAGCCCTCACGAGGATCCTAGAACAGATTTTAAATTGCTGGCGAGGCTCTGTTAGAGCATCACATTTGCTGCATTGTGACAGCTAGAGCCACTCCACAGTACATCATCACTCCTGTGTCTGAGACATTCGATAAACACCGGCCTCACTCTGCAGTGCACACTAATGCACTACTTCAACTTGAATTTTTTAAGATCTCAGGTGTGGAAAAGAACACTTTAAAGCAAGCCGTGGCACTGCAGAGGCACTGAAAGTTGTCCTCTACATATTTAAACATCCAAGATGCTGCCCCGCTGAGTTTAACTGAACACAGGAATAAAGGTGGAAGACTACGGAGATTGAATAAAAAAGTAATGTGATCTTCTTTGTTCGGTCGACAGTGATTCATGCCGCTTTCCACTGGAGCTTTTGGAGTTTTTCTGTCATGCGCAGTTCTGAGTGAGAATTTCAGGACTCATTGGGCAAAACATTTCCTCTAAAGAAATGCTCTGCTTTGTGCTTTGTGACTATTGTTAAAGTCCCACTTTTTGCCGCTTGCTTTGTTGAACTACTGATGTGCTTTGGCTGCAGCTTCAAAAAGGATTGTTTGGGGAGAATCCAGTTTCGCTCTGTTATCAGGCGGCGGAAATGACAAGAACTTGTCTTCTAACTAGCTGGTTGAGAGACACAACATTTCTGTTGGAGATACTTTGTCAAATGAGTAGGATGGATGCTCTGAAAAGCATGAGTGGGCACTTCTGTACACGTTCAGTATTGTTAAAGCACTAGTATGTATGCAGTCATGAACTCCACCTCTGCTGCTGTGTTGATCCGTCTAAATTTGTCCTTTACATATTTAATCTGCCACTGCTGCCCCGCTGAGTTTTAGAAAACAGAAAAACATAGAAATTCTACAGGGGGAAAAAGTGGCCTATGCTTGGCAGATTATTATTAATACCACAGACTTTATGTTGCAAACTTTATGCAAAGAAATGCTGTGCTTCTAAGCATTGTCCCATTTTTTACTACACTCTTGATGCAGCTCCTGTAACACTCTCCCCAAGAGAAATGATCAGTAAAAATCCAGTTTTCTGTCTCTCCAGCCCTCAGAAATTACCAGGAACTGTCTGACACACAAATGCTTAGTGTTATGAAACTGTATAACATTGGAAAAAGTACTAATGCAGGACAGAGGTAGGGTAATTTTAGTAACAAGGGTTCCTAAAAAGTCTGACTCCTTTTGTGCGTTTTTTTAAATTCCAGAACAAAGTGAGGACAAACAAAGCATGTGAAAAGAGTTTTTTTGTCTTCAGCTCTTAACACAGGTCCTTTCATTTTATAACTCTACTGGGATTTGCATTTTTATCTATTTTTCTCCTTTAACGTTTTTCTTCTCTTTTTTTTGTTTTTCTACCAGCACTGGAGGCAACATGGCAAAGATTATAAAGTTTCAGGCAACAAAATAAATTGTACAAAACAGTAATGCTGGGAAGAGACGCAACAGAGAGTGTGTGTGTGTTTCTGTGTGTGCCCAAGACAGAGTGAGAAGTCCTGAAGCCATGCAACGACTTCATTCAACACATCATCAACTCTCAATGGATTCAGCTGCCATCGCCATTAAAAAAAAGTTTTACCCTGAGAGGAACTCACAGCGGAAACTTCCAGTCTTTCTGCAGGCTATGCTGTACAACACACATCAAATAAAGAACATTAAGGATTTCTTGTCCATCTCCACCATAAACTGCACTGTGCAAGAGTGATCTGTAAAAAAATAAACTTATTGTATCTCTATAAATCGCAAAGTAGAGCTGCAAGACTGTCCTGCATAATTTAAAAAAAGCCACTTCTGTTTTTTGTGTCTACAGTATAAAGATTAAAATTGCTTAATCATCTCTTAATCTATGCACTTATTCCTTAATATGAAATAATAGTCCAGTAAATGCTTTTGTTTAAACCCCAACTTCCCCTTATTTTGCAGACATCTTAAAATCAAAATGTAACGACTTAATCGCGATTGCACGTACAGACCAAGTTTAAAATATTTCGGACTTTCTTCTCAAGTTTAAAGGATTAGTTGTGGTTGTTTCATCACTTCTATCCATGTTATATTGATGCTAATTCCAAGTGTTTCAGGTTTAATCCTAACTTTGTTGCCACTTGCTAACGTTTTCCTGGTTTATAACTGCACTTCATGGTCTTTTTCCAGTAATGGAAATAGCTCAGTTGTCATCAAAGTAATGCACATAATCCATATAACCCACGTGGTCAGAAAGGCTGCATTCACATGACCAGTGCACTTATGGAAGTTAAAAAGTAAGCCGTATAAAGAGTGCACATAAGGAGGTACATTGAGGTGGTGGATGGGTCAAACAAACACAGGAGTTTCCCCCAAGAGACTAGCGTTTGTGTCCCATGTGAAACCAAGTGAGCTTATTTTATGGTACGTCGTCACCATGTTTCTCTTCCAAAGCCTGACCTGTGTAACTTTAATTGTCTAAACCCAACCTAAGAAACTTTCCAGTAGCTGCGTAACAACTAAAGAAGTACGTACGATGTTGCTATTCAGACTTCCAAACTTGTAGTGATGACATGGGAAACTGTATAGACTGTATGCTTGTGGTGAGAACCACCGCTGCTCAGCAACAGCAACATGGACGCTATTGTTAGCATCTAGAAGTAGGGTAAGAGTTTACAAGGTGGCGAGTGGGTGACGTAATGCAGAATATTAAAAGGTATAAAGACAAAGAAAAACACACAAGGTTATTGTGAATCAAACATTTTCTTCAGAGATATACAATTAAAAAGAAAGTTATGAGGACTTCCCAGGTTAGTGATTCTGATCATCAGTAACACTTGGACAACACCTTCTGGCATAATTATAACGCAATACATATTTATACAACCACAACCAATGGCATTTGATGGTATAGTGCCTTGCTTTGTGGCACTACAGTGATAAATGTAGAGGGAAACGGGGGATTCTCTCACAAACCCTTCAATCTGAAAAGCCTGATTCACATTCTGTAACCTTTAACATTTCTACTGACCACCAGCCTGACTGTAAGTGAGCTGTACGGATCTGTCCTGTTTCCACAAATGACGTTCAACCTTCGCTGGTTCCAGTGTGAAAAGATATTTTCTCAGACAACTATTGGTTATTGTTGAGTTTCTGTATTATTGTTGTATATCTGCAGAAAGGCAAGCAGCATTTTCTGAATACAGGCGCAACACTATAACAATTCTGTAAGGCTGAAACTCTTTCTCTCCTTCCCTAAGGCCATCCCTCTTCTTCACTTCCCTATCTCCTCTCTTCTCCTCTTTGCATTCATCTAAAAAAGCAGCCAAATGGTGTTTTTCTTCACTAACTTATCGCCACCAGCCACAGTCTGGCATTTCACAATGGGAGAAAAAAAACATTTGGGGCAGCGATAAGATTTGTCCTCCCTGTTGCTGGCGTTATTGTTGCAGACAAACAGCAGAGTTAACATTGGAAAGCATCTGTCTCCCCCACCGCCCTCCATCTTTCTCTCCATCCCTCTCATATTTGTGTTGAGAGAAACAGAGGCGGGAAATGAAAACGAGGAAGGCAGACACTGAAAAACATAGAATGCCACATATACAGATAGAGGCACATGGAGGAAACCTGCCACCTCACAGACTGGCTTTCAAACACACACACACACACACACACACACACACACACACACACACAGGGCCGTGAAAGTGAAAAATGGCGAAACAAATTTATACATAATTTTGTTTCATCATCAAACTTTTTCTGTCATTATCTTTTCAGTCCCTCAATCAATTTAATTTTCCATTTCCACATATTCTTCTCCAAGGTCAGGGTGCTGCTGGAGCTGATCCCAGCATGCACCAGATGAAAGGAAGGTAAACAGCTTTGACAGGCTCCAAGTCCATTACAAGGACCTCTTCATTTATGGTAAATGTGTATTGATGTCGCTCGTGAAAGTGTTTTCTTTGTGTAAAGCGACCACTTAAGGGTCAATTCACTGAAATTACATTCAAAGAAAAATTTCAATTAGTATCTCGTCACTCAGATAGATATGTTTTTTTTTCTTTGCACCAGAGTTGAGATCTCTGGTGCCAGCATACAACTGATGTGAATGGAATTTATTTTGTGATGTTCAAAGGAGTACTTTACCCCTGAAATCACCATTTGTACTCACCTCGCGCTGAACTTGTGAAGAAAAAGTTTTGCTTGCATGCATCCGGTGAATAAAGAATCCAAACACAGAGAAATTCTTAATGAATTGAAGTTGGGGGCCATGTTTGACAACAGCAAAACTATATCAAAACATCCATTTGCAAACTGTTATGAAACTTATGCAGTATAATCCAAGTCTCATTTATCCAGTCGTGTGCTCAGTGCTTCCCAGACAAACCTCTTCTCATTCTGAAGTCGTCAAATACCACCGCTTGGTCAGTCAAGTCAAGTCAGACACCAATAAGAATCTTTTTGCAGCAGTATGATACACCGCCAAAGAGCATCAATTTGAAACACCATCGGAAAACACTGTAACTTAAGGAGATGGAAAGTCCCTATAGGGTGGGTGGGAGTGATGGTGGATGGGTCCAGCAAACACTAGACTTTCACCCAGGAGTTAAGTGTTCACTTCCTGTATGAATGTTGGGCTAAATCATAATGTTTTTTTCTAAACCTAACCACATGCTTTTGTTGCCTAAAACTTGCCACACTCCGTTGACAAAAACAGTAGTTTTACCTGGGGTGGCCAATTAAGATTTCATGGGTAGTCAGTGCTGCCCCAGGCCACTGTCTGGACATGTCCCTGCTGGTGTGGGAGTAGCTTTTAAAGGATGCTTTCAAACCTGCCCTGTTTGGTTTGGTTCAATTGAAAAAAAGTTTGTTTGCCCCCTCAGTTCGTTTGGGCAGGTGTGAACACAGCAATCACACTCGAGTGCGCACCAAAACAACTGGACGAGACCTTCTTGAAGAGGTGGTCTCAGTCTGGTTACAAATGAACTCTGGTGCAGTTTGTTTGTGGTGAGAACATGTTCCGACCTCCAACTGCAGTCACATGACACATTGTTTGGGTTAAACATGAGCATGTTACAGTCCTGGAGGATTATTAATGTGCACCTCCTCCTGTACTGCCTTAAAATGCACATTCAGCACATCCAATGCATCAAAACATTGATTTCTAGTTACAATAACAGCATTATATTGTACGATGACCGGTGCTAAAATCAACCTGCGTAGTTATCCTTCCAATCTGACATTAAAAGTGTCGCATTAATCTTGCAAGTGTACTCTTCTTCATTTTGTTTACTTCCTGGATTTTTCCCACATGGAAATGCTGACCAATCAAGAGCAGCTTTCTCGCTCAAGGCATTTGATCTGGTCCACTTGTAAATGCTGTTGTGAGAAAACAACTAGGCAATTATGCAACTTTGTAACAAAACTAGTCCCTGATTTGGATGCACGTTTCCCATCAGTACAGCTCAGTACAGCAACAACGTAGCTCACTCTGAGCTGCTACAACAAAAGCAGTCATGCAGACTCTTGATATCAAACTGTGATTGTTTCTGCATTTTAATGGTAAACTTTTATTCAACACGTACGGTCATGCAGTTAGAAAGAACGCATCATTGCAAAAAGCCTGGTTATGATCAGTATTATTAGCTCATGCATAATGGTTTTGCTCTTTTCTACATCTCTGTCCTTGCAGATAACAGCCTCCCTGATATCAGGGGTGTAATGAAAGTGGCTGCTGTGTTTAGCTACTGTTAATCCAAGCTGAGCACTTTCGGCTGTCACTCTCCACCAGAAGACTTTTATTAAACATGTCTGTAAAATGCATTAATTTACTTTTAAAACCCTACGACAGTCATTTATTGATAATTTATTTTAAAAATCTCTTTTGGGGAGGAAAGGATACAGTAAGGAAGAGGCAGGGGAGGCTGCACTAGATAGAGTAAGACAGATGCAGAAATGTCCAAAGTGAAGAATAGTGAACACCTGTTTTCTCTCGGGTAACGTTCACACTGCTAACCTGCATCACATCCATTGTCCTGATGGACAGTGTGTGAGTTTAGACCTCTAAACATCCTATTAACAGTAAGCTCACAGAGGTAGACTTTCAGGATAGGGATCTAAAACATATTGTCTCACAGGAAAAAAAAAAATACAGCGCTTCAAAGTATCTCTTTTAAATCAATGGACGACTTCACTTTTTTTGCATTTTGGACAAACTCAGAAATTGTAAGCCACCATCTTAGAAAAGCAACAACCATGTCAATAACCCTTATGTGCACAAGCACGGATGAGTTGCCCTCAGCAGGCTACTATGACTAACCAGGAGATAAGTTGAATGCAACAGTTGCAAAATCAGTTTGAAACGATAAGCCTGTTTATTGTCTGCGGGGCCAAAAGTCAAACACTGTCCAATGTTTTCACTCTACAGCAGCTGAGACATTTTTTTCCTACTAAGTGCAGCTCAAATCTGACAGTTTGTTTGGGACTTTGATGGTAAAGGAATGTCTGATCCGTGTTGACACGTCATAAGATCTGCAATTACAGTGAAAAGAGGTTCAAGGCAGCCACAAATCGAGTGTGATATGAGTGCTGAACACACTTCATGGCTTTGACTCCTTTACTTGACAGCGCTAGCTAGACTGTTAGTATTTAATGATTACCTGCAAGGTGCTAGGACACATTCTCTCAACAGTCTCAGTAGGTGGGCTGGACACAGCATCGCTAATACTGGTAATGGATTTTCAGCATCGGAGCACATGGACCAAACACAAGAAACTAAACCAATGTCTTTTTATGTAATACAGCTTGGTAATGTAAGCAACGTAAATTCTATGGAGATTGTAGTTGTTTTCAATTTTTTTTTTTTTGGTAGACAATAATCCATCCATTTTTATCTGCTTATCGAAGCCAGGTCGTGGGGGCAGCAGGCTGAGCAAAATATTCCCGACAGCGCTCTCCCCAGCAACACTTTCCAGCTCCTCCTGGGGGATCCCGAGGCGTTACCAGGCCAGACAAGATATATAATCCCTCCAGCCCTCCAGGAGGCGCACAGGAGGATCCTGATCAGATGCCCAAACCACTTCCACTGACCCCTTTCAATGCGAAGGAGCAGCAGCTCTACTCCGAGCTCCCTCCCGATGTCCAAGCTCCTCACCCTATCTCTAAGCCTGAGCCCAGACACCCTTAAAAGAGAACTCATTTCGGCCGCTTGTATCCAGGACCTCATTCTTTCAGTCACTACCCAGAGCTCATGACCATAGGTGAGGGTTGTACCAGTAAATCGAAAGCTTTGCCATCCGGCTCAGCTCCCTCTTCACCACAACAGTCCTGCACAGCCCCCACATCACTGTAGATGCTGTGCCAAACCACACTCCACTCTACCCTCACTCATGATCAAGACCGAGAGATACTTGAACTCCCCAACTTGGGGCAGCAACTAACTGCCAACCCAGAGAGGGCAATCCACCTTTTTCTGGTAGAATATAATTTGAAAGTAAAATGTTGACAGCGAGGTTTGTGAATAATCATAGTAACAAGACATTGTTCCTCGCAAGAGATGTTGATATACTGAGTTTCTCCAATGTCGAATGTTTCAAATGGATGTTATTGAAACATGTAACAGTGCCTCACCTCAGTCAAAAAGTTTGGACAGACCACTGAACGAACGAATTCATATTTCAAATTAATAAATCTGATATTGTAAACCTTAACCACACATCATTGATTCAGCTTTTCATTAATGTCCTCACTAGGCCTATTGGAGGTAACCACTGCCCCAAAATGTTCACAAATTCCACACTATTTCTCCCCTTTCCTCTTTATTCCTTTAACTACACATAATTAGCCTTTATGTCCATAAAAATTAATTTCCCTGATGTCCTTTTTCTTTAACCGTCAATTTTCAGTCTCAGAACTCTCATTAGCGATATTTATTAGCCCACTGGTTTTGCCAGCTTTGTTTCATTTTTACTAGCATTAAAGGTTTTAATAAGTATTGAATTTTGCCTTTGTGAGACCTGCAGATAGTGCTCCATGTCCGTCAATGTTCCCTCCTCTCCCTCCATTTTCTCCCTTCCCTGCTCTCTCTTTCTCTTCTCATCTCCCCTCTTTCTCTCTGTCTCTCTTTTTATCTACCTCCCTCTCTTTAAGTCCTGTTTTCTCTGATCTGCCCTTCTCACATTTTCATTAGATTGGGTGTGGCCCTCAGGGACCCTAAATCCAATCCACTGCTCATATTCCCCTCAGAGCTGCGTTGTAGCTTCACAGTTAAGATAAGAAACACATTACTGGAGCAACACACCCATCATGTAGACCCTCAGCTGAAATCATGCTCTTATATTGTCTTTTTAAACATACAAAGAATTCGTGTTCATGTCGATATTTAGACCCTGTTAGGGCTTATTTTTCACTTTTGCCCAAAATAACTGTGAATGCATCATCTTGTTAATAGACTGTGTCGTGCATTCAAACAAACAGTTGTACTTTAATACAAAGATAAAGGATACATGCTGTCGTGACACACACTCATAACGTATAAGGTAGGCCGACCTCAAACCATGGAAACTATGTAAATTTGTGGTGAATACAGCTGCATTTTTCTGTGTGTGTCTGTGTGTGTGTGTGTGTGCGCGCATCTCCATCTGTGTCAGACTCCAGTCTAATGCCTGTTTACCTGTTGCCCCCACAGAAGATTTATGACTGAGATCTCGGGCCTGTGGGCATTAATAGACCGCTGCTTGCTGATAGTGTGTGGTATTTCAAAGCGAGAGGAGGAGAGAGGAGGTGTACTTTGAAAGAACATGAAATATGCACAAGTTTGAATCTATTTAAGTCTATTTATGTTGTACTGCAGCCCAAAAAGATGATTGTCGTGATGATGAAGGCAGCTGAAGTGGTGTATTCATACTTAACAAAGCTAATTTTCAACTCACGACTCTACAACGTGCCTTGTGTTGGTCTAAACACTCTTTGATAATGTTGGTGATGATTAAGGTAATAGTGATGAAGATTATGATGTAATAAGAGTAGTGATGTTGATAGTGAGAGTAGATAATGATGGTAATAATTACTGATAAAATGATTGATGGTGATGCTGATGGTAGAGCTGCAAACAATGAGTCGATTCTTCAACAGAAAATCAACCAACAACTATTTTGCTGATCAATTAATCATTTAATTAATTGTCTAACTGTTTTCTGATGTTATATGGATCAAATTAGTTCTCAATTTATCAAGATAATTGATCAAGGAAATAATTTACACAGGCTAATGGCAATGGAGCCCAGTAACCAATGGAAAATGTTGGCATTGTACGTTTTTGCAAACCACGGACATCACCTGTCATTAAAGGTAGGTGTGCTGGAGCGTGAAGCGTGGAAGATGCCACAGGGTTACAGTCTTTCACCACTGCCTATTTGGTTAATCTTAGTTTTATTTTGCAACGAAGTTGTTTAATACCCCATTGATTCGAACTTTGTTTTGTAAAGGCTTGTTGATTTGAGGAATATTTTCATTTTTCAAACACGACTGTCAAGACAATCAGTTTACAGCATCATCCTGCAACTCTGTATACATCCGACAAAACCGAACCATCAGAGCATCAAACAGTGAGTAAAATTTTTGAGTTATAATACCTATCACACCAACGATTCTAAAGTTATGTATTATATGAACTGACTTTGTCATTGCAGACCACTGTTGGAGACCAACACACAACAAAACTGGTTGTGTTTTTTTAGTAAGCCAATGCTGTGTTTTCAGCAGCTTTTCAGACAATGACTGGTAGCAACCATCACTCTGTTTCCACCATGGACAGTGCCAAAAAAATGTCTGTTTTTAACCGAAACATCGCTGCATTTCCTGCTGGTGTAGTGCCACAAAAAGCGAGAGTTTATAACCAAGACATAGCTGTGATTCGAGACGAGATTGTGGCACCATGAAGCAGGTATTTCAAGCCAACAAATTTTCTTTCTGTACCCATAACCAAGTCCTTGCTCTCCCACACTTTAACCAGTGTTGTTGAAATATAAAGAAATATTAAGTTTTGACATATCCACTACACAATAGCGTACAAATGTATCTGTGGTTTGCAGAAACGTAAAATGCCATAATTTATTCTGGCGATTGACGGCCAATGACAATGTGAATCATGAAGATGATATTGAAGGAGGGAAAGTTGACTAGAACAGGGGTAATGATGATGATGATGATGAAGGTAGGGGTGGGGAAGATGAATAAAATGGTGACACCATTTTGACACTGATGAAATGGTGGTGATGATGATGATGATGGGTATGACAGGAAGAAAGATGAAGATTGTGGTGGGGGTGATGGCGATAATTAAAGGGATAACAATCCGAAGGGTGATAAAAAACAGAAGCAGTAATGATGGTGATGATAACATTAGAAATGATAAAGTCTGCAATGATGATGATGATGATGATGAAAGCAGTAGGGATCAGTGTTGTTGACAAAGATGATGATGAAGCTCAGTGTCTGCTTTCACTCTGCCTTGTCTTAATATTTCGTCTAAAGCCTGTAAAACTTGACGCTTCATCCAGCAGCCCGCAGCGCTGCTCTGGCCTCCCCTATCCCGGCACGGCACGGCACTGCACGGCCAAATGAGTCACGCACGCACCACCATCACAATGAGATGCATAAACGAATTTATCCACGTTGCGCAGCGATTGGGAGGCAGAGAGGAAATCTCATTGGAATCAAAACAAATCACCGCTGGATGGCCATTGGCTCGCTTGTCACATTGCATCAGTCATGATTGCTTTTACGGCGGCAATCATCCGTCATGTCTTAACGTGTGTTTGGTCTGTGGGGCCGCCCGGTAATAACAGGGGAGGAGGTGAAGAGGAGGAGGAGGGTTGTAACGGGGTCGCCTGTCTCAGTGAGGGTGTGTTCCCGGTGGCCAGATGGGTCGACGACCGTCAGCCCGAGATAATCCTGATCAGTCGGTGAGATGACAGCGAGTAAGAGCGGGAGACCCGGAGCTTTGTGCGTCAGTGCGCATTGGAGAGGCGATAAATCAAACGACTGCCAGAGAGCGCTGGTGTAGGACGCCATCTCTCTCTCTCTCACTCCCCCTCTCATGCCCCTCTACTCCCTCGCTTTCTCATCTTCCCTCCATCTCCATGACTCTTTCTTTTCTACCCCCCCACCGTCTCCAAACGCGCACACCGCTGCCGCTGAAGGAGGTTTGAATTACGAGGCTGAAAGAGACCACATAGCCTCCTTCCCTCTCCTCCATCCTCACTTATGTAAAATATATCGAAACAGTCACATTGATAGGGAAATTGATAACTCGAGCACAGGCACTCATGTTCGCGCGCGCAACACGCGTCTTTTTTTCTCCTATAGCGATCGGTGCTGCACACTATCTCTCCCATCTCTGCCTGTCTCTCTCTCTCTCTCTCTCTCTCTCTCTCTCTCTCTCTCTCAGCAAACTACACACGCGGACTCTGTGATGATGGAAGTGACTACACACACAGGCACGCACGCACCCATGCAGAGATCGCCGCTGCGCACACACACAAGCAGCAGCTGCCTCCTCCGTGTTTTGGCACCGAGCAACTCCAGCAACACCTCTCCCGCTCTGAACGCATCAGCCGGGCAGAATACAGACCGGAGTCCGCTTGATCACCCCAACAGCTGCCCTGCTCACCTTAATATTAAAAAACACACACACTGTCAAGCGATAATAGCCAACCTGCCTTTTGTCATCTGTTTAGGATTGGTGACACTGCGAGTCAGTAGGGTCGCACCGGCAACAATTTGCCCAAATCTCTCCACCCTTTCTCCTCTTTCGCTTTTCTTAATGTTTTCTTTTCCTCTCCTCTGCTCAGCTTCTGTCTCCCAAGTGTCTGAGTATTGGATCCTCCCCAACAACGATCCGGGACAGACCGTCTAAGCAGCTACTAGAAGAGAAGCAGGTGCACATTGGCCACATAAGCACATCTGAAGCTCCAACAGATCTCCGCGCGATCCACAGGACCACAGCCTCTCAACGTGGCAACATGCGTGTGTGTGTCTCCAGCGCGCACACCAGTGAACCCCACAAGTGCAGAAGGCACCCCAACACTGACAGCTGAGCCCAGCTTTACTCAGCACGGCGATGTTTGACTTGTCTTACCTAGATCGGAGTCTTGATCAGGGGGAGGAGAAGAGAGGCAGCATGCAGCTTTACGGTCCGTTCTGCAGCGGCACAGACGGGGAAAGCGAAGAGTATTATCCCTGGACAGCGGCGGAGGTCCGTGCGTGCCAGCAGAGAGAGAGAGAAGGGGAGAGAGTGTGTACGCAAGAGGAGGGATGAGAGACAGAGGCGGGCTGATGGAAGAGAGAGAGAAGGAGGGAGGGAGGGAGAAGAGGAGGAGGTGGCACAGTCCGACAGAGGGGTGATGTTGAATCGGGGCAACAGCCGCTCCCGATTTCATATGAGTGACACAAACCTGCAGGATACACTGAGAGGGAAAACACAAAAAAGCCTTTGCTTGTGTTTTTCCCTTTAACTTGATGTCAGTGATCAGCAGCCTGTTTTAAAAATGTCAGGTGTGCATCATTAAAATGCCAAAGCAAGCCTCATTTAAATATCACATATTCCCACTGGGACTTCACGCATCTGTGATGTTCTCCGTAGAGTTTCTGGCGACCTTGTGTTAATTGTGCTATTTTTATCTCAGTCCAGAAAACCATAAGTGGCTTTTCCTGTCGTGAATATTACAAGCTTCATTTTTACTCTCACTGTGACAGCAATTGTCAGAATTTCTGCAGTATTATAGCTGTTTCTGGTCAGTCTAACCGACCAGAATGGCACTTAAAGATGAAAGCAGCGCCTATAATGGCCACAATCTGTAGATGTTTAGAATTATAGCAGGGTGCAGCCCACTCGTGTCTCCAGAGGCGGTAATTACGTAATGTTTAGACTCGCACAGTATGTTGAGTTCCGGGTAAAAGTGGGGAGCCACTTGCCGATCTATCTCCCTCCATCACTTGTGCAAGTTATTGCCTCCCCATGCAGCGGCGCGCAGCTGCTTTCCAATCTGGGCACGTAGCAACGCGCCTCAAAAGTGCGCGCCCATGCGAAGGGGCAGGGAGACAGGCTCACTAACACACGCACATATACGCACACACAGGCACAAGGAGAGAAAAGGGGGAGATCCAACTGTGCAGCTGACGTCATTGCCGGTCAGCTTGAGAGGTATTGATTCGGTGCTGTGTAATTTGTTCATGAGTATTTGGGGGATGTGTGTGTGGGTGTGTGTGGACAGAAGGGAAACACAAAAGTCAGTAGTTCTCGACCACCCCTGTGTCTCTGTTATCTTAACCCAGTGATGGAGCAGCTCACCCAGGCTCTGACTCCACATCTGCTTCTCAGCTCCATCATGAAGGAGTCATATAGCAGCAGCGCCTGACTGATTCCATCACACATGTAGTGGCACAGAGCTCATTGTTATCGGGGAGACTGGGCTAATTTGAACTCAGTTAAGAGAACTTAATTTCAAGAATCGGCTCATTTAAATCACACACTAAAAAGACATCTTCACTTATCTCTACTGGAAGCCATTTGCTCGGGTTATGAGATCTCCACCTCTGAGATTTCTGCTGCAACTAAGGCTGGGTTACCAACCAGGCAGAGGAGACAGCTTCCGCCCCGCACAAGGGGCCTCTAAAGCCCTAGATTCACTGCATGTGCACAGTTATTTGCAAATTTGTTAGACAATCTGCACCACTAAAGAGCAATATCAACTCGTGAATCTTGCATTATTAGCTAATTTTGTGTCTCTGTTGTGCAAAGGGACCCCGTGAATCTAAAAATCTAATTTTAAGGGCTTTAATATTTAAGGTTATATTGTGCTCACATGGTGCGTATTCATAATTAAGCTGCATTTAGTCACAGCTACCATCAACTAACACACATTAAGAATTAAAGTAACAGTGAACATGTTCTCACTCCCAACTTGTCACATATCGCTGTTTGTTCAGGATTTTTGAAGTCTATACATGATGTTGTGTCTGACGTTCTGGGATGCTGTGTGTCAATGCAAGCCTGGTACATGCATTGTGTCTTTTTAAAAGACACTTCAGTTTCACAGGAAATGTACAGTTTCTACTTGGTGGATGCATTCTGTTAGGGGCTGGAGCCTATCCCAGCTGACATTAGGCGAGAGGCAGGGTTAACCCTGGACAGGTCACCAGACTATCACAGGGCTGACACATAGAGACAGACAACCATTCACACTCACATTCACACCTACGGACAATTTGGAGTCACCAGCCCTTTTTAGATAGGAGTTGTGCAAATTTGCAGGAAAGTATAAAAACAAAATCAGGGATTTGTTTATACAGAATGTACCTTTTTCGGGGCAATGGGGGGCGTGAGCAACTAACAAAACATGTAGCTCAGTGTGTGACGTAAACAGTGACGTGGGAGGGAAGCTGCAGCTGGTCAGTCCTTCGGCGATTCTCTCGTATGTCGGCTCGTTCTTCACCGTCATCTGGTGGTTAATAGCCTCTTCGTTTGCGAGGACAAGGAGGGCGCGCAATTCCTTGTCTCCCCAGTTGCTCATCTTTACAGTGTCTGTCAGGTTTGTGTTTCCCTCTTGCTACTAGCTGCTCGCTAATTCCTGCTATCAGCTGTTTCCTGTTTATCCACCGCCAGTGGCTCGCACGTGCGGCGGCGTCAACAGCTCCTCCCACAAGTCTTCAACAGCCCCTCCCGTGGCAGAGGGGCACCTTGGTCTGTTGGCCCAACGTTCGCGGAAAATCTGGCAGTGTAAAAGGGGCTACCAATTAGACTCAGTCTTAGGACTGTGGGAGGAAACCCACACTGACATGGTTCAAACCCCACCCCGGGGTTCGAACACCCCGGGCTTTTGTTTTTGGTGTCTGACTCGGAAATCACTGACCAAGCAGTTGTATTTTAATGACTTTGGAATGAGAACTTGGTTAAGTCACTATCTTTTGCAGAATATAATAATACAACAGTGACTGAGCGTACGGCCGACTGATTAATGTAATGCAATATTTATATGAAGTATCATGAACTGGGTTTTGAGGGTGACATTTGCTTCACATTAAAATCATTTAAGTGCTGAAACATGAGTTGACTTTTATCATAGTCACAGGAAATGCTTTAATCACGTACAGCTGTCGTTCATTAAAACTGTGGCTACAAAACAAGACAACGCTAATTTTCAGCAATTTTTGACAGCAGATCAGTATGAAATCTTGCAGGGAGTAATGGAGCAGCCACAGTGAGCTGTTAGATGAAGAGCTGCGGGCGACAGGCTGCACACCTCCAATTTAGCGAGGTAGCCAGCTCCTTTCACTGTGCCCTGCTGTCCACACTGTTGCAGTGTAAAATAAGATCACGGTCGCTCACAGAATGATGAGAGAGGCCCAATTATTGCCTGACTTCTTTATTGAAATGACAATAGTTCTTTTGCTCCCACCAGAACTCTCTGACTTGTAGTGTTAACCAGCTTCTGTTGTTACAACCAGTAACTACAGGTGAAATCAAATCAAGTAGAACTGAAATCTCTGAGACTGACACTTTAATTCAGCGCGGATTGTTGGTTGCATTGGATTTAATGGGAGT
Source organism: Epinephelus cyanopodus (assembly GCA_026686955.1). NCBI lineage: Eukaryota > Metazoa > Chordata > Actinopteri > Perciformes > Serranidae > Epinephelus > Epinephelus cyanopodus. Next base: position 6,591,720 of record CM048916.1, on the reverse strand, counting down.
TGGCAACAGGGTACAAAGGGGGATTGGTAGGTGCTGAGTCAGACAGGCTCAAGAGTTAACTTCTGTCCAGGGACCCCCTACTGAAGATAAGACCAGCCATTGCTGCAACTAGGATTTTCCAGATACAGTGTTGCACTTATTCAGGACAGTCCACAGACCTCACAATGCACAGCTCTCCCTGTTTGCCACCTCAGTTTATTCCACATTACCTCTAATGATCGTATTTTGACCCGTTTATTCTGCAAATGTTCCTCCTCAGTATTTTTTATCCAAATTATAGAGACTTGTCCTCCACTCTTTGCTGTAGCTTCACTCGTTTTCTGCTCATATTAAGCAATTTCTTCATGTGTTCTTAACTGGTTTAGTCATCAGTCCAGATGTACACTTGCCTTCAGTTTATTTCATTACATAACTCCTGTCTTGCATAATTAAAGGTTACCAAACTCTGCCCAGTAAACGAGTTATATGAGTCTGTGTGACTTTTGCAAACAGCTCTTGATTTGCGTGTAATTGGGAGGCATGAAGATAAATTAACCAAATTATTAAATGTTCATTGTTGTTTATCTCTTCAGACACTTTCAGACCAGACCAAATCAGTGAACACACTCTGTGGGAGTTTGTTTCAGTATCAGAATCAATAATTTGTCTTCATCAGTAAAACAAGTACTTCATTTGATACCCTTCTGTTTTTTAATACCGATAATGTGAATGGAAGCATTCAGTTGTGTAAAACACCACCAGATCAGACAGGCATGTAGTATAGCCATACTTCTGAATGTTTTGATGACATCTCGACACACTTAACTGCCGACTCCATCAAATGCACCTTGCTTGACTTCACACTCAAGATATGGGTTGCAGCTGCTGAGGTAGTGGGCCAATCACATGTTGCATTAAATCAAGGAACACTTGTGATGATGGGTGCAAGCAAAATCATACAAAGGTCCGATTCCAATACACCCTTCACCCCTACCACTTAGCCTTTACCCCTGTGTTTTGCGCATTCGCGTCTAGGGATAGGGTGTAACGATTCTTGTTGGGATAGAGGGGTCGATCAGATATGGCCTTCCAAATGGAGGTTTTTCACAGACACACTTCAAACCAAGTGTTACAAGAAACCTTCAGCAAGGCTGTAAGAGCAACAAAAGAAATCTAAACATGTATTTTCTTTGATAATAAAGAATTTAAAATTGCATTGACCATTGTATTGTCTTAATTTAAGGTCATTTCATGTGTTATGCTTCATTTGTTTATGACAAGTAAAATAATTTGCTAGTACGCTGTTGTCTTGGTAGCTAACTACCGAGCTACCTGAAGTATTGCTGATTTGTGCATGACAGTCCCACATTTTGACATATTTCCATGTCGCATCCTCGACTTTAATGGCAGATGATGCCCAAAATTTAACGTAAAGTCCAGCAGCAAAGTTGCTGCACTCGTTACACTCCTCTAATATCAGTGCAGGCTGGCAGGGTAGGAGCACAGGTGGCTAACATTAGCCTACAGAGCACCACTGTTAGTCTGGTAAGGCAGCAGTGTTCTTTTTTGACTTGTTGGTTTAATCGACCATGTGAATCTCAAATTGTAAACAAAAACAGTATAAGGAAGCCTATAGCCTACACAAAAATCACCGCAGCATAAGATGGCATATTCGTAATGTCAGGCAGCACTTAACAACTATCCATGATGTATCAGGGGTGAAGGCTTGTCTCATTTCAAAGGGGAAGTTTTCAACCATCACTCCCTGACACTTTGTTCCAAGGGGCAAGGTAACACTCAAAAACAAAGGGTGGGGCTAAAATAAGAAATAGAATAAGATCAAATAGTCAGTTTTCTAGATCTGGGTACAAAAGGTTCAAACGCAGGTGTCAGTTGCCTGGAGAAGTTTAGATACTACTTGGTTCTGGGCTCTTTTCGTTCAATGCCTTGAAGATATTGAGTACCAATACCCAGCCCTGACAGACAACAGCTAGCTATGTGAATCAGCATATTTAATTCTAACATAACATTGCTCTTCAGTTGCAAAGCATGTAAATTTATTTTTTTTATAGAAGGAACATCAAGTGTTTCAGCCATAAGACCATCATCAACACAAGTTAAATACCACTGAAATCTAGGGGCTGCAAGACAAAGAGTAATGGGCAATCAGAAGAAGGTTAATGAAAAGGAAACGTCCTTCATGAACTCATCCTCTGGTTGTGGTCAAAAGGCCTACAAACATCCCCTAAACATTACAGGAAGTCAGGGCGAGGCGTAGAATAGACAGTAAACTACACACAAGACTTTCATTTTGCACAACACCTGCAGCATTAAGTCAGCTTTGTCCAATATGTCAGTTTCACTGCCTTTTACAGTTTGAATCTGGCTTTTATTCGGGCCCATCTGTCATGATATATAGACTAATTGTAGTGTAATTGCCGTACATTTGTTTGTTTTAGGTGAGCAATAACGCTGGAGAGGAGTTTCATGGCCTCTGCATTTGTCTAGTGATGGGGGCAATTTCCCAGAGCTTCCTGGCTGCTGCTGATAAATGGATGCAGAGAGGAGAGGAGGGCTCTCATACGGTCACTGTGAGCTGGCTCATGGAACATGTTTATAAATGGACAGTGTTTAGAGATTTCCAATTAAGATAATCAGTTACCTCCGTACAAAGTAGAAGGGCAATTAAAAGTGCATCTAAATTAAAGCATGACATCTCACAAGATATGTATTCAAGATTTTGCTGTTTTCTTAATCTTGTGCACCAAAACATAAAATGAACACGAAAGATCATTAATTAAAAAGATATTTTCAGAAGACTATACACCGCGACCTCCAGCATGCACTGGTGTGTGAAGCGGTCAGGATGAGAGTCAGTTCTTCCATGTCTGAGGCCACGGTTCTTCGCCAGAAAACGGTGGATTGTCCCCTCTGCGTTGGCAGCAAGTTGCTGGCCCAAACAGGGGAGTTGAAGTATCTCGGGGTCTTGTTCACAAGTGAGTGTAGAACGGAGCATGAGATGGATCAGCGGTTTGGTGCAGTGTCTGCGGTGATGCAGGCGCTGTGCCAGACCATTGTGGTGAAGAGAAAGCTGATTCGGAAGGCAAAGCTTTCAGTTTACTGGTCCATCTACGTCCCAACCTTCACCTGTGGTCATAAGCACTGGGTCATGACCGAAAGAATGAGATCACAGATACAAGCAGCCAAACTGAGCTCCCTCTGGATGTCCAAGCTCCTCACCGCCCAGACAGCTTCTGAGGAAACTCAAAGTACAGTGCCCCTTCGCATCGAAAGGGGTCAGTTGAGGTGGTTCGGGCATCTGATCAGGATCCTCCTGGGTGCCTCCCTTTGGAGGTGTTTCGGCACATCCCACTGGTAGGAGGCCCCGGGGCAGACCCAGAACACGCTGGAGGGATTACATATCTCGTCTGGCCTGGGAACACCTCGGGGTCCCCCAGGAGGAGCTGGAAAATCTTGCCAGGGAGAGGGACGTCTGGAATATTTTTGCTTGGCCTGCTGCCCCTGTGACCTGGCTTGGGATAAGCGGTTGAAAATGGATGGATGGATGACCTGTCAAAGTAAGACTTCATTTTGACAGGTCAGTATTTTTGTGACTTTCCGTGGTTGATTTTTGAAAAAAAAAATTGCAGGTGGTATACTGTGGGTTGTATTTTGTTGCAATTCGTATGTAAGCATATGTGATTTTGTCTGTAATACCAGATATAGCGTACCAACCTCCTAAAATAAAAAAGGTGCATATACAACTTTAGCCTTAGCATATACAGACAGTGCAGCCCAGGCTCAACTTTATGGAAACATTTATATAGTTTGTATCTGCAAACACAAAATGTTCACACTGTATGATTTTTACAATATGTTTGTGAGAATATTTAATTTGTTTTCCTCACAGTATCCACATCATTATTACTTCCAGAGAAACAAGCTGGCTGTTTACTACCACGGCCACCTTTGGCAAAGTGTCTGTGCAAGACTGCATTTGAGTTAAATAATACACACACACACACAAGACAGTTCATTCTGGTCAATGTGGGCAAAATGCATAGTGGACTAGTTGTGGCATTGATTTAAATGGCAAATGTAGTAAAGTAAAAGGCTGAAAAAATACTCAAGAAGCACCCGTTGTTAGAGTATAAAGTGTCATGTGCAGGTGTAATTTCTGTCATTTATTGAATATTTTTATAGTATATACCCCAGACTCCTGAGATGTGGTTACACCCCCAGTGTTTACTCCATGGCTACGGTAAAAAATAAAAGTACAGTTCTGAAAGTGTCCAATTGGGCAAAGCTCCATTCAGCAGCTGAGCCAACTGCAGGTACCTATTTTTGTATTTTCACCTATTTTAGTTTGGCTTTATGTTCTGTTTTACACAGCTTATTTTTGAGATATGACTACTGACTACTGCCAAGCGGAAACCCCCAGGGATGAAAAATGAACCCAATGTGGAAGTGCCAAAAGCCGCAGTTTCTTGAATGGCCACCTGAGGCTGGCTTTAGATGTGAGTCAATCCCCGTAGACCCACATGTTAAAATGGCCAACTTCGCAGCATAAATAAACATGTTTACAGCCTCTCTTGTTCAAGTAGACCACAAATATTTGTACCTTCAAAGGCCTATGATTTGCCCCGTGACTTTTGAATTTGCACTTTTTATGAAAGGATTTAATTACTGATACGAGCATGTGACAGAGGCTTTGATATGAAACATTTTCATTGTTATGATGATAAAGATGCTTTGCTAACAAATGAATCTTATGTCCTATTTTTATTTTTTTCTTAACCTTAATATCTGTATACTTCTCAAATTATGTGAAACAAAAGCCTAAGGTTGGGCTCATTAATAGCACAGTCTAATCAGCGCTGTTGTGTCAGACAGCACTTTCCAAGGTTGGGCACCCCGAAAGAAGTGCTTACAGTGTGAAGGGGGAAGTAGTCCATGCCCCTCAAATACTTGCAGCCAAACCACAACATAGTATAATGAGTGTATACGTGTTATTGTCTCGTCCCAAGATGTTTATCCCCCATGCTGAATCAGTGTACGCTTGTGATTTGAGATAATAAGACCACAGACAAGCCTGATCTCTGTTCATTACGAGGCAACTAGGTGGGTTACTTCCATTTTTTGTAATTCCATGAAATGATTTAAACGCTTGGTTCGCAATTTGAAAGAGACAGCAATAGAAAAACAATCCACGGAGAAATAAATTATTTCATTATGTTCCTCTCTGCCGTGAAATCGAGGCAAAGACAAACTGCCAGAGCAACAACATTTTTGGGAACATAAATTTGGGTACGGTCTAGAGCTACAGTAAGATAAACAGCATTTGAATAAGTAGATGGAGTCTCTTTTTTCTTTATCTCTTTCATGTCTATGTATCCATGTTTGAATGTCCAAGAATAACCTGCTACTCTTTCTGGGATGTTTACTCATTTACTTCTGTTTCTTTCTGTTCTGGGATGCAGTCAGTGTCCACAGAGCTAAATAAAGCCAAACCCCTCTGGTCCTTATCCATAGCCATCCTTGCTTCGATCGGCTAATTGTCTTCCTGGATCTCCTACTTTTATCGACAGCTCTGACAATGCTGATATAGATGGCCCGCAGTGTTTAATGCATTTAAAAGTCTTCGAGCTTCCCACGCCTTTGCCCTTTGCCCTGTGAGCACAATGGCTGCCTGCGCCACTGAACCGTGATCGAAGGGGGGGATTCGATTGTCCACATCTGCTTAAGTTCAGCACAGGAGAGATGTTAAGTTGACCTTAGTCCCATTGGGAAAGGCTGGATGAAGCACCAAGGGAGTATGATTTATATATTCAAAGAAAATCCTGCTCTCTTCTGTTCTTGCTGCCTTTGTGTCTGAGAAAAAAATCCTGTACATTTTTCTGAAAACTTTTAAAATTGGGCTGCCTTAATTAAATATTGAAGAACATAAGGTGTGATTAAGGCAAATGATTTAATCAACGATTAGTGCAGTGGTAGCATGACTGTATTGATTTATATGACAATTTTCATTTAACTTTTCTCTTAAGAAGATGATAGATACATAGACAGACAGACAGACAGACAGACAGATAGATAGATAGATAGATAGATAGATAGATAGATAGTGAGGCCATTGTGCTGAAGACTGAAATCTGACTGAATCTCAACATGTAGACATCTCATCCCACGCATATTATTCAGCAACCCCTTGGGCTGAAGAGCAAAAAGATCCATCATCCTTCCAAGTTTTATTCAAATCAGACCGGTGGATGAAGTTATTATGGCTTCTCAAGGCTGTTAATGACACAGAAATGTGTAGTGTTTTAACAAAGCAAGAGACCATAACGCAATACATCACTCCTCCGAGCTTTGACATAAACACACCAGTAGTGTCAGTAGTGTCATGTTTGGTTAGAAAAAGTTAGAAAACATCCTCTTCACTCCAGTTGATACAAATCCATACCTTTTTAACTAAATAACAACCCTGCTTTGACCTTTCATTCCTGTCTTGCTTTTTCTCCTTGCCTTTTCATTTTCTACGTATTTATCTGGTATATTGCCAGTGTGTTAGTTTTATCCTTGTAAATATGCTCGCTCTGAAGTACATCTAAGAGCTGGAGCCCTGGGAAATGCGACAGAAGGATTATAAGATGACAGTGATCTCATTAATCTTTGTTCCCTGTTCTTCCTTTATTATGTTTGTCCTTGTCTGTGATATTTGCGACTGTGATGTGTAGGCCAGAATGGGGATGTGTAAGGGTAAGCGTGATGTAAATATCGGATGTTTTTGTTTAGTGCTCTGTGTCATGGTGCGTTGGGTTGGAACGGGGATATTTTAGGGGGCAACTAGGAAGAGGACCAACAGCAGCATGCTATCATTCTCACAGTGACAATAGGCATTTCAGATCGAACAGTTCTGGGGACTCCCTGGGAGCAACCGCCCATTGAGGAGCTCCCCTGAAAACCTTCAAGGTCTTTTTTCATTTGCATTTTCATCAGTAAAGACTTGGTGTTACAACCCCTGGAGTTTCAATACACCTTGTGCCAGAGCATAGATGTTTCGGTAGTGATCACCTGGCAGATCACACATCAACAGTTGTGCACCTGGACATCAGTGAGTCCAAGGCCCACTACAGGCTGGGCAGGCCTGTGTGTGTGTCAGGAGGTTGGCTTCTCCGTGGTCACCCAGATGGGATCCTTTCTCTTTAGCCATCGTCAATGACTGCACCTCTCAAATGTATTGCCCAGATCCTTGACCACTTTACTCTGGGCCTGCCCGTGAATCCCACTTTGCTTGAGGAGCCTAGTGGTGGATCTAGCGACAAAGCCTCTGCAGCCCACCTCGATCGGTCGCATCTCGCTTTCCGGCCTCTAGTCGCAGCTTCAGTTATAAGGTCAGCTTAGTGCAATCTCTTGGATTCAAACGCCTCCACTACATCCTCCCAAGGGACAGTTAGTTCAACGAGGAAAGCATGCTGACCGGACTTCAACCTGTATATGCTCAGTAAAACCTGGACTTCAATGTCGGCCCATTTGTCTTCCATACTTCTTTTGTTAGGGGCTGTTGTTTGTGTTCAACCAATCACTGTACACTTGTGTCAGTCATGGTTCCGCTTTATTGGGAGACTCTGATACGAACTAAAATGTCCCTCAATATGCATTTAAAGAACTACAATCATTCCTAGTTCTTGCAGTGTAGAAATGCACTAATCATATGCATACCTACAGAACGTAACATACCACAATTTGTGTGTAACTCACATAATCCGGAAGGCGGTGATTGCGTGACCAATGCATTGATGGAAGTGAAGACAGCAGTAGTATAAGACCAAAATACAGCACAAGAAGGCAAGTTGGGGTGGTGGACGGGTCAAAAAATACAGGACTTACCCCCATGAAACCAAGTGAAAATTGTTATTTTAAGATATGTCGTCAGCATGTTTCTTTTCCTAAACCTAACTTATGTACTTTATGCTACAAGTACATAACTTTACATGATGTACATAAGGTCATTCATGGGGCGCTGTTTACTAGATATTATAGGAACCATTGTATGTGCATTTTTTTAAGATAACATTAAGCTAATGTATGAGGATACGTTGGGACACAACAAAAAGAGGGGCTCTTATAAGTAGGATCCTAGACCTATGAAAAAGTTCCTCCAGTCCAAAAACACCTAATGCTGATGATTAGAGGTTTGTCATCATCCACAGTTGTGTCGTTTGTAGCCCTATCCTTAGGATTGTTTTTGTTGGGTTTTCAGTTTGTATTCTTCCTTGTTTCATGTTTATTCAGTCATTTCATTTTGTAGATTCACTCCTTATGTGTCATGTTTGCTTTTATTTCCTGTCTTTAAATGTTTTCCCGCTGTAGTCTTTGTCAGCCCTGCCCTGATTAGCTTCACTCACCTGTTCTTACTCCCCCAATTTGCACTTTTCCCTCATTTACCCTGCTACACACCTGCCCTGCATCAGCCTCATTAGTCCTTCCCTGCTCCTGAGTTTTTCCCAGCCAATCAGCTCCCTGCTTGTTCCTCTGCCTCATCACTTTATTCCCCTCACCTGAGCACCTCGGCCTTTGTCTCCACCTGCACTTCACTCCCTCATCAGACTAGCTTGTATTTACGTCCTGGTTTTCAGGTCAGGCTTTGTTGGCTCCTTGATTTGCTTGTGTGTTGTTCAGTTGCTGTTTCCTGGAATATAATGATCTTTTTGAGCTCCTGTGGTCTGCTTCTCCACACCACATACCATGAGTAATATGTACTAGTGATGGTGAAATCGAAGCTTCATGAAGCTGTGAACCACTTTGACACAATTGCTTCAAGGATGACATACTGCTTTGACGCATTTCTGACAGTCAGAAGAGTGACATCTGCTGGCTGTGCGTCAGAACTGCATCTAAGTGGAAGACCTGGAAAAGCCTGTAACGAGGTCTCGCTCTTGATAGTCACGTGATTGTGGGCGTGCCGAAGCAGGGATCGAAACACTGTCTCAGAACGCTTGCGCTTCAAAAGATCGACACTGTGTCGAGCAAACTGGCTTGAGCATAACATCCCTAATATGTACTAGGTTCACAACATAGATCAGCTTGTTAGCAAGCTGCCATGCTAAGTTGCACAGGTATTGGACATATACACATTTTAACATGCTGACAGGTTCAGATGAAAAGCCAAAGGACTGCGGAATGACTTTGAATATCAATCCATCCATTAGTTGTCAAGGCATTTCCCTCAAATCCAATAGTGTCAGGCTCATATTGACATAAAGAGGTAAAGTCAAGGGATCAACAAAGAGGGTAGGATTCATCCTGTGGGGAACATGGATCCAACAGCTGCTAATGAAAATAGTCTAACTGTTTTTGAAACATCAGGGTATCACCAAAGTCACTAAAAAGTGGATTTATTCATAATTTGGAAACAAAGAATGTCCATACAAGATTTTGTGCCATTACCTGAAGCAGATGTAGGATGTAAGGAGCTGTTGGTTGCACTAGAGGAAACAGATGATCACCAGAGTGAGAATCTAACATCCCCTATGACTATAAATGTTTGCACCAAATTTCATGTCATTCCATTTATTAGCTGCTGAGATATTTCAGTCTGGACCAGAGAGGTCGCTCCACAGACAGATAAACGCTGCCCTCCACATAAGAACATGCTGTTACTGTGACTGAAGTAATAAGCAGAAACAGCCAAGAAGTGTATTTTTTTTTTCCAATTCTGCAAAACTGAGTAAAAATGCACCATCTTTCCATCTGACCTCCACAGAGCAGTGCTGTTAGAGATGTCACCTGAGATCTCACATGTGGTAAATGAACCTTCACAGCCTGACCTCCACCCTCACATAGGGGACAACTCTAGCGCAATATAAGTCATTTTTCAGTCATGCCAGACTGTAGCAAGAGCCACCTGTCACCTTTATTCTTCTCTGTATGTACTCTTGGTGTCCTTTCTTTGTCAAAGTGGAGGAAAATTCTCCAAATATCCCTAGCAATCTCTTCACTATCTCATCACACGCTCAGTGGGCAGACAGGGGGCTTTGTGACTGTGACTGTTTTTCCATCAGTGAGGATTACCTCAGTGCCTGCACCTTATACAGGCAGGGATATGTGAAAAAAATCTGGCTGAAGCTCCCACAAGAAGCGAGACGTGTTTAGTGCATACACACTTTGCTTTCTAGTGCTGATGGAATTACTGTATACAGGAGCTGGCTACAAATAAGAACACCTGTATAATATCATGCAGTTCAATACTACAATACCCCAATGTACAGCCTCTATAATTCCTGGAGAGTTCAATCAGCACCTGGCACAGTCTCAATGAAAACTGAACAACATAAGCTTCTCAAAGGCAGAAATGTTGCAGGTCTGTTGTATTGGATCCTGTCATTTTGCTGCTATATATATCACCACCTGCACTCTGCTGGTCAGGAATTAGCATTTCAATTCCAACTGGAGAAGTTAACATACTCTAAAGCTGTGTCCAAAATTACTCCCTGTTTGCTACCTTGTGCATTACATTTACTTGCTGCCTTTGTGTTTAAGCATCTGAATTCCCAGTGTCAAAGTCCAGATGGGGACATGCATTACTGTTATTGAGCTGAGTATAAATATGATTTGTTTATGAGGTGTAGTCGGACCAAGTTGGACAGCTCGGTCACCAGAATAAAATTCTACCATTGCACATTTCTGCAGCCCACGGATATGTAACATTTGTATGTGTCATACATATTACATAAATGTTTCTAACGTGACAAAGATTACATGTAAAAGTTCATGAGCTGAGTATCATCAGGAGGACACGGGGATTGTAGATGAGACGGCTGTCAAGCAGGAGACATTTTTAATGACACATTTGGACACTTTCACGTCAAATTCAGGTGTTTCAAGCCTGCATGTTTTGTTTTTTTTTCCTCACCCTAACCAAGTGGGGTTTTTTTTGTGCGTCACACACATCAAACACTACACATTACCACAGAGTTGTCACAACATTGAAATTTGAAACAGACGCCTACACGCGCCTACATTGAAAGCATAAGGCAGAGAGAGCACACCCGTCTGCCCCTCCATGTGCAAATGAGCAAAGCCTGAGGCAGAGATGATGTTGTTTTTTTAGGTGTCTAAAATATGTTTAGCTGCTCTCTACATCCATAGCAGTACACGTCTTAGCTGCTGTGGTGGTACCCCTGCCTGCTTCACCAAACTGGGGGTGCAATGACTGCCATCAACCACACTTAAGAAAAGATCCAAACGATCCCTTTAAGGCCTGGCCTGGACCTGTTGCTCATCTTTCACAGGTCTTTCCCTTATGGACAGGCAACCATTCGCATTCACATTTAGAGTCTTTGGACTGTGGGCAGAAACCCAGACAGACAGAGGAAGAACATACCAACTCCCATCACGTCACATTTCAAAGTGTAACTGTTAAATTATAATTCAAACTCAGGATTCCCCACTGGCCCCCAAAAGCAATAAAATCTTCATTTCCATCATTGCTTGCATCTGCTTCCTGCTCTCAATGCAACAGTACAACTTTGCTTTTCTAGTATTCTCAGTGGAGAGTTTATGAACCTCAGACTTACCCACACTACCACACTGATCCACTTCAGGGTCAAGCAGTCCGAAGTCTGGGGTTGTTCTCAAATGGGGAATATCTGACCTGTGTGGGTGTGTAACAGGGCATAGCTGAAAAGCAGGATGTCAGCTCAGCAAACCTTCCCTGGATGAAAAAAGGGTTTAAAAAGAGACAGGAGTGTGTGTCAGGTAGATGGATGGCAGGGTTAGGTGTTTGGGACACTGAGACAGGTGGGAGTGTACCTCATTGACTGCCCTGCAAATAGACAGCTGGAGAAATGAACTGGACTCAGCCACTATTGAATTGAGCTCAATGGTCTGCAACACCACTAGGGATTACCACACACACACACCCACACATACACAAGGATGCATGCACACACAGGTAGGCAGAAGTTAAACCAGTACAATTACACGTGTGACTTGGCTTGGACTTGCCCTCAAGGACTTGAAACTTGCTTAAGAAGACATAAGATGTGACTAGAACTTGTTACACCTGACTTAAGACCTAACTTGGATTAACTTCAGAACAACTCATAAATGGATGCATGAACATGTACATGTACATGTACACACAACTAAAATATGTCACACAGAGATGTTACACATTTCCTGACAAACACACACATTGCCATATTTAGGCAGTGGAAGTTGTTTGAAGGTCAGAAAGGGTTGTGAGGGCCTCAGGAATAAAAAAAAAAAAAAAAGTGAGATTTTACTGGTTTGATCCCACACAATTTAGGTAGCAAACAACTTGCCACTTCCAAATTTGCCACTTTGAGCAGAATATTTGTAGTAGAAATTAACAAGAAGTAGAAAATGCTGACTGAATAGTGACTAGTTTGAATCTTTGCACCAGCTCGGAAAATGTGCCAGGTGAAGAGGCAGAGTAACCACATTTCCTTCCTCGCAACTACTCTGTGGCTGCCAGTTAGAGACTGTGGCTATCCTGGGAAATTCAGAGCTGTGACTGGCTGGAACCCATTTTAAGGGAAACCTCTATCAAACGGTGCACTCTGCAAAGGTGCTGCCAGTTGTACTGTAGTACTGAGGCACCGAGCCAGCTTCAAGCAGCCTCGGCCAACAGCCAATGGCGAGCTGACGAATGACATGAACAGAATTCTACAGAGGAAACACCTCTCCATGCCTTTTGTAGTGTGTAGCTGTAATCCCCAAAAGACAATGGGAAGAGCCAAAGCATGGGAAGTCAAACAAAAACAACGGTTATGTGTGCTCACATTTGCCAACCAAACAAAATGTACGGCTGAAGCTGACTGCAATGCCAGTAGTTTTGCAGGTATTCAGGCATGAACCAAAATACTGTGAAATTTTGACTTGATGACGCCAGATGCGACATTAAAGGATCATCACAGTTAATAAGATTCAACCTGATGGGAATATAAATGTCTGTATCAAATGTCACTGCAATACATCCAGTCCTTGTTGAGATATATCACTCAAAACTACAAATATCAACCTTGTGGTGGTGCTGAAAGAAAATTCAAGGGATCACCAAGGTCATTAATACCTCCTTTTCACTTAAATTTGTCCTTATACCAGTTTAAAGCACCACTTTACCACTGACAATAGATCAGACCCATGTACAGTTAGTAAACAACAGAAAGTTGCATGGAGCCCATTCATTCATTCATTTTCTGTAATCACTTGTGCTGCCTATCCCAGCTGACACTGGGCGAGACAGACAATCATTCACACTCACACTCACATTCACACCTACGGACAATTTAGAGTCACCAATTAACCTGCATGTCTTTGGACTGTGGGAGGAAGCTGGAGCACCTGGAGGAAACCCACGCTGACATGCAAACTCTGCACAGAAGGGCTCCCCCACCGCAAGATTTAAACCATGGAGCCCAGTAAAAATGTTATGGTGGTAACTTTACTTCTTTTTTATTTCTGTCTTTCTTTGATATCAGTGCCGACCAATTTGCAATGATGTCTGAGTGCTGCTTGGATGGAGAAAGACAGTATTTTGTGGCGGTGAGTCACTGCATTGCAAAGGGGCGAAAATTAGCATGTCCACCAGGGTGTCGTATTTCCATCACTGCAGCTCAGAGCTGGAGCCGACACATACCTGTGACTACTGTCATTTGTCCCAGGTCTAAATGCAGATTAGAACCTTTCTAATGAAATACAAAGCCAGATGTTAGCAGGCGTTGGTGGTTTTTTTTGTCAAATGGAAAAGGGGCCTACCATAAATTGTCCAGGAGCCATAAATGTCTTTTAAAATCTTATGTGCCATTTCATTGAGTAGTCGTTGAGATATTTCACTGGATAGGTTAGAAATTTGACCCTCTGGTGGTGCTATATTAAACATGAGGGGATCATCAAAAGTATCCGGATTCATCCTATGGGGACCATTAAAGTCTGAATGAAATTCATGGCAATAGAGTGGTGCAGGGATGAGTCCCAAACCCAGAAATTAGTTTTTTAATGGGTTTTTGGTTAGATGCCTTAAAGGTATCTAAGGTCTGTGGTTAACACAAGCTCAGGAGACATTCACATTTTGTTCTGCAAGATAAAATACATCAGTAAATACTCCACTTGTAAATTCTTAAAGGGGCAAAAAGCGAAATCGTTTCACCGCTAGGTTTGTTGTTGTGCACTTGCCTATAGACCAAAACAAAGTGTGTCATGAGCCACTTCTCCCTCTACCTCTGCTCTCCACCCCCCACCCCACTCACCTCGTCTGTGCAGCCGAGCTCCGCAGCACCTCCACGGACTATTACATCCAGACGGTCCCAGTGTTTCTTCCGCAGGCTCCACTTCACTCAGCTGCCCAATATACCCGCTGCTTCTTCCCACATTAACCTGAATAACAAACCAGGGCTCGGTGCTCCGGTTGGATCCAAACCTTCTCCTACACGGAGAAGAGTAGGGACATTAGCGTTAGCTCTTGGAGTTAGCACTAGAGCTACTATGGCTACTGGAGTAACTTACAGCTATGGAGCGCTTCTACCAGCTCTTCTAGTCACTGAGTCTCGCCTCCATCTCAGCAAATATATTACATTTATTACAGGTACCAACATCATGGAAGTAGGCAGGGGAATAGACAAAGAGAGGGTGTGTGAGGTCATGCTATACTCCAGATAAAATTACACCTCTAGTTCTTCACATAGCAATTTTTTAATTCCTTCGATCTAGAAATGATGAATTTCACTTATTGCTCCTTTAAGCCTTTACTTGTCTTAAAAGAGGCTGTTGCTAACAAATGGCTGAATTAGGCTACAGAGTGTCATCATGCTGGCCAGCTGCAAACACAGCTTTACAGTCTCGCTGTGGTGGCCAAGTTGAATTCATGCGACTATTGCGTAGTTCATTTATAGCCTAACATTAGCTTTTTATTTCTGGCAATTGCATTTAGGCTTTAAAAATCACAAAAGTGGTGTTCACTTGTGAGGATTATCTTGCAGAACAAACATGTAAGTATCATAAACTTTTGTTTGCCACAGAGCTTGGTTTCTGCAATAATCCGAAATCCAATGGAAAAATCGTTTTGGCTTTTTGTTGAAGGAACCAGAGCAATGCTTTTTTCTGTGTTTGCCTACAAATAAACATCATCCCTGCAGCACTATTCATCTCACAATTTAAAAGATATTTCAGTCTGAACCAAAGAAATGGACTGACCCAATGACATTGCCATTCAAAACCAATCCAGGCAGTTTTGTAGAGAGAAAGCTTTGGATTGGGACATTCTTGTCAACAGGTTTGGATGTATTTGGTTTTGAAAACCAGGCTTCAAATGAGGTGAACCCTAAAATTGGACACATCTCTTGTGTATAACTGTATAAATGTCAGGAAAAGAGCAAAACAGTCCCTGGGAAAGAGCAAGAGTTTCATGTTGACATTCCCTGAATGAATGAAAGTTGAAAACACGCGAGCCAAGTGCTTTACACACAGACAACCACAGATCACACATATGACAATCCTCTGCTCACCTCCTCGAAAGCCACCTTCCACAAATACCAGCGAGAGATAATTCTCTTATTTTGCCTCACTGCAGTTCGCCCGACTTGTGTCCGCCTGAAAGATCTACACACAATCTCCTCGCCCGCAGTAAGCGGGAGTCACTGAAGTGTTTTTTAAACTCTTAAACCCAGCAAGCGGTGCAGGCAGGGGGGTGAGGAGGCGGCGAGTGAGGCGGCAGGAGTCGGCTGGCCTCTGAGGAGGTGACAAAGATGCCGGCTCAGCCAAGAGGCACTTGAACAAGTACAGAAATCTGGAATTTGGAAGGGGAGATAAGAAAGACATCTTGGCCCCTGAACCTAAACGCTTTCATACAGTAAAAAAGATTTGGCGGAAGAGCTTGTGTCTGACAGGAAAATACACACTTACTCAATCTCACTATTGTTAACATTGTCTTTCTGTTCTTAGAATTCAACACACACACACACACACACACACACAAGCATGTGTAGGGCCCCTTAACCAACAACTGGTTGGTGTTGTTTGTCTATTTGTGTGACAATGCTTCGCAATGTTTCCACCGGTATACTGTGGCAAATAACCTTGGTGTTTTAAGTGGCACATCCTGGCATTTCCCAGCAGCATTAGTACCACCGAACCTGTTTTTTTTTCACCGACCTGTCCGTGCTTTTTCAGCAGCTTTTGTGCCACCAGAACTTGTTTCTCAGCTAAAAACATGACCTTTTTCCTAACCACTACCAAGTGATTTTTGTGCCTGAACATCCTCACCACAGCATTGCTGAGAAACAGGGAGTTTCAAGGTATCCACTACAAAATAATGTGCAAATGTAATATGGCCATGGTGTGGAAAATCTTCATTTTCTGTGGTGATTGGGTTGATAAACTCTGAACCTCTGGTCAGGTTGCCACTATTGTGCCAAGTTATTTTATTGAAAGCAACTGGAGGGCAACTTCAGGAAATCCTTGAGAAGTTTTAGAAAAGCAATTCCAAAAAAGCCTCAAGTTGTAGAAATCTGTTAAACAGAGCTGACATGATATCCGAGTTAGCACCCCACAAATGACATTATGTCCTTCAAGTGAAGTTACGTAAGTTGAGGTTTGGTTTCGGCAAGTAAACTTACTGTGGTTAGGTTTAGGGAAAAGAAGGAAGTACCTTACAATGACTCAAAGTTCCTTGTTTTCCTGGCGTTTTGTGATCCATCCACCGCCCCAACCTTCCTCCTTATGAGACCACTGGGGACCACTTCCTTGTTTACTCCCACCTGATCATGTGATTGCAGCCTCCTAAAGTATATGTGTGTTATGCAGGAACAGTGACTCATGACTAGGTGGGATATATACAAATTCGGGTGCATTATGTTTTGTAGGGAGAGCACACCAACAGTTTATACAAAAGATTTCAAAAGTGGTATTTATTTAAGGTCTATTTATACTTTTATATAAGTGCATCTATACGATCCCTCCCACTCTGCCTGGCAGTTGTCTTACTCTGCTCTTTGTGTCTGCAGATGCTGGTAGGTGGAGCTGGGAGGGTAATCATAAATGGACCTGCACTTGTGTAGCACCTCTCTCCTCTGACCACTGAAAGCGCTTTTTACACTACGTCACATTCACCCATTCACACACACATTCACACATTGGTGGCCGAGGCTACAACACAAAGTGCCACCTGCTCCTTCAACACATTCACACACCAGTGGAACAGTCATTAGGACCAACTTGGGGTCCCAGAGGGCATAACACTTCTGTCTCCCCGCTCAGTCTCACTGCTTCTGCTACATACACCTCATACTTTATCCTTTGTTTGGCTTGCTGCACCAAACAGCACTCATTACATCATATTTTCACTCATTCACACACTTTCTACACGACTAATTCCTAACCCACTCACACACTCCACCACTTAGTTAACATGTTTATTTATTTGAGTGAAATAAATCATTTCTTGACTGATATATCTGTGTGTGGCCTCTTTTTTTTGCCAGCCTTGAGCCAGGTGGTAACAATAGAAGCTCCTGCTTTCCACTTAAAGTCCATTAAGACTAACTGTGCAACTGCTTTTAAGAATATCTCCTAAAGAAACAAGACACAGGCGATTGAGAATCACAAAGCAACTTCAGCTTTGGTGGGTTGTTTTTTTTTTTTTTTTTTTTTTACAAACACCCAATGCAGCATCAACAGATCACAATCAGGAAATCAACATGAGTTGATTCTCATGGGAAAATTAGGTCATGGCAGAGGCATATGAAATAATGAGTTAGAAGCAGAAGAAGAAGAAAACAATTCAATGATGAAATTATACAGGTGGTGGCAGTGGGTCATTAACAGTGGGAATACGTTTTATTCACAACCATCATCTCATTCAGTCACCTCATGATACCCTGAGCTGCTGTGATGCAATATGAGTCTGAATGGACTAGATTGAACGCATCACTGTTGGGCGTCTTGCCCTGACTAAAAGCACATCACCACAATTAATATGAATCCGGAAATATCATTCATTATTTATAGCCATGGTCAATAACTTCCTGGTGTTTGCTAGAAGCCCCTATTTTAAAACCAGAGCGAGCTAATGGTTCCTCCTCTAATGTTCTTATAATCTGTCTCTGATAATTACCACGGAGAGCAAAGTCATTCTGTTGCACTTAAGTGCTTCTAAATGCAGAACTCACAGGACGATGATGACTCCATTTTTCCGTCAGTTGATTGGTTACCATGTGGGCTGTTCACACATTTTGATCCGAGTCTCTGAGGTGAACTTGGCCCTGCCATGCAGCATGGGTTACCACAGTGAGCTACCTCAGTGGGAAGCTTTATTTTAGTGGTATATCTGGGTTCATCTCAAAGCGATACAGGCAGCTGAGCAAAACAAATCTTATGTAAAGAGTAACTGTTGCAGCCAGTCGTATTTTCATCATGTTTCTTTTATTATGTGTGGCAGCAGTGATGTTTTAGGAGAGTGAGAGTTTGCGTCTCTTGTGAGGTCTTTGTGTCCCTCCAGGTGCAGATGCCATTGGCCAAGGTGGGGGCTTGGCCTAATTAATGTCCAGGTTGACCGCAATGACGCAGAGGGTCGATGCTGCCAGACAGTCACTTTCCTCCTCGTCCTCTCAATCACTGAAATGCTGTGTTCTTTGTCTGTGCTTGTGCTCAGTACAGTGAGCCGTTTTATTCAAATAGTCACAAGAAGTTTGTGCTCTTGAGAAAGGATCAGCACTCAGTGAATAACCTCCTAAGCCCTATGATAAGCTATTATGGCAAGACTTAACTATACAGACCAGTGAGCAGTGATAACGAACATGTCTTTGGGGTCATCGGGTGGGAACCTCCTTTCACCAGTGTTTCGTCTAGTTGGTCCCACGACACCTCCAGGTGCCATTTTTGTTACAACTCTTTTTCTCCTGTTTTGGCCTAGTATTGTATTTTTGTCTGCTTCTTTTGTTTGTAGGGCCGAGGGAAGGTAGGTGGGTTTTGATTGTAATTTCTGACCATGGTTTACCTGGAAGTCCTTGCTTCATCTTGTGTCACCTGTGTCAAACAGAAAACCATTTTCTCCTGTAATCAACTCTCAGATCCATTGTATTAGCAACAAATTGCTCACTGTTGCTCATTCACACTTGCTCTCCATTTCAATTTTTATATTGTGCTCTAACAGCCCTAGACTGCAGTGAGCAGTAACTCATTACTAAAGCCACTATTTTTAGTTAGTAAATGACATATACAGTCACTTTATCCAACCCAGCTGCCAGAAATAATGTGGGCATTGTACATTTCTACAAACACAGATAGGTTACACTGGCACATTATTATGCAGTGAATACATTGGAACTTTACTGTAACTTCTATTCTGTCTTTCAGGTGCCTGGTAGATGGAGCAGAAGCATTAAGGCCTTGATATATGAAAACAAAGTGCTTGTCAGACTGTCTGACAGCTTCTGAAACTGCCTTTACAGTGGCTGAATGTTGCAGCTGTATGGGGCAATTTTTGTGAATTTGCTTCTCTGTCAAGGTCTTTTTTCGCTCTTCACACAACTACTTCTCTCACTTTCCATTTGTACAGCTGAGTGCCACATCATGAATGCCTTAGAGTAGACGGCCTAAAGGTGTGCGCTGTTTGTGAACCCATTTTTATAATTAATTTCTCCTCTGAAGCAGCCCGGGTTCATTTCCGACCTGCTGCATGTCACCTCCCCTCTCTTTCTTGTCTCTCCTGTCTATCTTCAACTGTACTATAAATATAGACAAAAATGCTCAAGAGAAAAAAAAAATTATACAACTTAGCTCATTTCATGCATAGTGAGGCCTGTAGAGCTTCTGTGGCCCAAGGCTTTAAAGCTGCATCCATTCAATTTTAGCCACTAGGGGGCAGAAAAACAGCACAGCAACCTAGTGGCCTTGACATATGTGTTGTCTTCGCGGTCTAAATTAAGGGTGCTTTCACACCTGCCCTGTTTGGTTCCATTCAATCGAACTCAAGTTTGTTTGCCCCCTAAGTGCATTTCTTTTGGGTGTGAACACAGCAATCACACTCAGGTGTGCACCAAAACAACCAGACTGAGACCTTCTTGAAGAGGTGGTCTCAGTCTGGTTACAAACAAACTCTCTAAACATGCGCATGTTACAGTCCTGGAGGATTATTAATGTGCACCTCCTCCTGTACTGCCTTAATATGCACATTCAGCACATCCAATGCATCAAAACATTGTTTTCTAGTTGGAGCCGCGCCTCGTTTTCAAACTGTATGGTTTGACTAAAATGAACAATGACAGCAATATAGTCCACGATGAGCAGCACTAAAATCAACCTGCGTAGCTGTCCCTCCATTGTGACATTAGAAAGTGTCACATTTATCTTGCAAGTGTTCTCTTCTTCAACGTTTGCTTTACTTCCTGGATTTTTCACATGGAAATTCTGACCAATCAAGAGCAGCTTTCTCACACAAGGCATTTGATCTGGTCTGCTTGTAAATGCTGCCTTGAGAACACGAACCAACTCTAGGCAATTATACAACTTCAGAACAAAATAAGTCCCTGATTCAGACCAAAGCAAGACAACTCTAGGTCTGAAAGCAGCCTACGGCTAACTGTTATGGCTAACATGTCAACATACACTTGCCTGTTCACACATTCAGCTGACACAGAACAACACTATCATTTCATTGGACTCATGCTGCTGACATGATGTTTTTTTTTCCACAAGAGGACATGAAACCCTTAAAACACTCACTATTCAACAACAATTCCAAACAGCCGAACATCTCTCCTAACTTTGCAAGTATTTATTCTTTTGCCACTTCACTTCAGAGTGCATGAACAATTTAAAAGTTGAATTTGCTCATGTTTCCGGGGCAGCTACAAAACCCATTACCACCAGACATTTCTGTGTTAGTGGGTAATAAAATGTAATGTTTCCCTCCTCCATCCTGAGACAGTTATCACCAACTAACTGCTGCATGGATGAACATATGACCACCATTTTAATTTGTACCCAGTGAGGGTGGTGCATTATTTAATGGTATTGGCACCATTTCTCTCACTAACTGAATAATTGTTTTGGAGTCAGTATACTTTAATGCAAGTCACAGATAACGCAGGAGGCAGCACACAGGCTGCATTAACAGGAAATATGCAGCCATGATAAAGTCACGGAGGTGCAGATGGAAGTCCTAGAACGTCTTAAGTGGATGTACAATGACATTAAAGGCTCAGTGCGTGAGATTAAGGGGGGATTTAGTGGCATATGCCGGTAAGGATTGTTGATTGCATCCAGCTGAAACTTCTCCCAGTTAGAATTCCTTCAATGTTCATTTTCAGGAGATTTTTACTGGGAGCTGAATTATCCTCAGAGGTCTCTGCCTCTCCAAAATGAAGACACCTGGGGTTTCATTTATAAACCTTTTGTACACGCAAAACAAGGCCTGAAAGAGGTGTACGCCATTTCCCATGAAAAAGTTGGGATCTATAGACCTTTTACTGTTCGTAACAGTGTGATATTTTTTGGTGAACGGGGCTTAGCTGGAGGCAAAACAGTTATCCACAGACATTAGCTGGTGATAGCAAGCAAGTTTTATTGGCTTGTTTTTAGACAATGGAGGAAGATGATGCGAGTGGTGCGTTTGTAAATATTCATTCCGAGTGCCCAAGCACAAACTGGACCAATGTAAATGCAGAGCATCGCACTCTCAGAGTGGCAGAGCACACTCTCGGCACTCTGTCTGGGGATAGAGAGCAGCGGAGCACCGAGCAGAGTGAATGTGTGATTAAATTAAGCGTTTGTTAATTCATATAATGCTCCATTTCTCTGACCAACAGGGCTCTCATTTTAGTGAAGATGTCAGACTGAATTTACAAACGCACCGTGTGTACTTGACGTATTACTTGACTAAGTAAGAAAACACCAACGGGACCAGACTGACCGACCCATGCGCTCTCACTCAGTGGATGGATGATGTCACAGGAAGCTTTGTGGTTGATTACAAAGCAGGACGACACCTGAACGGGTTTCTCCAGTTTGTTTTGCTATCGAAGCTAACATAGTCCAATCCAATACTCCTTCTCATACCTCCCAAATTTCTGATGAGGGGGACATGATAACCCTTAATACACATAACGTTATTCATCCCTACAACAGTAAATACTTTTGTCCTAACCTGATATGCACATGTGAGCATTTTTGATGCTACTCGTCACAGACAGGCTTCTAACTATGGTGGTTGATGCAAATAATGTGAAAGGCAATTGGCCTCCCTAGAGCCACTGTTTGGTTTGTCTGTTCTGGGCTACTGTAGGAACATGGCAGGTGACATGGTGACCTTCATAAAGGAGAACCCGCTACGATGTAGATATAAACGACTCATTCACACAGTAATGAAAACACTATGAGTCTTATTATCAGGCGATTAAAGGCAAATATATCCCTCTAAATCTTAAACCCTGAACCTTAAAAACCATTAGGGTCCATATATCAGAGCTGTCCCCAAATGCATTGTGGGCATCTGATTACCAAAACATCAAGATGGTAGACAGCAATCATAATCATAACTTGATAGAACTCCTTCATCCTTAACAGCCAAAGAACCGATACATCATCCTCACTGTTTTCATTTTTATACTCAATAAAAGAAATCATTAATCTGACATATAAAGGCAATTTAATTCATCCCTGAAAGAATGACAGTTACAAAGCACCTGGTGCTACAGCCCCACAGCACATCCATCACACATTACTTCTGATTACATAAAAATCTCTTTGCATAAGCCTTCTCAAACTGCAGCCTGACAACATAGCAGAAATGCATATTAAGGGAAGAATGATATTGAGTTTATTGGTTTAATTATCTTAAAGTTACAATTTTTAGGGAATTAGCAGCAGCTAAACCTGCATTGGTTATCCAGTTTTCTCAACAAAAAGAACATATAACTAAATTTGATTTGGCATATCACGGGTGATGATTGTTCAAGGTTTTGTACCATCACTGTGACCTACAATAAATAATGTGCTGTTTGATAATGGATGCAAATGGAAGGTACAGATGTAGGGCACATGCTCTACAAAGAGATATAGGGTGTTGAGATGGGTGGAGAGGAGAAAGGCTGTGATGGAAACATGAAAACAACACAACGCAAGCAGGTTTGCAAATAAATGATTTATTCAGCTTGTTGATTCGGCATCAGCAACACACAAATCACGAGAAGACGAGAATGTAGGAAATAAACAAGGCATCCCCAGGGAAAATTGTATTGTGTGTGTGTGTGTGTGTGTGTGTGTGTGTGTGTGTGTGTGTGTGTGTGTGTGTGTGTTATCATCAACCAAAGATGTGCGTTCCTCCCCCTCCACTTCAAAGGGCCCAGACGACAGCTGATGGCTTTATTTGGCTCATCTTCCTTCTCAATGACTGACGCTCCCCTTTGAGCTAGAATATTCAAGCGCGAGTCGCCTCTTTACTTCCTCTTTCAGATTATGTTTTTGTTGGGAAAACATGAGTTGCACCACATTCTCCATACAGCATCGTGTTCTGTTAATGTCGATTTCTGCAAAGTATTGTCTGCAAACTGGAATCCGTTGTTGCTGTTTGAGTGCACTACAATCCAACACCATTCGAAAAAATATCCATCATTTATTCCAATTTGCATAACTTCATTAGACTGCATATTGGATTAATTATGAGACGGTGTAATTAGAAATGTAAATTAAAAGTGAGCCAGCTACTTATGAGTTTGAGAGCCTTGAAGAAAACGCTGCTGATTAGGCACGTAACAGTCGCAAATAATATAACAAAGCAGTTTAATGTGTCAGTCATCTTCTTGTGTTCTGTTTTAGTTTAGTTGTGTTTTGACAGCGTTACCCAGAGATCAACAGTCAATCAAACAGTGTTATAACATTTTTTTAAAGGTTAAGTTTCATTTGTTGGTTTTCTTCCCTACAGAATGTCTGTTCAACCACTGTTACTGCAGCTGGGTTGCTAACTTACCAATTCTGTTCTTTGTTGCTGCCCATCTTGCCTGACACGAGCGTCAATACAAGATGATTCAGCAAAACCCTGGAATACATTCAACAATAACATTTCTTACATCCAGAGCCAACATTTCTCAAATTCTCTCTACAGGTTTTCAACATTGGGAGGATTTTTTAACAGGAGATATTCACATTCACATCCAACTATTTCAAACACAGGTGTGTTAAAAAGTCAAATCATTTGAGTCTTGAAAAAAAAAAGAAGATCCTGATCCTGCACACTGTTCTTGTTGAGCATCAGCGGCGATTCTAGGTTCAGAGGTTTAGGGGTGCTGAGCACCCAGAGAGCTGCCCGGCCAGGTAAGATAAATTTCACTGTTTTGTACATTTTAACTCAGTTTCATTCCCACATTTGTGAAAGAAAAGCACAACACTTTTTGGGAAAGTCTGTGACTAAACCATGAAATCTGATAAAGGTTATTTAAATACTGAGCCACAGCAAAAGAGGAACGGATTGGAATCATAAAAGAAACATCTCGTAACCCTAATTTCTGGGGGAGGATAATTCATTTTGATACAGCAGCTCCTCAACATACACATAAACAGTATATATGTTTCTGGAGTAAACCAGCCCCCTATAGTGAGCACCAAAAATACCAAAAATGGACCTTGGACTTATTTTTTTTTTTGGACTTTTATTTGAAATGAAATGCATAACATGTAACATTAACACATTAACAGTAACTGACTGTTTCAATGTTTGTCTCTGCCTTTTTCCTTCTTGTCTGTATTATATAATACAAATACATAAATAAAAATACACTTCAAAACTAATAATAATAATAATAATAATAATAATAAATACACACAATAGGAGTTATAATGTTAATGGGCATCCAGTCAATTAGCTAGTCAGTAGCACCTTGACTTTAATATTAACAGTGGTACTGACCACCTGTGACGTTTCCTAGCTAGAAAAAACGTCAGCTAACTCCTACCTAACAACATAAACAATGACCTACAATTAAATGCAGCAAATATGCTGTATGGTGCTGTATTTTTGTATTTTTGTTAAAATATTACGTTGCAACCAAGTACTGTATGGTTTTGACACTTTTCTAGCTTGTTAAAAAAGGACATACAGTAAAAAAAAAAAAAAAAAAAATCTCTCAAATTTTAGGGGTGCTGGGATTCAATTTAAAATAGGCTAGAAATGCCTATGTTGAGCATCACAATATATTGGTTACACTGTCCCTCTGGACCCAACACTGGGGGAGAGCATGAACGTCTCTGAACGTACTCGAGTCTCAAGAGTTGAAGGCTAACTAACCATGATGAGAAATGATGCTATAAAAGTGGAGTAAATTATGTCTTTTCAAGTCAATTTTGCATGTCACGGCTTCGGGGCACTTGGCTTACAACGGACAAGCCATTCTGACAATTTTGAAATGCATTGGCAGAGTTTTATTACATTTTCAAAATGATTTGGTACGTGGGTTCCATGCTCTCAAGTGTACGGAAAAATCCGGCTAGCTGTTATCCTCCGAACGAGTTTTGTGGATTAAAAAACTACACTGGACTTCTTGTCAGCATGAGGGTGCGTAAGTACTGTCTGTAATTTCATTCTAAAGTGGTCATTTCCTTTAAATTCCTGCATTCTGTTGAGTTTTTATGCTTTGTTTTGTTCCTTTTCTGCATCGTGTCATGGTGTAAATGTCTTGAATTTTGTCAAAACATAAAAGTCCTCTGTTACTGTCATGTTTTTATTGGGGGAGACAAATGCACATGTTGTAAATACTGAAGGAGATGAGTCCCTATATGTATATCTTACCCTATGTGCACGTGGCAAAAATGGGTGTGATTGAGGGAACACATTGAACCTTGGTACTGGAGGTAAAGTATGAGGTGTAGAATCATCTAATATGAGCATATTTTTAAGGAATACTGTGCAGGTTGGCGCTGTTAGGTTTCCAGGTGGACATTTTGAAGCTTGAGTTGCTCAGTACCAAGCTTTGCAGTTGATGAGGTCCTGAAATGCTAATGTGGGCAAAGACAGTGAAACTGGCAGAACTTGAGCTGAGACCTCTGTGAATCAAGCCAACAACTTTCCATCCATCTAGCCTTGACAGCTAAGGGACCCTGGACCCTGCATTTCAAGTAAGTAAGTAAGCAAGTTTTGTGTCTAAGTGACTAATGGGAGCAGCAGTTTTTGAATTTGTTTCAGTATTGAGTGAAATGGGCTGCAATGCAACTTTTCGTCAATGTACATCCACTTAAAGTGCTTGTTTTTGCCGCTGACAGACTCAGATTGTTACTCTAAGTGACATCTTATGGAAAGGAGCACTAAAGTAACAGACCTCTGTGTTTAAACACAAGATCTTTTTTGTTTGTCCAGAAACACCCCCAAAATTGTTATTGTCAAACCCACCATTTAAATAAACAGTAATTTTCTCATTGCAAAACAGGTCATTGAAATTTGACAGAAAGAAAATTCAGTCAGCTCTGTCAACAATCACTAACTCTGGTTTGGTTTTAAAGTAAAACCTTTAATTCCCACAGTTAGATGTGAAAATATACTGGTACTATACAAGCTAAAACTACTTTTTTATTTAAATGTAGTCCGGTTGGTTTGCTCAAAGTGGTTTCGGGGCTGTTTCAAGTTAAACAAAAAGGATCTTACTCTTTAATGAAAGGGTCTATCTGTAGGGATCCTTTTCTTAATGATGTCAGATTAAAAAATAATGTGGCAAAAACAAGCTCATTTACTGGACATAAATTTGTGGGTGTATTCCCGAGTGGTTACATTCCAGCCTGTTTTATGCTCATTCAATACTGGACTAACTTCAAAAATTGCTGCTCCCATCAATCACTTAGACACAAAAACATGGGGAAAAGGGTCCAGCTTAAAAAATACCAAACGTTTGTATAATTAAACACTTAAAATACGATTAGGCTACAAAAACATTCATTTAAGTAAGATCAGCTCTTAAAGCTACTTGTGTAGTAAGCAACAATGTGAAATTCCTTTCAGGTTTGCATATGTTCTCTAGGAGACACCTCTAGTGGCCATTAGATGAACTGCAACATTGACAACGTGCTGCAAAAAAGAGATCCTCTGAAGGATGTGTGTGTCCTCTGAGGTTGAATCTTTATTTTGTCTTTTTGTCGTCTATAGGAATCGAGCCATCCATCTGCATCCCAACCCTCACCTATGGTCATGAGCTTTGTGTAATGACCGAAAGAAAGAGGTCGACATCTGGAGGGAGCTCGGAGTAGAGCCGCTGCTCCTTTGCATCGAAAGGGTCAGTTGAGGTGGTTCAGGCATCTGATCAGGATCCTCCTGGGCGCCTTCCATTAGCGGGCAAGTCCAACTGGTAGGAGGCCCAGGACACGCTGGAGGAATTGCATATCTCGTCTGACCTGTGGATGCCTCGGGGTCCCCAGGAGGAGCTGGAAAGCATTGCTGGGGAGAGGGGAATACTTTGCTCAGCCTGCTGCTCCTGCAACCCGGCTTCAGATAAGCAGTTGAAAATGGATGGATGGATGAAGGAAACGGCCCTGCTGTGGTGTAGCAAACAGCCTGGTTTGTCCTTGGATGTTGTGATCCTGTTTCATCTATTCAAAGTTGCCAGATTCCTCAAGTATGATACTGAGTTTAGTAATAAACTCAGTATCAAACCATTTGCATTTGATGGAGCTATTCAGATCCTCTTTGTGTAATAACAGTCAATCAATTGTCGCTGTAGAATTCTGTTTAATGTCATAACTAATTATTTGTTAAACAGGCACTCAGTTATCTGTGAACGTTAACATTTGCAACCTGTTCAGCCCTGTGTATTTTTTGACTGAAGGCAGCAAACAGCCCTGTTGATTGATGATAATTGGCTTGTGTGGTTGCTTAACGGCTGTCAGTCTCCCCGGAGCTGTCATCTCCCTCCTGATGAATCCATGTGACACCCATTTTATGAAAAGCATGATTATTTTTGAGCAAACAAACCATCCCCTGTTGAGATGTGTTAATCAGGCGCAACCTGCTTTCCTAATTTCCAAAGGAATGTCTTACTCGATACACCAGTCAAAATGACAGTGAGCAGCGAGAGGGACAAATGAACAGAGACCAGTGTGGCAGTGCCAAAACAAGCAGCTGCTGGTCAGTAGAGGCTCTTGTGTTTTGGCAGGGGAAGCTAATGCACTGATGAAATGAAATGAATGCATGTGTTGTATTTATATCCAGTGATCTAAATATTTTCTGAAAAGCTACATCAAAACAAGGAATGTAAAGGACACTGATTGGTGGAGAAAATGGGATATAATTTCTATGTTACTGATCAAATATGTCATCTGGCAGCTTTCACTCAACTGCACTAAAAACTACAAGCCTCATAAAAGGCAGCATTTGTGATATCTTTGGTTGTGGCTCTTAAACAGTGGTCCTATGTCACACGGAAAGAGAGGTTTAATGATGGCTTGCGATCAAAGACAATCTGGGATAAAATTCTGACACTGTTAAATTTGGGATGACCATCTCACTGCGTGACTACTGTTACAACTTGTATCTACTAACCAACTGATAGAAATGCAGCATGAAATGACGCTAAACCCAAACAGACGGATAGCAGCTCGCCATGGAGGCAAAACACGCTAAAAGAAATGAAAGAGGAAAACTTTGTCGAGTTGTGGCAGCAGAAGCCTTGCCGATATGATGTGTCCTCGAGCTCTTACTATTCGCGTACATGTACGTTCATACCAACAGCGACCAGAGCTTCCAAAGCGGCGGAAGTCATTAATTTTCAATGAGAGCCCGGCAACTTGGGCGAAGTTTATTACTTGCGTTCGCTCCCACTCAGTCCTTCATAATGTGTCACTGTGTGGTAACAGAGACCAAAATATAAAGAATGAGGCTGTCCAGCCTGAAGTACCACTGGAACCACTCTCCACCCAGCTGCAGCTCTTGCACCAGCCGATGAAATTCACCATGCTGATTACAGCGCCGGAGGATTTCGTGCAGATGGAAACGGATAGATTTCACTGAAAGAATAACTGGTGGGTTTACTTCAACTTTATTTTGAAAATGCACATATGTCAATGAATATATACCACCTTAAGATGGCCTGTCCACTGCTCTTTGACTACCTGTAAGCAGTCTTGACATCAGTGCTGTAGCCTGCTGTGATATCAGACCTCTTACAAGCTCCTGTTTGGCAGCTTTCCCACTCAACTGAGACTCATGCTGCACCTCCTGCTGCAGCTGGTACGAGCAGAAAACACAGCATCTCACAATCTCACCAACCTCTCTAATCTTTGACATGAGAGCAGACTGAGAAGAGTCATTCCTTAACAATGGACGTTTTGTAAAAACAAAACGATGGTCCACACTGTAAGATTTTTTGCTTGTTTTAAGATAAAAAAAAATCAAAAAAAAAATCAATGTGACCCTCTCTGGATTTGTCTATCATCAAGATGCCAAGAAAATAAATAGAGGTCAGTTGTTGTCTGATGGTGATTATAGTCCTTCCATCCGCCTGTGCATTTTCAACCACTTAGCCAGGGCCGGGTCACAGGGGCAGCAGGCTGAGTGAAGTATTCTAGACGCCTCTCTCCCAGCAACGCTTTCCAGCTCCTCCCGGGGGACCCTGAGGCGTTCCCAGGCCAGATGGGATATGTAATCCCTCCAGCATGTTCTGGGTCTACCCCTGGGCCTCCTACCAGTTTGACATGCCCACAACACCTCTAACAGAAGGCGCCCAGGAGGATCCTGATGAGATGCCCAAACCACCTCAATTGACTCTTTTTGATGCAAGGGAGCAGCAGCTCTACTCCGAGCTCCTTCCAGATGTCCGAGCTCCTCACCCTATCTCTAAGTCTGAGCCCAGACACCCTCATTTCGGTCGCTTGTATTCGCAATCTCATTCTTTCGGTCATCACCCGTAGCTCTTGACCATAGGTGAGGGTTGGAATTTATAGATGGACCAGTAAATCAAAAGCTTTGCCATCTGGCTCAGCTCCCTCTTCACCAAGACAGTCAGGCACAGTGCCCACTTAACTGCCGCCAATTGGACACTTGTATCTCAATGCACCTGTTGACTGTACAGTACATTGTGACACAAATGTCAAAAACTCAAATGAGAACATACTGAAACAATGCCACGCTCTCATAATAAATGTAAGGCTCATGTGATCCAAACCTGACCAACATCATGGAACCATAATGTCAAGAAAATGTTTTAATAATGTTCAAGGTCTTAGTATAAACTAATACTTCTTTTAACACACAAGCTGATGTCTCAGTCAAGAGTTCATCTCTTTGACCCTGAAACATGTTCTTACAGTAAACTTGTTCTATATTCCGCAAGTGTTACTAAAGTTTTGACCTTTTGAGACTTTCTTTCCCTTCTTCATGCACCTTGGAAGAAGGTGAAGTTTTGCCAGAAATCCCCACTTAACAGGAGAGCAAACTGTGGAGTGTCAGCAACATTTGATTTGAAAAATTTAAATTTCTGGTAACTCATCATGTACATTTAAACTCCTTAAAGTCACTTATTTGTGCATTTTTTTTTACCTCTATATCAACAATTGACCTATGGCTAAGCCTCGCCATCAAACGCGATAAGCCAATCACAGTGTGTATAGCCATTCCCATACACTGGGACATTCTCCACCTGGACGTCCATTGAAATGCATTACAGAAAGTCAGTTTTGTTCGGTTTTATGAGCTTTTTCTGAGATTTGCAGTTTAAAAATGGTCAAACGGTGAGCATGGGGTACATGCAACTCTGACACAAGGTATCCTGAGAGGCTGGGCGACCAGGTGTATTTTTTACAACTTTAAACCACATCTCAAGCGAGAAAAGTGTCTCCTTTGGATAAAGTTGTGTGGTAACATTACACCACAACATCAACTCAACGTGAATAAGATTAACAATGATGTCTACATCTGTTCTAAGGTAAGTCAACATTGTGTTTGAGGCAACATATTGTCACTTTGCTGGAAAGAAATATAAAGTTATCTTTAACATGTCTCCTGCGAAATGCCATGTACTGTGAGACATGGATTTACCTGTAACTGTAACGGCATCCCCTCATTCACTCAGGACTTTATATCTGACTGTATAATCTTGTAGATAGCTGTGCTGTGCATACTGCACTACACAGTGATGGTGTCAACTACAGTATGGCACGAATCAGCCTGTAAACCAGTGAATTCATCAGGGTGCCTGTGGAAGAAAGGCTGACAGACAGGAGATATCTCTATGTCTGGCGCATGGGATTCACACCTTCTGAGGACAGTCCAGAGTCAAGACAGAAAAACCCTTTTGCCAAGAGGAACAGATATCTGTGTAAAATGAAAAGGTAAAATTGCAGTGAAGGCAAAAAATAGCTCGTAATTTTACTTCTACTGTGTGTCCACTTCTTTGCCCACAGGGGTGGATTATAAGAGTTAAGAATTAATGAATCTTTTTCTATCTGGTCAGGTGTTTGAAGCCGTAGACTCTATCCTGAAAGCAGATGAAGAGCTACCAGCAAGAAAAGTAAAAGTCTTTCAATTGAGGCAAATTATGACTAACAGGTTGTGCACAGTGAGAGAGGAGATGCTGGCTGGAAAAGTGGCAGGGCCCGGTAAAGACCACACATAAACACACATAAAACTACCTCAAGTACTCCTCCGGTCGCTGTAATATGTACATGTATATAGCATAGGCGTAGATCAAGGGGAGTTTTTTGAATTTCTTCAAATTTGGCACAAACATCCACTTGGACTCAATGCTGAACTGTTTAGATTTTGGTGGCTAAAGGTCAAGGTTACTGCAACCTAGCATCCCTTTCACTCTCATAAAAGTGATATCTCGAGAACGCCTTGAAGGACTGTCCTCGAATTTAGCACAAACGTCCAATTGGACTCAAAAATGAACAATCAAATTTTGGTGATCAAAGGCCAATGTCAGTGTGACCAGACAAAAATGTATTTGCCCATAAGTCAAGAGTTTATACGCTAATTATGACAATATATGTATAACGGGATAAAACGATGAAGTGATGACATTTCGCAAAAGGTTAAAGGTCAGCTTCAGTGCGACATTATAATGTTCTGCAAAAACACTTTTCTAGCCATTATTCAAGGCCATATCTCAGGAACAGAAGTGGAGGCATTAGGCCAGACACTGAATCGGTGACACTAATCTTGACACTATGGTGATGGCCACATATGAGTCAGAATAGACATGGATGTAAACTGTAACTGCAACTTAGCAGGTTCACAGAGGCATACAGTGGTGAGGCAGTAATTTCACTGACCTCTTACTCACCTTCTTTTCTTTACACTGTCTCTTTTTTCTCTGTCTCTTTTTTCTTTTCTTCTCAAAACTCAAAAATGGTAATAACGTTGCAACATGTTATTTTACCTGCAGGTATTAATAGACTCTAAAGAGGATGAGAAATCAGGAAAGTGGCAGGGCTAAGAGTGTCTTTCTTAATGCCAACGCATTGTTTCTTCCAACGTAGGCTATTTCTTGCACATGCTTCAAACACAAATGTCACTGCCCGGGGTTCCTTCTCTCTTTTCCTTTCTGTTCTTTAAGACAAAGATTCCAAACAAACTGCAACCAGTGTCAGAGTCTGCACAGAGCAGGAGGAAATTAACTGGGTTCGAACCCCACCAGAGTAAGTGACTTATGGTTTTAATTACAGCTGGGTTTTATTTATTTATATCTGGTTATTTTGGGTTTTATTCTGCGCCGAGGCACAAATGTTTTACTTTTCCATTTATTTCTGAAGGTCACCTGATCTGAACCCGATTAAAGTTGCCTGGCATGCCCTGAAGGACTTTGTGCAACGTAAAGCCAAGCCGCACAACAGGAGGGAACTAATGGCTGTATAGAGATGTTCTGGACCAGCAAACTCACAAGAGAGGCCTGCAATAACTACATGGACCATTTGGACAAAGTCATCCTGCAGGTCATTGAGTTAAATGGAGGTTCTTTTCTCCTGGCCTGGCTGCTGCTGTCTGCGTCATGTTACAAAGCAAGTTTTAGGGTTTACTGCAGGTCAGAATCTGACAGAATAAAACCTGAGACATTTGACTTTCATAAGCATGACTGTTTTGGTTTGATTGTTGTCTATTATAATGGGCACTGTAAAAATTAAACTGGAAGAGATTCAGACAGTCTACACTGTTTTTTTTTTTTTAGGTAGCTAAATCAGTGTCACCCTCTGTGGAATCACCATCATCAATATGCTAAGAAAATAAATGAAGGTTGTTCATGGCCTGATGGTGATGATAATGTTTCATGTTAATTAACCTCTCTTGGACACTTTTATCACAATGCACCCAATGGCCATTTCTGCATGTATATTATGATACAAATATCCAAGAGAGAGTGATAAACGTGTAATTCTCAAGATCTGCTGTTAAATGTGAATTAATCTCTCTTGTACACATTTGCATCACAGTTACATGATGGCTATTACCAACAGACTGCGTGCAGCAGACCTTGAATGGTTCAACCAAGGCAACAACCTTTTTTTTCATTTATTGGAAAGTTTTATCTTTTCATTTATTATTTCCCTGTGGACAAAATTAAAGTCAGGGAGAGTCTGTCATCACAAAAATCACACTAATCTATTTAAGTTAGCTCACAGAAGAGTTGTTATCAGCCATAATGAAACGTGTTTTGTTTTGTTAGGAGTCATACAACATATATACATTTGCTTACACAGCTCCAGTAAACTACTGGACAAATAAAAAAAAAAAATGTACTGATGATGGTGCTACATGACAAGCTAAAATATTAAGAATTTATCCTCAAGGGATCTGAACATTTTATAAAACAAAAGTTCACAAAAGCACACACATCCAGACGATACAAAACTAGGGTCTGGACATACAGAAGACGAAAAAATAGACACTAAACATAAAAATAAACACACTACATGCTCTTTATCAGACTTCATCAGAGTCTCTGATGAAGGGTGTGTAGCTTGAAACGTCACCTCAGTGATAATTAAATATCTATGGGAGCATTAGAAACCAACAAAAAAAAGCATCCTTTAATGTTGGCATGCTACGCAACTGGTTGCTGTTAAAATTTTTAACTGCGCCTGGCCGCATCAGGGGGAAACACGGCAGGACAAGGACGAAAGTTAAGGTGGCAAAGGTATGAGTGGGGTGGGCAGGAGAGGTGGTGGATGGGTCCAACAAACACCAACTTTTACCTGCGAGAGCGGTGTTCACGTCCCTTAAGATTCTAAAGCCAAACCCTGTTCTTTTTTCCTAAACCCAACCACTTGCTTTTGTTGCCTAAACCCAACCACATGCGTTTTGTTGAAGGAAAAAAAAGTCAATGTGCAGTGTTGTACCAATGTAGAGCATATATTTTGAAAGAGACTCCACATAAATGTTACATTTCCTGTGAAAACAGAAGTAACTTTTGAAAGAAGACAATGCATGTAACATGCAGAACTTGACATGGCGTCCCAGAACGTCAACAACCAACACATCCAGGGTACCTCGCAGGTCGTATGTGGATGTGGAAAGTCCATGACCAAAACATCAGTATGTGACGAGGTCGGAGTGAGAATGTGTTGACTCAGTGTGCAAAGGCCTTTCGTAGGAGTCATTGTATGGGAACCATGAATGCTGTGTTGTTGAAGTATTTCACTGGATAAGTGAAAAGCTTGATCTGATGATAGCACCAGATAGTCAGTAGGATTCATCCTGTGGGGACCATGAATAAAGTTGTAATTCAAAGTAAGATGATTGCTTGTTGTCTTGTTACTCCCATAGATCCATCCATTAATTTTCTGCCCACTTATCCAGATCTGGATGACCATAGCAGGTCAGTCTTGCATCCTTTTTCTAAGCAACTTCCTCCTTCTTTTCCTGGAGGGTCCCCGAGGAGTCGTGGGCTGGCTGGTAGATCTAATCTCTCTGCCGTTTATTGGCTCTGCCCTGAGGTCTCCTCCTAGTTCATCACACACCTCCGAACACCTCCCCACAGGCATCCACAGGGTATTGTTTATTGGAGTCACCTGACTGCCTCTTGATAATGAATGGAACATTTTAAGACTTTTGGCGAGAACTCTTTCAGAAAGTTACAGTGAAAGACCGTGTAAACATAGACTGGACAGGCACAGTGTAATAAGCCTGGAAATAAATATTGTGGATGTGCGTTTGCAGGAATATGCATGCTTGTTTGTGAGTGCTGACTTCAACATGACACCACATGTCTTGCTTTCCTTTAGTTACATGGTCCTCAGTCTAACTCAGGAGGCATGGAGTCTCATTACTCCAGCAGTCCTATTGCTAACCCATCTACTAATGCAGTCAATAGCCACCCAGTCACAGATAGCAGCACCCAATTATCGTGCTCTGGTCAGCACCATCATCATTTCGCTGGTGTCACATCTGTGGCAGCTTCCCAATGTTATTTGTCTCTGCCGTCCCTGCACTGAGCTATTGGAGCAGAGAGACTGGGGAAATTGAAACCACACAGGTGTGCCGCCATTGTGGCTCGATACGGCTTACAAGGGGACTCCATTTGTCTTCCGAGCCCATTAGAGAAGCACTGATCAAGGTGAAACCAAGCAGGTGTTCAGACATGGGAAGGGTTAGTTTCCAAAACAGCCCATTATCCTATTTTGTAGATTTTGAGAATCTAATTACCTCATGTCCATCATTTTGTATGTTTGTTAAAGTGACAGCATTCTGTCGGCCTAATTGGCAAACTACCCATTAAAAAAGGAAACAACTTGAGCTCTCAGTTTAGTTTGTTTAAGGGAAAATAGGAAAAAATTGCTGTATTTACTGAGTGCAGAGTATTGCACAGACTGACTACAGAATGTTTGTGGGAAGTTGATAGAGTCAGTCGTCAGCACCAATAACTGCGCACTTACTGCATCAGGTTCTCATATGCCTTTTAGACTAACTTTCCTAACAAGGTGTCATAGTGATCATCCTCAACAACGGAAACAACAAATGAGATAAGAGCTGAAAATAATGAAGGAAAGACAGGGATGGGAACTGGCCCCTGTCAACCTGCTGTCTGCGTTACCAAACCAAGCCATTCACACTCCTAAGTCAATAAATACTCAGTCAGTGGTCAGTGATTTCCGAACAGAAAAAGGCAGCCTTTCTCAGCAGTATGATACGCCATCAGGTGGCATCAGTTTGAAGTGCCGCCTGATAATTAATAATTAATAATTTTAAGAGCTGTAAAGTCCCTATAGAACAGGCAGGAGGGGTGGTGGATGGGTCCAACAAACACTTTCACCCAGGAGCTCAGTGTCTGCCTCCAGTCCAAATGTTGAGCCAAACCATGATGTTTTTTCTAACCTAACCACATGCTTATATTGTACAAGGAAATAAGGCTACATGGCTAATGAATATCAGCAGGTTAGAGTCAAGCAGTTTGGTGAGGATGTCAGCCGCCGCCGCTGTGTTAGCTTGTGCTCACCGGACAGACGTTCGCAGACAGGAAGGATAGCAGCTCGGAGACAGTCCTTCAGTGCTGTGTCTAACCACGTAACATTAACGGCAGGGATAGAAAGTTTGTTGATCTTTCTTTTGTTTGCTTTGAATGTGGTTTAACAGGCTAATTGAAGCCTGTTTGTTAAATAAATTAATTTCAAACTGCGCTTGTTTTCCATTATCAGCAAATTTACGTTGCCGTCCTTACCTTTGAGCTTTTCTGCGAGTATTTGAGTACTTAATATCGTATTTTTTTAATATGAAAGTTACTTAAAATGTCTATCTAGTTTGTGCACATGTGTATCATTGTTGTGGTATAAGAAAATATCCTGGGATATTTTTTAGAGTGACGATATGTTTGTAAATTGCGGTCTGATACAAACTATTGCCTCTTCAAGTACTTGTGGTTACATTAGGGCAAACAGTGTATCTGCAGCAGCGACATCATGTTGCTTTAGTGGGCTTAACTACAAAGTCAAACCTTTTAAGTAATTACAAATTAAAATCAATTCCACCTCTCTGTCCATCAAATCAAATAAAACTGCCTTCCTTTCCATAAAAATAGTCCAATCTTTAAAACAATATCTCAGCTTTAACCAGTATTGGCATTGAATGAGAGTAGTCCATAATGCCATTGTATTTTCTTCAGTTTGAAATGTCTAATTCTCTATGGACTCAGGGCCCTTGCTGTGAATAATGCCACTATTGATCTGTGGAAGGAAAGACAATAATTCTACAGACATTTTTTTTTTTTGCTTGTCAGGATGGAGCTTCACTGGAGGCATTTAGAGAGACAGTTCAACCTAAAATCAAAATTTTATATTTTTTGTTTTACCAGTAGTGCTAGTTTTTAGTTTAGGGTCCATTAGTATATTTTTGTTTGTTATTTTGGGCACTGCTCGACTCTTAAGAAAAATAAACTGCTTGCTTTGTTGTTTGAGATTCTGTGCAACTGTCCTTCCTTGGGAGTGGGAAGAGTAGCCGGGGACAAAACACATGACCACAAGCCTCTCGTCAATGAGTAGATACACAACATCTCGACAACTCACACCAAGACAACCTAGACTGATAACTAGCACTACAGGTCAGAGGAAAAATAAATAGTTTTGATTTGGAGGTGAACGTCCCTTTAACATGTGAACAATTCATGCGACTGGGATCCCAGTCCCTAAGCTCTTCTTAACAACAACAGCGATTTTCAAGCATTCATATTCTAACTCAGCGCTTACAGATAACAATGCATATCCAGAAACATAACACATTCTGACATATTTGGATTTTTTGCATGCTTATTTGTAAAAATAGTACTTAGAATTGTGTGATGGCTTTCTCATGGAGGCTGCCATCTTCTTGGAAAACTTGCCTGGCTGAATAGTTTCGCAATGCATCCTGGGGAATTCAATCTTCCCCTCAGCTGAGATGAGTTCGTAAGTGTGCATCGCACGGCCCTTCAAATTAAGTGGAGATTTTAAGGGCTGAAAAGCACTTCCCTAAAGTTTGGGACCTCGAAATTGGCCCTAGCCCTTGTTTTTGAAAGTTCCCATGAAGGGCTAGGGCCAATTTTCAGGGGAAGTGTGAGTATTGGGACAGACCCTTGACCTTTCACTAAGCCCCGCCCCTTTATGATGGTCCAACAAGCTGTTGGAGTAAACATGGAGCCCACACTGTAACTAACTGCACTCCCTGAAGAAATATTACCATATTTTTGGAAAAATGAAAGAGTGATTCCAGAGAGAAGCAGACAGAGGGGTCTGCAGTGTGTGTTTGAAGGATATATCCAGGATGTCAAACTGACTCAGCAGCAACAACAGGTTAAAAAGACAAAGATAGTTAGAAGCTAAAGCCAACTATAGGCTACAGATCACAGTGTAAAAGTGAACCACCACATCACTGCTGATCACCACACAAGACAATGAATATAAAGGGAAACTTTGCTTATATTGAATCAGCTGTGTGGCATCACAGTGTGTGCGGATGAACTGTGTTTGGCTTCGCTCCCGTGCTGCTGCCAACACCTGGACCTCCAACGCTGGATGGGCAGGCATCTCTGAGGGAAGTCAAACAATGTTCATCCGCACACAATGTGATGACACACAGCTGGTTGAACATGAGCAAAGTTTCCCTGCTTCCCTTCACTGGTTCCTGTACAGCAGGGTCGGTCTTTGTTCCACTGTTATAATCATTAAAAAGCAAAAGCAGCATGTGTATACATTCAGTAGGCTGTATCTTCAGTAGCTTTGGTTTTGGAACAGGGAAGAAACGTATATGTTTTTAAAGTGTCTCCACGTAACGAGTATCATTAATACATGACGTGTCCCAGGCACAACATTTAGCTCCAAATCCACAACACCAGCCTGAAAATGAAGGAAATCTGAAACGATTGCATTAGAGTCAATGGAGCACAGACATGTTGTTGTCGGACCCTGAGGCGGCCTGATGCTACGTTACGATTGACCAGTCTGCGCCAGACAGAGGGTCAGTTGAACTTTCTCTGCAGAGGTGAGTGATGACTTTCCCCCTCTGTTGTCTATTCAGTTTCCATACACTAATTTAAATAATAGACAATAATAATCTGGCTGTTTAAAAACACCCCAAGCTTCAGCAGCTTCAATAGAGTTTATGAAGCTTTTTATGAAGGAAACAAATGGTCAATTTTTCCCTCAGCTGGGGGGCAGATGTTTCACATCACCCACTGTACACATCTGTTTGTTCTGCAGGCTGCTGTGTCAAAGCTTCAGCTCCATCATGGTTCCCTGTTGTTCCTCAGGCTGTATGTCTGTTGTAGACATTGTGTGTGACGGATGACCTCAGGCTTGCTTATCACTCTGCTCCCACACAAGCCTACACACACACACACACACACGATACACAGCAGCTTCATGGGGACTGTGCGCTGGTGTGTGTGGTCACATGTCTGTGGAAGAAGATTTAGGACAGTTTTGTGGGCAAAACCTTTTCCTGGCTGGTGCTTTTCGTCGACGGCTCCATGGAGGGTCCTTGTCATCCAGCACACCTCACCTTACGCCAGGTGTCTGCACAGTCCAACCTTTTCCCATTTTCCAGCTTTCGTGTTGAATTTCATCAAGTGTATTTGATATTGTTTTCAAAGCACTGCTTCTGCTCACCTGCGTCTCCCTTATCTTCATCCCACTGAGAGCAGAGAATCTGTTTTGAGGGGGCGTGAGTTTGGCATACGGATGACATGGCCTGTCAATCAAC
Source organism: Epinephelus cyanopodus (assembly GCA_026686955.1). NCBI lineage: Eukaryota > Metazoa > Chordata > Actinopteri > Perciformes > Serranidae > Epinephelus > Epinephelus cyanopodus. The sequence goes on along the minus strand of CM048916.1, from coordinate 6,552,089 downwards.
GCTGGAGCTGCACAACCGGGGTGGAGATGTTTTTCATGTTGGCCACCTGCAGAGACGCACTCTCACTCAGTTGTAGATATGCACACACGTGGATGCACAGAAGCATGTAGACACTCACGCAATCAAGTGTGAAAAAGGACTCACATACATCCCTCATTCCCTCAAGTATTTTCCCTGAAACACCTTCTGCTTGAGCGGCCATGCCCCAAGATACTCCCACACCACACGCACACGTGTACACACAAAAACGATATCACTACATACATCTTAGCTACAGCAAGTTGAGGCAGCAGCAACCATCAATCATCGCTCTCCAGTGTTCCAGCCCACTGTCATCATCCAATTACCAGCTCACAAAGCCATGAATCAACCAATCAGCACAGGCCGGGGGCTGTCCAAATATTGCTCTGCTCTTGCTGACAGAAAATATGCTGTAAGGAAAAAAATGATTCAAAAGAAGTCCAATAAAGTTTTGTGTAGTTTGAAAGCTGAACAGAGATTTTATCCTCGAGGAGTTTGACGGGAAGATTTACCCAGAAAGTGTCTTTGAACGGAAAAAGACAACTGACAAAAGACATTCAAAACATTAAGTAGGGATCAGTCAGTTATTGTTTATTGGTACTTGTGTTTCACATTAAACACAGACATTTGAACCATTGTTGAAAAAAATACTGATAAATGCAGCTTTAATTCTTTATACTTTACTTAATGCTTACTGTCACCGCGGATTGACCTTATTTTCCATCAACAACGAATGCACATGGTGAGGTTTTGCAAACGCATACACATGGTTGGGTTTTGGAAAAAAGAACTGCGTATGGCTGGTTAAAAACAACAAAGATCCAAAACAGAAAACAAAAAGAAAAGAGAAAACCCAACCCTACCCTTGTTATGGTTAAAAAGCCGGTGCCGGAGGACCTCAGGGTCCGCAAGGGTTGATATGGTAAAAGCAGGTCAGATAAATAAGAAGGCCCAAGACCGTTAAGACATTTAAAAACTAATAAAAGAACCTTAAAACCGATCCTGAAGCACACGGGGAGCCAATGCAGCAATTTTAAAACTGGTGTAATGTGCTCCCGCCCTCTGGTCCTCATCAGCACTCGTGCAGCTGAATTCTGTAATAACTGTAGATCTGAGATACTCTTTTTTGGAAGACCAGAGAGCAGGGCATTACAATAATCTAACCTACATGCATGCATCAGCACCTCCGTGCTGGCCTGAGAGAGAAACGGGCGGATTCTTAAAGTGGTAGAAACATATCTTTGTTATGTTTTTAATATGTGGAATAAAACAGAGCTCAGAGTCAAAAATCACACCCAGATTTTTTACAGATTGCGTTAGTTTAAAATCCTGTAGTTTTGGTAAAAGTTTCTCTCTCTTGCCTTCAGGACCAGTGACTAAAACCTCTGTTTTGTCCTGGTTGAGCTGCAGGAAATTTGCTGCCATCCATGACTTGATATCTGAAATGCAGTTAAAAAGGGCATCAATTGGTCCTGTGTCATCAGGAGACATGGCGATGTTGGCGTATCATCAGCATAACTAACCTCACACCTGCCCTACTCGGACTTTCGCCCCCTTAACTTTCATTGGTGTCCTGCTGCTGGATGCCATCAATGGTGACCACCAACAAGAAAGGAGCTTTTTCATCAGTGTCTGACGCTGGAAGTCACTAACCAAGCGGCAGTATTTGACGAATGACGAATGATTTTGGAATGAGAACATGTTGTTTTGAACGAAAAGTCACACGTAACACAAACAAAATACCTTAGCTTCCATGTCGGACTCCAGCCCGCTTCTCCAAACTCACCTCTATGTAATACACTCTCTATGGATGAGTACCTCATACAACCCTACCTCAAAAAAATCTGAGCTATCCCTTTAATGGTAGTTATCATAAAGTGTTACCAAAATAATCTTATGACTCTTATAATTCCATCATCCATCTATCTGATCATACCACTGTCTATTTTTACACAGCTCTTCAAAGTCTGACACCTCATTCTCTTGCCAACTTAAGTGGAGAGAAATGTTTTATGTGCTTTCACTGGAGCTGTAGCATCAAGTACTCTCAGGTCCCATTAATGCTGACGTGGTGTCGTACCAGCGGAATACACTCCGGTGGCCTTCAGAGATGCTTTATAAAGTCAAGACTCTTACAGACTCTCAACCCAGCAGTGAATGACGCTGAGCTGCTTTAGTCTCCACTGAAGGTTTCTTTATTTAACATGATACTTTATCCCTGGTGAGGGCCTTCCCCACCCTTCAATCACACTCTCTGCCACTCGCAGAGTGTGTATTGATACGCATTTAACATCCATCACCAGCCCTGTAGTTAGACACATTTGAAGTGCTTGACAGTTGACAGCTAAATGGCCTATCACATGCTCTGACCTCGTGTGTATGAGTGTGTATAAGTGTGTGTGTGTGTGTGTGTGATAGAAATAGAGGGAGAACTCAAAGAAATTAAATCCCTAATTATACGTCTTTCATGTGCCGGGGAATTATGATTATATATTTCTCTCTATTATTACATATGACATTAATTTCCATCATGTGATTGGCGGGAAAATGAAGTCTTAAGCTTTTGTCCATGCCAACACACAATGCCATTCTCATTTTCTCTGACTGACTGACACAGTAAAATGGAAAACCACTTCCACCCACAAATCCTTTGTATACCATGAATTAATGAACACTTGTCAAAGCCACATATGACCTCTCATATCAAATGTGTACAGCACCTGCTCTTCACAATCCTTGGTCTGCCGCTGCAGCTCTATACACATCAGTCACTAGATCTTATCTGCACGCACACTCACTTGGAATAAATAAACATACATTCTGTAATCTTAAGCATTTAAATGAACAATGAGGCCTTAAGACCAGGTAAGACAAAGATTTGCGACAGGACAAGTCGAAACATGCAACTACTTGCAATGTCGATGAAGAATCTCAGTCGTCCATTCATTCATTGGTGAAACAAAACAACCAGTCCACAAGTCAAGTCATATGTCACACACAGCAAACATCTCCTCACGATCCACTAGCTACACGTCCTCTGAATATGCTGTGAAAAAGTCCGGTCTCTGTAGGCAGCCCAGGCTCCACACATGGCAACAAAAACATTTGGGTCCAGGCTGCACCAACCAGCCAGCGCGAGACCAGTGAAAGCAAGCACACACACATATGAACGCAGTGCCCATGTGTCACGGTCTCACGCAAGCACACACGTGAACGCGGTGCACAGAGAGGCAGTCAGAGCTACAGGCTACAATGAGGCTAAAAACAGAGTTCAAATGACATTTTTCCAAACAACTTTTTATGTCGGGGCTTCAGGACACTTGGATCACACGGACGAGCAGTATGGAGATATTTTGTGGTTTTAATTATGCGTTTTTGGACAATTGAATCTGGGGCGCCGTAAGCCTCCATTAGGTGGAGTTGTGTTGCTACCTCCTCTCCCCTTGGATCTCTGTAAGTGTTGTGAGGACTCTAAAACTTCACCTGAGCTTCCCTCGGCATATGGGTGAGTAGGTAATGGCTGAATTTTCATGTTGAGTGCACTATCCCTTTAACAGGTGTTTAAATCCAGGGTAACTAGCAGCTATCACTTGTTCATGACAGAGTCACAGAGGACGAGGGGGGAGGGGCGAGCTAGCTCCGTTGTGTTTGATAACGTTGTATGCAAACAGAAGTGATGCCCAACGGTGCTTAGCGTGCCTTTAATACTGAATTAAAGCCAAGTCCTTTTGAGTCATCTGTCTCAAGTCAAAGTCCAGTCTCAAGTCATGAATACAAAGTCAAAGTCAAGCCGAGTCTTTCATCAACGTTAGTCAAGCAAGTCTCAAGTCATCATCATTTGCGACTCGAATCTGACTCAAGGCAAGTCATGTGACTCGAGTCCCCCATCTCTGCTTCACACCAATTCTCACCTGGACCCATGTCACCCTAACGACACACAAGATGGCCGGGTGGGTCAACAACTCACATAAGACCTTAACGACTCTGTAAGGGTTCACACCCACACTGAGTTTAAAGCCTGCGATTCCGCACCAGTCAATTAAAACTGAAGAAGCCTCTTGGATGAGAGGAGAAGTGTCTTCAAGCCACTCAAGCAAGTCCAGTTGGCTATGATACAGCACTTATAACTACTTGCAATGCGCCATTCTGCAACCTTCTAAAAACCTGCTGGTTCACACCAATGCACTAAATGCGATGGTGAATCATCTCTATGCAACAACTCTCTGTACTTCCGTAATGATTTCCAGCTTTGAGGTTTATTTTGAGGCTGAATATAATTTGTAGCTTCTTAAAATATGACTGAGGATAGTGATAGTGAGATACAGGCTGCAGTTGCATTTGTAGTACTGATGAAATAGCAAAAACAAACAAAAGGAGCATCAGATGGACTGTACTCATAATCACTTCGCCGCAATAACATACATAACCTGCGCCAATTAATCAGTCGATGAGAATGTGTTTTTTAGGCAGGGCATAAGCACATACAGTGAGGACGGAAACAGAGCTGCAGCAAGCAAACACGCCGTCGCAGTCATTGTGACTTGACCATCAGACTTCTCAACAAGCTGATTGGCTATAGAAACAGGTGACAAGCTTTATGTTCTAAAACCATACTGCTATCCATCTCGTGTGTTTAAGTGAGCTACAAAGTGCTACTTGAATGATTAGATTAGAAAGCTTTATTAATTCCCAATGTGGTAAGTCATTTGTCACCAGAGGCAAACTGTACACAGCACATTCACAGGACACAACAAATACAAATGCATCATACGACAAATACTTAACACCATAAAAAGCCATTTGAGATGTAATCAAAAGTTGAGCGGTGCAGCATCTCAAGACCAGAAGTGTTCATTAACAAATCTGACTGCTGCTGGAACAAAAGACCTGAGTCGTTCAGAAGTACACTGGGGCATCCGAGTCGCTCACTGAATGAGCCTCTGAGTCCGTTAACAATGCAGTGTAATGGATGGCCTTCGTGATACAGAACTGTTTTCAGTTTGGCCCTTGTTCTCATTGCTACAGTGACCTCGAGTGAATCAGGAGTAAGGCCAATCACTGAGCCAGCCTTTCTGATTGTCTTATTGATCCTGCTTTTATCATCTGCAGTGATGCTGCCCCCCCCCCAGCAGAGCCCAGCATCGAAGAGGCCACTAGCCAAGATCCTCTGATTAAAAAAAAAAAAAAAAAGATGTCAAATATTTTTGCTGATGTCGAAGGGTTTAAACTTCCTCAGACAGAATAACTTCGACCGAGCCTTGTTGAATACAACATCAATGTTCCTGCTTAATCTGCTGTCCAGGGAGACACCAAAATATTTGTACAACTGGACGATTTCTATCTGCTGACCCTAATTACCACTGGGAAGACCTCCTCTTTCTTCCCTCTGAAATCAATAATAAACTCTGGTCTCACAAAACATTTAATTAAAATCATTTGCAATAAACAAGCTGACAAATGATTTAACCTCTCTTTTGTTGGCCAGGTCATTGCCTTGGTTGGGTAGAGCAACACCTCAACATTTCACAAGCATCGTAAGTAGTCAGTTGCTTCCAGATCACTAAACATCTGAATGTCAAAGGTATCAGATTATGGTACAATTGTCCAAGTGAGGGAAGGACCTATGACACAAAACTCTCCTTAATGTTAGTATAGAACAGATCGATGCTTCTATCAGGACACACTAGTAAATGATCACCTGTAGGCCAAGACCTACCTGATCAAGACGCCACTGCCGACACACCTTGCGATGGTGACTCTCTCTCACGATGGTGAGCGTGTGGGTTCCTACAGCAACAACAACTGAGAAGACTAACGAGGTTGCCAGCGGGGCCGTGCAGACGGCTCTCCACAGTCTGAACCGAGCCTACGACTTCCCACAGCACAGCAGCCAGTGTGCTGCTAGCTGTGCCGCTAGCTGCTAACTGCTACCTCCGGGCGAGAGCAGCACTCATGACAGTGCGCCTGCGGCTTCCTACAGCGACAATAACTGAGTGGACGGACCGGGTCACCAGAGGAGCTGTGCCGAAGGCTCTTCACAGCACAGCAGCTGAGCGGAAGGACCGGGTTTTGCATGTTCTCCACATGCGTTTTCTCCGGGTACTTCGGCTTCCTCCCACAATTCAGAGACATTCAGGTTACGTATATTGTTGACTCTAAATTGCCTGTAGGTGTGAATGTGAGCATGAATGGTTGTCTGTCTCTGTGTGTCAGCCCTGTGACAGTCTGGCGACCTGTCCAGGTGAACCCCGCCTTTCACCCAATGTCAATGATAGGCTCCAGCCCCCCTGCAACCCTGAACAGGATAAGCAGTTAGGGAAAACGAAGGAATGAACTAGAACAATAAGGGGGTCTTTTTATTCCTAAATCTGAAATATAGACGTATATGAATAACTTGCTGGGTAATTGAGGAATGGGCTCACATTCTGACTTTATGACAGCTTCAGATGAAAAGAGTCGCCTTCCTCTTTCATCATGGCAGTAAATCTGAATGAATTCTGGTCTCCTCTGGTGGTCATGGCTCCAGTGCAATGAACTGAATTGAACTGAGTTGTGGAGAATCTAACTGAGCTAACAATGTGTAGCATCTCCACACTGACAGATATTTGTGTAAGTGACTAAGCAGCTAACCAACATTTAATGATAGATTTACATTGAAAATACGTTCATAAATCTCTTTCTCCTCTCCATATAGAAGATTAGCCAATGACTTACAACATTGTCCCATTATGCAAAATAGTAGACATTTGCATTACTGTAGCAACATACAATGTTTATGTTATTAATTGCATAAAATGACCACATGCTCTATAGGAGTAAATTTTACCCACTTGTGCTTGTAGATTGTTTAATCTGGCTTTATCCTGTACATTTTTTTTTACAATACACGGTGCTACACACTTTTGGGAAAAGTCACAGACTAGCAGGCCTTTATCAAAAAACAATCACAAAACAGCCATGGATAAATGTTACCCAGTTACAGTTTTAATGCAGAAAAAGAATGATCATTTTAACATTTGCTGAGACGTGTGACATAAAACTAATATCTACTATTTGATTATGATGGTTACCTTGTAACTGTAGGGTAACCTAACCCATCCGTCTATATTCCACTTATCTGGGTCTGAATTGTGACAGAGCAAACTGAGCAAAATAGGCCAGACATCCTTCTGTAGTCCACATCATGCAGCTCATCCTGAAACATCCCGAGGCAAGGTGAGGGCACTAAGAGCAATTTGAAGACTCTTATGAAAAGGCAAAACACCTCATCCTCCCAGAATAGGGAGTCCTTGTGGACTGACTCCTGGCAAACTGTGGTGTGTGTTGAGCCACTCAAGTTTATCTCAGGTCTTTGGTCTAAAAGGAGCAGAACTGCCTGACTGACAGATTAGACTGGAAAAAGGTTGACTGAGGGATACCACACATTTATTTTCTTCTTTTCCTCCTTGCTTCCACTAAGTGAGGCTGTGGTGACATGAGCTCTGGTAAGCAGTCATGCTGAAAGCCAGAAAGGAAGAAGGGACCCCGAAAAGAAGACAGTCAAAGAGAAATGAAGAGGAAGAGGTCAAAATGAAAAGGAAGTGAGGATAAGAGAGTTTAAACATTTATAATGGAGGATTTTCCTAAAAGAAAATGCATTAGGTAACCTCTGTCAATCATCACCCACTAGAAATCTGCAGAAACCCTGCCCCCTGCCTGTATTTTGTAAATCTTATTTTGCTATTATTTTCAGGAAATTCCTGAGCGTGTATAGCCCCAAAGGTTCAGAGAACACGTGAGGTCAGGACTTTATAAAAAAGTGCGACCAGGTGCTAGACTGTAGGCAGCACTCACCTAAGAGGAAGGACTCAAGTCATCAAATATCAGAGCTTGGACAGTGTCCTTTGGCGTCAAACATTAATACACAGAGGCATCCTGTAGTGGCAGTGTGAGACACAGCAGATGGCAGTATTTTTGACACTCTGGGCAACTCCCGTAGTATAAAGAGCAAAGAAGTCCACACAGAGTGGGTGGAAGGGGAGGTGAATGGGTCAAACTAACTTAGGACTTTTACCTGGAGCCTGCTGTTCCTGTTCCATGTGAAACTAAAAGTCTGTTGAGTTATTTCAATAACAACGTAGTATGTGTTGCATAACAGCTACTGACGTGTCATGATACATTGTGATAATAAGAAACATTATTATTTTAACCTAAACCATGTTTTTTTTTTCTAAATCTAACCACATGCTGTTGTTGCCTAAACCTAAGGAAGTAAACCTAAAAACGAAGGGTTTACCTATTTTAAGTTCTAAGACACGCATTGCATGTAACAGCCGTAAATTCACATGCCACTTTTGGGCATCAAAAACTGACGCAGAAGGGGAACGTAGCACATCATATTTTGACATGTAGGGCTGAGAGTAGGTGTTTCTGTGGTGATCTGGAGAATTCAAGGATGAGGCTGATCACGGAGTTCTTCCTTAATGCACGTTTTATTACGAGCTCAGATCAACAATAGCTACATGCAGAAGCTACGTGATGATGCGAACAGAAAGAGACACAACTTGTATAGGATGGTGGCATGTATGGCTATTACCTAAAAATGGTGTCTTGCCACATTTAACTTGACCTTGGGCCAACTAAAATTAGTCTAACTTGTCCATTCCTCAGTGAGTGTAGCACTTCTGATGCCTTGTCAGCTGTCAAAGTGGAATACGATCCTCAAGGGGTCTTGACCGAGTATCTACTGGTCAGTGGAGATGTAAAAATACATACTAACAAGGGACAACTTAGGTATGAGAAGTGTGTTGGAAAAGAGATGCAATTATAGCGAGGCGAAGCGCCAAAGCTTGCTCAAAACGAGGGAATCTGGGGTTGGCTTTCACTTTCACTTTCATTGGCGAGCACTGAAGGAGAGGATGGGGATGAAGAGCAACATCTAGCTCAAGCTCTATTCCCTGCTGGATAGGAAGTTGCCGGTTGTTAGCTTCGTTAGCTTGGCTTTTCCATCACAATAAATGTAACGTTCCTACAATAATACAGTGACTTGCAGTGTACATACAGGCTGTGTGGGGAGGAGCGCCAAGTTTGAATGTTGTATTTACAAACTAACCCACGATCCCTGTATGCAAATTTGGGAATCCTGGGATGGTAAAGACACGACCAACCCTACTCTACCTTGGAATGGCTAGTACTTGTTGCCTTCATAGTTTGGGCTGGTTAGGTTTACACAAAGGGAGTGGGATTGGTTAAGGTTAGGGTGAGAATGTCAGGGTAAGACAATCAGAGGTCATTCCTTTGCTATCCTAGGATTTGCAGATTTGCTGCTTGTATAGCATACCTTCCAAGAGCTTTAACAGTTTATTCATATTTCAGCTTGGAAACCAAAAGATTCAGATTTTCAGGGGAATTTGCATTATTTGATAGCTATGCATGTATTTTTTTAAATCCTATTGTTAATGTGTCATCTGAATCAGCTTTAAGGATTACAAAGTAGTAGCTTATCTTTTTTGCCCTGGGTTTCGCCTCTTAGTCCACATGTAGGTTGCCAAATGTTTTTCATGGAGTTTGTTGCCGTATGCAACCTGAGAGGAAGACTGCAGGCGCTGCTCTGTTTCCTCTGGATGTTTTTTTTGGGTTTGAAAAGAAACATTTTTATCTTTGTTTTGTTTGTTTGTTTCACTGCTATAATTCTCCTGGTGGAAATCATTTGAAACCAATCATACGCCTTTGGTGATCTCTAAAGGTTAGTAACTCTTTCATTCAATGCTAAACAAGAACACCTAACATCTGAGCACAAGGTTCTGTGAGAAAGTTGCTATGTAGATCATACAGAATATCAAAAGGAATGCAGGCGCGTAATCTTAGAGCGGTAAAACAAACACAATGTGGTGAGATCAAGGAGTGAATAACCCTCAGAGATTTAACACCCGGAAACTTCAGAAACTTCCAGCAGAAAAATCAAACTTCTGATATGAGTGACGAAACATTTCAACACCACACAGAAAGCCCAGTTTCTTTTGACTCACTACTACCAGAAACTTCAAGGATGACAGAGAGTACAAAAGGTGCTTTACAGTCGTGGAGGGAGGTGGGAAGATAAGGGGGCATGAAAAGGAGGAAAGAAGAGAGAGGAAGTGAAGTGTCTGAGCAGAAATATGGGAGAAAAAACAAAGGAAGATGCAGCGACAAAGGGAAAGAAAGCACAATGGGAAGAGCATGAAGAAGAGGAGGCGAATGTGTCAGAGGAGGAGTCGGGGCAAACCCTGCAGGGAGTTTCTGTATCTACCTCCTCAGGCAAAAAGAGAAGCAGAGGATGAAGAACAAGGGAAGAGAGAAAATGTAGAAAAGGAAGAGAAAGAAAACAAGAGGGGAAAGAAAGGGATACATGAGACAGAGAAAAAAAAAATTCCTTGTTTTCAAAATTGCCTTATTTTGTGTTGGAATGAGAACTTGTATAACCTAGAGGCTTGCTGTTGTAATATAATCTCACTCGCAACCACCCACCCACACACACACACACACGCATTTAAACACACTGTGTTTAGCGGCAGAAGAACCGGGGAAGCCCTGCAGTTTATTGGGTCATTGTAGATTCCTCTGTGGATGAAATATGCTTTAATTTGTGAAGCGCTGGAGGGACAGTCGATAGGAAACCTCAGTGTGAGACGGAGAAACAGGAGAGGGAGGGAGGGACGGAGGAAAAGCGGGTAGGGAAACAAGTGAGGGAAGGTTGAGAGTGAGGAGGAAAATGGAGGAGGGAAAGGGAGGGTGAGAGGGAGAAGTGAAGGAAGGAGGGAGGTTTGACAGCCAGTAGAGGTGGACATATGGGCTGGGAGGGGTAGAGAGAGGAGGGAGAGAAAGAGAAGCAGAGGGAGGCAGGATGGGAGGACACATTATAATGAGGAGAGGAGAAGGGGAGGAAGGGATGGACGGAGACAGAAGGATACTAAAAGAAATGCAGACAGGAATCAGATGGAAGGTGAGAAGACAAACAAGACAAACAAAATTGAAATGCTTGAAATGACCGAAGCGTGTGACTTCGACACAGGAGGCTGCTGTTAACATATCATTTCATACATGTAGTTAACATTGTTGTCTTTGATCACGATTTTGTCTTGTTTGCATTTCTTTAACTCAAGTCAATATAATTCATTCATTCATTTTCCGCAACCGCTTATCCTGTTGGGGGTGGCAATGGGGCTGGAGCCCATCCCAGGTGACACTGGGCGAGAGGCGGGGAAAACCCTGGACAGACTGCCAGACTATCGCAGGGCTGACACATGGAGACAGACCCCAGTACAACTCAGTTCAATTCAATGTTATTTATAAAGCTCAGTGTCGCAAAGACACAATGTGCATCAGAGGGCTTACGACAACATACAACATCCCTCTGTCCTCGGACCCTCACAGCGGGTAAGGAAAAACTCCCCAAAAAAATCCTTCAACAGGGAAAATATTCACCTTAGCTCAGGAGTTTTTGTGCCTACACTAAGCGGCTACCTCCAAGGCTCAGAAACGAAGCCAATGCAGAAGTGCCGAAAACTGCAGTTCCATGAGTGACCACTTGAGGCTGGCTCCAGAAATCAGTCAATCCCGTTTACATATTATTAAGGCTCAAAGTTTAGCATGTTTAAGGGCAGTCTGTGAGGCATCACTGCGCTCTATGAATAACCTCGTTCAAATATGGTTACTTCTCACTGCAAAAACTAAGATGCTGAAACTCGAGGCCTAATGTCATTCCACAGACCAATGAGTCAGTCTACGGCCTCAACCTAACCAAACCCTAACCATGAAGTGGCAAACATGAATAGTCTGTGTTTTGCTGCATGTTAGTGTTCATGAGAAGAATCCATGTACGTGCTCCCTCTTGTAGTATCACAACACTGAAGGTAGAAGTTTTCGAGAAGTTTATGAGTTGTGGCGTGTTTGTTGAAGTTTCCAGAAATGGCAGAGGCCATGGAAGTTCTTTTTTCAATGAATGGTAAGTGAAGATTATTTTACAGTTTTTCTTCATATTTTATAATATATCTGAGGAAAATGCTGATAAAAACTAAATCACAATTTTTGTTTACAATAACTCCTGGGTAGAAAACCCCAGCATCACATGTATAAAATTATATGGTGCTGAGCATAAATCGGTTTAAGTGTACCACTAGACAACCCTTTTGGATGGGCAACGTAAGTTATTATCTCAAACCTACTAGACTCCACTGACAAAAACACTTGTTTTAAAACACAATAGTTGCTGCTGCTGCCTTGATCTGTTAGTGTGGAGGTTAAAGCAGTGAAAACAATGTTAATACAGTGTACACTTAAATTGATATTGATTTTTTTAGGTGGCTAAAATACATTTTGCTTCAGCCCCTGTCCACAGCAGTACATTGCCTATCGTCTGTGCTGGTAGATTAGGTTTAAAGATGCTAGCAAAGCAACACAGTACGTCAAGTGAGCACAACAGAAATGCCAGATGGGTTGGAGGTCAGGGTACCTTCAGGCAGTTTGTTTGTTCTTGTTAAACCAAAAACAGAAAAACGGGAATACCATGGTTTTCCCGTTTTTTCCTTTTTAGTTTAAAGGAGCTACTGTATATGTAAGAAATCTAAAGCAAATAGTCGCAAAATCATCCTAATATGTCACAGAGACTAAGGAATAATGTTAATATAACACACTGATCTCACCGACAACAATAGTACAGCCAGAGTATTTGCAGTTTAAAAAAAAAAAATTACAGTCCGCAAATCATGTTTATGTTTTGAATTTGTGTTTTGGCCTGTTGCACCAAAAAATGGAGCCGTTTTTGTTGTATCTTTAAACATTACAGTTACGAGTGAAAATTACAACAGAAAAAGTTTCAGTTCAAAACAGTAACCAGTCGTCTACCTGCAAGTGTTAGCACAATGTCACCATGATTCGTCTCATCCTAATGGCCTTGTCTTTTCCTTCTGTCATTACGCCTTTGCATTCCCTGCGTTACGTTACTTACCAGGCGTTTGAATGCCAAGCATGTTGTGTGCACAAGTTACCATGTTGTAACTACAAGCTCACGAGATCCATTTGAAGGGTTTTAAAAGGCACCAACAAACAATGTCGTCCCTTTATAAGGGACATCAGATCATAAAATATTCATATGGGTCATGTTGGAGGGCAGTGTTTCCACTGCTACTTCACTGATTTGTTTTTAATAGTTTGTTTACAGCATTTTAATTTCCTTTCATTTCACTAGGCTATATATAGCAGTGCTAGCACCTGTATGTTACAGCTGTATGTGCTCTGTGCTGCCGTCCCTTTTCCCTCCATTGTAGATCTGCCCAGGTGTCCTGCATTGCTGAACGAGATGCACTGCACCTGCCATGGAGGAGGTGTGGGGACTGCTGGGCCTGCTGCCTCTCAGCCTGGGATTTATGTTGTCTTCTTTGCTTGTTATATTAATAAATCCCATGCGAGTGTTTGAGGTGTCTTATGTGGTCATTTTGGGTCAGTGCTGGAGTTCTGTTCACCACATAGGGTCGCCCAAGGGTGAGACGTAACAGATTCACATCTCCCCAAACCAGTTCATTGCCATTCTCTACCTGTCCACCAGATGCACCCTGACTTATTGTCTCCTTTTCCTCCAATCACCTGACGCCCTCATTCACATGCACACCTGTTTCCACTTTCCCTCGTCAGCCCTGCAGCACATAACTGGTTCTATTCCGCTCAATCCCTGTTTGTCAAATTTGCTATGTTGCTTTCTTGGACTGTGTTTTTGCTTTCAAACTTCTGATGCCTGAACCACAACCTGCCTGCCTGCCTGCCAGTAAACCCACTTTGAAATCACTGAACTGATCCTGCCTGCCTGCTTTGACTGTGTTTGTTGAGACACTCTGGGCCAAATCCTGCCCTCCAACAAAAATACTTGGCCTCCGGACCGACATTGAAGTTTCCCTTTGCAGTTAATCTCAAAACCTTTAAATGTTAACAGTACTTTTGTTAAATCAAAGATGAAGCCAGCCTCTCTTTATCATGTGTGGATAACCCATCACCATCTCTCATCTCGTTATCCAAAACAAAAAATACATTTGAATATATGTGTATTTTTTTGTTTGTTTTTTCAGAGGAAACAATGCCTGCAACATCATGATCACTACTTCTTCCACCAGTTTATGTGGCCTTGTGCCAAACAGCACAACAGATCTTTTGTTTGTACCTGTAATCTTGAATCCCAGAAATTAACATGATGTTCTTCTCCTTCACGGACATTTATCAAGAACTGACCCACAACTGTATTTATGACCAAGTTTTACTGTAGACTGTAGAGACATTAGAGGAATCTCCAGGCCTGAAAAATGAAGCCATGGTGAAAGTGCCAAACGCTGTAGCTCCTCGAATGGTCACTTAAGGCTGGCTCCAAAGGCAAATCAATCTCCACTGACACCTATGTTTAAATACTCAACTGTATTGCGTAAATCAACATATTTACAGCCTTGCACAAAAAACAATTTGGTCTCTAGTTAATTTCCCTCTTCATGGCGACTGTAAGGGGTTTGAAATTTTTATATAAACAGCTGCTCTGGCTGATAGGTGGCGTATGTTGACCACGGCGCCAACATTGGTTAGGTAACGTAATTATTTAGTGTGTTTTTTTTGTTAATGAGAGTTAAGTGCAACATTTTTGGTCATCTAAAAATATCTCGTTCAGTGTTTGGTTGAACTACAAGACCTACTAAGGCAACAGATTCTCATTCATTCATTCATTGCCATAACCACTTATCCTGTTAGGGGTTGCATTGCATGTAAACTCCGCACAGAAGGGGCTCCCCAGGGTTCAAACCCTCCACCCCGGGAACTTGCTGTTAGGCGATAATGCTAAGCACTGCACCAACATGCCACCTACGATGGATTTTGTTGAGTTTTAAGTGGCCTACATTTACTTTTAATGGTGTCCAGTGGCAAAAAGTAGCATTAGCGTCAGTATTAGCATTAAGGTTAGCTCCACCTTCTCAGCCAAATATGGTCACTTCAATCTACAAAAATCCCAGATGGCAAGGGTCCCCAAACTTTTTTAAAGCCGTGTGCAAATTAATCAAGTCCAACAGAAGATGAAGAGGGGCATACTTGGTAATACTTAACCCAGGCTTCAGAGCCCTGAATCAGCACCTATGTCTCAGATTTTTGTATCAGTTTAAATATATCGAGGGGTCATTGACGGCTGATCCCTAGTTTAAAAAACAGCTGAGCTAGACAGAGATTTTTAGGTAAGACTGAGATGAGTGACATCATCTCTTTGTACCTGAGCAATTCATTCCATCTGACCAAAATGGCACCAGGCATGTATGAGATAAACACAGTTACACAAGCTGTTGTGAACAGCTGTGTGTACAGAAATAATAAATGTTAACTGACTTGACAAATATTGAGAATTCCTGTCAGACACCATCATCACTGCAGTGTCAAATGAGGAGGACAGAGGAGGGTGAGGGGTGGCACAATCGAGGGGGGGGAGAAATAAGAGGATAACCAGGAAATTAAGAGGGAAAGAGAGTGAGGGTGGTATTATGTGGTGAAGAAGAGGGATAAAGTGAAGGAGAAAGAGTACGGGTGGGTTGACAAAAAGAAATGGTGGAACGAGGGGGAGTCAGGGAGCTTAGCAGGGGGTGGAGGGGGGTACAAGGAGAGTGGGTCAAGGGGAGAGACAGATTGAAGAAGAGAGGGAGGAGAGAGGAGAGGAAGACGAGGAGAATCTCAAGCGCCCCGCTCCTGGGTTCGGCCCGTTGTCATGGTAACAGCAGCGAGGCGAGACGAGCAGCAGACAGACAGACTCGTTCTCTCGCTGCTCCCGAGTCTCCCTCTGTGTCTCCCGCCCAGAGATTAGTGGACAGCTGAGTCCCTGGTTGCGTCTGTCCTCTTCTTCTGCTCCTTCTTCTTCCTCCAGTGGCTACTACACACACCGACAAGTCCTACTGCTGTGTGTGTGTGTGTGTGTGTGTGTGTGTGTGTGTGTGTGTGTGTGTGTGTGCGTGTGCGTGTGTGTGTGTTCATTCCTCTGCTTTCTCAGGAGTTTTGAACTTGCTCTTTAGGTTACCGAACATCAAGGGCTTCACAGACTACTAACCTTTTCCTTTCTAAACCTACACAGTAACATTTGCGCCTGGGGGCTGCACTTTGGACATCCAGCCTTCTGCCGCTGCCTCACAGCTGCTCCACTACAGCTGGTGGCAAATCACTGCCTTGCTCAGCAGTGCTAGATTTAAAGGGACATTGTGAAAATACATATTTTTCCTCTTATGCTGGGTTCACACTACATGACATTTTTGTCCATCACTATGTCAGATTAGGTGATTGTGGAGGCAAAAAATCGTGCTGCGAATTGGCCGACAGACGGATCATCCCTGGTTGTCTTTCACGACGTGTGTGTTATTGGGTTATTCTTGTCCTGCTTTTATTATTATTGCTATTCAGTCACTATGGTTGTTCATGTCTCAGCCAAAATGTTATTGTAGTAACATAAAAGTGGAGAAGTATCTGAAGCACCACATGCAAACTATGCAAGTCACTGAATCCTCCACAACAGGTTCCTGCAAATGTTTCACAATAAAAGCCTTTTTAGAGAATGAAGGGATTCTCTCAACCAAAATTATAACAGGCTTTTCATTGTAAAGAGATACAAGAAGTGCTATGCATTAACTTTATCAAGGCTCCTGTTTCTAGTTAAGCTGGTACCTTCTGCAGCTGTGGTGAGTAAAACCCCTGCAACTATTTCTTTTACATTCTTCATATCCCTCTCCTTTATGAAGAGATAGCATTCTTTGCCAGCCTGATGGTAATGGCCCCTGGTTGCTCAAGTGCTTCTGCTGTTTCACGCCATCATTTCTCCCTTTCAAAAAGGCCGGAGTGTCGTTGCCGCACAGTTGCCATTCTGTGTTCTTATTGGTCAAAGTGATGGCTGTGACAGGAGAAGTCATGAATGGAAAAAAGGAAATCAAAAATGCTAGACTTTCTGTCGGGACATCGTGAGACATCCAGGACGTGGTGTTGGTTGTCATGTACTATGACACACTACACAAGATAAAAGGATGGATTATCGCGCACAATACTTGTCATTCACGATCCGAGTCGACACCATATGACGCTGTGTCGGGCTATAATCATCTGATGTCATGTAGTGTGAACTCAGCATTACCTGTAGTGCTGTTAATTAATCTAGATTGTTTTGGTGTGAGTTGCAGAGTGTTGGAGATATCAGCCACAGAGATTTTCCCTTCTTCAAATATAATATACACCTGTCAGCTGTATCACCATGCACAAGGAAGTGTGCATCTAGTTATGGACAAGAGGTGCATCATCATGACAGCACCAGATGTAAATATTAATGGCGCCGCCCCTCGACTGATGCTAGGTGAGCCAGCAGTAGATGTAAGCTTACCTCTGCACATTGATGTAGTTAGTGAGTGTAGCTTGGTAGAAAGAAAATAATTCCTACATGAAACTGCTCACTGCAAAGTCTGTGGAGTCTGTTGAGTAACCAGGTCATGGTTTCTGGAAAGAGACATTGCTGTTGTGTGTTTTTAAATGTCTGTTTTGTTTGGGCACTTGAGCACCACCAGCCAAGCGCCGTCTAGTTCCATTAAATTCGAGAGAGAGCAGATGTCTATGTGGCTGATAACTCTCACACCAAAACAATCTATATTAACAAATAGCCCTAAAGGTAAGCCACTGGTTAGCCGTTATACCAAATCACCACCAAATGTGTGCCTCATTTTTTCGCCACATTTATACCCCTCAAACTTTAAATGTAAGTCTAAACTGAGTGAAGATAAAATGGCTGAGTCAGAAAATACAAGCCAAATTGCATCAGGCGGAGACTGTCCTCCCAAGAAAAATGACAGAATCAATCATTTTAAGCAAATGGAGACACATTAGTTTCAATGACAGAGCTGTCCATCAGCATTACAAATTATGAGTCTTGTCTGTCAAGAGCAAAGAAGAAAGTGTCATGGTGTATAAGAGCCACAAGGTTCACAGAAGGAGGTCAAAGTGGATGGATGGGACAACAAAACCTTTGACTTTAACACGTGAAGCCTGGTTTTCACTCGCCATAGCATCCCCTGGTTTGCAAGTCAGACATAATCAAATTGAAGTTCAACAGGAGAGACTGTCCGAGAAGGTTCACCTGTACAGACATCCCTAGACTCACTTCACTAAAACATCATAGATACAGCCAAATGGCCCTTTAAAGAAACATTTGCCACACCGGGGAAAGAAGAGGCTTTGTGCCGCAAGGTGTGGAAGTATGCAGCCTTGTATTTGGATAAAGAGCAACAAATAACATCTTGAACATAAACGCCTCTTGGAAACCATCTCTGGTGTCTCACGCTGTTATAAACAAAACCTGAGACTCCCACTAACATTCAACACTGGCTCCTAAACCTAAACAAACTTTCACCATAAGCTTTGCCAGATCATGAAACAGAATTAATTTTCAAACTTCCACTGCCAGTGACTCAGCCTCCCCCAAGCCTGTAATGCTCAAATTACACCATCCTCACCATTTTTCCTGTGCCTATTTTTCAGGGCGCGACCGCTGTTCAATTTTACCGTACATCATGTGGCGAGGAACAACCAAACACAGCCGACATATCTTTTACATCTTCTGTAAGTATCAGTCTGCGGAAAATAAGGAAAGGTTGATCATTTTGGTGCAGAGCTGTCAGAGCTTTACATCTGTCCCACAGACGATCGGCCTACACACTTCTAAACATCGCCTGGAAGAAGATCAGCTCTGCACTCAGGATTTCAGGTAAATGGGCTATGATACTGTGCTTGTTAAGGTTGCTTAGCAACCTCAGACGCAACCCGCCGCCGTGCTCTTTGAAAGCTGGCTCAAAAAAGCCACAAAAGTATCACCCAGCGCCAGACCTCGCGTTTTCCAGATGGTTAACGACATGGTATGTGTACAGCCCCTGAACTCTTCCCATGCTCACCTACAATATAATGAGAGGCATGCTGGATGGAAATAAAGTTGTGCTACAGTGTCTGATTTTTTTTTAATAGCTCATTGGTTCATGTTGTATATTTTTGTTAAATGGAGTAACGTGTGTTTGATATGAATATGAGTTTCTTTTGCCTCACATGCATTTAAAAACATATTAGTAAGTATTAGACTCTATTTAAAATGTATATTTACACGTTTTAACCTATTTAATCTATTAATTGAACCTAACAAACTCTTAATAAGTAACTTAACCGACCCTGACCATGTCATTACCTATGTTCTAATCACATGTCTGCTTTCATCTATTCATTTATACACATTCATGTAAGAGGCACTATAGCTTGATCTCAGCGTGCGGCCTGCTCCAGTTTCCCTGTTTCTACCCTGCAAAAAGCAGAGCCCAGTTCATTATGGTACATGAATCAGAATAGCTGAGTGGCTTACAGAATAAAAGAGAGAAAAAAAAAAAAAACCTTTTACCATAGTGGTGCCAACAGAAATGTATCACATGCAGACTCCAATGCACTCCAGCAGGAGCTAAGCGGAAAGCAGCTCAGCGGAAATGAATGTGAGCATCATAAAAATGTCCTCGACACAGTAACAAATTACACAGCAAACTTAAAATGTGCTACAGCAGCAGAGCTCTATGGCAAAGTGGTGTAGTGTGACAATTTAGCAACCCCAGTCTAATCAATGTGAATTAGCTGGATTTGATGAAGAACACATTCGCTGCTCTAACTTGTTTCAGCTCCTGTTGTTGTATCTGTCCAGCACTTTACTTATACATCAGTAATTGAAAGTATGTCAGCTCTCAGTGGCTCTGACCTTTGACCCCCTTAGTTGCCTGCCAGAGATATATGATCATTACCAATACTTCAAATCTTGTGTGTGTATTTCAGTCTTGACATTCAAACACTGAAAGGTGCAGCTCTTTTGAATACTCACAAGTTTCAGTTATTTCAGACCTTGTCCCAGCAACACAATCTCATCCCATGTTGTCACATATCGCCTCTTTATCAACGGCCTTACACATCTACATATTGCACACTAGGTATCCTTTTGCATTTGCTGTTCAATGCAGGGACATCAACAAAAGCACATAGTTAGGTTTAGGTAACAAAAGGTGGTTAGGTTTTGAAAAAAAATCCATGGTTTGACTCTACATTCATACGGGAAGTAAACACAGGGCTCCCAGGTGAAAGTCCAGGGTTTCTTGGACGCATGCACCAGCCCTTTCAGCGCCATATATTACATTGTAAACAGCAGTGTTTCAATCTGACACCATCCAGCAGCATATCATACCACCCTGACAAGTGCCACCCAGCCATGTTATGAACTGACACTGCCCAGCCACATGTGATACTGCCACGGCAGGTACGGTCTGGCTTACCAGTGGCAAACCATAACACCACAAATGTTACGTGTAGTCAAATCGATCATACCGCTGCAAAAGATGGCTTTTGGTGACAGGTGTCTGACGCCCAAATTACTGACAAAGCTGCCATATTTGACAGCTTTGAGTCTTGTATAAGCGTCTGATTTTCAAAGCCTACTCACACCCCAGCACCATAATGTGCAATACAGCAACTGCCCCACCAGCACATATGACCAATTAGTTCTGCAAAACGCAAAGTCAGCAGTCGAAGGATTAAACATTAAATTGAATTGTTATTTTCATTTTGTCTTAATATATTTATTTTTCAACATGTGATCTGACCTGCATGTCCCTTGTTTTACCCAGAATCAAAACGTGGAAATTAAATAAAGACAAAATTTCTTCTGTCTTGCCATGCTTCAACTGCCCTACTAGACCCCCTAAATAAGTTTCCTTGCATCTGAGCATTACCTGACACAGTGGATTCCCCCCTCTCTGCATCACCCATGGACAAAAAAAGACAATGAGTTTTACACACATACAATAGAGTATCATCAGTGTAAAAGCAGAAATTAATTCCATGAATAAATAGGGTATAATTTGGCCAAAAGGTGAAATTGAAAGAAAAAAGCAGAGGACAAAGAACACAGCCCTGGGGTACTCCATATTTCACATCAAAACACTTTTGAGGTAGTATCATTATAGAACACATTGTGTCTCCTATAGGTGAGACACATAAGATCTGAAGCACACAGGAGTCAGGCCAGATATGGGAAATTCATTTTTCAGTCAGAGTACACGGTGATCTATGTTTCCAAAACACACTGTGATCCAGTAATAGAAGCACCAGGGTGCAACCCAACTCCACAGTAAGTGTAGTGTAAGCATGGAAGCAGAACAATATCAAGCCCTAATTCAAGAGTAGTATGCTCAGTGAACAAATGATGCATTTCATTATGTAATAAGATTCTCCTTGCTGGTTTTCTACCCCTCTATTCAGCGGCAAACTGTCTCAATATATCGAAAACACAGCTTGTAGACTTCATGGCCAGTGGCATTAGGGCATCTAGCTGTGGGAGGCCTTTCATCTCTGTTTGTAATGTTACTGCTGTGCCAAGAAAATCTGTTTTTCAATTCTCTGCTTACCTTATACCTTAAGAAAGTGGCTCTTGAATTTACTGATTCGGTTAAGAGAAAAGCAGAAACCTGTCTGTTTCTATTGCATGATGATGTTTACATAATAATTACCCCGATCCATCTTTACATTAGCCTGGAACTGGCTAATTAAAGGGTAGTTATTTCAAGAAGTTAATTAATAGGTTAATTCATGCAGTTTTCACCACACAGAACAAAGGAAAACCAAAATATTTCTTTTTGTTTTCAGCTCTTTTACTTACAAAAATGTTCTGTGATGGTCTTCACTTGCTCATACCAACATCTTACATATCACTTAATTAGTACAAAATTTCAAATACGTTAAAAACTTACAGGATCAAGTTTTTAATTCTTTAACTAGAAGTAACGCATTCTTTTTTCAAAGTAATGCGCTGCAGTTTCAGATTTTGGGGTGTATTTTTGTACTGTACAAGTGGCCAGGAATGAATCGGCAACATGAGAAGTAGGGTAAAATAAACACATGCTCGTATGTGAAGTTTAATTCAAACACTACTTTAATAAACCCTCTTTAAACTGTGGTTTTCCATCTGTCACTATTCATGTAGTAATGGAGGCCAAATATCAAGAGACTGACTGAAGTGGAGGACAAAAAAATTAAACTGAGATCAGTGAGCATAAGGACCAAATTAAAAGCTGCATCATGACTCTTGTTGAAGACTAAGGTAGAGCTTTAGAGGTGCCAAAGCGTCCTCTATACAAACGACTGACTAATTAGAAGGTTTTCTATTAATGTCCACATGAAATCTCAATTAAAAGTCTGCATTTAAAGTCTGCAGACATTTAATTTTCATGCCAGAAACTGAAATCACTGGTTACTCAAACTGAGTGAATATAGATTTGTGTTTCTGGTCTTATACAGCTATGGTAAAGGTTTGGTTAAGGGTTAGGTAAAGGAATGGCTGCAGTTATGGTGAAAATAAACCAAAATTGACTGTCGGTACCAAATAGCAAAAAGAAAAATGTTCTCCCATGTTAATGTCTGGGGAAACTTTTGTCCTGAAGAAGGAAAGCTGTGCCAAATATTGATCCATGGACTTTAAAATAAAAGGACTGCACTGGAGTTTTGTATGGGCGCCTCTCACTTTCTGTCTTTGATGTCTGCTCACTAGAAAAAGTTTGGCTTTATCTTCAGTTTTTCATGTTCTTCTAACAGTGGAAAATCTCAGTGCAGATGCCAGAGGCGAATGTTGGAATTGTACATTTCTGCAAAGCATTTGTACATTTAATACATATCACATCACCATTGATACATAGATGTAATGTGTGAGCTGATTTTGCCATCAGGAGACGAAGGAGGTGGTGAATGTTGCAACATGTAGACAAGATGGCTGCCAAGCTGTCGACCACTTGAGACCAGCATTTGTTACCAACAAACAACAACACCGGCTGTTTTTTCATAACTGATGTCCAGGTTTCTGGCTGCATTAGTGCCACCCAGAGTTGGTGTCTTTCTACAACTTTGCACCATCTTTTCATCAGCTTTTGTGCCACCAAACATGGGTATTTCAAGCCAAAAGTGGTTTTCGTACCTAAACATAACCATATGTTCACCACGACACTGTGAGCAAGGTTAACTTTGAATGTATCCCCTTCATAGTAACATACAAATGTAATATAGTTTGCCGAAACATACAACGGCAACATTTTTCATGACGACAGGGCCACAAAAACAGGAGATGTGACCTATGAAATAAAGGATATGTGCTTTGAAATAAATTGTTTAAAACATGAAACCACTGAAAGAATCCTTGAACAGTATCTTAAAAGTTTTTGATCCAAAAAAAGAGAAAGTTTAAGCTGTAAAATAAATCTAATCAATTTGTCTTGATATTGATAAACAGCTATATAAACCTCTCAGATACAGTATATTATTTTGAGCTATGGGGCAATAAACCTCATTGCCTCCCACAGACAGCAGCATATTGTTTCCTCTAGCATTATATTTTGGCAGGTGACCCCTGGAAAAAGAGTTCTTCGTCTGTGGAAACAGGGCGACTACTTAATTGAGTGTCTCCCAGCAGGGTGGACAGCAGGCAGGGTGGCTACAGACCCGCCTGACCCTAAACTCCATTAGTCATCCCAGGCCGATCCTCAGAACCTTTTCCCACAGGCGCACGGCCGGCCAAGCCAGATGCATTGTCGCCCCAGCAACAGGAACGTGAGCAAACTGCAGAGCACTAGAGCCGAATAGCCGGGATGTCCGAGGATGACGTTTGCATCCGCGGGGCTGGAACGGAGTACGTGCCCCGCGGGAAAACGAAAAAATGTCAAGAGCGATTAGAGGGCCAGAGGATGCAAAGTGATCCGGAGAGATGGTGAGAATTTTATGTGCGGAGAGGAAAGCTTTGTGTAAGGGGAGAAGGGTTTCTGTGTGTGTGTGTGTGTGTGTGTGTGTGTGTGTGTGTGTGTGTGTGTGTCTTCATGGCTCCCTGATTCATTGCTCCACCACCTGCCAGCTTGTTTGCAAGTATGTGTGTGCTCATGCATGTTCATATCACCGCTGGTTATACTGTATGAAGTCATGTGTCTGTGGTTCATTTTATATTGCAGAGCAGTGCCTTTAAAAATAAGCTCACAACCACCATCTCCCTCTCCAGAGTAGAGCCTTAGCATGAGTATACATCTTTTTATTCTGCTATTGTTGCTACCATGATCAGATACCTTTTGTCCTTGCCCGCGCAAAGGATTATTTTGACATTTTGTAAATATAGAAACTGGGCCTTTATTTGCTCCAATCACGGAACTCAATTGAACAAACTTTTAATTACTTTCACACCAAACTCTTGCTCAGCAAAGATGGAAAATACTATCGTACATCATACGTCACTCAATCAATGGCAACCAGACCTAGCATTTAATTGAGACCTTTTGGTTATGCAGCGTAAGGAGTTTTTTTAAACTCTGAAATTGTATCCACCCATCTAAACACAAAATCAGGGAGAAAGACAATAGTGTTTAGTTCAGCAAAGCATCTAAAGACTGACTTGTGAGTCTAGTGGTTGTTGGACCCATCCAACACCCCTCCCACCTGCCTACTTGGACTTCCACTGCCTTAACTTTCACTAATGTCCAACTATGTTTCCTCCTGACACTGCTGGGTGCCGTTAAAGAGCGACCAGCCATGTATCATACTGACATGAAAGGACGCTAGAAGTCACTGACCAAACGGCGGTTTTCAATGACTTCGGTGTGACACCACATTGACCTGTCAACATGTCCAATGCTCGCCAGTTAATACACTGTATCTCATTTGTTTAATCTGTACAGATGTAGTGACTCTCAGGAGTTTCTGTTTAATGTCTGGCAACTTCGCAATAACAACAAGATATCAGGAAGTCACTACAAACAGCCACGTCCTGCATGAGCCCCATAAAACTAACAGTTCTATTTAAACTGTGTTTTTGGTACAGATTAAGTAAATGAGATGGGAGATGCTGGAGTAAGCATAGAAGCAACCAAAAATGATGCCAAGCACTTGGCACTGGTCCATGAATTTTAAGTGTTTGCTCACAGTAGCTGGATTTGG
Organism: Epinephelus cyanopodus; assembly: GCA_026686955.1. Taxonomy (NCBI): domain Eukaryota; kingdom Metazoa; phylum Chordata; class Actinopteri; order Perciformes; family Serranidae; genus Epinephelus; species Epinephelus cyanopodus. The sequence continues at coordinate 6,527,039 of CM048916.1, read as the reverse complement.
TTTATTGGACATTAGGACTGGTTGTAATCATCTATTAATTAAAGACAGACTTTTTATGTGATTATAGCATATTTCAAAATTATTGTGGTGGTTATTGTAGTTTTTGTTTGAATAACAATGAGAATCCCTGTGAAAACGGATCTCTATGTGTCATCTGATCTTCTTCACCAGCTCCTAAATAGGAATTAATTCAGAAACAGGTGCATTTTTGGACCCTAAAGTATTTCCATACAGTACGTTTATTTCTGCAAATCTGTGGCACGTACAAGCCCTCAAAAAGAGCAGTGTGTGCGAGAGAAAACCTGCTTCATCACACTGTGTGCTTCAGCTGTAAGGTAAATCCAGCAGGGCTGGCTCCCTACACCCTGAAGTGTCCTTTATAATTGGAGCGGTCTCAGATCTGATCTCAGCGTCTGGGATGGGAAGCCTCACTGCTTCCTGAGTCCCTGTCAGAGCATCTTGCATCAGGAAAAGAAGTGATTCTGAAATTACAAACCAGCGCCTTCTGTTATGTTTCTAAGGGTCTTCTGATATTTGCATGGAAGCTTCTACAGATGATCATTATGTGTGCTAGATAAAATATATATAATATTAATTATAACAAATGCTACCCTGCTGAAATGTTGTGTCCTTTATCTGACTTAGACAGATCATCACAACGTAAAGATCATGAACTGAAATGTGTTTCAGCCTGAGCAAACAGTATGTCAGGATTCAGGGAATTTCCTGTGTTTAATTACTCACATGATATAAGTTGCTTAAAGTAGTCATTGAAATAACATTATTTGGGAAGTTGTTTCTTTGTTTTGATTGGCTTGCTGACCTAAACATTACGTTTTGTACATTCATGTGGAATCAGGCAAATATATGGCATTTGACCTGATGGCCAAAAGAGACGTAAAGACAACAATCAAGAAAGTGTCTTTCTCTCAGGCAGTCAGGTTTCAGTACCTAGAATAAATATTCTCTTAACAGCACTGCAAAAATAAAACATTCTTCTTATTAACTGTGTATAAAAAAAACTAAAATAATACTGGACCTCCACTGTCTACTACAAACAGGTTTTAACTCAGCGCACTCAGAGTAGTAATTAAGGTTGTGTTCACCGGCAGCCGTCATCAGCACACTGCTGGCTCCTCTCTGTTGTGCTCCCCAAATCCTCTGAGTGTTGTGTGTTTTAAGCCAAGAGTGCCAAAAAAACACGAGTGTATGAGCCAAATGACGTCTTCCAAAAATTCAGTAGTAAACAAGCGGCAGCCTCTGGGTCTGAAAAATGAAGCCAACACAGAAATGCCAGAAAATGCAGTTCGCTGAATGGCCTCTTGGGGCTGGCTCCAGAAGTCAGTCAGTACCCATAGACCCCCTTGTTAAAACGCCCAACTTAACAACAGAAATAACCGTGTTTACAGCCTAGTATAAAATTAAAATAAAATACAACTTCACATCAGCGGACTCATTTTCATAATGGCCACGCTGTGCAGGTGCGTCACAAAGCAGCAGGCTAAGAAAGATGGAAACACTTAATTAAGCAGCAGAGAACTCGTCCTCAAACCTCCAATCTGAAACACAACTCAGACCAACAGCACAGCAACATGGAGCTCCAGGAAACACACGCCACCAAAGGTGAGGCCTTCGTGACCCTGGACGTTGCTGTAGCGTTACACTGGCTAAACAACCACAAATGGATTTCAGTGGTGGGCAGCTGCAGCCACAAAGAAGTAATGAAGCTTGTGGCTGGATATGTTGTGAATGAAATGTTGCTCCACAAGTGACTCTCTGTCTTTCAGGCAGAGTCTTCAGAAAATACTGGTCACAGGCAACTGAACCTCCATGTACAAAAAAAAACATTTGCAAGCGACCTAGCCTTAATTACGCTTACTGTCGATCACCCAGACATTCACACAGAGGTACACATCTGAAGTTTTGAGAGATACGCAATTAGTATTTTTATTGGGTGTCACGGAAAAGTAATATAATGAGTAGTTTAATGAATTGCAGTTGGCAGGGAGTAATATGTAAAGTATCACTGCTGACGGAAGTAAAGAATAAAGAAGGAAGCGGTTGGTTAGAGTTTGTGGATGGCAAACAAGACATAGGACTTTACCCAGGACACTTGTGTTCAGAACCGTGTGAACTTTGAGTTAACCTCACTTTTAGGCACAGCATTACCATGTTTTTCTTTCATAACCCTGACCATAGTAATTTTACGTTAAGTTTGCAACACTGATCATGGGCACTAATTCAAAGGATATCATACAAACTATGTATTAAGATACACTGATTAGAGACTTTTAAGAAAGACTCTGAAATAAATGTAGGGCTAATGGATCATAGCTCATATTCATTCCTAAACAAACTTAGTTTCCCCCAAATAGAGGAATGTGAAAGATCATCGCTGGGGGCAAACTTGACGTTGGAAGAGATCTTGGCAGCAATAAGATGCATGAATTCTGGAAAAGCAGCAGGTCCAGATGGCCTACCCATCCATCCATCCACCCATCCATCCATCTTCTAACCGCTTCATCCTCTTGAGGGTCGCATGTGAAAACATGAGGCCGATCAGCCTTTTGAAACCGGACCTGAAAATACTTTTGGCCAGAAGACTGGAGTCTGTATTACCAGGTCTAATAATGGAAGACCAGAATGGCTTTGTGATTGGCCACCAGGGTTTCCACAACGTGAGAAGGGTCTTGAACATCTTGCACAACCGGAGGCAAGCGTCAGATACAGCCTCCTTAGCACTAGATGCTGAGAAGGCTTTTGACAGAGTGGAATGGACTTATTTATTTGAAATTATTGGACGCTTTGGCCCGGGGGAGGGTTTTTATAACTGGGTTTAACTTTTGTATAATGATCCCTATGCAGACGTTATTACCAGCAACGGTATTTCAAAACCAATAATGATCAATAGAGGCTGTAGACAGGGCTGTCCTCTATCCCCCCGACTATTCATAACTGCAATCGAACCATTCGCAATTGCTGTGAGAGAGCATAACATGATCACAGGTATAAGGACAGGGTTTAATATTTTTGTTTCACTGAATGTCCCCATCTTACAAGGACCTGTATGTTGACACACTGTGTCATTTGTGTCACTTTGTCGGCCTTTTGTTTTGTTTTGTTTTCTAAATTTGGAAAATTCAAAAAAGGATATTGTTGAAAGAAAAAAAAAAAGATACACTGATTAAAGTATTCTTTTTTAAAATAAATATAAAGTTATGTCACCAGTCTAATGTTGAGTATTGCCAGAATTACACTGTAACTTCAGCTCTCCTGGACACCACTTAGGTCGACGCAGCCAGAGCAAATCAACAACCGAGAGGCTAATCCTTAAAAATCCAGCAGAATCTGAGTGTGTTGCATTAGACTCTCCTGCTCCTGGATTAATTTGATTCAAAATGGAATCTAAAATTGGCTTGCTTGGTTGTTGAATACTCTGCCTGCCTCTCAATGCTAAATAGGGCAGGAAGAGGACACATACTGTACTGTATGAACACAAAATCACAGCTTGACCCGTCTTCTCCAGTTGTTTGTTATGGAAAGGAGAGGCCAGATTGACATGACATGTAAACAGTTATTGTAGGAAAGAAGCAGAGACCTACTGTGAAACTGAAAGTATTTGGAACAGATTTGGACAAATAAGACAGCTGAATCGACCGGTGAGGTCTGGGATGGCAGAATTCTTTTCTTTACTCTTTTCATTCTCTTGTCTATGTATTTCTTTACGTTCTCCTCACTCAAATCTTATTTCCCTTTTGTTCCATCCCTTGCTCCTTTCCTGCCGCCCTGTTTATTCCTTTCTTCTTTCTTTTCCAGCCTTATGATTTCTTCTATTGTGTTATTTTTTTTTTCATTTTTCTGCATGACTCTGTTTCTGTCACTCTTCACCTTGTTGCCTCCCCTCCCCTCCCTCATTTCAGAGCCGCCGGAGAAATCTCGAAAAATCCACTCCCTCCATTTCCCACCCGTCACTGGTGATCAGTCTGCGAATCTATCCAATCCACGGATCACACAGAAACTTGCCGTGACCGCTTGATAATGCAGACGAGCGTGTAATGCAGACGAGGCCATGCTGCTCCCATCTACATTCCCTGTGCCTCTGAATCAGGCGTTTCTATTCATTAGTGGGTGTTTGTTGGCAGGCTGCTGCCTCTTGGTGGCTGCTGGCGGTACGCTCGGTGCCGCTCGCAGCTGGAGTTTCGTGCTTTGTGGCGTTTTCATAATGGGCGGCAGGATTCTCACAGCACCCCGCGCCATCTGTCTCAGGGACTTTGCTCCATTTCCCAACTGAAACCTCCTTCCCTGTTTCCACCTTCACCTTCAATCTTTCTCTTCTCTCTTTTCAACCTTCTCACAGGTGCTGCCTCGCTTCTCATCAATAAGTATGGCATCATGAAAGGCCTCAAAAAGCTCAACTCTATTCTTCCTTTAACCCAAGAAAAAGCATCACGGTTAAGTCCTTTTACTTCATATTCTTGTTAATTAGCAGCTAACACCGCTTGTGTCATCCAAGGCGGAAAAGGCTGCATTTCTTGGCCATATTTATCGGATCCTATCAAATATGGCAGGCCTTGTTGACCTATTATGACAGAGAACTTCAAGGATCCGGGCCCCGAATTAGGACGCAGCATCTATCTGTCTTTTGATCTCTCTCCTCCTACATCACTTCATATTCCCTTTTTGGTTCTTGTCAAAGCAGCATCTTCATGTGTTGATCATTCCACAAGCACTGTGTATTTTCATTCGGTCTTTGTTGCATTGTGCATGCCTTCAGTGCTTTTTCCTGAAGATGGTGGACCGCATCTGCAGTTTCTGCTGCCGTCCGTGGCTGTTTTTCAAAACAGTTGCACAGGGAGACTTCCATTTCCACCCATTCCACACTTATCTATAATTCAAAATGTTTGTGGAAATGTTCTAGGCCCTGCTTGCCAATATGGGCCGTACTTTTACAGCCTTAGATTTGTTGATGTAGGTAGATAATTCACCATCAGTGGACATAAACATGGCTGGCTTGTGGCAGAGGCAAACAAGGTTGCTGAATTTGTCAGCAACTTTCATGTTTAGCTATTGTGAGCAGGGATCTGAATCTTTGTAATATGCTGTTGACCTATTAGATCATTTTTGTCGATAATGCTTTAACTACCCAGTTTAAAGAGAAAATACTTTAACTTCTAAATCTCCCAAATAGATCTACAAGTGTGTCAGCTTGTATCCTTTTAAGTGACAACGGTCTTATCTCAGGGCTCAGACTGCAGAGTTTTTAAAAGACAGATTCCAAAAATCATGCTGCAAATCATATTGTTGGCTCAGGAGGTAGAGCAAGCTGTCCACTTATCAGAAGATCTGCAGTTCAAGCCCTTTCTCCTCTAGTCCAAATGTCCAAGTATCCTTTGGCAAGATATTGAACCCAAAGTGCTCCCAATCACTACCATGGGTATGTGAGTCCATGTGAATGGTTAACTGAGTAGCAGGTGGCATCTTGTACGGTCGCCTCGGCCATGTATGAATGGTTGAATGTGACATGTAATGTAAAAGCTCTTTGAGTGGTAGGCGGATTAAAGTGGCGCTATACAAATGAAAGTCCATTTACCATCATGCACATGGAGACAAGACTGCTACTGACTTTTAAAACGACACTGATGACCGACCTCAAAATGACCTACATTATATTACCATTCAAAGGGTTGTATTTCTAAAGCTTAACATCACGAAAAGCTTGCATTTCAACTCCAAAATTAAAAAATTATATGAGTGCTTTTGTCACTGATGTTACGCTATGTATGTGTCGTGGCATACATTACATACAACATGTCACATACATCAGTATCTCATCAATGGTACTGGTATAGTGGGCCACAAACACCAGTCTGCTGGGTGAAAGTTCTGTGTTTGTGTTTGTTTGCGCTATGTCACGTCACTTCACCCTCCAGCCAGTTCTCATTCCTAACTCATCAAATACTGCTGCTATGGTCACTGATTTCGCCGTTAGAGATCAACGCCAAAAGCCACTTTTCGCGACAGTATGATACACCGCTGGACAGCGCCAGTTTAAAACACTGCCAGTAATGACCAAATATGAGGGCCTGGAAAGTCCCTATTGTGTGGGAAGGAGAGTAGGTTAATGGGTTCAAAAAAAAAAGGACTTTCACATGGGAGTCCAGTGTTCACTTTCCGTGTGAACGTAGAACCAAACCATGATGTTTTTCTCTAAACCTAAACACAACTTCTGTTGCACAAGGAAATGAATGTAAATAGGTGTTTTACAGACATAAGTTTGTTTTGAAAAAGACTGCATGTATCCAACAAGCAAAAACTGTAAATTTCCTGTGAAAACAGAAGTGTATTTAGAAAGGACATAATGCATTTAACAGACGTAAACTGACACGCCGTCTCAGAACATCAGCAACAACGCAGGAGGATACCTAGCACATAATATATAGACATGAACGGCACTGACAAAGCAGCAATATTTGTCAAGTTCAGATAAGAATGCGTAATAATTAGAAATGTAGGTATGGGTTGTAATAAGCTGCTTGTACAGTTGACTTTTGTGCTCATTTTTCCTGTGAGGCTGATGACTGAAATTACTGTAGTGTGATTGATCAACCACAGCAAATGCACCACTGGCAACCAAATTTTAACAAACCTGAAAAATGTGTACAGAACATATATGTGACCTTTGAAATACAACGTGAATGCAAAAAGACAAAAAGCCCTTAAAGGTGAGTAGTTCTTGTAGGAGCTCCCCAGCAGGCGATTCCTCTCACAGACTCCCCAGAACTTTCTGGTCTGAAATGCCTGTCTATAACTTGTATAGGTTGGTGACGTGAGTAGCGGTAAACAAGTTTTCCCCTTCTATATCCACATCTGCACATCTGCCCTCTGTTACACAAACACACCCACAACCTTAGAAGAAATGGCGGCTGGCAGCCCAGTCACACCTGCTATGCCTCATGTTTTTCCATTAAGTTCAGCGCATGAAAAGGGGAGAAATACTAAGGCAGAGATATGGAGGGATAAAGCAGCAACATGGTGAGCGATAAAACAACTGAGGCTGAAAACAAAAGATGAAAACATGAAACAAAACTTGAGGGGAGAAACAATGGGATAAGACAGGGAAGAGAAGAGGAGAAAAAAAGAGATTGACATTGAGAAATCACAAGAGGTTTTATTAGCAGAAGGCTGAGGATAGAAGATGGAAACAAAAAAAGGAATGAGATAGACGGAGACAGACGTGCAGGCAGTAGAAAGGCAGATATGGCACACAAACAGATCATATATTTGCAATATTGCTAGTATTTGACATTCCCGTCAATAAGGCTTCTTTGAATGGGACAGAAAGCAGAACTGACAAAGTGAATAAAACAGGAAGACAGATGAAGAGAATCTCTCTCTGAAAATCTTTAAATATTTGATGCTTTTGAAAGTTTTGTTGTCAGCTTCCATCCCAGTGAATTACATTGAATCAAGATTTTCTCCATCATCACAGATACTATTAAAGTAAAAGTGATTATTTTCTCAACATATACAGATTTTGCCAGTCAGACACAAAATGACCAGGGCACTGTTCCCCCATATCTATCAATCTTAGAAGAGTTATTGTGATAAACATCTGAAACAACATCCAGCTATATTAAAGCTGGCTGTATTCGATTGTAACGCACTTTGCGATCAACTGGGGCAAAAAGTTGTGTTCTGCCAAACAGCTTTGAAGGCCAGACCACCATATTTTTTTAACCCTTTGAACTCTGCAATACAAATGGTCTGCCAATAGAAGCAGGGGCCCACCACACTAAACAGGACCCCAGGTGCAGGCTGTGCAAAGATGAGACAGGTCAGCACATAATAGCAGAGGATGCAGGCAGGAACAGCATATATGGAAACGCCATAACCAAGTGGCTGACATAGTGTACAGGGACAAATGCACAGAGTTTGCGCTGGAAGTCCCAAGGTCACAGTGAAAGACACCCACATCCCGTGGAAACTTCCAGATCCAGAGTGACAAACTGGTGATGATCAACAAACAGTAGAAGGCAGTGGTGATAGATGTAGCAATGCAGCAGAGTGTCATGGGTTGGAATCGAACTCGCAGCCGCTGCAGCAAGGACACGGCCTTTTGTATGTGGGGCACCTGCTCCACCAGGTGAGCTAGTGGGCGCCCCAATCCAAAATATTTTTCAGTGTAGAACCATATATTATTTCTGAACTCTCATAAGTTATTTGAACTATTTTCATTGCTTAGTTTAGAGATATGCTCATTTTTATGATGAGTGAAAACGCGTACAGCTCTACTGTTGTTTACTCTGTTGTCCTAGATTATCTTTCCAAAGGGTCTTTTAAATTTATTACAATAACTCAAAATGCAACTCTTATCTATTCATGCTTACATTACATGATCATACTCATGTACACTACATGGCCAAAACTATCTGGAAACCTCAACATGACAGTCAGATGTGATTGTTGAACACGTCACTCAAAATCCATGAACATTATTTTAATGCTCTAAAAGCCTCCACTCTTCTACAAAGGCTTTCCACAAGATTTTGGAACCTGGCTGTGGGGATTTGGGGGTTTGCAGCCACAACAGCATTAGTGAAGTCCAGCACTGTTGCTGGGTGATAAGGCCTGACTCACAGTTGACCTTCCAGTACATCCCAAAGGTGCTGGATGTAGTGAAGGTCGCAGGCCAGTCAAGTTCTCCCACACAGAAGTCAGAAATATTTATGGACCTGGCTTTGGGCACAGAGGTTTTTACATCCAAATGTATGAATAGAAGTATGTTACATACAGTAGATGCCAGTCAGCATGAACCCAGTTTAGAGAAGCTGGAGTCTGACATGTAACTTAAGCAATCTACCGCTGTGGAGTGGTCAGCAACAAAACATACTTTAGCCACCTAAAAAAAAGTTCCACCAAAAAAAGTCGATATCAGTTTAAGTGCATGCTATATTGAGAGTATTTTTACTGCTTTACTTTGCTGTCAGACAGTGATTTTCAATGGAAAAATTAAGCCACTCTCTTCAAAGCCAGACCTCATTGGGAAAAATAGTGAATTAACATTGCCAAACAAAGGGGCTGCTGGTCCACCGCTGCCTCGATCAATCAGCCGACTAGCCGTTAATGTCTTCCCCATCGGGGATGGGCTGTCTTACGGAAAGGTAAAAATATTCTCAATATAGTGTGCACTTAAACTGATATTGATTTTTTTTACATGGTTAAAATATATTTTGTTGCTGATCTCTCCACAGCAGTCGACTGCTTAGCTTCCATGTCAGACTGCTTCTCCAAACTGGGGGTGTGCTGAATGACATGATCAGGATGAATAACGTTATGTGTATTAAGGGTTCATGTCCATCTGATCAGAAATTAGGAGGATATTGAGAAGAATATTGGATGTCTCCGTAATGCTAACTTTTTGGCGCATTGGCTTCGATAGCAAAGCAAACTGGAGGAAACGGGTCCTGTGGGTCAGTGTTTACTTTTTCAAGTAACACTCAAGGTCTTGGAGAGTGAGCAACCTGGCATGGTGCATTCGTAAACTCAGTCTGAAGATCTGCACTAAAATGATGAAACCAGAGCATTATTTTTCTATATGAATTAACAGCTAAGCCCCCGCCCACCAAAAAACACCATACTATTTACTAACGGTAAAAGGCTCCATTATAGGCTACTGTTTGTCAACAAATGTCTGCTGTGCTGGAAATGCTGACTGGTTGAAGACGTTAGTGTCTGTCACTTCATAATTTAGCTATTAAACTGAACAATTTACCAACCAATCATTTTGGGTTATCGTAATAATTCAGGAAAATGAGACTTGTCAATCCTGTTGCCAGAGTTAAAGAAGCAGTGGAGTTTAGTGGCATCTTGTGGTGAGGGTGGAGATTGCAACCAAGTGGATTCCCTTCTTCTAACACAAATATGCGTTTCCAAGAATAGCGAAGGCATGACTGCCCTGCTCTCCCTTTGACTGGCTAGCACATGTTGCATTCATTGGTTGGGTTGGTTAGGGCCTGGTTACTGTTGGCGCAAGAATGTCAGGGTAAACCAATCAGAGGCAGAGCAAGGCAGAGTAGGGCGGGCCCTGCCTCCGCTATCCTGGGAAAAGCAATTTGCTCCCCTCACCCCTCCCTGTGGTAAACCTGTGGTGGCCCTCAGGTCATGTAAAAGTGCAAAAGGTCCTCTCAGGGGCCAGTGTTTGGTCCTTCTATTCTGGGCTGCTGTTGAAACATGGCGTTGCAACACGGTGTGCTCTGGAGAAGTGCAGCCTCTCCCTTTGTATATGAAGGAATCATTCTGAGGTAATGAAAATGCATCAATTCTTAATATCAGGGGAGTATATACTACTGAAAACATACTGAATATTTTATTCCATTTCTGCCAGTGTATCCATCTAAATCCTACACACTGGACCTTCAATAAATTTCTACATTCTATACGTTTCTTCATTCTGGACTGAAACCTACCTGCCTCTCGCCCCTTTGCTCCCCTCGCAGCCTCCTCCATCATTCCATTCTTCCCGAGCTCTCTTTCTGCCCGGCTGTCCTTTACAAGGCCCTGTCGATTTAATGTGACGGACAGAGGAGATGAGAGAGAGCGTTCCTCTGACAGCTGTAACACTCTGCCTCCAATTGACCTGGTCCTCTGCTACCACAGTTAGTCCCGTTTATGGACAGCTGAGGTCATAACTCTTATGTACAAGGGAATCAGACAAACACAGGGGAGGAGGATGCGGGAATATAATTTCACACACTTGGATAAAACAAGCTCCCTGCCTGTGCCAATGAATATGCAAGACGTACATGCACAGTGTATATCAAGGGTTCTGCAAGTCATTAAAGGTGTAATTTGGAAGACTGCACATTTTGCTAGATTAATATCCATAAATCATTGGCAGGTTAATTTTAAGATGTTTCCAAAGTTGCTGTAAACACATGCAAGTAGTGCTGAGTACAAACTCAATCAGCCTTTCAACCTTCTCAGTCTTTCTTCCAATCATGTTTGAAGTAATTTACTTTAGGAGAAGCATCCATCTTTGTTCGATCTCTTCTGATATCCCGCTGATTAACAAACAAACAAACAAATAAAAAGACATGCAGAGCTAAAAGCACAACCTTCTTAGTAAGGCAGCGGTGGTAACAGCCAATCAGGGTGATGCCTGTTTCCAATTAAACAGATTTTCTACCACTCTTCCTATTAATTTCATTAGCACCAAAAATATTAACTTGGCACATCACATTACAAATAAATGAAATACACACTAAGATAATCAAACAAACAAATAACACAATGTGTTATCTCGAGAAGATTTTTAAATGAAGTCGTGATCACAAGAAATTGGTTTGGTGTCTCAAGATAATGAGCTAATTAACTTCTAAAGATAAGAGGCCTAAAAATGGTTAGCCATCATGCTAACCCTTGGTTTCCAGAGCCCACATATCAGACTTTAAAACATTGCAATTGATTTATTATTCCAAGTGAACCAGCTAAAGAAAATTTAAGAAGCCGGTAACTCATTTTAAAACCGTTGTAAATAAATTGCTCCACTGGAAAATGTGTTCGGTGTTAGGTTTTGTTTTTTTGCCTTTTTAGTATCGTTATCCGTCTAGTTTTGTTTTTATCCATTTGACAGTTTTATGTTGTTTTGTGGGCAACTTTTTATGGTCTTTGCAAAAGTAGATTCCAACCTTGAAGAGACTTCCTTAGGTTAAAAAAAAAAAGGTTGAACAAAATCTATTAACCAGCAAAGTAAAAGTGAAGAGCGTATTGCACATGGGATCTAAAACACGGTGGTGCACATATGGGTTCCCTGCTCATTACTGCGAGCTGTAATTGTGTTAACACTCAACTAATCGCATTCCAACACATACGCAAATTTGATTGCTATTCAAGTGTATCGAGTAAAGTGATTGTAATCAGATCAATTAAAAACAAGACCTCACTTAAAGTTGCCGTGTACAAAAAGAGGTGAAATGCTTCCACATGATTAGGTTCTGAAGGGCTCAAAAAACAACATAAGCAACCTTGATACATGTTTCCTCCAGCCATAAACCTGCTTTGGTTTTTACAGCAATTTTTTTACACATGTAAGTTGCATATTATGACCTCAGTACACCTGGAGGCTTTAACATGGCAGTCAGCTAGAAATGCATGCTCTGATAAACCCGCAGCATGCTATGTGCCCACCACCTAACAGCAAACAAGACAAAGTTAATGGCTGGCTGTTGAAGAAGAAAATGCAACATTTAGCAGTTAATGAGATTTTTCTTTCTCATGAGCTGGTGGAGACCAAAAGAAAGCTAAAAGGCCAAATAATATCAAATTTCCAGGGACACCCACTAGCTCATTGGGTAGAGCCGAGCCGGCATCACCCATTTTCAAATGCAGTGTCCTTGCTGCAGTGGCCGTGGGTTAGACTCCAGCCTGCAGCCCTTTGCTGCATGTCTGATAAAAATTCTAATAAAAACTGATGTTGTGAGTTCTTGATGAATGATTGCAAACCCTTCCTGATATGTTTCAAATGATGTCATACCTCCAGTTCATAGCTAGCTTGCTGCTAACAGCCATATAAAGGACAGCATGTGGCTGGAGATCCCAGAGCAGTTTCTAATGTTATATGTTGGTCATGATTTGGCATGAGCCACAACAGATAGTGTTAGCATCAAATTTGGGATCGGATTAGTTTTTGTATTGTGTAGTTGACGTTAGCCCTGCTGAGAATCTCTTGTCTGGACAGGTTTTTGTTGTGCAAAGTGGGACACTTATCGGGCTTCATTCATGAATTGTGTGAAAGGTAAAACACGGCAATGTGGATAATTTGCACCAGTCCGTGTTCTTGCAATGCATGTAGCAAAAGGCTGCAGTCATCCTCTCTCTCCCCATTTCATGCTTAAATACTGGCCTATCGAATGAAGGCAAAAGCAAAAAAACAAAAAAATCTTAATATTAAATTAACATTCGTATGGTTGCCAGAACAGCCCAGTCACTGGAATTACATGTTGGCATTTCTGCAAATGTTTCATACATACAGTATGACGTAGTTCAGATTACATGTATATGAGCAGAGTTTCTTATAAGGAGGAGGAGAGTATGGTGCATGTTTTTTTTAAAGCTGGTATTCATTTCCTGCTGTGTTTGTAGTGAACAAACTGGGTATTTAAGGCAAAAACATTATCTTCTCCGAACCATAGCCAGATGAATTTAGCGCTTAAACCTCACCAAATATGAAATGTACAAATATAAGATATCTGTGGTTTGCAGAAATGTGCAAAAACATTATCTTGTTGACTGGGTTGGCCAGAAACACTTTGTGTCTGCCTGATGTGTAAACAGGAAATTAAATTAAACATATCAGCCATACCAATTTTACTAGGCAATAGCATGTCACCTGCCACCTAGAGGCCAAAAATGAATTAATTCAGCTTTAAAATGACGCAATGCTCACAGCTGTAGATTTAGTCCACTTCCTTTAAAAATACCACAGTAACAGCATAGATGGATTATGAAACATATGACCTTTGGACTAAAGATGCATAAAAGCCTGGAATATCTTTAGCAAGGGCTTTGTTATTGACATGAATGACCTTGGGGGTGGACCTTGGGGCCCAAGGTCAAGGCCCGTTCAGTAGTACATCCATGAGTTTTCTGAAAAAGCAATAAAGAAATCTTCTAGGAGATATTTTCTATAGCGTAGGCTGATGGGAGGGAATTCTTGCAGCAACAAGACAAGGATAGTTGGCAATAGCATCAACATCTGTCTGTTGTCATGGATCTGAAATACCCCATGTTTGACATTGTCTGTCTCCCAAAAGACCCAAAACCTCTGGCTGTGCTCAACAGGTGTAGCAGTGACCCTGCTAAAGTTGGCACTTGTGGGCTCAAACACACTAAACAATTATGAAGCTCCAAAATAACCAATATTAAAGAAGTATATAATACATACTGTAATAAATACAGCTGTATGTGAGTTAGTAAATAAATACATGGTGAAAGTTGTGGCAACTTGTCTCTAGTGATGGCAACGCCAGTCTGTCAGTCGGTCCACCACTTGAATTGTTCAACATTGAAATTAAATTATGGATTGCCACGACATTTTGCACACTTTGTTTTCCAAGTCTTTTTATATCATTTTGGGGTATTATTCCATGACAGTGGGGCTGTACATTCACTTCATTAAAAGCACTGCCACACAGAATGTACAACATTAGCAAAACAGATCTCCTTCGGTCACACATCTTTTAAATACTGTTTATCATCGTACTTTACTTTCCACATTGAAAAGTATGAACTTTAAAAAAAAAAAAAAAAAATCTGTAACCACTGTGGAAATTGATTTTACACCGCAGTGGACCGCCGGCTCGCATTCAAGCAGCCATGTTATTTACTTTCCATGATGCGGGTCTCAGTATTCTTGAGGAGATGTGTCAGGGCCACATTAAGTCATTCCTGCACATTCTCAACCACTTTCCATTCACTTCACACAAGGTCAGCCCCAGAATCATTCAGCAGCATATCTGTATTCATCACATCTCCATGCACGGCAAACAAGCTACCTGCGGACCGCCGGCAGCGCAGTGTCATCTCCCAGCACACGGCCTGTGCCTCCTATTCACACGCTATCATTTGATTCTGAGTATTTCATTGTGAGATTTGTATTCTTGGCCTGAACCTGATCTGTCCAGCTCAATGAGATTTTGCCTGCAAATGTGAGCTACTTTTTCTCGCCATGGTTAAGGGCAGCCTCCCTGATGTCAATTCAGACCGTGTTGGTAAAACACAGCACTGGCTCTGCCAAGGTTGGCATGGTGGGGAGCAGGTTTCAGGTGCGTCAGCTGGGATCATCGTCACGCTTTCAGTGATCTGTTGTTGTGTCTTACATTTGAGGTGAGACATGAATGCAACTGAGGCAAAAGAGATGAGTGGAAGTTCATTTTACTTTTTCGCCATGGCCTTGGTGGAGCCGACACAGTGATTGTGGACAAGACTGAGTAAACACAGAGACAGATGGAGGGGTGGAGGAAAGAGGGGAGGAAGTGAGAAAAGGGAGGGAGAGGGGGAAGACAGGAGGTTTGGATAAGGAGGGAGATGTGGGTCAGAATGGTTCATTGTGTGCAGACTTCATGGCCACAAGGACACCTTCCCCTTCATAACAACAACACACACACATACACTCGAGGCCACACACAATAAATCAATAAAAACTAAAATAAAATCAGCAACTTAAACCTCTGCACCACCTGAAGGTAATCCAGGCCCTGTCAGTGCACACTGTGCCGTTTAAAGCATCATCAGCTTTAAGATTTCGGCAGTGTTGAAGATCATGAAGAAATAACACACCAAACAAAATATAAATCTAAATTTAATCAATAAATTTGTCTAAATCTAATAAAAATGTACAATTTCATGTTTCTTTATGTGAGAAAAACGAGTGCTGTCTTGTTTTAAGTGCTTCACTCCCACAGATAAAACCCTCCAAACAAACCAAAATATTCAGTAGTAAAGATGCAAAGAGTCACCGTTTTCTTCATGTAACTGTCTGTTTGTGACACACAGGTGAAGAAGAGAAAACCTGTCTCGGCTCATAGTCAAGGTTCTATTAATATTGTATTTTCTGAGTCCATGACTGTCAGTCTGATCTCTCTAAGGAGCAGGTACAAAGAAAGCAGGTTTTTATTGCTGAGTCCTCTGCTGTCGGAGGTTTCTCCTTTCTGATTCTCCAGTTCTGGTGTCGGCGTCTCAGATTGTTGCATCAAATTAAATCCATCAGTTTCCTCTGCTTTTAGAAAGTATCCAGGAAAAGCACTTCATCCAGCAGGATCACCAGTCTTGTCTGGTTTGTGTTTGTAAGTTGTAGTTTCCCATGAAAAGTTCAAGGACACCAGCTGGTGAAAGGGTACAGAATGCAGTGGACAGTCTTAAACCTGCGGAGGACAGAAGTGATGAGTAATGACTCACAGGCAGGTTTGATTTCAAAAACTTTCTCACTGTCAGAGCAGATTTTTGTCCAAATAATTATAAATTCACAAACAATTTTGTGGGTTCTTGATGAATGCTCGAACATCCCTGCTGAACATTCATGCAGGAGGAAAAATATCCGATTGGACCCTTAGCAGATTTCCACCTGCAGAAATAAGTTTGACCAACAAAATCGTTTGTTTCAGCCAATGTCATACCTCCACTTCAGTTTGCTTTGGTACACTTTTATTCTGTTTCCACTGTGAAAACTTGTGGATGGTACAAATGAAACCGTTCCTAACTGTCACCTCTTTGGTCCCCCCTCTGTTGGGGCACCTAGCACACAGAAAAGATGGAGGTAAAAGCACTGCAGCCTGATTGGTCAGTAGAGGACGGTCACTCTGCTCAGGGCTGAGTTGTGGCTGGTTGAGTTGAGGCTCATGTAACCACTGTTCATACTGTGGAGAGTTTTATTGGTAAACTTAGTAAACGACTATTAGTAAACGACTTTTAAGGTGGAGCGTTAACTTGTAATGTTACTCAATGCATGAGTTGACGACATTAATCAATCAGAACACCTTAAATTTAAATATGACAACTGTGACCACTACTTTAGTTTTTATTCTCTCTTTTGGATGACGATTACTTTCAGTAATGAGTGTATCTGTAAGAGTTTAAATATATATATATATATGAATTTTGACCAGATTATGTGAACTACATATATTGTAAGAAAAAAAAGTGTTTCGGGGCGTAGTTCCTGTGGGCTGCGGCAACACTAAACCCCTGAGCTTGCCTGAGAAGGACTAACCCCCAAATTCCACCAGATGTGTGTTGGTTGCATCTGCGCTCCGGAACGGCAGTGAAGCCGATATGTTTTTAATTCTAGTCAATGTGTGTGTTTCCACCGGCTGCGGCTGTGCTGCGTCCTGGCTCTGTCACAGCTGCGGCGCTCCAGAGCCCTCCGCAACAGAAACGCAGGACTTCTATTTTTGCTGGACGCCAGAGCACAATGCAGCAATTCAGCACAGAGCAGATCGTGCGGGGCAGGAAGTCATGCACAGAAACAAAATAAAACATCGGGTTAATTTTCAAAATAAAATACACAGCGTTCACGGCGGATCATATTTCCCCGCACTACACCTTGAAAACACCACAATGCGCAGAGGCAGGCCTGAAGTCAACAGGTCAGAGGTTTTCAGACGTCATATCACCCCGTTGACACCATGGATGAGGAGATGTTAATCATGGAGGTGCACCCAGATGTCTTCCTGCTGCTCCTCTGGTTTTGTGCTTCTGTTTATAGAAACTACATCTTGTTATATCGCGCGATTATGCTAAACAGAATCCTCGTCACCAAGAAAGCGCAAAAGGGAAAAAAAAAAGGCAGCGTGACCGGCAAATTCCAAAAACAAGGGGCGACATTGGGGTAGCCTTTCCCAGGTGGAAAGAGCTGCTGAAGGAGAAAGGTAATGCAATCGCAGTGGCGCTGGCCACTAACAGCTGTTAGCCGCTATCAGCGGTGCAGTGGTGCGAGGAGAGGGATGAGTTGTGTGAGGTTGAGCTACTTGTCAGTTGTCAAAAGACAAGACGTGATTGGTTCGTTTCGATTTACACCCGCCCCAACAGTCCTATGTTGTAAACACAGCCAGCATGGTGAGGAGGGGGTTTGTCAACTCTCATCGCGTGTGTCTGTGTAGGAGCCTGCATGAATACTCCATGAATCAGATGACATGGTTTCATCAGTGTTATCATAGCTTTTTGGTACACAGCGGCTACAATTGTTGCAATACGCGTTTGAAACAGTGAGGCCCTAGAGTGCACTATCCGTTTGAAGGCAATATATGATTTCAGCATTAGATGGAAGAAATTCCTACACACTGTGGCTTTAAGATTATTTTTTGCGTTTTGTTTGGTAGTGACAAAGTAGAAGTGAAATAAGAAATGAGGAGATGAGATGCAACAAAGGTCGGACTCATTGTCATTGTGATGACACAGTCAACGTCTTAAACCCAGTGTTGTGTCACACAAATAAGTATTATTTCATTTAAACAGGAAAGTGCCTTACTGGAATTAAAATATCATGTCCTGGCCAAGACATGTAAAAAAGAACCTAAGCAGAGTCTGCAGTGACCTCAGTGACATATGAAGGTGGAACAAGCAGCGTCACATCCTCAGAGGCCTCCACAACAAGCACTCCAGCACCACTACAATAAAAGTAACAGGAAAGAACTGCTGTTGTTTTATTTCATATTACGCAGTCTGTGCAGTGAACTGTGGGGTCTGTGGGTTTGCAGTGTGTGTTAAAGGGGACATTAAGTTATCTGACTTTGTATTGTCCTCTGTGTGCAGCCAGTGGAGACTGCGACAGCACTGATACAGATGATCTGCTACTACAAAAGGAGAGAAAGCTTAAGCAGCTAAAAATAGTCTGGCAGACGCATCTAACGAAGATGTCACACAGTAATACAATAACACTGGAATATTTATGCTTATGATTTTTACCTCCGGCAAGGAGATGATGTTTTTGTTTGTCTGAAATCTCAAAAGTTGTTAAAAGTTTTAAATGAAAATTGGTGGAAAGTAAGTCATGGAACAAAGAAGTTAATAGTATTTTGTATGGATCATGGTATTTTTTAATGACTTAAATCAATTCTGCATTTATGGCCTGGAGATATTCTGTTACATCTGCTTTTATTATATCATATGCAGATATTGTTTCAGGCACAGTTTTGGTTGGATTTCACCATTTTTTTTCTTTTATTATTCCCATGGTATATATTTTGTCACTTGAATGACAAACATCTTGCACACTTGCCATTATTGCAAGTCCATGCACATTTATTTTTACTATTTTATTGTCATTCTGAAGCTGCTACATTCTTTGCCTGATTTCTTTCAAAGACAAACTTAATCTCCACAGATATACCTGGGTCAACAAAAGATAATAACATATGGAGAAAAACCATCTTTGTTTGTACAGGCAGATGAACATCAGACTTGCTCTTTAACGGCTGCAGCGATGTTGAGTGTAACTCTGTGCGGCACCGGCGGATGGAAACAAATGGAAAAGCTCACTGTGGAGTGCTTGTGGTGATATGTTCTTACAGCTGGGGATGGCGAATACTGGGAAAGACAAACACATCTGTTGTGTTACATCAAATTGCTTTTATCTCTGACTGAACATAGAACATGATGAACTGGAGCTACAGGGGCGTCACGTCTTCAGGTCGTATCATCTGAGCACCAGAACTGAGCGCTCGGGGTTTTAAAAGCACAGCAGCTTGTAGTTAACAAGCATCTTGCCATGAGGGTGAACTACTTACGCATTTGATTTCTTGGTTATGGGTTTTAAGTGTTTATTTCCACATTTAGACTTTCAGGATTTGGAACAAAGTTGCATCTATCCTCAGTATTTTTCTGTCTTACTAGTGGCGAAGTCAGTCAGTCTCTGCAGCACTTTGGTCCAGAGCAAAGTAACGACACCTCGTCTATATGATATGAATTATATAGTATAATCTTCATTTTATTTTGGTGAGTCCGATCAGGTTAAAATGCTATTAATAAGCTGATGGCACTAAAACGTAAGTGAATTCCACCAGAGATAAAAACTCATAACTGTACCATTCTCACATGGTTCTAAGAAAACTCCGACCAATTATTGCATTCGGTTGATTGGCCAAGCGTCCTGTCTGTCTTCCCCATGTGGAGGCCTCCGACTGACGTAACTGCTCGCCTAACACCCTATGCAGGACAGGTAACGTTATGTTTAGTTTGCTTCTAATATAACATATAACATTATATATGACAACACAGCATCCAGTTGCTAATGGCTAACGTTAGCCTCTGAAACATTGACTCCAGTTGAGCTTTAAAACTCTGGGGTTGCGTTTGACTGTCTTGGTTGTGGATGTTCATATTTTTTCTAAGTGCTGTGTGAAATGCAAGAAAGGTAAGAGTTGCTTGAATAGTAAAGGTTGCTGACCCCTGATGATCCTTGAACAGCGGCACTGTGGCCAAAAGCTGTAATCACAGGATGGTAAACACTAAAACGCAGCACAATAGTAGCACAGGTCCAGACACCTTCATTTTCAAATTTAGTCACATTAGTTGTATTGCAATTTACACATTAACTTGCGTATGGTCACTGTCAGGTTTGAACCTTGTATCTCCATATTATTATCATCTTTTTTCCACAAATTCACACTTATATCTGTTCGTGGCTTTTACAAATATTTAACCAATGAAAAGTTTTTAAAAAGCTTGTGACTAAATCTCGTAACTCCACTGGAAACTCAAACTGTCGGCAGAAGCTCAGAGCTCCACCACGTCTACATTAAATGAATGAAGTGCTGTCACTGAGCATCTTTGGTGCTGCGTGTAGCAAAGCTGAAGGTAAGAAGTGATGATGTGATTTCTTCTGACTTCTAAAAGCTCACTGTGAAGGCTAATTGCCTTGGACTGACCCTGCTGTGACCCCAGGTGCTCAGGTTTGTACGTGCTGAATTTGTGTTGCTACAGCTACTGATGGTCTGGACTCTCCTAACTCATTTGTGATCTGATACAGAAAGATTTTGGCCAAATGTTTTCCAATGGCAGGAAATACTGAGCTCACACATAGCTACAATAAACTTTGTAACCTGTGTGTTGATGATAATGTAATGCAGTGCACCTACTGCCTCAGATGTGGTTATTCTAATCTACACAAGCAAAGCACGTATCTTGACATTTGCTGGTCAGAACCACTGTTGTTGACTGACGGTTGAGTGTTTACCCAAGACACTACACAGAATAATGTGGGCAGAGATATATTGCTCATATCTTCTGACTCATGAGTTCATGACAGACAAACCTGGAAGGGTCTTCCTCCTTAGAGAAGCTTCCTTTCACCTCAATGCTGTTCATCTTGTTCTCAAACATCCCGTAGCTCAGAGTCACCTGCAGGGGAGAGAAAACACACACACACTGTGAGAAGAAGTGCATGTATGTGTGTGTGTATTTCCGTGTGTGTGTGGGGAGGATCATTACCTGGTGTGGGATGCTTCTGTGGCTGATGAGCAGCAGGTTTTCCAGGTGGGAGTGGAATAAAGGACAGTGAACCATGGAGATACCCAGCCTCTTCTCCACGATGAAGCCCACTGTACAGTCATCGGGGAGACGGATCGTCGCAGACGTCTGCTCAAACCGCGAGCCGCTGAAGCACACACGTACAAAAACCC
Organism: Epinephelus cyanopodus; assembly: GCA_026686955.1. NCBI lineage: Eukaryota > Metazoa > Chordata > Actinopteri > Perciformes > Serranidae > Epinephelus > Epinephelus cyanopodus. Next base: position 6,505,866 of record CM048916.1, on the reverse strand, counting down.
ACACAAATTAATTAATAACATATTGTGCCTTTAAATTCTCTTATAATTCTGGTTATAAAGCGAGAAATTTTGAAACTGCCTAACTTTCAACCTAAAAGGACAATTGTGCAGATTTTGCATGTTTTGGCCCATTAAGTATCCATTGCATGTCCTTTACTGCTGACCTTTTCCAAAGAACACCGTAAATTCTTAGATTGATTCCCTACCTTCTTGCTCTGGGCAGCCATTAGTCTCAGCTCTTTGAAAGCAGTATAAACACAAACTTGCAGAGACCTGAAACTTACTTTTAGATTGGTGATTCATCATTGTGAACATTTAGTCAGCTTTATTTTTTGTTCAAAGTTATGCTGCTCGTTAATGCAGATGGGCAAAGAGACTGTTTTGAAAATGTTGGGTGCATTGAAGAGTTTGCAGGAAAGTGTGACTCTGAGAGTTTGGGAACGAACAACAAACTTGCAGTAAGCGATGCAGACGATGTAGAAGATGTATTATATGACATCTAGGTTCACTTATCTTTCAGTCTCTCATAAGAACCTACCTCTCAAATGATGGTGTCTCAGCTGAATTACATCACTTTGACAAAAAAATGAGGGCAATTAAATGTTCGTTGTGATGGATTACCTGCAAACTTTTGCCTCAGGCCCTTTTCATTCTTTGATATTTTGAGACAGTGAAAGACTGAAATTAATAAGAAATCTTGCTTAAAATGTGATAGAAATGTGTCACCTTTAACTTCATGCCTTTTGGAAATCAGTTCATCTTCAACTCACTTAACTACTCACAATAAACGAAATTTGCCCAAACTTTTGCTGCCACTGTACCTTCAAGGGCTTTTTTTCTGTTTGCATTAACACCGCCAATATGAACACAAAAGTGACATACTGTAGCTGAAGGGCGGTTGGTATAGCAACTTCTCGTTTGCTTTGATGAGTCATCATCATCATGTCGTATTTCCACCATCGCAATTATGCTGAGTAATACCTGGACTTCACTGTCAGTCCATTTGTCCGTGTTTTCCTACATATCTTTTTGTTACGAGCTGTTTGTTGACACACGGTTAACAGGTTTTTAAAAATGGCTGTTGGTTGGTGATGCATTGGCTGTATTCACGCAATCACTCATGGTTCCTCTTGTTCTGGGAGAGTATCTGCTAAGTCTTCAAAGAGTTATTATCATATTTCCTACAGTGATTGTACCTTGAAGGCATCAGTAGAGATCTCTCGGTAGTTGCAGTAACGACATGTTAGAAGACATACAGGAAGACAACTGATGTCATGTCGGGTTGATAATATGATCGCGGCATATAAATAAATTACGCCGAGTGTTTAGAGCTGACGTGGTGTTCCGCATATTTGTTAGATGTCAGGCAGACATTACAGCCGGTTCTTGGAACTATGAAAGAGTTCCTGTCATCACTTCATAAATACCTGGCCCATGGAGCCATCTTCTCTGCCAGCCGCCGACTCAGACAGAATCCTGCTCCTCCTGTAGCGAACCAGAACCGCACTTCCCTCTAAGCGATGAAGCACACACAAACACACACGTATTTACAGACACATATCATACAGACACTGTCAGGGAAACAGAAATACTGTAGTATAATAGCAGAAATATGGTTGGTGGCTGGTAAGCTGTCACTGAGAGAGGTAACACCAGGTATATGATATCTGGTTTCAAAATCATGATCATATTTGCAGTGCTCTGAGACGCTGTGGGTGTGTACGCTGAAGGAACTCACAGTTGGTGAACATTAATGCCATGCGTTCTAACGTTAGCAGTAACACAGTATTTATATAGTAAGGGGTTATGTTCAGGATGGCTCCAGTGTATGATCAAACATGTTTCAGGCCCACCCTAAAAAAATGGCTGCCTCGCACAACCTGCATTTGTTTGGATCATTGCGCACGTCCTCAGAAAATTAGCACTACACATCTGCAAAGTGCAATACTCACATGAACGTTAGGGGGAGTATGGGAGGTATGGTGATGACACAGCAGGCTGTTCTCACAAATTTTTCAAATGTTTCCCTACAAAAAGCAGTGCACCCAAATTCATAGATATCCCACATATTTTGAAAGGCTGCGATCACTTGGGCATTGTGCTAACGGGGGCACACAAGGAAGCAGTCCCGAGTGTTTGTAAGGAGGCAGGTTGGGCTGCAACTTTGCAAGTGTTAAGATCCGTGTCAAATTTAAGATACGTCCTCACCATGTTTCTTTTCCTAAACCTAACTACAGTAACTTTTATTGCCTAAATCTAACTTCTGTAACTTTACATTAATTAGGTAACTGTACATTAAGGACGTAGCGTAATCGGGCGCAAATTCGTAGGATATCAAACAAACTATTCTATGAGAATACGTTGGATGGAGTCGGGTCAGTAGGCATGTTCGCAGTTTTAAAACAAGCTATCAGTCCAAGTTCGCAATCGTGCATTGCTAGAACGAGAGAAACATACTCGCCATTGTCACAATGTGCTCAATTTCGGGGCCTTACTGTCACTTTTTTGACTGTGATCCCAGGATTAACAATATCGCAACCTCCCCAAGTGTCTCCATGTTTATCGTTGACATCATGCTAATCCAAAAGTTCTACACAGTGTGAGTTATCTGGTGTGCCCTCTGGTGGAATCCTCCAGTAACGCGTGTAGTCCATAGGCAAGTATGTGAACAATCCTGTTCACGAAGGTTGTCAACCTGAGCACGGTTAAAAAGCGAGTGTATCTCCAGCTGTATGCAGTATTTTGGTATCTGATGAGCTATTGAAGTTCTCTTAGATTGTATTTCATTTTACAACCTGATCCTGCAGCACTACTCCTTCACCAACGCAGCCTTAAACCTTTTGATCCAGTGCTTTTGTCAGGCTCCACTCAGCCTTACTGCTCTTAAAGTTTCATTCTGTAATGCCATCGTGTAAATTACGTTCAACAAATAGGATGAAAAATTCAGTGTGACCTTCAAGTGTAGAGCTCTTTCCTATACTCCTTTACTTGTCAAGAGTTTCTTTTTGTCTGTTTATCTTCTTGTGAGTCTTGTTACCTCTCAGACACACAGGAGCACACATGCACAGTCACAGATACGAACACACACATCTACAGTGTCATCAGTCCTAAAAATGCAGAGCACATACAAAATCTATGTGCACAAATGATAAAAATACACACAGGGATATTGGGACTATTGGGACAAACTGACGCAGTATCTCTCACTCTGACAAACAAACAATGTGTGTAATAGATAAGAAACACAGAAGAGAAGGAGCACCGTTCTCACTGACCCGTAATAATAAAGTGTAATACTTTTCTTTGCCTCTCCTATCTGGTTTCCCTCCAGACTTGTATTGATTGTTTGTTCCTTTACCAAACCGCCTGATATGAATTGCATGTCTTTATCTGCTAACTCTCCATCATTTCTCAAGCAGATGCGACGCTTTGTTTTTTATTCCCTGCAGTAGAACAGTTTAAGAAAGTATGAACCAAAGTCTGAACCGAGGTTTGCGTCTTAGACAGGCTTAGACAGGCATATTTCTGACGTCAAAGTGTTGTCAATTCAACGCGTAGCTTTTTATTGTAGTTTAAATTAAGAGAAATGAGTGAACAGATTCATTTTATTGCTGCTATAATATTACTAGCATGGCATCATTACTAGTCACGGTGTGATATCATATTGATTATTTGGACAACAATGCCATACTTGCTGATATCACAGTTTCTACCATGACACGATATGATTAGATTCAGTTCAAGGGCCCATGATCAATATGAAATGATATCAGTAACTAACCGCATGGTCTTTTTCTTGACTGCTTACCAATGGCCACTAGCACTGTTTGAATGCTTAGGAAGGAGGTGCGCTTGGATGGAAAAGTAGCACAGATGGGCATATGGATAAAAAGATAACAATATGTATCAATAGCCCTTTTTAGATAGGAATTGTGCAAATTTGCAGGAAAGCCCAATCAGTCTTCTTTCAGCATTGGCAGTATAAGAACAAAATCAGGGACTGCGGCAAAATGTCGCCTACCTACTTTTGTTCATACAGAATGTGCCTTTTTCGGGGCAATGGGGGGCGTGAGCAAGTAACAAAACGTGTAGCTCAGCGTGTGACGTAAAGCTGTTTCCTGTTTATCCATCGCTAGTGGCTCGCACGTGCAGCGTCATCAACAGCCCCTCCCGTTGTGGAAGGCCGTCTCGTCTGTTTAAACTACAAGGGTTCCACCAATATGTCTACCCTATGAGGTGGAAAATTGGGCACCTTGGATCAACTCGCCAATTCAGCTCTGTGTGTCTAAACGCTCGCAGCTTGCCGGTAAAATGGCCCAACATTCACCGAAAATCTCTCAGCGTAAAAAGGGCTAATGTTTTCGCCTTATACTGATTATATTGGATCATTGATCGTGTTTTGGTGCACAACAGAGCGCGATTGCTGTGTTCACGCCTGCTCAAATGAACTGCACTTGAGTTTGACTGAAGCGACCCAAACAGGGCAGGTGTGAAAGCCGCCTAAGGTTTGGCTGTTGGTTCAGACAGTGGTCCAGGGAAGGTTTCATGCCTGTAATTGTGGCATGGATCAAGCTACAAAGTCTGAATCTTGAGACCAGGCCAGGTATCTGTGAAAGGATCCTCAGTCACAGCAGTCAGGATAAAAGTTTATAGGCCAGGCTGTACTTACAGAAGAAATAAGTTGACTGTGTGTTTTCTTTCCTGTACTTTCCTTTTGCTATGCTGTGTATCTTCTGCCTTAATTTCCTTCCCTTTCATTTCTCTTTATCCTGTTCAAACATTGTCTTCAACTTTACAGTCTTTCTTTCAATTACTTTTCTGTGTTGATCTCTTCTGTTTGCCTTTTCTCTACCAATTTTAATTTCCTTTACACTTCTCTTTTCCTTTTTATTCCCTTACTTGCATTAACTTTCCCGTTCTCCATTTCTTCCCATTCCCTTTCTTGACATTTCCTTTTGTTCTGTCTTTTCTATTTCCTTCCTTGTTTTGTTTTGGACATCTGTTGCCCCTCCTTATTATCCTCCTTTTAATTTCTTCCTCATCCTTTTCGTTTCTGTGAATCTTTATCTTCTGTTTCCTTCCTTTTGTGTAAAAGGCCATTACTTTACTTTGCTTCCATTTCCTTTCCTATGATTTCCTTTGAGTCCTTATCTTTGAATTTCCCATGTTTTGTTTTATTGTAAAGTTCATTCATTTTGTAACTTTTTCTCTTCTTTCCATCCCTTTCTTTCCCCCCCTCCTTCTCTCATCCACCTCTCAAGCCTCACAATGGTGACAGGAAATCGAAAAAGATAGTCAGCGAGATGTAAGAAAACGAGAGGAGGAGACGGAGAGGGAGCTTGACATTCGTTTTTGTTTCCTCCGTCACCCATCCAACCCCGGCGAGGGATGGAGATGATGAAAAATAGGAAGAAAAGAGAGAAGTGAAAGAGAGCAACGGGAACAGAAGAAATGAGGAAGGGAAGAGAGTGAAGGAAAGAGTTAGGAAGCAAAGATAAATAAAAATCTATTTTTCAGTGTAAATGGGTGCAATCAGAGTGGAGAACGTGACACAAGGGAGATGGAGAGAGTAATTCCAAGAGATGAGAGACAGAGATTGAAAAGGGCAGGGAGAAAGGAGGGAGGGAGAGAGACGGGATGACATGCTATTCAGAGAGCTCTCTGGAGTCAGGATGCGCTTTAACTCAATGGGAGCATTAATTCTACTGTAAGGCACGTGAACTCAGTCACACACACACACACACACACACACACACACACACCTGTAAATAGCTGCCTGTGTATTCCAAAAACAAACTATCGATGTCCTGTGGTTTGACAACCACCAATCAATACCTCCAACAAGACACTAATCACTCATTGATCACGACTGTCCGAAGATCCCTTACCATGTGAACAAAAGCCATGGAACATGTTTCCTGTACTTCTTTACGTATATACATGCATAGATTTTCATCCATCCCTGGCTGCATCCGCCCCTCATGTCCTTTCAGGGCTGATGAGAGTGAAAATAAAGTATGGATTTGGACAGTAAGGCTTCTGAATGGCAGTGGTTAACCTGGCCGGGCTGCATCTTGGCACAAAACCAATGAAAGGAGACCTCAGCTTTGTTTTACAGTTCATTAGTGTCCTCAGTGGAGCCACAGAGCATCGAAAAGAGAGGAAAGAAGAAATGAGGCGTGGAACGAGGAGCAATGGACGGATAGACAGAGGTTGGAAACACGGGCAGAGGAACAAGAACGTTTGCAATGTGGTCTCGTTTTGCGGTTTTCGCCATGACTCTAGTTCTGTTCAGGTCTGATAACATTTACTCAAACTGCAGAGAGTCAGACTGGCACGACCTATTTGGATGTTAATGTTGAAATTTCATTAACTCTACAACAGAAATGGTCCACCATCGCCTACACTGGTTTTTCTATGCCTCTGCGCTGGCGATGGCCACGGTCAGAGGCATTACGTTTTTGAGTTGTCCATCCGTCCAAATGCAATATCTCAGAAACACCTTGAGGCATTTATTTGGCACAAATGTCCACTTGGACTCAGTGATGAACCATTTAGATTTTGGTGTTCAAAGGTCGAGGTCATTGAGTCCTTGCATCTGTCGCATTCTCATGAATGTAATATCTCAAGAACGCCTTGAGGGAATTTCCTAAAATTTGGCACAAACCTTCACTTTGACTTGGACTGCGTAGATTTTGGTGGTTGATGGTCAAAGGTCAAGCTCACTGTAACTTTTTTATATGCTAGTTATGACAAAATTTCACACAAATGTCTAACAGGATATAATAATAAAGTCATGACATTTTATATCCAAATGGCAAAGGTCAGTTTCACTGCGACATCATAATATTCTGCAAAAACACTTTTCTGGCCATTACTCAACATTCCACCTTGAAACTGTTCTGACTGTATAAATCTTACATGCTGTCGGGGGGAAGATGTGTGAGGCATCCATGTTTTCACAGACACTGATGTAAACTGTGAGTGCAACTTGACAGGTTTGCCTGGCCTGTGAAGGTTTTTGATAGTCATTACTCTTATTTTCACTCCGAACATGACGTCACCACAAGGGTACGACGTGATGACACTAAGACAAAAGCCTTAGTTTCCTGCTGAAAAAAAAAGTGTAATGGTTTTTGGTGTAATGGTCTGTTAAAGGGTTAAAGCACACATTGTTCAGTCTACACAGATTTCAACCGAAGTGTCTCCACCAGGGTGATTCCACTATAATATGGGAGATAAACCCAAACAGCTGGTCCATTCAATGATCAGTATTAATTTTTGAGTGTGTTACATTAAAAGAATATGGGAGGAAAACTTTTTTTTTTTTTTCGTTTTATTCAGTTTCAGTGAAAAGGAAGGAATTCAAGACAGAAAAACTAGGTGAAGCACCTTCAGAGGCAGGACAGCAAGAAAAAATAAATGTGTGGAGCTACATTAAAGAAAGTGATGTATGTCAGAGGGGTCACCCTGCCTCATGGAGTTATCGCTCAATTAAATTCAGTATGGGTGTCAGTGCGCTCTGGTGCAAACGCTGTTTCAGAGGCCTTTACAATCCTGCTGGGATAAAAAGCTCTGGGGAAACACTGAGGCAGTGATTTGTCTGGTATCCTTGTAAGTCATGTGACCACAACGCACTAACTGGTGGCCACTGTGGTTTGTTTGATAGCATATTTAAGTCTCTAGAATTACATGCTCTGTAAGTTGTGTCCAGATCATTGTCATTTTTGTCACCTGTTTTCCCCCCATTTGTCATCTTTTTATACGACCTATATATTTAATTAATTCTAGTTTTGTTTTTTGGTTGGTGTGCAGGCATTGTTTTGCTATTGAATGAGACTTAATGGGACAGTCTACCTCAAAAACCTCTCAAAAATACATATTTTTCTGTAGAGCTGTTTCTAGATTGTGTTGGTGTTGGTTGCGGACTGTCGGAGATGTCGGCCATAGTGATGTCCGCCTTACCTTTAATATAATGGAACTAGATGGCACCCAGCTTGTAGTGCTCAAAGGGCCAAAAAATACATTTGGAGAAACTTCCCAGAAATCATGGCCCAGTCAATCCACACGCCTTGTTGTGTGCAGTTTAGCCAGGGAACTCCATCGAGGATCTATTTTCTTTCTACCGAATCACTGTGCAGAAGGAAGCGTGCATCTACTGTTCGCTCACCTGGCACCACGAGCTAGCTAATGTTACGGGCTCATCTGATTATGGCGCTTTTAATGTTTAAATCTTGCTGTCACGAGCACAAGCATCTGGCCATGAGCATATACACTCTTCCCCCTGAATCTAACTCCATTATATTGGAGAGATCACAGACATCTCTGCAGCCAACACTAACACCAACGCAATATAGAGTGATAAACAGCACTAACGGTAAGAAGAAAAATACGTATTTTTTGATCGTGGGGTGAACTGTCCCTTTAAAAACATACCGTGCTATAAATACCACATGGAAGTGCTTTATAGTATAAAACCAACCAAAGTGTATCTATTTGTTTACCATGAAAAAAGAAATGTTCATCTGATGTCATGAGTGATGACCTCTGCGAGTACTTAGCATAGCTCTGCCAAGCTTCACTATGAAAAGAAGTTTGCCAAGAAATCTAAAGTCTCGTGTGTGGGTTACATTGAAGAAACACTGTGGTATAGTACCGTTGCATTGCCCTCCAGCAGTTCGTGTGCAGTGATGGGTTTGTCCAGGCTCGGTTTGCCCACGTAGATGTCGCCGTCCTGGGGGAAGGCCGAGAGTAGGGAGAGGAGAGCCTCCGGGTTCACGTAGTTATCATCGTCCACATGACAAAACCACCTGAGGAGCCACAGAGGGAAGGACAGGAAGAGAATGATACAATTAAAACATAATGGTCTGGGCTTCTCCACTCCTCTTCATCTCTGCAGTTCTCTAGTTTCACTCTTCCACAGCTCTCAAAAGTTGACCATTGCCTGAACTACCATAGATGAAGCAAACAATGGTTGCATTTGGGGAGGAGGTCACAACCCTTGGCTTCCTCGTTCACAGGTTGGGGATCATATCCATGTATAAATCGCAGATACAATCTTATTTGTAAAATAAACTTTAAAGTCTTCCTTCCAAAAGAGTAAAAGAAAAAATACAGGAAAAACAACAGCACTCCGGCCTTCCTCCGTTCATCCAAATTTGTCCCCATAACATGAAATCCACTGTAATACTCTGTGAGTGTTTAAGCTGTTTGATTTCCACCTGAATGACTGGACATGATGTCGAAGCCTTGTTCCAAACCAAACAGACTTTTACTACAACATCAGCGTCCAAATGACAAAGCTGCTGATACAAAACGGAAGTGCTGTATTGTTTCCTCTGCCATCCTAATGGCTGCCCAACAACACGAAAAGGCTTTCTTCCAAACTAAACAGCCTCACGTCCCTTTCAGTCCAAATAACAAAGTGGGCCCTGGAACCAAACTGAAACGCTCTTTCATTCTGCCTGCCATCTTAATGACAGGACAGCGGTCCAAGCCTTAGTCACACACCAAACACAAGCTGTTGAGCCTCATTGTCTTTTCCACAAATCAAAATTACCATCGAGTATCAGCAACACATTGTCCAGTATGATGTGCGGCAGCCTCAAGCCTCAGTGTCGTGAGTTGAAACCAAGTCAAAAAATAATCCAAATCACTCACAGTGTGTGATGTAATTCATACATGATGTGTCCTTCTCAAAATAATGCTTTTCTTTTATTGTCATGTTTTTATGATCGCTATGGAAATGGGTTAAGATAAACCTGCAGTAACTTATTTGGCCACTTGGGGGCAGCAGAAACAAACTATCATAACAACACTAACATATCACCTGGTTCAAATGTTATCGCTCAATGAAATTAGTGGTGGTTATCAGAGTCCTGCTACATTGACTATTATGTTCAGCATACCATTATTAGCACATTAAACAGCCGTGTTTACTGGTATGCAGCAAGGAAGGGAGTCAGATGACACGACAGTAGCATTATAAAGAGCGAGAAAGTCCACATAGTGAGGTTGGTCAGGGTGATTGTCGGAATAAACACAGGACCTTCACCCCAGAGACCCCGATTTGTGTCCCGTCTAAAAAAAAAGTCAACAGTGAAATATTCTAAGTATGTGATGTATGTCAAATTAAGTATTTCAGATGATGTATAGCACTTATGGCATGTGACATACATCACTCAACATACTTATCCCGCACCGTCAACACTTTGGCATCGGCAGCTTTTCGGCCGATTGAGCACGTTGAATCGGCTGAGCTTGTCGGTGAGAGAGATCACTCTGATTGGCTGTTCAGGTTTTATTTCCTCGTCCCAGTAGCGAGTGAATCTGCCTGTAGTGAAACCAGTGCTTCCTCCTCAGGCTCCACTTCACTCAGCTGCCTGACAGACCCGCTGCTTCTTCCCAATTTAATTTAAAAACTGCAGTTCTTTGAATGGCCACTTGAGGCTCCAGAAACCAGTCAATCCCTAAAGACCCGCATGTTAAACTACTCAGCTTTCCATCAGAAATAAACTTGTTTACAGCCTGGTACAAAGAAAGGTTCTGGTCTCTATGGGTAATTCCCCCCTTCATTACATCCGTACGGTGGTGAATATTTCTATAACTCACCTGTTTACATTTTACGAAGGCTTAAAGTTAGGTATAATCAAGGGTGGAGCTGCTTTACGAGATGTGCAAATATGGTCACATTTGGCTCCAAAAAACCAAGATGGCAGCCACTGAAATGCCAAACGCAAAGCTTCAAAACGAGAGTCCAGAAGTCAATTGGTGATGTCACTATAGCTACATCCATTATTTTTACAGCCTACGTGTAAGACTTCAGGGGATTTAGTGGCATCTAGTGGTGAGTATTGCAGATTGCACCCAGCAGAAACTTCTTCAATTCCTTTAGTCTTTATGGTTCAGGAAGTTTTCACAGGATGCCAAATTATTTACAGAGGTCTCCTCTACTCCAAAACAAACTGACTTGTTACTTAAACCAGTACAAACACTGAAAAAAGTGGTTTTGCGTAAAAAAAAAAATCTGTGTTTTTTCAACGCGCTCAATGAGGGGCTGCTAACTACGATGGCCGACAAGAAAATGCTATCTAGAGCCAGTGTTTGGTTTGTCCATTGTGGGCTTCTGTAGAAACACTGTGGCAACATGGAGATTTCTGTAGACAAGGACCTGCTCCCTACGTAGATATAAACGGTTCATTCCAAGGTAAGGAAAACACAAAGATTCTTATTTTCAGGTTATTATATGCTAGAGAAAACATACTTATCATAGTATATTCCATTTCTACCAATATAGCCCCCCTAAATCATACACACTGGACCTGTAATCGAGTCATAACATTCAAAATGGGTAACAGGCAAACTTAGTTAGTGAACAGCAGCCTGTTGGTTTATGTCTATCTTCCTAATTTAAGACCAATATTTGTCTTTTTTCAGCTCTGTTTTTGGCCTCCACTAACTTCTGAGAAAACATTTCAGTCCTTAGTTGCTAAATGCTCCAATATTTTCACTTGTTAGACACTAACTTTGTCTGCCTGGCATTTGGTGCAAGTAATCAGTCTGTAAAGAGAGAGAAGGAGGCCCTCTGTTTGGCCCACACTGTTTGAATGACAAGTGACCTGTGGAAATACTGTGCAAGCAGCGACAACAAAGATGTTGACAAAATGAAAACAAAGGATTTCCAATATTACCTCTGTAATAAAACCGCAGTGATTCTCACCTGTGTATTTATGCTTATGTAACCCTAGAAGATTATTTACTTCTTTGATTTCTCCTTTCACCACCTGCTGCTGCTGCGACAGCCCGATTTCCCCGCGGTGATCATTAAGGTTTGTAATCTTAATCCGATCTTTAAATCCAGTGTGGGCAGGGTGATAGACGGACTTTAATGTGTCTCACCTCTTGTCAGAGGCCATGAAGCCGTCGTACTCGGCAGACATCTTGCAGGACAGAGCCTGCTGGCTGTGATCTGACTGGCAGCCTGTGACCACCATGTTATAACCTGGACAGAGAGACAGAGGGAGAGGGATGTGTGTTTGATTTATTTTGTCCATACTGTGTGTACTTCTAAATCTAAATTTGAGACTTGTTTGCTGCTTACCCTCTGAACGTAAATCCTCATCCTCCGTGTCCGTGAAAATGAAAGTCTAGACAAAAAGAGAGAGACAAGTAAGGGATTTAAATCCACCAGCTTTGATTATTTCTGTCTTCTTCTTCTTCTACACATCTCTTACAGAATGTCCTGAAAGCACCTTCATTAAGGACTGAACACACACAAACATACACACACAGGATCAATATTGTTTTTAAAGGAGCAAATTCGATGTGACAAAAACAAGGTTCCCCACTGTGAGCTAAAAAATTAGTCATTGCACGCCGACACAGAACAAACACACACACACTAATACAAGTTTATGATCCAAAGTAGTCCACAGAGCGCTATATGGCAGAGTCAATTTGTTCTTTGGCAGACATACGAGTCAAATAAGTCTGGAATCACACACTCACAAACATCTTAGTGATACTCCTCTCACAGCCCTCACAGCCTGCTCTTACACCACACAGACAGATCTTTGGTACAACACTCACCTCTGGTGGTGTAAAACTGTAAAAGCACTCTACTATTGAAGCTCTCAGGCTGCAGATTCAGTTTGATTTTACTAATTTCTATAATCTAAATCAGACATTTTTCAGGCCCAGGACCTTTAGCTCAAAGAGAGACTGACCAGAGACCCCGACTATGTATATTAAATTATATTAAACAACATATAAAACTGAGTTGCACTTGAGACAATCAGAATATTTTCGGATCTTCTCTTGTTTGCCCTTGCCTGCAGCTGCTAAGTTCAGTCAGCAGTTGCAGCATGGTTAGGTGCATTAGCATCAGCCTCTGCAGCCTTACCACTCTTAAGTAGATGGTATGTCAGACTCTCTTGCTGAAAAAGTTACAAATCGATCCATTGTAGCCCACACCAATGTCCATACACTTGGGATATTAATACAGCTAATTGGCCAGTATGTTTCAGTAATACATAAATGTTAGCTAAGTAGTTCACCATTGCAGATAAGTGCCGCACAGTGATTTAGCGTTATCTTGCTCACATACCATAAAACTTCAATTAAAAGCCCAGTCCCAATTCAACACACAGTCTCTTTTACAAGCCTATTTCATACAAGGAGCACATTTTGACCAATAAAGGCCTGTCTCAATTAGACGCCTGGTCTGGTTGCCAAGTAGTTCATTTTAATACAAGTCCTTTGGATGTATAAAACCGGATTGTTGATTACCCACTTGAGCTAACCTTAGTTAGCTGCCAGCTGTTACACATCGTTAGCTCGGTTAGATTCTCCAAAGCTCAATTGTTCAGTTAATTTTACCGCAAACCATGAGCACCAGAGAAGATCGTAATTCATTCCAATTTACCAGCATGACAAAACTCCCTTCCTCTGAAGCTGCCATAAATACTATTCGGACGGGATTAGTTTTACAAAGGGATGTGGACTAATGTCAGTTTACCACAGGATGTCTGTAATATAAATGTCCGATTCACAGGGGACAAGAAATCTCCGTAATTCTACCAGAGATGGAAGTGGTAACTCTGTTTGTGCCCTGGCGTCACCTCCCTGTCGGCATGTGCGTGCTACGTTGCTTCCTGTAAGCATCAGCTGAAGGATAATAATAATTAATGATTAGCCCAGTATGAACTGCTGCCCATGATCAGGATTGTGTGTGCACAACGATTAGCAATATGGATTATATTAGGCCTACCTAACACAATCAGAAGTCTTATGGCTCTGAAAAGTGCTTTATTCTCGACCTTTTTGCTTGGTCTCCCACGTAGGGCTATGCGATCATTAGAAGAATGTCCACTATCACGACTGCCGACAACAGCAAATGCTTCTTCAAGCGCCTCCATCATCGAAAAACGTGTAAAACTAGTTGTAAACACAAAAATGGTTGTAAACAGGACATGACGAAATATTTACAATCATTTTTACAGAGGATTGCGTTTGCACAGGATTACCCGAGGTATCTTCTCCAGACCGTTTTACAGAAGGTAAAAGTCGTCGTAATTTTTACTGACATTATCCGTAATGATTACAGACATGCCGCGTTTGGACGGGACTAAAATCCCTGGTAATAAATACTTTACCCCACGTCTCCACGTTGAACTAATCCCGTCCAAATAAGGCTATAAAGTCAGAATAAGTGTCCATTCCTTGATTACCCAGTGAGTGAGTTATTCAAATTCCTTGAGTCCTTGAGGGTCCACTCATCAAAAGAATCAAAGGGGTTTTTCATAAAAATTAATCCACGTTGTGAATATTGTTTTAACAGGATAAAGTGGTGTGTCAGTGTGCCGGACGCTGTAACCCTTGAAACAAATCCTATGAAAAGAGTGTCATAACGTTTGCTCTCTCTGTGATGCCCTGTATCGTCAGAGCTAGATCAAATGAACCAACATGAATATTTCCCATCTTTGTTGATTATCATTTTTTTTGTGAAGGGAATTAAAGGCCTGTCCAAAATACAAGCCTGTTGAGTTCAGTGATGATAGTGATAGTGATGATGTGATAGTTAAGTTTACAGTGTCTTAAATCTAAAAGGAGAGTGCTACCAAAACATACCATTACTTACCATGAAAAACTACCAAAACAAAGTAATAAAAAATGTAGTTGTAGAAATACATAATATTGTAATATGTAATTTAAACAGTACAAGTACAGTTTAATTCTCTTTATTTATTTCTCAATTTATTTTGCAAAGACAAATGTACATAAAATAACCTTGGCAGAGGATAAAAATGAGTTCATAAGCAAAATCAATCTGGAGATAGAAAAACGTACGTTGAGCTAAGAAAATCATTTTTATGTAGATTCAAATGTTATCGCTCAATGGATAAATGCATGCATATGCAGTCTATTTGCAGACTTCCATGGACAAATGTACTGTAATATTTGGATTTTTTCTAAATGCAAAATCACTCTCAATTCCTCTAAAATTCACAGACATTGAAGAAATTCCACAACCAGTTGGAATCCTGCCTCCAGTTCTCAGTCTAATGTAGCAGACTTCAAACGAAAGATGAGAAATCTTAATAGTGCATGAGTCACTGACACTGAGCAGGTTTGCACCATGGGATTTAAACAGGCAACCTTTGCGTCACACTCCATCTCCACAGCCCCTCAGGCTGAACCGTGCGGTGTGTTCGACTTCCTCTGCCAGGCAGACACTAAATAACCTCAGAGTGGAACAAATCATCTGTTAGATAAGATAAACACAAACTGTAACTCATGTTTTATTCAGCTCCTAGAAACGTATTAATGTGTCTTTCTGAGTTTTGGCTGGAAAACGAGAATTCTAAAGATGTTTCGAACATACATTTTAAAGCATTTTGAAATAGCTCTGTTGAAGCGGCGACAACATACAGGCCTGTATCATATTCGGATCTGACACACTGAGATAAAACACTGCGAGTGACAGAGAGAAAGAAAGTAATGGCGCAAATAAGGGATACGAATTCTGCATATGACCTCAAATATCAAAAAACTTATAATGTGAATACAGTTAAGTTCCTGACATCTTTGGATTACAATTTTATGCTCACACGCCCATCTAGGAACAGAATACGGATTCATGACAACACCTGGAGGGGAGGTCAAAAACAAAAACATATTCACATATTCATTAATTCATTCATTTTCCATAACATCATCTTATCCTGTTAGGGATCATGGCGGGGGTGGAGTCTATCCCAGCTGACATTGGGCGAGAGGTGGTGTACACCTGGACAGGTCACCAGACTATCACAGGGCTGACACGTAGAGACAGACAACCATTCACACTCACATTCACACCTACGGACAATTTAGAGTCACCAGTTAACCTGCATGTCTTTGGACTGTGGGAGGAAGCTGGAGCACCTGACACTGACACGGGGGGAACATACAAACTTGGCACAGAAAGGCTGCCCCAAGCCAGTATTCAAATGGCTGGGTCTGCCGGGGCCTCCTACCAGTGGGATGTACCCAAAACACATCCAAAGGTTGGCACCCAGGAGGATCCTGATCAGGTGCCTGAACCACCTCAACTGAGCCCTTTCAACACGAAGGAGCAGCGGCTCTACTCCGAGCTCCCTCCGGATGTCTGAGCTCCTCACCCTATCTCTAAGGCTGAGCCCAGACACCCAACGGAGGAAACTCATTTCAGCCACTTGTATCCGCAATCTCATTCTTTCGGTCACTACCCAGAGCTCATGACCATAGGTGAGGGTTGGGACATAGATGGACCACTAAATCGAGAGCTTCGCCTTCTGGCTCAGCTCCCTCTTCACCACGACGGTCTGGTGCAGTGCCGGCATCACTGCTGACGTCGCACCAAACCACCGATCCATCTCACACTCCATTCTACCACTCATGAAATATTACCCTCACATAGAAATATCAAAATCAAAAGTAAGAGGAAAGAGGATACAATACAGCATAAGCCTATATTTAAAATGATGGCAGCAGAATTTACAGACAGAATAGAATTAATGCAACATAAATGTGATTCACAAACTCATGAATGTATTGTTCTTATATCAAGCGAATTAGAAATGACAGGGAAGGCAAGAGATGTGACTTAACCCAGGCGTGTGTGTGTGTGTGTGTGTGAGTGTGAGTGTGAGTATGTGTGGGTGGGTGAGTTTTAAAGAGACAGAGATAGGAAAGGAGGAGATAGTCGGGTTAGAGTGCGACGCGATCAGGGTGTGAAACTGAATTTCCCACGATAGAGAGAGACACTGAATGCATGATAAACATTTGTCAGCTCGTGTGTGTGTGTGTGTGTGTGTGTGTGTGTGTGTTTGAGAGAGAGCACATGGACAGCATGAATAAGAGACATGCAGTGAGAGAGAAGCTTTCCAGACTGCCTGACAGGCAGCTCCAGCTAATGACTTTAATCCCTGGATTACATGATGAGATTAGTAAAAATATATTCCAGGGGTACGTTTTAAAAAAAGTGAGCTGCCTTTTATTTTATAGGAATGATAGAAAGATTTCTGATTTTTCTGATTTCATGAACTTTTTGATGGTCCAGAGTTCAGAAAGATAACAGTGGGACAGAGAGGAGAAATTGTGGCTGTCAATCATTCTGCAGCCATCCAGTAGAGGGCGATAGAGCTGCTGTTTCTTCCAGATGTGTATGTTCGTTCTTGTTCTCCTACCTATGTGGGGCTTTGGGTTTTAGACCTTGACAGTGAGGCCAGTCCCTGCTTCTTCAAAAGGCTGTTCAGACTTTGTTTTGCGGTTATGGTTTGGGTGGGGGCAATATAACGCATGGTATTCATGTCTGTGCTGATGTGATGGAGAGGGCCTGTTATGGGAACAGAAACCACTCATACACTCAAGTCGTGGGGACTTCCTGTCTACTGGTAAAAGTTGTTAATGTTTGGGTTAGCGCTTGGCTTTAGGTTTCAGGTTACAACTAGGTTTAGTTTAACAAAAAAATCTTGACTAAGGGGTCCTCTAAAGGGTCCTTTTTTGTTTCTTCCTAACCTGGCACTGGCAGACCAATTCACTTATAGACTTAGACTTATTTTATTTGTCCCAGAGGGAAATTCGTTCGAAATTCGAAAAGTGAACGTGAGCACAAATTATGACTGTTTCTTTTGCCCTAAAATCACCAAAGTAAAATCTGGAACCACGTTTCACAAGCCACACACCTCATGAACATTCGAATTCGATTTTTCAGACAATTAGGAGAAATTAACTTTGTTCAAGTCTCTGTCTCAGCAACACACTGTAGCAAGATCTGACAACTTATAGATCATGTTACCAGATAAGCTAGCAGATAAAACGAGTGGCATTTAGGGACAAACATAAAATTTGTACTGTATCGGATGTATTGTTTTGAATCTGCTTTCATCCACGTGACGTTCACAACACTTGAAAATGAGCCACACTGCTCGCCTAAAAGAACATAAATGTATACTATTTCATACCATTGGCACAGCTTGTATGCAACAATATCTTTGTTAAAGAACATCCTTGATGAAACCCTGCTGTTCAAAGGCCACCGTCAACAGCTACCTGCAACTTTTAAAGCGAAATGGTACCTTGCATGAATCAATCAACACACCTTAAATGTCAGTATGACGACTCAAACTATTCCATTTGTTTTTACTGTCTCTCTAGGATGACATATGTTTTAGTCAAGATTGGATCTTTAAATGTTTAGCAAAATGTTCATGAATTTGAACCAGATTACGTGAACTGCAAAATGTATTTCCTACTTGGAGAAAAAACATGGCAGAGCATCATTCCCATGCGCACCAGCAGCACTAAACCCCTGCTCTTGCCTGACAAGGACTCAGTGCACAAACCAATCCATCTCAATCCAGCCTATTCTTTTTGCTCTGAAAATGGCAACAAGGTACAACAAGGTGGAAATGCAGCTCAAGTGGACCAGGTCAGATGGACATCTGTTTTCAGAGTGGGATAAGATGCGTCTGCCATAGCAATGGATGAATTACTTAACGGGCCTACCAGGCACAGACACAGGAGCTCAAAGTGTCAGCGGGGCCCCTTGGTCCTCACCTGCAAAATGTCACTCAAAGGAACACGCACAGATTAGGAAGAGACAAAAAGAGATGCAAAGATACTGCAATATAAGAAGTGCAAAAACAACCATAAAGAAACACAAAATGACTACAAGACGCAAAACAACAACAACATAAAGAGGCAAAACCAGCACAAAGTCTGTGTGTCTTGCTTCTATGTACGAGACGTGGTGCGACACTTTGCATATCTGTGCCCAGGGGCCCATTGCCTCACAATGTGCCCCTGGCCAAAGCAAATAAAACATGAGCTTGCAGATTCATCTGGTTTCCAGGCTAGTTTCTTCCAGGGATTTAAGACTCATCTCATGACGTTCGTCAGAGGATGGGTCTTTGCTCTGTTGTCATGACAATGCATTGCAAAGTGATGATGTTACTTTACTAATTACTCATCAGCAGTTTATGAATTAAATCATGAAAGTGTGTGTTTTTCACTCTGAGTGTGTGTGTCTACATTAAAGTGACTAATCTCCATAATCATATCTTAACTGCAGTCTTAAGAGGCTGCATCATCTCATCCATCAATTCTTAATACTCATCTACTTTTACCTTTGCCCACCCCTCCCTCCATCGCTGGAGCAGGAGGAGTAATGAGATACCTCGATCGATCCTCCTCACCACAATCACCAAGACAACCACCACCATCTACCACAGTAAAACCCTTAGAACGTTCCACCATCAGCGTTTCCTCTCCTCTGATCATAACTCAAACGAAACTACCTGCACTGAAATCAGTCAACCTGGCCTGGGGAGCAAAAATGGCAGACTGTCAGCATGGAGCGTCTCGTAAACAAAGTTTGAGAGGACATTTCACTGAGGTCAGGCAGACGTGCATAAATCTCAGCCTGTTTTTTACGCTGTTGAAGGGACATTAAGTAAGATTTGTACTGCCCCATGGCACAAAGTGACTGCAATATATCTTGATAAGGTCTTTGATCAATACTTCACAGGTTTCGTGCCCATGTGATGGGATTCTGGCTTTCAAATCTGGCATCTGGACCTTCACCTTGTTCGGCTTGGGGGTTCTGAGGTGCCTCTAAGGTACTTTGATGAGTACCTGAGCAAAGACAGAAAATCATTGATTTATTTCATCACTTTATCCATGTAGACTTATCCAGTTGTTTCGGGGATTCGAGCCAAGGACAATCACAAGATTTTATTTGCAACACATTAATGGTTTAGTGGGTAACTTAAAAAATAGCCTTGTGTTGCTCCTCCGAGGCCAAACACTGCAAGTCTTCGACATTAACATCCAACATCATTTGATTAGAAAACACAGCCACCAGAGCGAGTTATGGGATTGCAGCCAAGTAGTCGAAACTGAAAACAAACCTTCTTTAATTCACCACAGCTGATACTGAACTAAATGTTTCTGTTTAGCAGGTCAGTCCACCACTTTGTCCCAGACTACCTCAACACCAAGATTACCATGAAATTGTATACAAACATTCATGTTGCCCAGCGGATGAATCCTGAAGCCCAGTTCAGACCAATGCCTGGCAAAAGTGTTTTAGAACGTTGCAGAGAGAAGTTGCAGCGGTGTCAGCTGGCTTTCTAAACTCGACTCAAGCTGCCTGATGGTGTCACCTTAAACTCTGCTGGTCAGCTTCTATAGCGCCACTATTAGGGCAAAATTATAGTCCAAGACTCTGGTTTATGACAAAATATCTGCAAAAAAAGTACCACCCCATCAGACTCAGCTATGCTTTTTGTTTTGTCTGTGTGGGCATCATCAAGCCACTGCACGTGGGGTTTCAACCACATGTGCTTTCCTTGTGTGCAGTTGTCTCTAGCACTAGCAGTATAGCAGCCATAAGCTTCCTGGAGACTTGTTTTATTGAGAGAAATTGGATGTGATCACTTTAAGTGGTTTCCACCGTACTTGCTAAACATCATCACAACACCGTGTCAGCATTGGAAACAGGGCTGGGATATATATTGATATTATATTGACGTTGCATACGGCCATTCACCCAGCGCCTGCTATGTGTTCTCACGTCTTTCTTATATCTCAGTGCGTGCTTACACTTTTTCAGATCCAGACATTCAGGAGGTTTTTACCAGGGGCCTAATTATCCACAGAGGTCTCTTTCTCTCCAAAACAAACATACCTGGTGATTTTTATAAGTAAAAACACCAATTAAAGCAGTTTCACGTCACAAATCAATGTTTCTGTGATGCACGTTAGCACCTGCTAATGTGTGCACACCTTTTTTTCTCTGACAACTTAAGATCCAGATGTTCAGGAGTTTTTTTTTCCAGAAGCCAAATTATCCACAGAGGTCTCTTCCTCTCCAAAACAAACATACCTGGTGATTTAAACTGGTTTTATCAGATGCCTCTCATTGCAGAGGAGCTGTTAACGACAGTAGCTGACCAAAAAATGCAAATGGTCCTATGTTGAGCCAATGTTTGGTTTGTCCATTCTGGGCTACTGTAGAAACATGGCGGTGCAACATGGGGATCTCCACGAATGAGGACCTGCTCCCTACGTAGACGTTAACGACGTTAACAACGACATCGTTCAAAGGTAACGAGACACAATGATTTTTATTTTCAGGTTAATAAACACTAAAGAAAACATTATCTTCCATTTCTGTCAATATATCCTCCTAAGTCATGCACACTGGATCTTTAAAGGCTGCATTACAGTACAGTGATGTCATTTTCTGAAATGACCAGACTGTTCTGGCTGTTCTATTATTTGCCTTTACCCACTGAGTCATTCTATCCACATTACCAATGAATATTCATCAAAAAAAATTGCAGCAAACACAAAAATGTAATGTTTGATTTAACTCAAAGTATTACTGTGCCTCATATAACTGCTAGCATGCTTGTGTACTCGTGTTTACCTTTCCTCTGATGATCATATGTAGCCATTTAAAACAAGTGTATCACCAGCAATATGATTCAAAGCACCCAGGGGTGCTAGATCATCTCTGGGGCCGAAAAAAAAACCCTTTATAGAGAACAGTTTCTGTCCTCGCACTTCTGTTTCCGGCTCTGAGCAGATTAGCTATGTAGTAACAGAGCTGGTTAGAAATGACTTTTCACCCTGACAAATGGACAAAGCCTTGTGGTGTGAGTGTGTGTGTGTGTGTGTGTGTGTGTGTGTGTGTGTGTGTGTGTGTGTGTGTGTGTGTGTGGGTGGGTAAGGGTAAGGGTAAGATGAGGTTCGTTCTGTTCTGCAATCTGCCTCTCCACTTCCTGTTCTATGACCAGCTTCCGTTTTAGTATTGTTAACAGAGTTGCTACACGCCGGCTGCTTCCCCTCAGTCCAGACAACCTGCCTGCACAGCTTCCTGTGTGTGTGTGTGTGTGTGTGTGTGTGTGTGTTCCTGTATTACTACATTTATGCTTATATCTTTGTGGGTTAATGTGCATAGTTGTTCAGTGTGAGAATGTGTGTGTGTGTGTGTGTGTGTGTGTGTGTGTGTGTGTGTGTGTGTTTCGCCTTCACATTTAGAAAGAGGAATACACCATCAGTATCTTCCTCTTTCACTCTCAAAATCATTTCTCTTAAATCAGCAGTTTCTTTGAAAACAAGAAGCTAAAAGCTAAACGCTCCCTCCGAAGCCCACTGTTTATGTGTTTCACTTGTTTTAATAAAAGGACTCTTGTTCCATGAACCACAACATGGAATCAATAATATAATTGAATCTATCCTGTGCATCAGAACTGTCAACCCTGTGAATTAATCATCATTTCCACCAACTCAGAATCCCTCACATGCAGTTTTTCTGAAGATTAACTCTGATTTTACCAGCCAGGCTGCATGAACCAAGCCTCTGTAGATCAGAGATGCTGAACGTGTGCTGTTTGTACGAGCCACTCATCACTCACAGATACAACTGTGGCTGGCAAAGCCTCGCTGGGAGCTTGAGTAAAATGCCAGCGAGCCTACAGTGCGTGATTTTGTATTTCATGTGAATAAAGCACCTCTGACTTCAACAATAAGTATACTGAAAGAGTCGACGGGGAGAAAAAAATGGGCCACCGCTGCCTGAAATTCAGCACTCAATATCAGAACTCCTGTGTGATGAAAATCTTTGGACGGCCTGTAATAAAACCTTTTGAACTGGCCTGATGGCAAAATAACAGCTATTCTACAGACAAGGCGTTCAACACGTTGGCGAGGTTATGTGTTTCTGAGTCTCAAAAGCTCACTCATGACACCTGAACACCCAATCTCGCCTTCACTGGAGTCTTTAAAGGTCCAGTGTGTAGAATTTAGGGAGTATATTGGCAGAAATTGATCGTCATGTAATAAGGATGTTTTGTTTAGTGTATAATTAGGCTTCCTGAAAGAACTGTTCCTGTTACCTTAGAATGAGCCGATCGTGTCTACATAGGGAGCAGGTCCTCATCTGCAGAGTCAGCCATGCTGCACCGCCATGTTAGGGTCATTCGTGTTTTCATGGTGGCTACTGTAGTTAGAAGCCCCTCAATGCTGAGCAGCATCAGAAAAACACTGATTTGCGAGAGAACTCGTCACATATTGACATTTGGTCATGGACCTTCCACGTTCAGATACAATGTGCAAGGGTGTGTTGGTTGTTGACGTTCTGGGACGCCATGTTAAGTTCTGTCTGTTACATGCATTGTCCTCTTTCAAAATACACTTCCGTTTTCACAGGAAATTCACTCTTTACATACAGTCTCTTTCAAAATAAATGCACTATGTCCCCTCCAACAACTAACAGACATGGTGGGTTTAGGAAAAAAGAACAGGGTTTGGCTTTATAATTTATAATATGGGATGCGAACACTGCTCTTCCAGGTGAGAGTCAGTGTTTCTTGGACCCGTCCACCACACCTCCTGTGGACTTTCACCACCTTAACCTTCATTCTTGTCCCGCTACATACATCATGCCGATGTAAAAGGGCGACTTAAGAGTGAGACTGGGTTGAAAAAAAAGGTGAGCACTCATTAGCAGGTGCTGGGCTAACTGTCATATAACTGACATGCCAAACAGTATCAGAGAAACAATGATTTGTAACGTTAAACTACTTTATTCTATGTTTTTACTAGTTTTAATCACCTGGTGTGTTTCTTTTGGAGAAGACGAAACCTCTGTGGATAATTCGGCTCCTGGTAAAAACCTCCTAAACAATGAACACTGAAGAAATTCTAATAGGGAGAAGTTTCAGCTGGTTGCTGCTAGACGACACCAAATCTCCTTAAATCTTACACACTGTTTCTGTAAACCAAACCCTTACATTGTGATCACTGTTATGTTTTGAGTCTGAAAAACTCATCTTCTTCCCTGCAATGCCTAAATGTTACAGATGCAAGTAAGAAAACTGGTTGAAGTTGGGTGTTTTCAGACTGACACCAAGGTTTCAACAGGCTGCAGGGAGCAAATAGAGCTTTTTTCTGATGATTCTCTGTATGTGTCTTCATCTGTGTGTTCTGTTAACTTTAACAGGATAATTGTCAGTAAAATTGACCAACCACATCACTCTGCAACTAAACAGTCATCAGACCTGAAGCTTAAAAGCAGGAAGGAAATGAATGTTTTTATTTCATCATCAGGCCTACACCACATGTCTCCTTATAGACCCACGTATTACTTATATATATACATTCTTATGAGACCCATACATCTACTAAATGTATGACTCTAAACGGCTTCAGGAGTTTCATCATAAATCTCTGGTGAAGTGTTCAGCTGACACTTGGTCTCTTTTCTTAAACATATAGACATAATTCAATATAAACAGAGAGAGTTTGCTCTGACTACACATATGTGACTTAGGTGCGGGTGTCTTTAGGTGAAATGCAGGTGGTTTTAGGTGACAGCAGCAGCTGTTGTGATATGTAAGACGTTTTTAAAGCAGCCCATAACAGATCAGACACAACACACACTCACATGCGCCTTGGTTCTGGAGATCCACGTCTCCAAAAGCAGCGTAAGACGCGTCTTGTGGAACCTGCCGGTGGTCTTCACAGCGAGGAAGATGTCCTCCAGCTTCAGTTTCGGCTGCGTGACATGTGCACCTGTACCATCATCAGAGGCCGGGTGTCCTCTGTCCCGGCTGCTGCTGCTGCTGCTGCTGCTGTTGCCCGCCGGGTTCTGTGCGTCCTTGGCCGGGGATGGAGCCTGCTGGATGGAGCGGTGAAGCGCACCGGGAGACGGATAGTGAGCCGCACTGAGTTTGGGCAGGCTGCTGGTGCGTAATTGAAAATCCACGTAGAGAATGATGAAGAAGGTGAAAATCAAGACAGGCAACTTCCGGCGTATCCATCTCTTCTGCATCGTAGAATAAAAGTTATTTAAATTCCATAAAACCTGAAAACCATTTTCTTGGTCCTCTCATTTCAAATCCTCATGTTCGTGACGGTTCCTCCATCACCTCTTGCGTCTTCCTTCTTTATAACAGAACCACTGTTGTTCCTCATTAATTAACTAACACTTTTCATGACTGAAGACTGACTATCAGAATAATTTAATAATCCTAATCACTTTTTATCGCCTGTTTAAAGACCTTAGAGCTGCATGACAGGACTGATCTCCTCTCATTTTCTGTGTATAAGCCGCTGCCACTCGGATATATTTGACTTTGTCACAGCTCTGCCCACCCATTGTCACCACTGTCAGCTCACACGGAGTGAAGTGATAGTACTTCCTGCGTTGATTTCAAAATAAACTACTGCAGTGAGAATCATAGTATACTTCCGGTTATAAGCTTTTATTTGACAGTACTAAATATATTCAATTCAATTCGATTCAATTCAATAGAGCTTCTTCAAATTACAATAACCACAATTTTAACAATTCAACCAGACAACCAGTGGGTCCTCGGGTCAGGGTCACACACCGGGCCCAGTTTTAGAATAATAAGGTATTTAAAAATACACAACTGTATAAGATAGAAGTGTTTTCAATGAGCAGAAGCAAAACCCAGTGCCTAATAGAGTAACAATAGGAGTACGATAAGGACAGGAGTTACTACAAATGAACTAAAATGGTTTAAAAAAACAGCCTGCTCCTGATAACCAATGTTATAATGAAAACAATGTGACAATGAGAAGCATTATTGTACACGAGATATTTTAAAGTAGCTCAATCAGGAGAGCCAGAAGAATGAAGTCAAGATCATATTTAATACAGAATATGAGTGTACAGATTAACAGCTGATTTGTGCTTCGACACCAGAGCGAGATATTTTGTGATCGAGGGACATCTGAGCCCACGGAGTCTGGACACTGGTGGTGGTGGCTGCTGACTCTGAGGCAGATGAGGCTGATGAATCCGCAAAGGTGGTGATGGGGAGGTGGAGGGTGCAGCAGAGAAAGAACCATATTTAAAATGAGGAGCAGTAAGATGATAGGCTGACAGAGAAGGTGCGTCACTGTGCTGTTGGTTGATTGTGAATCAGCTGATGACTCAATTGACCAACCCAGACAATGACATGTGCATCATATTAAGTGACAGTGCGTCTAATGTAGGTGAATATTGCTGTCAGTGTCCTTTGTTTCAGCTCTCCTCCCTACAGAAAGGGGAGGAGTTATAGAAAGTTATAGAAATAGTTATAGAAAGTAAGAAAACATGAGTCTCACAGTGCTGCCTGCCTCCTCAAGGTGAGTATATGACGTCCACATGGACATTGAAATAAATAGTTTATTTGAGGAAGCAATTTGGAGCCTGAGCAGTTGCACTGACTCCAAACCTTTTAACTTGCTAAGCAATACCTAGACCAGTGAAACTCAGTTTATAGCCAGTTGACTTGGTGCCAGGTGGCCTGCAGACCATTGAAAATAAATTGATTCCTGATTCCAGATTCACCATGGGATTTTTGTACTGGGTGTAGATAAAGTGCCAGACTACATATAAGAACAAGCCGTAATCTCTGCGTCTGAAAAATGAAGCCAACACAGAAGTAAGAACTGCAGTTCCTCTAATGGCCTTTAGAGGCTGGCTCCAAATGTGAGTCAGTGCCCATACACCTCATGTTAAAATGCCCAACTTTACAGTAGAAATAGTCATGTTTACAGCCTGGTACAAAAAGCCAACCTGGTCTCACTCTGAAGTCAAAATCTGGTGCTTGGGCAGTGACTAGCAGCATCAGACACTGACGACAAAAGCCATCCTTTATGTTGGCATGATACGCGGCCGGTCGCCATTATAGTTTAACGGCACTTGGCGGCTTCAACGGGAAACGCAACGGGACAAGAGTGAAAGTTAAGGCAGCAAAAGTCTGAGTAGGGCGGGTGGGAGTCTCATAAGATTTTAAAGCCAAACCCTGTCTTTTTCCTAAACCTAACCACGTGATTTTGTTGCCTAAACCTAACCATTTGTGTTAGTTGCTGGATGTCCAAGTATGGTAACATCTGGCTTTGAAAAATCCAAGATGACACGGCCAAAATGTCAAACTCAAGGCTTCAAAACGGGAGTTCACAACCAGTGCGTGACGTCACAGTGGCTACATTCATTATTTTTATATAGCGTATGATTTAAAAGCACAAAAAAGAGGTTGTTTATCCAAAAAAGTGCCAGGGGTTGATCCTCAGGACCCTTGGACTGTCCAAGGTCTACTCACAATGACTACACAAGTTGCATGCTTCCTTGAGTGTTTAACCAAAAAGTGTTGCCTTTTGTGTTATGTCTGAATATTTTCTAACAGTCATGAAGAGATAAAGCTCTGAAGTCAGGGGGGAAACAACTTCTGAGGAGAAATAATATTTTCCTTGTTATCATCTTGTAAACTGTTTCCCGTGCAACCCCGATCCCCAGGTTGGGAACCACTGATATATACGAAAAGCTGACAAAAATTCACAAAATGAGAATCAATCACAAGCCATACACCAGACGACTTATCACAGCCCACAGAGCCTGGTGTCATCTGTTCACTCAGCCAGAAACAGCAAACCACAGCAAAACACTCCGCCTTCTTCCTTCCTCTTCAGCACTCGAGTCACTGATACAGAGCTTTCCGAGAGGTTCAGTCGCAAAAACAAAACAAAACTGCTTTATATAAACTCTAAAATCAGCACTTGGTGAATAGAGCGTGTTATTCCAAAACACAAGTACATGTTCTTTATTTTGGGGATCATTAAAGTTTCACCCTCCTGACATTATGCTTAAATTACACTGAAAATAAACTAAAAATGGAGCTATTACAGAGCAAAAGTAAAAACCATCATGTTAGCAAACGGTACGCGTCATTTGTTTTTCTAACAGTGGCCAACTCATTTTGAAACGGTTTTGTTGTCAGGATGCAAACCCACAACAGGCTGAGTCGTGTGGATGATGCACTCAAGGCGAAGGTTTCTTCAGTTTCAGTTCTTACATCGATGTAGAGTCTTGAGAATATTCTGAGAGGTGAAAGAAATAATTTATCACCTTTGTTTGATTTGTTTCTTCTTATTCCTCAGAAGCCAAATTGCTGAGTTTACATTGATGAAAATAAACAAATTATGGGTAACTTAAAGCTGGAGTGTGGAACTTTTGTCTCCCCCCTCTGGCAGTAAGAGTAATAACACAAATACTGTAAACGCGTGCTTATGATACATGCTTGCAGATAAGTTCACTGCATCTCCCCCACATCCAGGAGCGCTCTCTTTCAGAGTTTATGTTTTACCTGGAGCATCCATTCCAGAAACCTCTCTTGGATGCCTCTAAGGCTTTTCCACCGTACTTCTAGCTGCTGCTCCATTGCTACTGTCTCTCCCTCCTTACCGCTGCCTTTAGCTCTCCCTGGTTGATATTAAATACATTACTTCCTTTGTGGGGAAGTCGCCCGCCAAAGACACCTGACACAAAAATCCGGTACACTGTGAAATACAGAGAGCTTTCCCTGGCAGCGAAAGGCTTAATCAGCATTGCGTGTACTGGTGTGGCAAGGGCTTGAATGCAATGGACGTTCATTTAGGACATGTAAAAATCCTGCACTCTGGCTTTAAAAGAAAGTATTTTTTTAGATGGTACAATAGGATTTCTGATATACTGCTGAGTGCTCCAAATTAGGCTGACCATCAAAAAGTTCAGTGGATCATTAGAAAGATGGTTTATCCCCTGAGGAGCATTAATACTTTCATTAAATTTCATGTCAGTGTTACAGTTTCACACTTTGACTTGAGGATGATGCTGAAGGACATTTCATGGAGTCTCCGAAAAGAAAAATGTTGGTATTCTGTGCAGCATGAATTTGCTCTGTAGATTTAAAATCTGCTGATTAGATTTCAGTATTCTCAACCATGCTCTCAGCATTGCTCTAAGGTGTCCAAACTAAAATGTTTCAACAGCTAGTTGATGGATTGCCATGAAATTTTGCAACACATTCGCACTCTGACCTCGTCATATCGACGTATGGTCATGGACTTTCCACATCTAGATACAACGTGCAAGGTACCCTGGGCGCGTTAGTTATCCTGGAAAGCTGTGTCAAATTCTGCCGGGTACATGCATTGTCTTTTATCAAAATACACTTCGGTTTTCACAGGAAATGTACTGTTTTATTTCGTATTTTTCAAAATGAACGTATTACATGCTTCAGCAACAAACGCACGTGGTTACATTTTGACAACACACACATGGTTGTGTTTAAGCAACAGAAGCACATGGTTGGCTTTAGAAAAAAAAAATCTTACAGAAAGCGAACACTGACCTCCTGGGTGAAGGTCAGTGGTTGGTGGACCCATCCACCACTCCTCCCACCAACCTAAACTTTTACTGTTGTCATCGCATTTCCTCCTGATGCCACTGGGTGATGTTAGCCAGTATCAGCGACCAGCATCTTATCATGCCACTGTGAAAGTACAGCTTTTTTTGCCGGTGTCTGACACCAGAAGTCACTGCCCAAGCACTGGATTTCAACAACTTTTGGAGTGAGACTGGGTTGAATTTTGCAGAGACATTCATAGTCCCCTGCAGAAATCCCAACTTTCACCAGCAGGTCACTTTACCTAATGAACTATCTGAACACTTATTCAATGGATGGCACCATTTCTGTGCAGACATTCATGGTTCCCAGAGGATTTATCCTCATGACTTTGGTGATCCTCTGACCTTTCCCGATGTGCCATCATCAAGTAAAATTTCACTTTGTCAGATAGTTTGGTTTATGGCTGAATACCTGCAAAACTAATGACATTCCCATCTGCCTGAGCTGTACTTTATATTCAGTGCTAATTAGCAAATATTAGACTGCTAAACTACAACCCAGTTGCAAGAATAAATGTTGATTGTACGTTTCTTCAAACCATAGGCACGTTACATTTGAATTTTATTATGTAACAGAACAATGCTTTGTTTAACGTGTGGTCAGATTTAGACACAAAAACCACTTGGTCCTGTTTAGGAAAAGATCATGTTTCAACTTAAAATACCCAGTTTTGAGGGGGCACAATCCCCTTTGAAGAAGCAGCGATGTTTCGGTAACAGATAAACACTTTTTGTGCCACTTTTTGTGCCAGCAGTGTCTCAGTGAAAAACAGCTGCTTTTACTGGCACTATCAACACTTGAAAACCAGTGATGTGTCACCCATGCTTGTTAACCCATCCCTTGGTCTTGATTTGGGTCTGCAGTGGTCTCCCCAAGGTAAGACACCAACCACCATTTACTTCACCTACTGATGACGAAGTGAGCCTTTATGTTGTGCCACTTTAGAAGCGCTAATATGATACACATGAAACATGCAAATGTAACATATTTGTGGTCTGCAGTAACATACATTTGCAACATTTTCTTCTGGCGACTG
Organism: Epinephelus cyanopodus; assembly: GCA_026686955.1. Lineage (NCBI taxonomy): Eukaryota > Metazoa > Chordata > Actinopteri > Perciformes > Serranidae > Epinephelus > Epinephelus cyanopodus. Next base: position 6,475,560 of record CM048916.1, on the reverse strand, counting down.
TGCTATAAACTAAGGTGGTGATTATAAACATTGTGCATGCAACACATCAGCAAGCGAGCATTGCCATTATAAGCTTAGCATGATGACATTAGCATTTAGCTCAAAGCAAAATCTGTTGAAGAGAACTGAGTATCTCACATGCCACTAATCATAGATCTGTAAAGACGCATGCTGCATTGCTTCATTGCTTCATTGCCTTCCAGTTTACTGGCTTCTTTGACTTGACTGCAGCTGCGGTATGATTAGTGAATGTCTGCACATCTAATCTAATCTAATGTCAAGCGTTGATGTTATAGAACGCTTAAAATAAATCTTTGCGAGCAAATGTAATTATATCTGCTGTGGGAACATATAGACATGATATCACTTCATCCATGTTTGTTGAAAGTGGAACTGAAAAAGCTCAACAACAAAATGCACATTAGATGTAAATATTCAGGGAGGACTCATGAAGTGTGAGTGTTACCCAGCTGGTTGACTCTTAAAGAGCTGCAGGTCTCTCTAAGCTGATCTATAGTGGCCCAGTACTGTATCCATTGTCTACTGTTCCCTGTGCAGATGTCTCTGGAGACTGCCTCCAAAGAGAGAAAGAGCTTGATACAATTAATTCACCTCAGACCCTCATCGCCACCTTTGTTTATTTGTCCTTTCTCAGCGTTCTCGCCTTACATCAATCCCTCCATCCCTCCCCTCCTCTCTCTCCCTCTCTCTCCCTCTTCCACTGACCAGCTGCTTTCCTCCTCTCCACCCTCTCCACTACTACCTGGCCCAGAGAGGACCAGCCCACCCCACCCCACCCATCCCGGTCCCGCAGGTAAACCAGAGACGCCCGGGGCACACCCTGGCTAGGAAAGGCCCAGGATCGCCTTACGGCCTAGCTGAAAAGGGTTCTTTCTAAAACAGCGAGTACATCACAGCCCCACTTTGAACAAAGGGCCAGGGGAGTCGAGGGACCAGACCCCCTTTCAGGGCTTTGTCCCTCCGCCTGCTCTGAGCTCTGAGTCAGACAGAGACTTGGACGCCACTCAAGAAGTGGGATTGGACAAACACGACAGATATGCAGGTGAGGAAGTCATACGATCAAGGGCTGCAGGAGGGTTTGTTGCTGTTTTTTAAAAACAGTATAACAAGAATGAAAGTAAGTCTTTACAACCCTAACCATTGCACTGACGTCAGCATTAAAACTGGACAAACTTGCAAGAAAAAAATGAGTTTCTTTAGAGGTCAACCTATCATTATTTAATTTTTTGGAGTTATTACTCCGTTTTACGTGCTGCAAATTATTCTGTGGAAGTTTCGGTGCGTTTAAAGTGACATGGAGCACTAATCCTGTCAGACCAAACCTCACAGAGGAAACCACTTAACTGCACAGGTAAAGTGCGTGTGTGTGTGTGTGTGTGTGCGTGTGTGTGTGTGTGTGTGTGTGTGAGTGAGTGATATGGCTCAGTCAGAGCAGAGCTTAAGTACCTGAAAATCCCCCTCTTAACCTTGAGTCTCCCACTGACCTGCTGCTGAAATTCAATTCACAGAGCCGGTACTCAGTGACAGAACACATCAGAGACGACAGCAGACCACATGTAACTCACATAACATTTATAAGTAATGATTCATATCACGCTTGAAAAAACGCAAGAGCACTTAAAATATTAAGCACTTATTTGGCAGATGGTTTCGTATTTGAAATAAAAAACATGAAGCAATCCTTCTGCAATTTAGTGATGCACGTGTTTGGGACACTTGAGAGAGACTGATTTTTTTTAATTGGTGCCTCAGAGGCCGAAATATCCTGATTTTTACATCCTGCTAAGGTGTCATGCTCCAAAATCCTGATCCTACAAGCCAAGTCTAACTCGTTCATTGTAGCGGCCAAAGCCGTTTCAAACAACTGGTGTTCATCCGCAGCCATCTTGCAATGTTTACTGACTGATTCCAGACTTTGTGGTCGCAGCGCTGTCGTCATCTGTTTAGCTCGCCTCTGGCCCGCCTATATCAGATACACCGATGCAACTCGGCTCCAAAGGCATCATTACTGATTGCAAGAGTGACTCGCTGAGCAAATTCAAATTGTGCTCTCGCGAGAACTCTGGATTTCCGGGGTAACTGACACGTACGTTCGGTGCAGTGTCCCTTTAATCAGTGTAGCTCTAAGAGGAACCACCCAGACGGTTATTACCTCCGCCAAGGAGGTTATGTTTTCGCCAGCGTTGGTCTGTTCGTTTGTACTGTTTGTTTGCTTGTCTGCAAAATAACTCAAAAAGTTATGAACGGATTTTGATGAAAGGTGGATAATGGGACAAGGAACAGATGATAAAATTTTGGTGGTGATCGGTTGAAGCAAAGTGGATAAAATAATAAATAAAGTCTATCGTCTGACAGACTCAGCAGCAATTCCAATTTCTAAAGACGGTGACAATACCGCCATCTGGTGGCCGGAAAGCACGTCTTGTTCTACTTGCTAAATATTGTTACAAAATTGGTATAAAATAGAAATGAAATAAATACACCACAGTGTCTCCATGGTGAAGGCATATATAACCTAATAATGATAGTGATGCAAATAATCTAATTGTGATGCAGGCTGCAAAATCTGATGCAGAGGAGGAGGGAATATCACCTACTTGGCAGAGTGCTTTTCTAGTTTTGTTGTAATATCCAGTGACTGTATATAAAGAAGGACAGCGTGTCTCCACTTCCTCCCACTATACAAAAATGAAGCCAAAATATCGCAGACACGTGCACTGCCATCTTGCACTTTTGGAGCCAGAGTCTGCACACTAGCGATGGCTCATACACCAGTCCGACCCAATCACAGCAGCAACACTGATGGCGAGCACACGGATTGACACACAGAGCTCACATTCTAGATGTCACACCTTTTTTTGTTGTTGTTTTTTTAGTATGGAGCGTGGACTTGTCGCTGGAGAGGTGCCAGTTTGCTTCCTGGGCACTGGCAGGGTGCCTTTGAGCAAGGCACTGAACCCTCAACTGCTCAGGGCGCCTGTCCAAGGCAGCCCTTCATCCTGTCATGTATAGGTCCTGTTTGTGCATGTGTGTGTGTGTGTGTGTGTGTGTGTATGACAACAGACTGAAAAATGTTTAATTTCCCCTTGGGGATTGATAAAGTGTATCCTCTTCCTCTTCTTTTTATAGCATCAAATAACTAATTAAAACCAAATTTATCTTATAAATTATCACTTTATCATAAATCAGCACGATAAGAACTGCCTGAAATAACAGGCTCCATCTTTGGGAGAAATTTGTTAGATGTGTTCTTTGAGCTTTTAGCTTGGCCCGTGTCCCCTGACATGGAGTGGGAGAACGAATGCAAAATGCACTCATTTGAAAAACACTGGAGGTTTTACTTTTTCCTTATGAGAGTGAGAAGTAATTTTTACTATGGTCAACAGAGGGCGTTATAATCTCTTGCATAGTGTCAGACTGTATTCAACTTCACACTATCATCCTGTGGATTTCAGCTTTCTACAAACAGCTGCCTTATAGTCTTTGACTTTCAAACATCATGCATCATGTGCAATAACAAAAATACTGTGTATGAGGATAGAAAAGTAAATGTATTTACTATAACATATAGTACAGTATGTGTGTCAGCAATTTTGATACATCATAATAAGTTTATTGTCCATTTATTGTTGCTTACATTGTAGGATTGCTGATAGATTCATCCCTGTATTCTCAGCTGTAGCGTATACACATGAAGGTGATCAGGCTGAGCTCAGATCTGCATCTGCGTCGGAATGAAGCTGCAGCAACAGGGTCCCATTCAAAATGATTTATTTTTTCCTTCAGCAGATTAAGTTTACCCTCCTCAAAGTGATAAACAGTATCACTGAGAAGTTTTATTATAACAGAGATAATAATCTTGTTAGTTTAGAAAAACAAGAGCAGATGCTGCTATGAAAAAAATTTAAAAAGTAAAAAGCTTTGTGTATTGTTGTGGATGCAGAAATGTCAGAGACAGATATGAGCAGTATGTCTTGGAAAAGTAAAAACAAAAAAAATGTGAGCATGTATGTCTCTGTAGTTTGGGTGAACTGATCCTTTAAAGCCTTCAGTGCCTGTAAGATAGCACCGAGGGCAGAGTGAGCTCAAGGATCAGCTGGGTGACATTGCGGAAGGGTGAGCACCCTCCCTCCTCTTCCTCCCTCACCTCCCTCCCTCCCTCCTCCTCACAACAACACACCAGGAGTCAGGAGGAGCTCCAGCATCAACAGGAGCGGAGTCAACAGGCGGGTCTGAAATCATCCGAGCTCAGCAGATCCCACCGGACATGGCCCAGGCGAATATCTCGGTGACGGAGAGCCAGTTCAGGTGTCCCGTCTGCCTGGACATCCTCAAGGACCCGGTGTCCACCCCGTGCGGACACACCTACTGCATGTCGTGCATCAACAACTACTGGGACCAGGCGGAATCGGGCCAGTTCAGCTGCCCCCAGTGCCGGGAGACGTTCAGCCCTCGGCCGGTGCTGCGGAGGAACACGGTGCTCGCCGAGGTCGTCGACAAACTCAAGCTGAGCGACATGGTCACGGCGCCGCCGGAGCTGTACCTGGGGGGAGTCGGGGAAGTGCCGTGCGACTTCTGTCCGGCGGAGAGCAAGCTGAGGGCGGTCAAGTCGTGCCTGGTTTGTCTCGCGTCCTTCTGCGAGCTCCACGTCCTGCCGCACCGGGAGGTTGGCACCCTGCGGCGGCACAAGCTGGTGGCCGCGGTGGAGTGTCTGGCGGAGCGGCTGTGCGCGCAGCACCGCCTGGGTCTGGAGCCCGCGGGGAGCGGCTCCGAGGCGGAGGCCGCGGTGGAGTGGAGCGGGGACTGCCTGCTGTGCGAGGCGGACCAGGAGGAGGTGCACAGCGCGGACGCCCAGAGGACCAGGAGACAGGTACTGACACATACTTTAGGTCTCCTGATAATAAACACATGTAGACTCCCAGTTCACTGGTTCCCAAATTCTCTCCAGCAGAGGAAAGAATCAGACTCTTAAAATATGGGTAGACACAGTTTTCAATGAGTTTCATCTCAAACTCTTTACGCTTAAAGTCAGATAAGGGACTGTTCATTATACTCATCAGATGAATGTTGTGGCCGAGGTGCGACTTTGTTTTGTTTCTTTGTTTTCTTGTACCCTCACCGAAGCTACAAATATTTTTCCTTGACCCTGCTTAAGTGCCTAAAATGCACGACCCTCAATCCACTATGAATGAGTTATTGTAGGGTTGGGGATAAAAAATCGATACAGCACAGTATCACGATATGTTTGCGTGCCAATATTGTATCGTCACACAGTGCCAAGGATTGATTTTTTATTATATGAATTATCAACATGACAAATACAACTTAAAACTTAGGCGGCCCAGTAGAATAATATAATTAATTGTTTTTCAGTCCACTAGACACATTTTGTTGTTGCAAAAAAATGGCTGAAGCGACAAACAGACTGAAAGCTTAACCTTTTTCGATAACACAGATGCTGACATAGTTTTCCTTTGGGGACGTAATTTACAGTGGAAAAAAAGTAATAAATCCCAATATATCACAGTTTATTTTATTGCAATACCCAGCATATCAGAACGTATCTAAAAATGGCAATATATTGTATTGTGACTTAAGTATAGAGATAATATTATATCGTTGATCCTCCGGTGATTCCCACCCCTAATTATTAGATTTTTAAAACTTAGTCTTTGGTGTTTGAAAGTTAAAAGTTAAAAATGAAAAGTTTACGATGAACTTTGAACTTTTCAGCTGAAAAAAACCCCTCAGTCTTTCAGTCTTGTGGTGCATGCTGGTCAGTTGGTGCAAACAGTGTATTTTTGGCCAAATTTTAAATGAGACATAGAATAAAGGGGTTTTGAGGAAATGTCACTGATATAAGTTAAAGTTGTTTTGTTTTGTTTTCTTTTCTTTTTTTATGATGGAAGTGTTTGTCTCACATAATGTGTCGTAGGATTATGAGTAATTTGAAAATCTAACGATAATTTCTGTTTCTGTGTCTGTATTTTGAATTTATTACATTCCTGAATTTTAAGGAAAACATGCCTTCCAAACTCATGCATTTTCTTTAAAAAAATGTGTGTGAAAACAATTGGCCTTTGTTTGGAAGGCAAGAAAACAACACAGAAATTGCAGCATTTACCATGGACAGAAACTGTATAAACAGAAATTATCATTGGATCTTTAAATTTCTTACGGTCCTTGAACACAACGGCATAAGTCTGAAAAATAACATAACCAAATCTGAGCTTATAGCTTAGCTTTTAATCAAAAATAAATTCTACTTCTCAGTCAAAATTTGGATTACAGAATCACAACAGCTCTCACTGAGTGGACAAACATTAATTTTAGAGAATGTTGCTTATCACAAATTCCTCAATGGTTAATGGTTTATCAACTATCAGCTGCAGCTCCAGGAGTGTCAGAGGATCGTTCAGGGGAGGACACGCAGCGGAGAGAGAGAGTTGGAGGAGTTTCAACAAAGCTTGGAGTCCCTCAAGGTGACACACACACACACACAAAATTAAAACACATGAATTACATTTCAGTAAGTTACATTAAAAGATTAAGGAGGCAGGTCTTAAGATATTTCTTAAAGGAATCAACAGATATTGCATGGCACAGATTTAAAGGCAAGTTATTCCATTGTTGATCCATAGTAAGAGAAAGCAGCCTCTCTGTACTTAATTTGTCTCAACTGTTGATACATCTAATGCTGTGGTGTTCGCTGACCCAGAGGAGCAACTACAGAGGGAGAGACAGTCGACTAAGAGCGTCGTAAACCAGTAATTACATTGTAAAATCAATTCTAAAGGAGACAGGAAGCCAGCATGAAAATGGGAACACGGGTGTATGTGTTCTCTTTTCCTGGTTTTTGTTAAAGCAAAGGCAGCTGCATCTTGTAGAGGCTCTGTTTACAGATTTTTTTGTAATCCACCCTAAAAAAGAATTGAGACAGACAAGGAAAACACCAACGCACGAATACAACATTTGGCTTTCGAAAGGGAAAGATTTACTCTGATATTTGTAATATTTCTCAGGTGAAAAAATGAAGTAAAACTGCTGTACCAGGCTCCACTCAGAATTTTGTGTATTTAAGAATCAGCACCAAAGAGTCTAATTTCAAATATTAGCTTCACATTTGACCTGTAATATTTTTAAGGCATTCTCTTAAACAAATGTAAACTTCTATGCAGCAATTAGAGTTGCTGCTGGTGCATTGAATCAAAGGCCTCTCATCCACAAGTAAACTGACCATTAACCGTTCTCTTCGTCCCTTAGGTGGTTACTTATACTTAAAGGTAATGTATGTAACCTGATATATGTATTAATTGCTTTTTATTGCCAGTGGATCAACAGGTTGTAAAGTAACGATACAGCGCTAACAGTGTGCAGCATCAGCTAACCTGAGCTAAGAAATGGAGTCTACTAACGTAAATAAACAGCTGGCACTCATCACAACACCAAGGCCACAGTCATACGTTTTGCAGCGTTGGCTCAGCAGAGACAGACCTTCGCTTAGCACCCTGTAGCGACACAAATTCAGCCAGAGCAAGACAACACGTGTGGATATGTCAGTGTCAGTTTTTGTTAAAATGAAGGCAGCTGCATTTTAAAGAATATAGGGTTGAAACTGTATGAGATTTTCATGGTACGATAATCGCCTCAGAAAATATTGCGGCTAAAGGCACAATTACACATGAATTCCCGCCAGGAGGCGTGATGGATGTGACGCGAATGACACAAAATACGCAAATTAAGTGGCACTAATGAAGCGGATAGAGCAATTTTGCATCATATGCTTTATTTGCGAGAGTTATAAAATCTGAACCTCAGCGACTGATTTCAGCGGTAGCCAATCAGCAAGGATGTACCGGCGGAAGTTCATTCATTGATTCAGCAATTTCAAACGCTAATGACATGAGTTATTCGTGCATGTGAAGCGAGTCGACGCAAAATATCGTCGCATTCAAGCTTGTGCTAGTAATGCCTTGTGAAAATTTGAAAATTTGCATTGCTTTTGGTGTGAACACAGCCTCTTTTCCATTCCAGTTCCGGCACCTGATTTTGAACCATTTGAGCATTTGGGAAAAAAAAAAATTGGTTCCCAAAAACTAAAAAAATAACAGGGTTTCCTTGACCGACCTGCAGTGGGTATGTCATATTCTACAGGTTGGAAAGAGAGAATGGAGAAGGCAACAATTTAGAAGTTAAGTAAGAAATCACCAGAAATAAAGAGCTTGCAGTGGACTCATTAATATTTGGTGCATGCTTGTTTTTTGGATTAAAAAAGACATGTAATAACAGGACAAAAACTTGCGAATAACAATGCAGTCTGCCATCTCGAGTCGCTGCTGCTACCACTACTTTTTTTGTGCATCGCAAAATAACAATGGCCCAACTCAAAACTGGTGGAAACACAAGATGATTCGCTGGATGGCACTGAGGTTCAAAGAGCCCTGAACAGAACCAATTCAGGAGCAAGAGAGAGGTTTCACTAATGCCAAGGATTTTCTCAAAGTAACATTTCTTTCATTTTTAACAGACGTGCACATTTTGATTAAAAGATTTGTGCATTTCAGTAAAATTATGATCATCAGGTGCCGTTAATATTACTTATTATATATTATAGGTTGAATAAGTATACAGTATATGATTAATAAATGTGATCAATGACTGTGATCTCAACATTAAGCCAAGTAATTCATGCCAGTCGTGCAGCCAGGTTAACATGATGTAATATACGCAGCGGTGTAGCTTGGCATGTGCTATGTAAAGCACATGAGATAAAGAGTTACTTAAATAGACCTGACTTGACATTTACACAACACACACAGCCTCCACGGTGACATCAGGCTCACACACTCGCCTCTATCTCTCTCTCACTCTCACACACACACACACACACACACACACACGCACATGCTCCTCACACACACAAACACTCCGCCTCACAGGAGCTGTTGTATCAGTTTCCACTGCAAAGCTAATTTAAGTTCCAGTTTCTATGCCACTCCTTCGGTCTTCCAGGAAAGCCTTTTCTCCTCCCTCCCCAGAGCATCATCTGCATCCATCCAGCTCGTGGCAAACTGGGAGGCTGCTGTATTAGCTCACTTAAACATCAGCTCGAAATCAGCCTTTAATCAGATCTGTGATACCAGTTTGTCATCTTTTCCACTGCTTAGATGGTGGAGGTTTATTTCCGAGCTCAGCTATGTGAAATGTGCACTGAGACTTTCTTGCTTTGTTTGTTTTGTTTGGTGCAGAGAGTTGCATGATCCCAGGACAGCCTGAATTCCTTTTCTGAGGTTTTTTTAGTCCTGCTAAAAATACAGTTTGGCGGCACACTCTGCACCCTCGTCATTATTTGGTCGGAAAATAGATAAAGAGCACCAAAGGTTGGAGAAAAATATTGTTGTGGCGTAAAATCTCAGAGAATCTTAATATAACGGTTTTGTTTTATTCATGTACTTACTCATATAGTTATGTGGGTAAAAACATATTGTCAGTGTCCAGTGAAAATTAATAAACTCAAGGATTAAGTATTCCTTTATTGGCTGATAAATTGCCTCTCAGTATCAATAAATCATGTTAATAGCCATTGGATTTTTTTGGAAGAAAAAAGTCTTAAAGCTAAGAGCAGGTCTGTTTGTCTTAGTTGATAAAAAGTTGGCATTTTGGAAACGTAAAATGTAGGTGATTCAACGAAATGACACTTCACTCATTTATCTGTATGACCCCTGTTGGAGGATTTTGTAATGGGTCATAACACATCTTTCTAAGCCGTAAAACTATCACATATCATTGACGAGATTCAGTTAAGAAGCATGAGTGGATTCGAGTTTTTCTGTGGCAGATGCGGTTGCCATTAAAGATTCACCGTTTTTTAGAAAGTGACAGGATTCTAGAAGTTAAACCCGCTGCTTCGTTGTGTCTTTAAGTCTTTGCTTTGTTCTACTTTAACTACTCTTGTTTTCCATTGTCTGTCTATGTGTGTGCGTGTTTCAGGTGTCAGCGTCGGCTGTTTTGGAGGACAGTGAAGCTCTGTTTGCAGACATGGCACTCCGCCTGGAGAAAACCAAAGCAGAGGTGAGGAGCAAGGGCGAGAAGTATCAGCTGTAAGGTTACCAGTGTGGCACTTGGGCTTGGGCCTTCTTGCAGTTTCACTGGGGTGTACTGGAGTATAATGAACATATTTGTGTGACAAATAAATAAATAAATAAAATAAGAGAATGTAAAACCTGAGCTACTGCCGATAGAAGCTATTCCTGTCCAGTATACCCAGTATACAAGCACAGGAGGGACATTGATTTACTGACCAAAGTATGTCCGAATCTGCTACGATATGCCCCCTTTCACCTTGTTAATATTGGACCTTTTTCTGGTTGACCTATTACGTCACAGACCAAACAATCAACGAACAAGTTAGCTACAGTTAGCTACTGGCAAACTGGTACCATGGTGACAACTTACAGGCAGAGGCATCTTTCTTTTTTACAAGTCCTGCGACGTTATCCCTTGCTTGTTCAGATGTATGGTGCATAAAACATTTAACACTGCCTATAAATGTTTAGTTTTGACTCTTGGGACACATAGCACACTAGATGGTTCATAACATAGCAGAAGATCAAAAATGTATTTCGACTCTTTCGATTAGAGCATCTGTTTGTGTGCCATAGGTCCGAGCGAGGCTGGAGGCGAAGGAGCGGGCGGTGGTCGGGAGGGCCGAACGAGACATAGAGATGCTGGAGAAAGACCTGGAGGAGCTGAGGAAGAGAGACGAGGAGATCAGTCAGCTCCTGCACACGGAGGACAACGTCCATTTCCTACAGGTGAGGTGGAGAAAGAGGGAGGATGCAAGGGGGGAAAGAGAGTAAAGACCAAGGAACAAGAATAACTTCACAGTGGTGAAAAAAGGGGGAGAATGAAGGGCTAATGGATAGAGGAAACAACAAACGTTTAAACACAAGTTAGCAGCGCACATCAGAACGCCAATGCTCCGTACTCTTGATAGGTTTGCTCTCCCAAAACTCTTCAGCAGTGGAAACCAAGTAATGCTGTACGATTCTGAGATAGAGACAGGAAGCCAGTGGAGGTTCGGGCAGCAGAGTTCTGCAAGTATTTGAGTTTATTTAGGACTTTGGATGATGAACCATAAAGAATGCTGTTACAGTAGTCAATTCTGAATGTGATGAAGGCATGGATTTTGGCAGCAGAGGGGAGAGTGATGGGCTGAGACGAGCTGTGATCGTTTTAGGTGGAAGATGGCAACACTGCTGATTTGATTGCCATGTTTTTCGAAGGGGAGGTTGTTGAAAATAACTTTGAGGTTACGAATGTGTCTATCTGAGTACAACAAACCATGATAACTTCATTTGATCGTGTTTTTATTGAATCAATTTCGTCTTTTTCGTCTGTGACATGGTTTGGAAGCCTATCTTTAAAAAGCAGAAACTCTGAATCAGATTATTAAGTGGTCTGCTTGGTGAGTCACAGCTGAACCCAGTGTCCCTGTACACCAGGGCACAGTGATTGAAAGGGACGACTTTCATCCTTTGTAAAGTGAATTTCAGCTTCTTCTTTGTGGACACGGGTTAATGGTACCAAGGTATAGATAAAGCAGGTCTAGACCATACTTTTAATTTCCAGAGACCCAACGAGTCAAAGAAATTCCCTCCAAGAGCAAGCACACCATGCAACAGTGGCAAGGATAAACTTCTTTATAAGAGGCAGACACATCCTGCAGAACCAAGATGCTGTGGTGGGTGATCATCTGCACAGCAACAGCAATAATCACATTAATAGCTGTAGGAATAGTCACTCTGCTCAGGGCTGAGTTGTGGCTGGTTTTGAGGCTCATGTAACCTCTGTTCATACTGTGGCATGTCTTAAGTCTCATGTTACTCAGTGCATGTGTTGATGACGTGAATCCATCAACTCACCGTACACTTCAATATGACAACTTTGACCATTCCGTTAGTTTTTATCGTCTCTCTTGGATGACTTTTAGTAATGAGCGGATTTTCAAGCATTTAAAAATACTTGCCTGATGAGGACTCAATGAACAAACCAGTTATTTTTAACCATGCCGTAGAAAGAGACTCTCAGTCTTGCCTGCTCTATTTTGTTGGTGAGCAACCCCGTTCTGTGGACAATAAACCAGGTGCAGACGTTACTTCTATGAAATACAGTGAGTGCTTGACGGAGCAGTGAGTGACAACAACCCCGCCCACATTTCAGAGTACTGTTTAAGGTAGAAATGTAAATGGACCTAGAGTCTTGGTAACATGTTTGAAGGGTTACTGAAGGTTCCAAAGGTATCATACCGAAAGTGTTTGCTGGGCTTTAGTGCATCAAGGAAAAGTCCTATGTAGCAGCTTAACTAGGGGCTGGTTCAAGTCAAGCCTGAGCCAGCCCTAATTATAATCCTTATCAAAGAGGAAAGTCTTAAAGCTACTAATAAATGTGGAGACAGTGTCTGCCTCCTGGACCAAAGCTGGAGGATGGTTCCACAGAAGAGGAGCCTGATAGCTGAAGGGTACTATGAGTATAAGATATGACAGTGCCTGAACATGAAGAGCCTTGTAGTCGAAGGGAAGGGTTTATGATTTGATTCTGGGTTTTACAGGGAACCAGTGCAGAAAACAGAGAAATGCAATAGACACAACTTTTATTAAATTATTTTAGTGATTATTGGCGCCTGGGTACTTTTATAATATCTTTCTGTTGTCTGTGTTGTTTGTAAAATGTGTGTCAAGATGGATGGATCTCACTGCAAACCAAATCTACCTACAGGTTACTTTACCTTACTTACTCCACTACTGCATATTAGTGATGCTCGCATTTGATATTCACCCATTACGTCTAATGCATCCTGGAGGCCATGAGAAGTCACCAAAGTGCATACTGCCCAAAGAGATCAGCCTGTAGATGAGGGGTGGAGGAGGACGAACGGATGAGAGGAAAGAATGAGTCAGCAGTGACCAGTGGAAAAAAAAAAAGACAGCATCCGCTTAAGTGCTTTTTTCAAATTCAATTGTACAAGGAATTAAGGAGGAGGGCGGGCGGGGTGTGGATGCTACGCCAGGCTGTATTTTCCACTCACTCTCTCCGTATCGACCCAGGCGGCTCCCCTGCTATGCGTCCCTCTCACCACCGGTCGGCACTCTAGAGCCCTCAGCCTGCCCACAGAGGGTTTCAGCGGAGCCAGGAGAGCGCTGTGCCACCTCCGCAGCCGCATGGAGGAGGTCTGCAGGGAGGAGGTGGACAAGATCAGCCGCGCAGGTACAGCTATGACCTACAGGCAGGAGGACAGACGGAGGATGATGTGATGTACTGAATGCTGAAAAATATACAAAACAGTCAAACATGCAGACACTAGCTCCTCAGGCAGATTTAAAGTTTCAGCATTTAAACAAACTCAGCACACATAAAGTATATTTATGCATTCAAGACGTCAAATGTCTCACACAGTTTCACACTGTTGTAACTTTTTCTTCCAGTTAACGAGAACTACGTGTCTGGTGCAGAGTGTGCAAAAGGTAAGCATGAGAAACATGATACGCAAACACGCACGCACACACACACACACACACACACACACACACACACACCCACACCCTCTGTGACAGTGTCAGGTCTGAGGTGACCCATTTCTACCTGGCTGAAGGTTTTGACATGACATTTAACACTGCGAGGGACAGTGGAGGTGTTAATTATTCATGCTGAAGAGGACAGGGCGATGTCTGATACAACACACTCTGGCTCACATCCAGCTCTGCGCCGGTCTAATCAGTTCAGTTTAATTGGAAGCAATCAAACCAGAAATGAGCAAAACACCAGCACTCACAGATAAATAGTCCTCTTCTTTGTTGTGGCCAAAAAGCTGGAAGCCATCATCAGTGTGAGACAAAACAGGAGAAATGGCAATTGAGAAAAGGGGCGACATAATTACATTATGGGATCCATCCTTGAATAACCCGCCCAGAAATGGCCTCTCCTAATGAGGAGGTGCTTTGAACCCTCTATTCCTACAGCATTCATTAGTGCACTTTGGAGAGTTATAAGCATAGACAAAATGTATTTCTATTTTTCCTAAGCAGAGGTCAAACACAGTGTGAAAGTAGGTACATTATGAAGGTTTTTTTCTGTATTATAGTCTTATATTTATGTGCACCAGTCATTACGGAAGCGCATTGCATTCACAAAAGAAAAGAAATTAGACACTTTATCTAGTAATTATGAGTTACTGTATCTCTGCTTTTATTTCCTTCTCAGACACTGGGAAATATTAATGTTGACCCACATGTTATTGTGTCTAAGTGACTAATGGAGACTACCGTTTTTGAAATAAATTCGATCAATCAGTCAATCTACATCCACTAATAGTACTTGTTTTTGTTACTACCGGGCTCAGATTATTATTCTAAGTGTCTGCAACATTATGAAAGGGATCCCTACAGAGAGAGTCCTTTAAGATCAGCCATTCTAGCATGTATATAGCCACGATGTTTCCATATCTAACTGGGTGATTTAACGGTTTATTTTAATCAAACCAGAGTTGGTGATTGATGGAACAGTGTAAAGACAAACTGATGGCTTTTTTGAGTTTTATTTGGTTTCTGTCAACTTTGAATAAAGTGTGTTTTATGTTGATAAAAATACTGCTTATTTAAACGCAGTCTGGTGGGTTTGGAAGTGGCGATTGTTCTTGCTGAACAAAAAGGATTTTACTCTGTAACAGAAAGGTCTGTTTCTGTAGCGTTTTTTTCATAATGTTGTCAGACACATAAGGGGGTGTAAATTGACGATGTACAATTGCACGAGTGGTTACATTGCAGCATAGACTGTAGCATTGCAGCCTGTTTTGCTGCTGCAAAGGCAGAGAGAGCACACCTCTCCACCCTTCCACACGCTTACATGGAAAGCCTCAAGACAGACAGCGCAAACCTCCCTGCCCTTCCATGCGCCTAGTTGGAAAGCCTTAAGGGAGAGAGAGCAAACCTCCCTGCCCTTCCCTGCACCTATGTGGAAAGCCTCAAGTTGGAGAGAGCAAACCTCCCTTCCCTTCCATGCGCCTATGTGGAAAGCCTCAAGGGAGAGAGAGCAAACCTCCCTGCCCTTACATGCGCCGAGGTGGAAAGCCTTAAGGGAGAGAGCAAACCTGCTTGCCCTTCCATGCGCTTATGTGGAAAGTCTTAAGGGAGAGAGAGCAACTCTCCTTGCCCTTCCATGTGCCTAGGTGGAAAGCCTTAAGGGAGAGAGAGCAAACCTCCCTGCCCTTCCATGCACCTACATGGAAAGCCTTAAGGGAGAGAGAGAGTAAACCTTCCTTCCCTTCCATGCGCCTACATGGAAAACCTAAGGGAGCAATCACACCGAGATGAAATGTTAGAAACGCGATGCCAGTAAAACCATTGTTTTCCTATGACCGGTGTTCAAGCATCTTTTTAGACGGCCGTTTTTCTGGCGTCATTTTAGACGCAAGTTTTTGTAGACGCGTCTTTTTAGACGCATGTTTTTAGAAGCGCGTAGATGCTGAAAAGTTAAAATATTTTCAACTTTTTGAGCGTCAGACGCCAGTAGCTAGCACGCATTGAATAAGCGCTTCCAGCGTTTCAGGCGTCTTTGAAGCATCCGCATCTCTAGCGTCTCATTTCTGTGCGATCGCCCCCTAAGGCAGGGAGAGCAGCAACAAAGACCCCCGTAACAGAACAGAGCAGCATCAATGACAAACAGAAATGACATTGATAAGTCAGACACAACATGAAAAGGAGGAGCTGGGGTGGAGGCAGGTTGCAAAGCAGCTTGCAGAGGAAGCAGCAACAGTAGGCAGGACAGAGCAGTTTGAATAGGGCGCCCTGAATGAGATTTGCCAATTGGTTGCATAGAAAGGAATCATGTGATCAATCAGCTGCTCCATCATTTGATTGGCTGATGATCAGCTGATGTAGCTGAGATGTGAGCTGAGCTTCACATCGTGTCCTCCCTGAGCTATGCTCAATTTTTGTTTTGCACTGATTATCACTTCTAGCTGAAACACATTTGTTTTTGCCCACAATAAATAAGAAGACTATTGATCTGTGAGTGTTTGATTCAGTGTCTGCCTCAATCATACACCCGATACAGTGTTCAAGATTTGGAGCTGTGTGCGCTGCTATTTTTCACCATACCAAACAACCAGACTCAGTCCAACTATTTAATTAAGTTTGAAATGAATTAGCTTTATGGAAGAATTTTGATGAAAACTCTCCTCAGCTACGTCTGTGGATTTTCCAGTCTAACTAACTGGGGCATTGCTGATTTTGTTTTGTTATTATTGGCACTGTTGAGTTCTTTGAAAATATATCAAATACCATTCATGTCTATTGTATTGGGGAGGTGGCAGTGCGGAGAACTCCAAACCACAGCAAGTGCATCCAACACTATCTGCAGGGCAACAAACCACTGGGGGTAAGTGTTAAATGTCGGGGTTTTGGTTAATATTTGGTGAACTAACGCTTTAACTCAAACAAACAGCTGTTTTTGGCTTTGTTATCATGCTAACTAACCAGCAGGCTAATTGAGGAAATCTATCACTCTGAAGGGAATACCTTGACATTCTTTGGAAACATGCTTATTCACTTTCTTGCAGAGATAGATCAAAAGTGTATTTCACCAAATTCTGAATTACTCCTTTTATTATAAAGCCACTCTGTGTAGGATTCCATACTTTGGCTCCATCTGACGGGAGTGTCAACAACGTGAGATGAATGGGTTAAAAGCGACATATATATTTTCCCACAAACATAAATGTATGCCACTACAATCATTTAAAAGATGTAACTCACATACCTATTCTACATGTAGTGACTTTATTGTTTCGGGCTATTTCAACATGTACAAGTGCTTGGCAAAGTTTTATTTGTTTACAAGGTGTCATCACTGAATAATCATATTTTTATGGCATCATTGTTTCTCAGGCGCTTCTCTCTGTGTGTGTTCTCTGGCTGTTATTGTGCCTGTTCTTTCCTGTTTTGCCACTCACACTGCTCGTGTTTTTCAATTGTCATTTCTGTCTCACTCATATGACGGCGTATTAGGATCATTGTAGGTAAAAAATAAAATATGGAGCTGGGGAGGAAGGTAGTACTTCAAGGGGAAAAAATATGATTTTTCCAAGATTAAAGTCTTAAATTTACTAGAAAGAAATCTTAGACATTCTCTGTAATTAAAGTGGTTGAATTTACAAAAAGAACCTGACAACTTTACTGCCAGAAAGTTAGGTGGAGTATTATAAAGAGTGGCGAAGTCCAGATAAGGAGGAAACTGTTGTGGGTGAATGGATCAAGCACAGGACTTTCACTCAGGAGGCTCTGTGTCCTGTGTGAGTCAGTGCTGACTTAAGATAATTTTAAGACTAAGTTGACTTGTTTTGAGTTTTTAGAACATATGAAGCTGCTGAATGCACACTGCATAAACTTAAGCAGAATAGCTGAATAGGCCCGTTTGCATTAACGTCATATTTGGATGTTGTGTGGACACTCAGGAAGGACGTTAGTTGATGGCCAGATAATGTCCTGGATGCCAGCACAACTTTTATTTTTGGACTGTTGCGAGCCATAACAGGACGCCTTGATTCAACACATTCTCACTTACAACTCGTCAAATACCAACACTTGTTAGTTTGTCAGTTTGCCCACGTGTCAAAAAATGGCGCCCTAGGTACCCCTCCTGCGTCAGTTTTGGATGTGCAGGGACAGCGTGTCAGTTTACGCTTTCGTCTCTTTTCAAAATAAACTTCCATTTTCACAGGAAATATACAGTTACTTATCGTTAAATGGGTCCATTCATTAATTTTCTGTAACCACTCATCCTCTGCACAGAGGGGCTCCCGGATTCGAACCAGGAACCCTCTTGCTGTGAGGTGGCAATGCCAATACTAACCATTGCACCAGTATTTATAGTCTGGTGACGTCCAAACAACTGTCATTCAGTGTTGTGTTGAATGATGAGGTTGATCAATCCTTGAGAAGTTGAGAAGCATTGGGTTTGTTTTACTCCTAAATTTATGACTTCATAATCTCAGAGAATATCCAAGTTTTTTTTCTGGTGAATTTACAACTTTAATCTCAGAATTCTTTCTTGGAATATTACCCCACTCACCTGGCTCTGTATTTCATTTTCTGTACCTACAATGGCCCTAATCAATATCGTATACCCACATTCTTTTTTCTCCACCTTTACTTTTATTTCACCCCTTCTTTTATTGCTGTCTCTCCATCTTTGACGCTCTCTCACTCCTGTTCAGTTCTTTCCATTTATTTCCATAATATGCACAAAAGAATTAAACATCCATTTCTCTGTCTTTTTTGTGTCTCCTGTCAGCGATGCCGGTGTCGTTCCCTCTGTCCTCTTTGTCTCTGCAGCCGGCTGATCAGAGGATGAGGGGAGCTTTCCTCAGGTGTAAGTACCACATCTATCCTCCATCCCCTCTGCTTCTCCAACTCTCCACCTCCTCACTGCATTCTTTGTTCCTCCACCTATTCACTATGACCATCCTGCATGTCATTCCCCATCTGTCGCCTCCTCTTCCTCCTTTTTTTCTTTCCTCCTTTTCCATCCTTTTCTCTTTCTTCTCGTCATGCTTCGAGTTCACCAGATAATGAGAGTCCTGCTGGGAAATCTGATAGCCCAGTATGGTTCCTCATCAATAATGGATGGCAATCATACTGTATTTATGACATCCACGTCCGTCATTAAAAGCAGTGTCTTGTCCCGACAGAAACAAGCCTGCTGACAGGATGACGGCGTGCCATCACCCTTGTTGGGCATTAATAATTGATTTGGTGTGAGGAGGATTAGGGTGCATAACACATCTATCGGCCAGTCTGTGTCCCACTCAACTCTGGATGCTGGGAAATACTTTAGAGTAGAGAGGAGAAAGAGGAACTAAATATCTTTGAGATCAGGTGGTCATGTCTGCAACATTATTGATTTCAGCCAAGCCTGGGTCACCACAGGCATGAAGAGCAAAAACAACTTTAAGAACACTGATCCCGCTTCTGTCGTTGGTTTTGCAGACATGTGGTCATAAACCAAAGTATTGCACAAATAAAAATGTCAACTTGATGATGGTGGTGGATCATCAAAGTTACCACAATCATAGACTCTATGAAATAACGGACAAAGCTACTGTGACGTCACCCATTGGTTTGTTGTTTTAGCCACTGACATCTTGGATTTTTTTGAGCCAGTAGTGACCATATTTGCACAAGAGGGTGCTGTAGAGGAGTGCGGGGACTTACTTACTTACTTCTCTTTTGGTTTCTTTCCCTCCAGTTTCATGTCGTCTATCCTTGGACCCCGACACAGCCCACCCTACCCTGGTCCTCCTGCAGGGGCCCCAGGGTGCGCACTGTGGCGAGGAGCCCCAATCCTACCCCCCGGACCAGCAGCGCTTCGATTCGGTGGCCCAGGTCCTGTGCAGGGAAGGCCAGTTTGGTGGTGCCAGCTACTGGGAGGTGGAGTGGAGGGGCGGGGGATGGGTTGACATCGGCGTCACCTACAGAGGTATCGGACGCAAAGGTGGCGGTAAACCCTGCCTGCTGGGGCGCAACGAGAACTCTTGGCGACTGAGGTGTACACACGCCGGATACGCTGCCTGGCATGACAACCGCAAGACCACGGTGGCTGCACCGCCATGCCCCAGAATCGGCGTGTTCCTGGAGCGCCAGAAAGGAGCGCTGTCCTTCTACAGCGTGTCGGACACAGTGGTGCTCCTGCACACCTTTCGTTGTCCGTTCTCTCAGCCGCTGTACCCGGCCTTCCGCCTCGACCTGGACTCCACCCTGCTCATCTGTCCTCATGAGGGGCAAGGAGGAAATGCACACCCACCCTAACACTGACACATACAGCTGAAGGGTTTGCCGGTGTGGAGGCAACAACTTCAGGAGGAAGCAACACAGTCAGGAATGCTTTTCCTTTTCCTACATGTCTTTTTGCATAGTCTCTCGTTCTGTGTCTCTCTTGAAAAACAGGTTTTTCCTTTTGAATGTTAAGTAGTCTTTTTGGATCCCTGTTGGGCACACTGTCATTTAAACATTCACAATATGCACTTTTCACAGCGCACTTATGACTTGACGTGGTAGGAAAAGCACATGTGTAAATGATAACATGAAAGCCATACTATGCAAGATTTTTTCTAAAAAACAATATATACTCTCACACAAAGGTAAACCGTCTCAATCATCACTTGTGACCCGCTAGTGTGGCGATGTCTGTAACTGCAGAGAACCTGCGCTCTGCCTGTATTTCTTCTTATTCTGGTTCATTCGGGACGTTTCTTGGTGTCAACCATTATTCACTTTATCATCATTTACACTTGTGTTTTTCCTGCTGGGATATGTCAAAGTGTTTACACTGAAAAAGGTCTAGTCAATACAGATGAGTGAAGAAATGCTGTTTTGGATAAAAACATGTTTAAACAATCCACTCTGTTATGGTTTGAATTTTTTTTTTAATTTGCCAATCAAAAACAAAAAAGTATGTGGGCTGATATGTTTTATACTGTATGATAAAGATGGACGACGAAACACAACAGCTCCCTAAAAGTGAAGTCAAAACAACTTGATCGCCCCCTGGTGGCTGGCTGCAGTATAGGACATAATCTCTGTGCTAGCGGACGGGACATGAGCCAAACTAAAAGCTCAAGGTATATGTCAAATAAATTTTTCCCAAAGATGGTTTCTGAAATTTTAGGTAGTTCTCTTGCTGCAGTATGTTCAAAGGTTCATTTCTCTGATAGGTTTGGTTTTAATTAGTTATTTTATGCCATGAAAATGCAATTGATGCCTCCGCTTGTGATTGGTTGGATAAGTGAATAGACGGGAACTTGCTACCATGCAGACTGTACTGTACTGTACTGGCTCCAAATTACACCCCCAGGGCAAGATGGCAGCGGCCGTGTCTGGGATATTTTGGCTCCATTTTTGTTCAGTGGGAGATGTGTTGTCCATCTATATATACAATCTATGGTCAGAATCAACAATACAAAGATACTAAAAAGTATTTGTGTTTAATGTTGTTTTCTTTGTACTGAAAAAATGTTGTAAATACATTTTATGGGATTTCTTTTTTTTATTTAACTCTACAATGACAGGCTGAATATTGAGTACCTGCGACTACTTGAATACCCACAGCAGTAGAATTTTTTCTGCATCAACATCACTGCCATGTGACATGGGAAACCTCTCTTAGTTTTTCATGATGAACACATTACCTGCACAAGTGACCTCAGCTTCAGATTAAGTCAAGGCCATACTGTAGCAGATGTTTTCCTTTAGGTCATGTTTTTAAGGTCATTTCCTTTCATGTGGGCGAGTTTTTGTACACCACATTGCAGATCTGTCTTCAAAGCAGAATTCCATGAAATCAAAGAGTTCACTACATGGTTGAGATGTTTATTTAAGGTTTAACTAGCAGATCGCTGCCACTTCTCGTCGAACACTTGGCAAGAAAGCAAAGCCGAATTACCAACATGTGAAACTATTCCTTTAACTCTACATTCACAATATGATTTTTTCCCCTCCGCGGACGATCATATGTGACTAATATTCAGCAACAGTGAATGATTACATATTTTAAAGTGATGTTTTAAAAGATACGTCATTTCCATGGTTGTCTCCACCATGCTAATGCTGTGTGAGGCGAGCCACAGACGCCACCAAAACCTGGCTAAAATGTGGCTTCAGATATACTTCCAAACTTACTTACTAATAGACACGTACATTGCATGCTTCCAAATCCAATCCTACTATTCTCTCATATTCAAACATTATCTAATCGAGTCCAGTCTTATTATTACCTCCGATCCATTCATACTGAAAACAATGTGACGTGCAACTTTAAACTGCTCACATGGACAAGAAAACATCAGATATAAGTAAACATATCACGGCAAGAGCTTGAAACTTTGACGAAGTCTGCCACTGCTTCCCTTTTGATTGTAGCATTACTAACTGTAATGTGATTTTTTTTTTTTTTTTTTTTAAAGATTATTGTTATGACATTTTGCCTTTATTGGATAGGAAAGGGCAAAAGAGAGAAGGGCTGACATGTAGCAAAGGGTCTTGGGATGGAATTGAGCTCACAGCCTCTGCAGCAAGGTCATAACCTTTGAATATGGAGTGCCTGCTCTACCAGGTGAGCTGGTGGGCGCCCTGTAACGTAATCTTGAGTGCGATATCATAGGCAACTGGACTTGCTTGAGTTTCTTGAGGATGTTTTAACTCTCATCCAAGAGGCATCTTCAGTTCTAGCAGACCGGTGCGGAGTCGCAGGCTTTAAACTCTGTCGTTGAGGTCACACGAGTCATTGACCCACCTGGCCTTCTTGTGTGTTGTTAGGGTAAGATAGGTCCAGGTGTCCAAATGAAGCTTCATGAACCTCCAGTTGTATTAGCTGAACCCACTAGATGGCGCACTTGGTGTAATGAAAGAGGCTCAAGGGATGGTAATGCAGTTTGGTTTCAACTAGCAATGGCCAAACAACGTTTCATGAACCATGTCTTTATTTTTTGGGTCCACTCTGGCACTCTGTTCAACAAAGGGTTGAAACCAAACTGCATTACCATCCCTTGAGCCTTTTCCATTACACCAAGGGTTCAGCAAATACAACTGATGGTTCATGAAGCTTCATTTGGACATCACTAGTGGATGGGTGTTAAGTCGTCCGGGGAGGAATCCCAAGACTGCATTGTAGGTGGGTGATAAGTGGTGTCATAGGCTTGTGACACCAAACCAGAACTGAAGAAGCCTCTTGGATAAGAGGCGAAACGTCTTCCAGAGACTCAAGCAAGTGCTACGATATAGCACTTAAGAATACCATGACTTCGTGACAGAATCTTTCCGACATGCCCTGTAACATATTCTCTAAGTGACTGACATCTTCTTCCATCTGAATGGATACCACACTGTAGCCACAGTTTGTCTTGGATTATGAGATTGTTTTTTTCCTCTTCCTCTTCCTTTTTGTTTTTGAATGGTGCTATTTCAAAGGATTGTGATAATAACTCGACCGAGCACTGTGTGAGGCCTTTAAACCAAACTATTTGTGAAATGTAAATCAACTATTCAAATTCCAAAGACACAAAAACATCACGCAGGTACATAGAATCTAATTATTAACTTTAACCTTTGTTAGAACAGTGACAGAAAACCTTGAAGGTATTACATCTATGCTACTCTATACCTTTAAAGTTACAGCACATGCAATTCCACCAACCTGATCGTATCTGGCAGGTCAATCCAAAGCAAGAAACACTTTTTTATTTTGCCATGAAGTGCATTATTCCACAAGCTGTCGGACTGTAACATGAACTGCTGTTCTGTAATATTTCATCTTGTAGCCTTTTCTCCTCCTGTTTACTTAATGTGCTTCAGTTCCTCCATGTGACTGTAAAATATGTTGTAATTGTCTGAGTGTCTGAGTTCATTCCACCTCGGCTCACAATAAACTGATCCATGGAGGTCTGAACTGGCAGCGTGAGACTGTTTTATGTTGGAAACATCAGAACACGGTAACAAGGATTTAAACTGGAGTGTGTGGTTACAGATTATTACAGATAAATATCACCTTTGTTAGGCACTAAGTTAAAGTTATGGCAGCTAACAGCCAGTGATTGGTAGCACGATGTTTCTCGTACTTCTTTTTGTGCACAAGACAGTGTTTCGCTTCCATTTCCCAATTTTATGTTTTTATTACTTAAATTAAAAAAATGCATTTTTAAGGTGTAGTTAACGTTTTCTCTAATGCCTAAAAACTGTTTTAATATGTTTAATTTATCCATTTATTTCAATCATATAGTTCAAGGAAAGGAGAAGGAAAATCAGTTTAGACCATCCATTGTTATGAAAATGTATTCTTTTCATCTCTGTTTTTTCTATTCCTGACTTTTTTGCCATCTTACATTTTAAGAAACTGAGATAAAGCTTTTCTGCCTAATGGTTACAGAATTTTACTTTTTGGGAGCCTACTACACTACTACAATATATTGAGTCGATATTTTGAGATAAGTCATTATTTTAAGAAAGTATTTCGTTATTTTGAGATACTAGCTCATTATTTTCAAGGTTTATGATTATTTGGAGATACCGAGTCATTATTTAACTAAGTACAAAGAGCCTGTGGCTCAGGAGGTAGCTTGGGGGCACAAAGTTTCCACCAAGTGAAAGATCAGCAGCTCAGTCCCCAGCTCTCCACAATCCAGGCAAAGAATCCTCTGGTGAGTCTCAAATTGCGTGAGTGTGTTTGAAAATTAGCTTCAGCCACCTGTTTGTGATTGTCACAAGTTGTCAAAATACTAGAAAGGTGCTGTGCGTGTCCATTTGGAGATACCAAGTCTTTTTGAGACGATTTCTCATTTTAAGATACTACGTCATTATTTTGAGTTACAAAGTCATTTTGAGAAATGTCTCATCATTTTAAGACACAAATTAATTTTGAGATACTAATTCCTAATTTTGAGAACGTTTCTCATTATAGATACTAACATTATTTTGAGGTTTCTCGTTATTTTGAGATACTGAGTCATTTTGAGATATGTTCTTAAGTAAATCACTATTTGGATATACCGAAACATTATTTTGAGATAAATTAGTCATTATTTCTCAGTATTTTCAGATACCAATTCTTAATTTTGAGAAAGCTTCTCATTATAGATGCTAAGTCATTGTTTTGAGGTAGGGTCTAAATAAGTAATTATTTAGATAGATCAAGTCATTATTTTGAGATGAGAAAGTCATTATTTTGAGGAAGTTTTTCAGTATAATAACTTAATACACAAAATAATGACTAACTTTTCTGATCAAAGGGCACCTTTTGATCAGTTTATCGATCAGCTGACATGACAAAAATTGATGAAAATAACAGATTTGGTACTGAATTTATTTCATTCATTTACTTTATTACACTCACAGTCAAATATTTAGTAGTTCCTGTTTCTCAAATATGAAGATGTTCCCCTGCCTTAACTTGTCACTTTTATTTGTTTTACCATTAATAATTAATTGATTGCAGAGCTATAATAACATATATAATATTCCAAATGCTACCAAAAATGTAAGGTATGTTCTGCTGTCAACAGCGCATGTTTTATGAGAGTAGTTATTTCTGTGTTTATTGGATTGGCAAAATAATATTCATTTATTTATCTATAATATTTTTTAATATAATTCAAATTTTTTTGTTTGTTTGTTTTTTGCCAATCCAATAAATAAATAATAAATAATCATCCAGGAAGTTGTTTTCTTTCAGTGCTGCCTGCGAGTCTAAACTGAGGGAACAAATATCCACCGACTCGTCACGTGACTCCAGCCAACGTAAACAGATGTCATATGATCCGCGGCTGACTCTCCAACATGGCGGCCAGGAAGCAGCAGCCTGCTGTTGCTCTTCTCTTCATCCTCGGTGGAGTTTTAAGTTTTCCTGTCGGGCAGGACACGAAACAGTCTGTCACGTGTGGATATGAGGTCAGCTGCGTTACTGCTCTGCTCTTTAATGCCTGTATTATTTTTTATGTGTTTGACACGAGTAGTTTGTTAAAGCTGAAGATGTTTCCAGCTACTTTCACTTTCACTCATCCTCCTTTTGCGTCTTGTTAGTTAGTTTCTATGAGGCAGTGTGCTTATTTTGAGAATGTAACTTAAAAAGAGGGTTTATTTCTTCTTATATGTCTGAATATTGTGTCTCATCTGACCCTGTGCCTTCATTATTAGTAGTGTAGCAGTCCAGTGTTGTAGTTGTGTCCTTCCTTAGTGTGTATTTGTGTGTGTGCAGTCGTGTCATGCCACCAAACCCAACATGCTGAATGTCCACCTGGTCCCTCACACACACGATGACGTCGGCTGGCTCAAGACTGTTGATCAGTACTATTATGGAGGTCAGTGTCTCACACACACACACACACACACACGCACACTCATGTGCAGCTGCTTCCTCTCTCTCTTTTTAAAATACAGGAAGCTAAACTCAAATTTAGATCATGCGAAGTAACAGTCTCACAAGCTCACAGTTGATAAATTAAAAATAAAAACCCTACGTAACAAATGGTCTGCTGGCTGAAACGTAATACATGCAGTGCTATCTTGTGCTGCAATGTGTAAACTTAATTAATCAAGACTTGTTATTATATTGCATGTTATAGTTATAGCTCAAATGATTATAACCATCCACACATGAATCTTAGTTTCGAAATGTCACATTTACTTCTGCTTGTGTGGAAAATTTAAAGGAGCAGTGTGTGTAAGATTTACGGGGATTTAGTGGCATCTAGTGGTGAAGCTTGCAGATTGCAACCAGCTGAAGCTTCTCCCAGTGTTCATTGTTCAGGAGGTTTTTTACCAAGAGCTGAATCATCTACTGAGGTCTCCTCCTGTGTGAAACACACTAAACCAGGTGATTTAAAGCAGTCTCACGATATAAATCAGTGTTTTTTCTGATGCTGTTCAGCCTGTCTGTGACAAGCACCTGCTAATATGTGCGCACCTTTTTTCTCTGATAACTAAAAATTCATACGTTCAGTAGGTTTCTGCTGGGAGCTGAATTACTCACAGAGGTTTCTTCCTCTCCAAACCAAAAGCACCTGTTGATTTAAACCATTAAAAAATATTGAATAAACCAGTTTCATGTTACAAATAAGTGTTTTTCCAATGCTGTTTGGCATGTTGGAGACTGGAGGAGATGTGTGCTCATGTTTTTTCTCTGACAACTTGAGATCCAGACCTTGAGGAGGTTTCTACCATAACCAGGATTATCCACAGAGGCACCTGTAAAAACACTGAATAGAGTAGTTTCACCTCAAAATAAAAAAGTCAGTGTTTTTCCTGACTGCCTCATTCTAGGGTAACGAAAACACAAAGATTCTTATTTTCAAGTGGATATACACTAAAGAAAACATACTTATTATATTTTATTGCATCATGCTTGCCAATATATCCAAGTGCTGCAGTGACAGAATGTGTAAACTGAATTAATCAATACACCAAATCATTGTAGCCATCCACACATGCACTTTTGTCCCTACATGTTTCAGTCACGTCTGCCTATACACAAAATTTAAACTGTCAAGTTTCTTACATCACTTTTTTACAGGTGTTTTTATAATGGTTGTCATGTTAACAGTCTGTCTCCTCAGGTGGATGAATAATAGAGTGTTGGACATTATCTCTCACGACCATTTGTATGTCCTGTCATATCATGCCTTCTGTTAGTTGTCATCTGAATCAGGTTTATTGCCAAGTAGGTTTTCACATAAAAGGAATCAATCTCAGTGATTTGGTACAGAACAATGAAGAAGAAAAACAACACTTGCTCCACTGCAAACACTTCAAAACAAACACTGAAGGCGCTGGACAACAAGCTGCCAAAGTTACCGTCCTCGTTCCATCATTCAGAAGTGTAATCTCCTGACCTTTGACAGCCGTATGTGCCGTGCCGATGTTAGTTTAGTGATCAATCATCTGGTTCCTCCCCCATTAAAAGAGAACATATCACTGCACTCAACAGAGGTGACTGTGCTATGCAGTGCAGATCTGCTGAGTCTGGCAGATCAGCCTTCTGTCTTACAGCCCTGAACTTTTTGAGCTCAGTACAAAGTTACATCAGAGTGCTGCAGCTTTACTGATTTTAATGCTTGGAGCACATGAGAAGTTTCAGCTGGTTGTACTCCGCAGTCTCTATCACTAGATGCCACCAAATCCTACAGACTGCTCCTTTATGTTGTAAAATCTGGTTGCTGATGTTGTTGCTTTAAGGTGAATATGTACTGTCTTGCAATTGTTTTTATACTTTAGTTTGATTTTTTCTTAATGTAAGTAATATTTTTTTGTTTCCTTCCCATCGACTGCAGATGTGAATTAGCTTATAGCTCACTGGTGCAGCTAAGAAACAGTGCGTTGTCCATGTGAAATAAACAACTAAATAAACAAAGTGAGAGGACAGAAACAGTAAAAACAAGTACTGCAAAAGTCAAACATCATAAATATAAAAAAGAAAGATTTTAAATTAAAAAATACTCAAAAAATATGTAATATCTGTTTTTTTATGTAAAAGCTGTACAAAAAGATGATGCAAATGTACAGTGTGCAAAGTTAATAATCCCACATTTTGTGTTGCTGTGAAGTCAGATGTGGAGACTTTGATAGGAGACCTTATCAGTGGGGGTCTCAGGTCTTGTTGTTGCGGCCAGCTACTGTCTTCACACGCAAACACTGCAGTAACAGTTTTATAGTTTTACTGCATCACATGTCTTTTTATAGTGAGAGCGACTGTGTTCTGCAGGTGACCATCATCTGTTACTGACCTGTGCGTTTTTATGGCAGCAGAGATTTTATATGGATAGATAATATGTGGAAATGTGCATAAATGCAACTTTGATCCATTTTTAAGTGTAAGCACAGAGGTTTGAATTTAAGGTTAAAACAATGAAAATAATGTTCAGATATTTTTCAGTATTTTTCAATTTTGTTGTTGCCCTAAAAGCATCCCTGTTCTGGTGTTTTTACTTCAACTTAAAAAATGTTGGTTATTATTTTGAGTAAATATATTTCAAAGATTTATTTGTCACTCATCGCAGTGGCTAAATCCATACACTGTCACTTTTGTCCTCCATCTATGCATATGTGTGTGTGAATCTGTGTGTAGATCGTAACGACATCCAGCATGCAGGGGTGCAGTACATCCTGGACTCAGTGGTGGATCAGCTGTTGAAGAATCCTGACAGGAGGTTCATCTACGTGGAGACGGCGTTCTTCTACCGCTGGTGGAAACAGCAGAGCTCCAGCATGCAGCAGACAGTCAAACAGCTGGTGAATGAAGGTACGGAAACCAACACTGTACATTTACATCTACACTGGAGGGGTTTCATAACCTTCTGAACACTCGCCTCGCTGTTCCTCCAGGTCGTCTGGAGTTTGTGAATGGCGGCTGGTGTATGAGTGATGAGGCCACCACCCACTACAGCGCCGTCATCGACCAGATGACCATGGGCCTGAGGTTCCTCAATGAGACTTTTGGGCCTTGTGGTCGTCCCCGCGTCGCCTGGCACATCGACCCCTTCGGTCACGCCCGAGAACACGCCTCCATGTTTGCACAGGTAATTCATCTTAAAGCAATAGTTCAACATTTTAGGAAATACGCACTTATAATTGTAATTATTAATTAACCATTAGACGATATTTATTATATTATTTATATATTTTGAGTTTAGGACAGGGTCTGTACCATCCAACTTCGGAAATCCCTGATTTTGGATGGTTCTGTAATAGCTATATTACTATCCTAAGATAACATATGATTTGTTCCTAAATGCAATTTGGATACATGTTTCTTTAATACCAAAAATCCTAAATGCCATCCTAAACTGAGATAAGATAGGATTTCCGTCATAGGAGGTTTGTGTTTACAAGGCTCAGTCTTTTCACTTAATAAGCTTATTTCCCCAAATAACACTTATTCCTTTAAATTATTGGCCCAGACACACCAAACTGACATCAACAACAAGCGGCAACAAGGCCGACTGTTGCACCACCTCACATGGCCTGTGTCTCTACCGAAAAGTTGCACTTGAGCACACTGTAAAGTCCACAGCCAACAGCCAGCTAGCATGTACGTTCTGAGCCTGCGTAAGAGGAGATAGAACCAAAACCCAATTGACTTTGAGACAAGGGAACAAATGCTAACTCACTTCTGGGTTTTAGGACACATTCTTGCGCATCTCTCTTGACTTTAGGTGTTTGTTTGCTTTCATCACTTGTGTTCCTCTTATTATTCACTGAGCTGAACTTCCAATCAGAGTGATTTCAACCGCTGATGGGCTCCACCGTCTCTGACACTGACTCAACATGCTGAATCATCCGAAAAAAGCAAACGAGGGCCAACTTGTGGCAATGGTGCGAGACACATTGCAAAAACTAGACACTCATTGACAGTCGGCTTGGTGTGTCAGGGTCCTAAGACATATGCTGTCAGTCCATTGCTTCAAGCCTGCAGCCAACCAGTTAAACGTCTCTGAGCTTAACACTTCCTGTGTGTCTTCCTCCAGATGGGGTATGACGGCTTCTTCTTTGGTCGTCTGGACTACCAGGACCGTTCTCGCAGGATGTTGGCGAAGGAGCAGGAGCTTCTGTGGAGGGCCTCTGACAGCCTCACAGCCCCCATGGCTGACCTCTTCACCGGTAACAAAACTCCCACACATGCACAAATACATCTCTTTAAAGGGCCAGTTCACACACTTTATAAAAAATAAGTATTTTAGGGTGCAGGGTGTTTTTTGAAATTTAACCTTTGCCCATTGCCCCCCCCCCCCCCCCCCCCCACACACACACACACACACACACACACACACACACACACACAACAGGGATCCTTCCCAACGGGTACAACCCTCCTGAGGGCTTCTGCTGGGACCAGTCCTGTAATGACGCACCAATCAGAGACGACCCTGACCTGGAGGACTATAATGTTGATGATGTGGTGAAGCGATTTCTCGCCATCGCTAACAGTCAGGTATCTCAACCACACACACACACACACACACACACACACACACACACGCATAAACAACTAAATGAAAAGCTCTTAATTAAATACATAAGCTTGTGTACAAAACAGCTTTTAGCTTTGAGTGATTGATATGATTATAAAAATACTCATAACATCTCTCTCGTGTATTTTCTTTGCTTTTTGGAAACCATTAATTCGTCTAATGTTTTTTCTCTCTTCAGGCCTCGGTGTATAAGTCCAATCATATTATCATGACCATGGGCTCAGACTTCCAGTATGAGAATGCCAACCTGTGGTACAAGAACCTGGACAAGCTGATCCACTACGTCAACGCCCAGCAGGCGAATGGCGTCAAAGTCAACGTCCTCTATTCGACCCCGTCCTGTTACCTCCAGGAGCTGCACAGAGCAAACCTCACCTGGTAACATGAGCTATGAATTAGCTTTTTGGAGTAATGGTGCCAGAATTATATCCATAATGACACCATAAAGAGTTGTATGTGCGTTTTCTGCTGCAACTTCATTCTCTTATTCAACCCAGGGCTTTGAAGACGGACGATTTCTTCCCCTATGCAGACGACGCTCATGACTTCTGGACCGGCTACTTTACCAGCCGACCAGCGCTGAAGCGTTACGAGAGGATCAGCAACAGCAACCTGCAGGTAGTTTTGGGTTCACTCTTGGAGTTCGAACCTGGTTTCATTTTAATGTAAAGCCAAAATCCAATTACTTTCCTGGTTGGTGTGCAGCGAAAATGTTATCAGTCGAGGCCATTTAAAGACACGTTCTTTTTTGTAGTTAGTACGTTAAATGGGTAGTTCGTATTGTTTGAAGTTGTATGAGGTGCTTATCCATAGTCAGTGTATTACATATAGTAAATGGTGGTGGCATGCTTCCGGTTTGGAGAAGCAGACACAAGTACTGCCACAGAAGCTACGTAATGTACTGCGTGGACTCTGGGTTGCAAAATGTTTTTTAGCCACAGAGAAACTCCAGCATCAGTTGAAGTGTACGCAATGTTGAGAATATTTCCACTGCTGTACCTCGCCATAAAAACAGTTAATGGCTTTAGTTCCCCATATACGCTCTTGTCAAAGCCACCAGACTCCATTGACAAAAACTGTCATTTTAGCTCATTGGACATGGGAGCAGCTTTTCTGCCACTGCTTCAATCTAGGGTTCCAGCGATATGAGATTTTCACAGTATGATAACCGTCCTAGAAAATGTTGCGGTGTCACTGTATTACAGAATTATTATTATTATAACTATTATTATTATTATTATTATTATTATTATTATTATTATTATGATAAATAAAAATGACCCTTAAAGGTATGAAAACTGAAGGGTTATTTTTAGCTGAACAGATGTTTTATTACTATAAAAAAGTTTGTGTATAAGTCTCCCTTTTGAAAATAACTAAAATAAAATTAAGATGGTCTGTCTAGTTACATTTGTTTGATATCATAGATAAGTAAATGTACACGGTATGATAACCTTTCATATCACAGGTTATTTAAAAACTGATATACCGCTGCAACGTTACTTCAATCAATTAGTTGTGTGACTTTGATGAATCAGAACAAGCCCTTTTAAAGACACACAATAACATAAACTAACAAAGTGATGGAGACAGCGGTAGACCAGCAGCTCCTGTGTTCAGCAATATTAAATTACCATTTTTGTCAATGGAGTTTGGCTTTGAAGAGAGCAATAAAACAGCTTCAGTTCCCTGTTGGAAATCACTGTCTGACAGAAAGGTAAAACTGTGACAGTAGTCTAAATAACACTCACTTAATTTTTTTAAGTGGCTAAAATAGGTTTTGTTGCTGACCCTCCGCAGCAGTTCATTGCTTAGCTTCCTTGTCAGATTTTAGCCTGCTTCTCCAAACTGGGGACGTGCCGACCGCGTGTGTAATACACTGTCTAAGGATTCCCTGTACGACCGCACTGTCCCTTTAACATGCTCACCTACAGCTTGTAGACTAACATGCTGACAGTATAGTTTGACACCCTGCGTCAGTGAGCTCTGTAGTATTCAAACCTAAATACGTTATGGCCGTTTCAAGACAGTTGATCAGAATATGTTTTGATGAGCTCACTCAAAACAAACAACCTCCTCCTGAGGACATGAAGGTACATAAAGTAATGATGATGAATAATTAAAACAAGTATCACAGCCAGCTATGATGTATGCCATTGTATAGAGACAGGAATAATAGCAGCACATCAATGATTTAAGAGATAAAGTGCTGTTTCAGACGGCAGCTGTCATAGTTCGGATTCTTTCAGTCGTCTAAAAGAAGACAAAGCAGGCTGAGAGCAGCCATGAAGAATAGTGTGTTCCTTTTTTCTGCAGATTTCAGTAAAGGATGGCAGCTTCTGGCCTGTGATTTTTCACTGTTATTAGCACGCTGTCATGATATGTTAGCTTTAATCTCAAGGTGCAGTCGAGGGATTCTGTAAAGGTTATCCTTTCAGACGAATCCCGACAACTGCACCGCACCAAACTCCCTTCCCCCCCATGTTGACCTGTTGACAGTCGTCTGATTAATGTCATATTTCTCCATCTGTACTCTGGTGAAGAGCTCTGCAGACTGTTGTAACTGTGCAGCTTTGTTTTGTTCCAGACGTGTAACCAGCTGGAGGTACTGGGTGGCCCCGTCTCCAGGAAGGGACCCTTTGGGCAGGGCGACAGTCAGACCATGAGTGAGAGTTTGTTTCATTACTTCTTACTGTAAAAAAAAACAACACTGGTGACATGTGGCTGATGATGACAGAAACCTTTGTGCTTCCATCTTGTGGTCACATTTATACCTCAGGGAGAAAAGGTTTTCGTCAAATGCCAAGTCACTAATGGCTCACTGAGTCACCACATATGGCCTGTCATATTTCTCAGTGTCACAGTGGTCTTAACATTAATAAATTAATTGGAAAGCAGACAAAGGACTGACTGACATGTACTTGTTTTGGTTCTCATTGTCAGAGAAAGCCATGGCGGTGGCTCAGCACCATGACGCAGTGTCGGGCACAGAGAAGCAACACGTCGCCAACGACTACGCCAGGAGGCTCGCTAACGGCTGGCAACACTGTCAGGTACTTTACGCTGCACACAATATGTTGTTGCTCAGCATAATCTCTATATTCTTTGTATTGTCTGCACAGGAACACAGCACACACAAAACTGATTACTTGGATCAGCTGCAAATATTTATTATGGGGCTTATCGAGCCTACTGGAGATGCTACTTTCTACAAAGCCAATTGTCAAGCTGACACCATTTTGCACGTCCTTTTTTCAGCTCTTTCTGAGCTCTGACTTTGATTTGTCTCTCAGGTTCTGGTCAGTAACAGTCTGGCCGCTCTGAGTGGCTTGACTGCTGAGCGAGTCTACTGTGACAACCTCAACATCAGTGTGTGTCCTCTCACCGAGTCCAGCAAAAAGGTGACACACACACACATACACATACACACATATAAAAAAAAAAAGCTTCACGTACTGTTATTGTGGGGCCCCTTTTTAGCAGGATTAACTCCATGACCCTTTACCAAACCACCTGTAACTTTCTGAACCTAACCTTAAAGGGGAACACCTCCTAAAATAAGAATTTCGATATGTTATTTCGATGACCTTGGAAAGTTTAATCAGTGTTGAGTAACGTATCAATTTTGAAAATGGGTGCAGGCCCCCTTTGACATGACCTCATTCTTACCATAAAACCACTAAACCAAGTCTGAAATCCAGACTGTCAGTGAATTAATAAATAAACATTCACCTTAAATTGAAAATAATTTTACCGTGTGTAAATATGAACTATATATATAAAGAATCTAAATTATAAACATATTAATCTGTGCTGTTATTGGACAATGCTCAGTCTCACCCCTCTTTCTCTCTCTTGCTCTCACTCTCTCAGTTTGCAGTCAATGTATACAACCCTCTCGCCCGTCCCGTCACTTGGCCGGTCAGGCTGCCGGTGAATGGAACAGCATACCTCATATCAGACGCTGAAGGCAGATCTGTGGACTGTCAGGTCAGTGTGTGTGTGTGTGTGTGTTTGTGTGGCAGTATTAACAGTAACTTTGCAGTTGTCAGACATGTGATGGAGATAATACTGATCAGGGCTGCAACTAGCAATTTTTTCCCGTTGTCGATTAATCCGTCGTTTATTTTCTCAGTTAATCAGTTAGTTCTTTCATGTTCTCCAAAACCCAAGATGACGTCCTCAAAGATATTCTTATCTTCATTCGAAAACTCCAGAAGAAGCTTAAAATGTGCAGCTCAGACCTAGTTTTTGAGTTGAAAAAAGCATATTAAGATAACAGCTTCTCTGTGTCTCTGTTCCAGGTGGTCGCAGTCTCCACAGCCACTCGGGAGGTGCGGAGGAACCGAGGCTACGCTGTCAACGAGCTGGTGTTCCAGGTGCAGGCTCCTCCTCTGGGCTTCACCACCTACTCTGTGTCCCAGCTTCAGGACGGGCCTCCACCTGCCTCCACACAGCGCCGCACGCCCACAGCCATCCAGAACAAGGTCTCACCACAGCATCATCACACACTTCCTTTGTGCTGCGCAATGAGAATGAAGTACACAATGCTTCACGGGAAAGAAAAAAACCCAGCATGGTTTATATTTATTATTTGTATTCTCTTCTGAAAACTGAGTGTGTTATGTGTCCACATGCTCCAGTACCTAAAAGTGACCTTTGACCCTGACACCGGCCTCTTGAGCAGCCTCAGCAACCTGGAGACCAAACAGACCATCCAGCTGACACAGAACTTCTACTGGTGAGTGTCTCTGATAGAAGCACACACACCTGAATACAATGAGCCGCTTCATGTTTGAACCCTTTAGATGAAAGAGGACTTTTGCTTCCCTGTTGTTTTTTTATGTGTGTGTTTGTGTGTTGTATGTTCCAGGTACAACGCCAGTGACGGTAACAACTCACTGAGTATCCAGCCTTCAGGTGCCTACATCTTCAGACCCAACTCCTCCACACCTTTCATCATCAGCAAGACGGCAAAGACTGAGACCATTCAGGTAGACGGCGAGCAGCATCACAGCTACATTCAGCTTCATCATATGACACTGTCTTCTTCTTCTTAGTTCTCTTTGACTAAAGTGTTCCCGACTGAAATGTAATATTCATTTATATTTGTATCCACCTCCCGTCCCTTCCCTCCAGACCCCTGTGCTGCAGGAGGTGAGGCAGTGGTTTGGTCCCTGGGTGTCTCAGGTGGTTCGTCTCTACAGCGACAGCAGAGCTCTGGAGCTGGAGTGGACCGTCGGGCCGCTTCCTATTGAGTGAGTTTATGTTGATCAGATACACAGTTAAGTGATCTGTCTATATGCTGGCATATGTGTAAAATGGAAGATGCAATATGTAAATGTTTTAAAGGCTGCATTTTTGGGATTTTGACTCTTTTATTTTTGACTTTAATTATTATAACTCCAAGCTAAACATTGCTTAATTCCTCACTCACTCTCTTTATCCGTTAGTGATGACCTGGGGAAGGAAGTGATCACTCGTCTGGACACAAGCATCAAAACCTCTGAATATTTCTACACTGATTCCAACGGCAGAGAGGTGCTGCAGAGAAAGTAAGCTAAGGAGATGTTTAAAAAATGTTAAATACATTGTGATGAACGTAAAGAGAAAGCCTGGATTTCTTTTAAATGGGTGTGTATTTGGTACTTATCCATAGTCAGTGTATTACCTAAAGTAGATGGCGGTCGGCACGGCCCCCAGTTTAAAGAAGCAGGCAGGAGTTTCAATACAGAAGTAATGTACTGCTGTGGACTGGAGCAGCAGCAGACGGTATTTTAGCCACCCTAAAAAAAGAGACTGTAGGAATCTGAAAAACTGTGCTAGAATAAAAAATCTAACAAGATTGACATATTTGGATTTTAATGAAAAACACAAACAGTACTGTTGAGTGACAGCATGTAAAGAAGCTCTGATATGTATTTATTGTTGTTTTGTCCTGAAGGAAAGATTTCAGACCCACCTGGAAACTCAGACAGTCGGAGCCCATTGCTGGAAACTACTACCCCATCAACTCCCGCGCTTTCATCAAGGTGTGTGTTTGTGTGTGTGTGTGTGTGTGTGTGTGTGTGTGTGTGTGTGTGTGTGTGTGTGTGTGTGTGTGTTTGTGTCTGAAATAATCCACCTCTTACCAAGCAAATGGACCAGATGAAAATTTAACAATGAGCTGATTGTCTGAAGTACATTTTGCACTTTATTTCTGGATGTTTGAAGTTTTCTAATGAAAGATTATTTGCCTTACTCCTCACCGTACTAATTTTTGATGTGTGTATTTTCAGGATGACAACGACCAACTCACTGTGGTGACAGATCGCTCCCAAGGAGGAGGCAGCATCCACAACGGCTCTCTGGAAATCATGGTAAGACACGCACACACCTCTCAGTTCACACACTCACTCTGAGCACACACAAACAAACACACTGTCTCCCCCTCCTCCCATTCAGCTCCACCGCCGGCTGCTGTACGATGATGTTCGGGGTGTTGCCGAGCCTCTCAATGAGTCCTCTGCAGTCTTCCCAAAGGGCCTGGTGGTCCGAGGCCGCCTCCTGCTCTCCCTCGACCGC
This sequence comes from Epinephelus cyanopodus, assembly GCA_026686955.1. Classification (NCBI taxonomy): domain Eukaryota; kingdom Metazoa; phylum Chordata; class Actinopteri; order Perciformes; family Serranidae; genus Epinephelus; species Epinephelus cyanopodus. Next base: position 6,438,410 of record CM048916.1, on the reverse strand, counting down.
CCACCCAGTGCGGCTGATGCACACCGCCCTCTGGCCCAGGAGGTGGTACTGCAGCCACTGCTGACGTTCACCGATGGAGATCTGCACCCACACGTTCAACTGGAGGTGAGTGAAGAGGAGTGGTGTGGCTTTGTAGCCGCAATACACATCACTAGGCAACCATGTCAGGTGCCATCTTGGAGGTCATGAGAAGAATTTGCAAAAAGGTGTTTGTCTTCACTGGTCAAATCATTTAATATTAAGAAATAATAATCATGTAAACTCTGATGGATAGATTTGTGTTTTGCTTTTTTATACCCGTGTGACACAAATCGTGTCAACAAGGGCTTGTGACATAAATTAAATGCTAAAAATAGAGCCGTTTCCACCGCAGGTCAGTCTGCTACCTATTTGGGTCATTGTGTGTGTGTGTTCCAAATCTGTCCTGTTTTGAGCATGTTTGCATTTTCAGACACTGTTTTCATTTCACAAAATCTCAGGAGAGCAGGCTGAGCTGTTTTTGCTCTAAGCTCTCGTTGTACTGACATGTTTTCAGAGCTCATAATTAACAGTGACACGTAGTGTTAACGTCTCACTAGTAATTAGAGAGACATTATGTCTTGTAATTCATGCAGCATTCCTCAAACAGATCAATCAAAAAACACATCAGAGCAACTTTTAAATGTTTTATTTAGACAAATGATGTGAATGGGCCCATCTGGCTGCAGTTACAGCCTCTCTCTGTCTGTGTGTCTGTCTGTAGTTCTCCGGGCTGCAGGCTGCGCTGCCCCCTGCTGTCCACCTGCTCACACTGACACAATGGGACGAAGACTTGGTGCTGCTGAGACTGGAGCATCAGTTCCAGAGCTGGGAGAGCAAAGTCAACTCAGAGCCTGTCACTGTCAACCTGCAGGTCAGTCATTCAAATAACACCTCATACTTAAATTCATTTATTATAAAGACTAAAGCTGAAATGATTAGATTATGATTGTGGACTATGACTGTAGATTATAATACAAATAACTAATTAATTAATAACTGCTGATTCTATCTCTCTGTCTTGCTTTGTGTCTGTGTAGAAGCTGTTTTCCACTCTGGATGTGCTGGGCATGTCTGAACTGAACCTGTCAGCCAATCAGTGGAAAGATGAGATGACACGTTTTCAGTGGACACCACAGACAGGTACAGGACACCTTTTATTATCTTTGCCACAGTGGCTCTAAACAGGCTGAAAGTAAATCTGGCCTGGAGGAACAAATAATGAGTGCAGATCATCCCAGATTCAAAGCTTCCAGCTGAAGTGTAGAACACCACTGGAACAGAGTTGGACATCAGTCATCTTGTACCAACAGAAATGCATCCGTAGCACCAAGAATCCAAAATCTTAAAGTCCTCAAAGATGATTCATAATCTTGTTTATTTTTTTATTAATAAGGTCCTGATTTAAATCTATTTTGCTATTTTGCTATTTTGCAGACCCCCGATTCTATGGCATTCCGGTTTGATTTGGTCGGAGGAGGCGAATTTCCGTTTCCAACTTCCGTTTATATATAAGTAAATATGCTGAACCATTGCGATGGATTCAGAGTTTGCAGTGACGCCAATTATGTTCCGCCTCATTAGTTCACCGTTTAATATATATAATTTAATATCACGCGGACTAGAAACAGCCTACAACCAGAAACTTCTTCCGGAGGCAAGATATCCAGAGTTTACCTACAGACTCTACATTCACTGAATGTAGAGTCTGTATGTAGAGACTATAGTATATCAAATTAAGGTCATAGTATAGTATGTGAAAAAAGTCATAGTTTAGTGTGTCAGAAAAGGTCATAGTATTGTGTGTTGTCAAAAATCATGAAAAAAAGTCATAGTCTAGGATATTGTCAGAAATCAGGAAAATATGTCACAGTATAGTAAGTTGTCAAAACTCCTGAAAAAAAGTCATAGCATAGTATGTCGTCAAAAATTATGAAAAAAGTCATAGTATAGCATGTCGTCCAAAATCATGAAAAAAGTCATAGTATAGCATGTCGTCCAAAATCATGAAAAAAAGTCATAGTATAGTATGTCGTCTAAAATTATGAAAAAAAGTGATCATATAGTATGTCGTCCAAAATTATGAAAAAAAGTCATAGTATAGTATGTCGTCTAAAATTATGAAAAAAAGTGATCATATAGTATGTCGTCCAAAATTATGAAAAAAAGTCATAGTATAGTATGTCGTCAAAAATCATAAAAAAAGTCACAGCATAGTATATCGTCCAAAATTATGAAAAAAGTCATAGTATAGTATGTCGTCAAAAATCATGAAAAAAAGTCATAGTATAGTATGTCGTCCAAAATTATGAAAAAAAGTCACAGTATAGCATGTCGTCCAAATTCCGGAAAAAAAGTCATAGTATAGTATGTCGTCCAAAATTATGAAAAAAAGTGATCGTATAGTATGTCGACCAAAACCGAGAAAAAACGTCATAGCATAGTATATCGTCCAAAATTTTGAAAAAAAGTCATAGTATAGTATGTCGACCAAAATCATGAAAAAATGTCATAGTATAGCATGTTGTCAAAAACCGTGAAAAAACGTCATAGCATAGTATGTCGTCCAAAGTTATGAAAAAAGTCATAGTATAGCATGTCGTCCAAATTCCGGAAAAAAAGTCATAGTATAGTATGTCGTCAAAAATCATTAAAAACAAATCACAGTATAGTATATTGTCCAAAATTATGAAAAAAGTCATAGTATAGTATGTCGTCAAAAATCGTGAAAAAACGTCATAGTATAGTATGTCGTCCAAAATTATGAAAAAAAGTCATAGTATAGCATGTCGTCCAAAATCATGAAAAAATGTCATAGTATAGCATGTCGTCCGAAATTATGAAAAAAGTCATAGTATAGCATGTCGTTCAAAATCATGAAAAAATGTCATAGTATAGCATGTCGTTCAAAATCATGAAAAAATGTCATAGTATAGCATGTCGTCCGAAATTATGAAAAAATGTCATAGTATAGCATGTCGTTCAAAATCATGAAAAAATGTCATAGTATAGCATGTCGTCCGAAATCATGAAAAAAGTCATAGTATAGCATGTTGTTCAAAATCATGAAAAAATGTCATAGTATATATAGCATGTCGTCCGAAATCATGAAAAAAAGTCATAGTATAGCATGTCGTTCAAAATCATGAAAAAAAGTCATTGTATAGTATGTCGTCCAAAATTAGGAAAAAAAGTCATAGTATAGCATGTCGTCCAAAATTATGAAAAAAGTCATAGTATAGCATGTCGTCCAAAATTAGGAAAAAAAGTCATAGTATAGCATGTCGTTCAAAATCATGAAAAAAGTCAGAGTATAGCATGTCGTCCGAAATTATGAAAAAATGTCATAGTATAGCATGTCGTCCGAAATCATGAAAAAAGTCATAGTATAGCATGTCGTTCAAAATCATGAAAAAAAGTCATAGTATAGCATGTCGTTCAAAATCATGAAAAAATGTCATAGTATAGCATGTCGTCCGAAATCATGAAAAAAAGTCATAGTATAGCATGTCGTCCGAAATTATGAAAAAAGTCATAGTATAGCATGTCGTCCGAAATTATGAAAAAAGTCATAGTATAGCATGTCGTTCAAAATCATGAAAAAATGTCATAGTATAGCATGTCGTTCAAAATCATGAAAAAATGTCATAGTATAGCATGTCGTCCGAAATTATGAAAAAAGTCATAGTATAGCATGTCGTTCAAAATCATGAAAAAAAGTCATAGTATAGCATGTCGTCCGAAATTATGAAAAAAGTCATAGTATAGCATGTCGTCCGAAATTATGAAAAAAGTCATAGTATAGCATGTCGTTCGAAAATCATGAAAAAAAGTCATAGTATAGCATGTCGTACGAAATTATGAAAAAAGTCATAGTATAGCATGTCGTCCAAAATTAGGAAAAAAAGTCATAGTATAGTATGTCGTCCGAAATTATGAAAAAAGTCATAGTATAGCATGTCGTCCGAAATTATGAAAAAAGTCATAGTATAGCATGTCGTTCAAAATCATGAAAAAATGTCATAGTATAGCATGTCGTTCAAAATCATGAAAAAATGTCATAGTATAGCATGTTGTCCGAAATCATGAAAAAAGTCATAGTATAGCATGTCGTCCGAAATTATGAAAAAAGTCATAGTATAGCATGTCGTCAAAAATCATGAAAAAATGTCATAGTATAGTATGTCGTCCGAAATCATGAAAAAAAGTCATAGTATAGCATGTCGTCCAAAATTAGGAAAAAAAGTCATAGTATAGTATGTCGTCCGAAATTATGAAAAAAGTCATAGTATAGCATGTCGTCCGAAATTATGAAAAAAGTCATAGTATAGCATGTCGTTCAAAATCATGAAAAAAAGTCATAGTATAGCATGTCGTACGAAATTATGAAAAAAGTCATAGTATAGCATGTCGTTCAAAATCATGAAAAAATGTCATAGTATAGCATGTCGTTCAAAATCATGAAAAAATGTCATAGTATAGCATGTTGTCCGAAATCATGAAAAAAGTCATAGTATAGCATGTCGTCCGAAATTATGAAAAAAGTCATAGTATAGCATGTCGTCAAAAATCATGAAAAAATGTCATAGTATAGTATGTCGTCCGAAATCATGAAAAAAAGTCATAGTATAGCATGTCGTCCAAAATTAGGAAAAAAAGTCATAGTATAGCATGTCGTCCGAAATTATGAAAAAAGTCATAGTATAGCATGTCGTCCGAAATTATGAAAAAATGTCATAGTATAGCATGTCGTTCAAAATCATGAAAAAATGTCATAGTATAGCATGTCGTCCGAAATTATGAAAAAAGTCATAGTATAGCATGTCGTCCGAAATTATGAAAAAAGTCATAGTATAGCATGTCGTCCGAAATTATGAAAAAAGTCATAGTATAGCATGTCGTTCAAAATCATGAAAAAAAGTCATAGTATAGCATGTCGTTCAAAATCATGAAAAAAAGTCATAGTATAGCATGTCGTTCAAAATCATGAAAAAATGTCATAGTATAGCATGTCGTTCAAAATCATGAAAAAAAGTCATAGTATAGCATGTCGTACGAAATTATGAAAAAAGTCATAGTATAGCATGTCGTTCAAAATCATGAAAAAAAGTCATAGTATAGCATGTCGTTCAAAATCATGAAAAAATGTCATAGTATAGCATGTCGTTCAAAATCATGAAAAAATGTCATAGTATAGCATGTTGTCCGAAATCATGAAAAAAGTCATAGTATAGCATGTCGTCCGAAATTATGAAAAAAGTCATAGTATAGCATGTCGTTCAAAATCATGAAAAAATGTCATAGTATAGCATGTCGTCCAAAATCATGAAAAAAAGTCATAGTATAGCATGTCGTCCGAAATTATGAAAAAATGTCATAGTATAGCATGTCGTTCAAAATCATGAAAAAATGTCATAGTATAGCATGTCGTCCGAAATCATGAAAAAAAGTCATAGTATAGCATGTCGTTCAAAATCATGAAAAAAAGTCATAGTATAGCATGTCGTCCAAAATTAGGAAAAAAAGTCATAGTATAGCATGTCGTCCGAAATTATGAAAAAAGTCATAGTATAGCATGTCGTCCGAAATTATGAAAAAATGTCATAGTATAGCATGTCGTTCAAAATCATGAAAAAAAGTCATAGTATAGCATGTCGACCAAAATCATGAAAAAATGTCATAGCATAGTATGTCGTCCAAAATTTTGAAAAAAAGTCATAGTATAGCATGTCGTTCAAAATCATGAAAAAAAGTGATCGTATAGTATGTCGACCAAAACCGTGAAAAAACGTCATAGTATAGTATGTCGTCCAAAATTATGTAAAAAAGTTATAGTATAGTATGTCGACCAAAACCGTGAAAAAACGTCATAGCATAGTATGTCGTCCAAAGTTATGAAAAAAGTCATAGTATAGCATGTCGTCCAAATTCCGGAAAAAAAGTCATAGTATAGTATGTCGTCAAAAATCATTAAAAAAAAGTCACAGTATAGTATATTGTCCAAAATTATGAAAAAAGTCATAGTATAGTATGTCGTCAAAAATCGTGAAAAAACGTCATAGTATAGTATGTCGTCCAAAATTAGGAAAAAAGTCATAGTATAGCATGTCGTCCAAAATCATGAAAAAATGTCATAGTATAGCATGTCGTCCGAAATTATGAAAAAAGTCATAGTATAGCATGTCGTTCAAAATCATCAAAAAATGTCATAGTATAGCATGTCGTTCGAAATCATGAAAAAATGTCATAGTATAGCATGTCGTCCGAAATTATGAAAAAATGTCATAGTATAGCATGTCGTTCAAAATCATGAAAAAATGTCATAGTATAGCATGTCGTTCAAAATCATGAAAAAAAGTCATAGTATAGCATGTCGTCCGAAATCATGAAAAAAGTCATAGTATAGCATGTCGTCCGAAATCATGAAAAAAAGTCATAGTATAGCATGTCGTCCGAAATTATGAAAAAAGTCATAGTATAGCATGTCGTTCAAAATCATGAAAAAAAGTCATAGTATAGCATGTCGTCCGAAATCATGAAAAAAAAGTCATAGTATAGCATGTCGTCCGAAATTATGAAAAAAGTCATAGTATAGCATGTCGTTCAAAATCATGAAAAAAGTCATAGTATAGCATTCGTCCGAAATCATGAAAAAAGTCATAGTATAGCATGTCGTTCGAAATCATGAAAAAATGTCATAGTATAGCATGTCGTCCGAAATCATGAAAAAAAGTCATAGTATAGCATGTCGTCCGAAATCATGAAAAAAAGTCATAGTATAGCATGTCGTCCGAAATTATGAAAAAAGTCATAGTATAGCATGTCGTTCAAAATCATGAAAAAAAGTCATAGTATAGCATGTCGTCCGAAATCATGAAAAAAAGTCATAGTATAGCATGTCGTTCGAAATCATGAAAAAATGTCATAGTATAGCATGTCGTCCGAAATCATGAAAAAAAGTCATAGTATAGCATGTCGTTCAAAATCATGAAAAAATGTCATAGTATAGCATGTCGTCCGAAATCATGAAAAAATGTCATAGTATAGCATGTCGTTCGAAATCATGAAAAAATGTCATAGTATAGCATGTTGTCCGAAATTATGAAAAAAGTCATAGTATAGCATGTCGTCCGAAATTATGAAAAAAGTCATAGTATAGCATGTCGTTCAAATCATGAAAAAAAGTCATAGTATAGCATGTCGTTCAAAATCATGAAAAAATGTCATAGTATAGCATGTTGTCCGAAATTATGAAAAAAGTCATAGTATAGCATGTCGTTCAAAATCATGAAAAAATGTCATAGTATAGCATGTCGTCCGAAATCATGAAAAAAAGTCATAGTATAGCATGTCGTTCAAAATCATCAAAAAATGTCATAGTATAGTATGTCGTCAAAAAAAGATCATAGTATAGTATTTCTAAAAAGGTCATAATATAGTAAGTCAAAAAAAGTCACATTGTTTTCATAAAGAAAAGCAGTCATGTGGTGAGGTAATACTTTATTAGTCCCACATTGAGGATATTTGCATCATGACAGCAGCAAAGGGGATTGTGCAAACAGCCAGTATCAGTTTCAAAAAGACAGATATGAGAAATATGCATCAGTGAAAACATACATCAGTGTAAACAGTAAACAAAACCTTTATTCAGTTGACAGGCTGATGCATGTTGGAAGTACAGGTACAGCACAGTTTAGCATATACTGATATTGCACAGTTGGTATATACTGATAGTGAATATGGGACAATTGATGGTCAATAGTCAGTTTTTGTGTATGTGGTCCACTGGGAGCAGTGTGTTGTTTATACAGTCTGAAAGCAGCAGCAGGAAGGACCTGCAGTGTCTCTCCTTCACACACTGAGGTTGAAGCAGCCTTCCACTGAAGGAGCCGCCCAGTGCTGTCAGAGTGTCCTGCATGGGGTGGGACATATCCTCTGGAAGGGATGATAGCTTGGCTGTCATGCTCCTTTCTCTCACGCCCTCCACCACGTCATGAAGCATCCCAGGCCAGAGTTGGTCTGTTGAACCTCTTCCATCAGCTGTTGAGATGCTGCTGCCCCAGCAGGCCATTCTGTAGAAGATGGCTGATGCCACCAGAGTCAAAAAACATCCTCAGGGTTTCCCCTGTACTCCCGAGGATGTAGGATAGTATGTCAAAAAAGTCATAGTATAGTATGTCATCCAAATTCCTGAAAAAATGTCATAGTATAGTATGTCCAAAATCTTGAAAAAAAAGTCATAGTATAGTATGTCGTCAAAAATTCTAAAAAAAAAAAAAAAAAAAAAGTCATAGTATAGCATGTCGTCCAAATTCCTGAAAAAATGTCATAGTATAGTATGTCGTCCAAAATCTGAAAAAAAAAAGTCATAGTATAGCATGTCGTCCAAATCTTGAAAAAAAAGTCATAGTATAGCATGTCGTCCAAAATCATGAAAAAAAGTCATAGTATAGTATGTCGTCAAAAATTGTGAAAAAATGTCATAGTATAGTATGTCGTCACAAATTCTAAAAAAAAAAAAAAAAAAAAAGTCATAGTATAGTATGTCGTGAAAAATCATGAAAAAAAGTCATAGTATAGTATGTCGTGAAAAATCATGAAATAAAGTCATAGTATAGTATGTCGTCCAAAATCATGAAAAAAGTCATAGTAGCATGTCGTCCAAAATCTTGAAAAAAAGTCATAGTATAGCATGTCGTTCAAAATTTTGAAAAAAAGTCATATAGTATGTCGTCCAAAATTTTGAAAAAAGGTCATAGTATAGCATGTCGTCCAAAATCATGAAAAAAGGTCATAGTATAGCATGTCGTCCAAAATCATGAAAAAAAGTCATAGTATAGTATGTCGTCCAAAATCTTGAAAAAAAGTCATAGTATAGTATGTCGTCAAAAATTGTGAAAAAATGTCATAGTATAGTATGTCGTCAAAAATTCTAAAAAAAAAAAAAAAGTCATAGTATGTCGTGAAAAATCATGAAAAAAAAGTCATAGTATAGTATGTCGTCCAAAATCATGAAAAAAGGTCATAGTATAGCATGTCGTCCAAAATCTTGAAAAAAAGTCATAATATAGCATGTCGTCCAAAATTTTGAAAAAAAGTCATAGTATAGTATGTCGTCCAAAATTTTGAAAAAAGGTCATAGTATAGCATGTCGTCCAAAATCATGAAAAAAGGTCATAGTATAGCATGTCGTCAAAAATTCTAAAAAAAAAAGTCATAGTATAGCATGTCGTCCAAAATTTTGAAAAAAAGTCATAGTATAGTATGTCGTCCGAAATCATGAAAAAAGGTCATAGTATAGCATGTCGTCCAAAATCATGAAAAAAAGTCATAGTATAGCATGTCGTCCGAAATTATGAAAAAATGTCATAGTATAGCATGTCGTTCAAAATCATGAAAAAAAGTCATAGTATAGCATGTCGACCAAAATCATGAAAAAATGTCATAGCATAGTATGTCGTCCAAAATTTTGAAAAAAAGTCATAGTATAGCATGTCGTTCAAAATCATGAAAAAAAGTCGTATAGTATGTCACCAAAATGAAAAAACGTCATAGTATAGTATGTCGTCCAAAATTATGTAAAAAAGTTATAGTATAGTATGTCGACCAAAACCGTGAAAAAACGTCATAGCATAGTATGTCGTCCAAAGTTATGAAAAAAGTCATAGTATAGCATGTCGTCCAAATTCCGGAAAAAAAGTCATAGTATAGTATGTCGTCAAAAATCATTAAAAAAAAGTCACAGTATAGTATATTGTCCAAAATTATGAAAAAAGTCATAGTATAGTATGTCGTCAAAAATCGTGAAAAAACGTCATAGTATAGTATGTCGTCCAAAATTAGGAAAAAAGTCATAGTATAGCATGTCGTCCAAAATCATGAAAAAATGTCATAGTATAGCATGTCGTCCGAAATTATGAAAAAAGTCATAGTATAGCATGTCGTTCAAAATCATCAAAAAATGTCATAGTATAGCATGTCGTTCGAAATCATGAAAAAATGTCATAGTATAGCATGTCGTCCGAAATTATGAAAAAATGTCATAGTATAGCATGTCGTTCAAAATCATGAAAAAAAGTCATAGTATAGCATGTCGTTCAAAATCATGAAAAAAAGTCATAGTATAGTATGTCGTCCAAAATTAGGAAAAAAAGTCATAGTATAGCATGTCGTCCGAAATCATGAAAAAAGTCATAGTATAGCATGTCGTCCGAAATCATGAAAAAAGTCATAGTATAGCATGTCGTCCGAAATTATGAAAAAAGTCATAGTATAGCATGTCGTTCAAAATCATGAAAAAAAGTCATAGTATAGCATGTCGTCCGAAATCATGAAAAAAAGTCATAGTATAGCATGTCGTTCGAAATCATGAAAAAATGTCATAGTATAGCATGTCGTCCGAAATCATGAAAAAAGTCATAGTATAGCATGTCGTTCAAAATCATGAAAAAAGTCATAGTATAGCATGTCGTCCGAAATCATGAAAAATGTCATAGTATAGCATGTCGTTCGAAATCATGAAAAAATGTCATAGTATAGCATGTTGTCCGAAATTATGAAAAAAGTCATAGTATAGCATGTCGTCCGAAATTATGAAAAAAGTCATAGTATAGCATGTCGTTCAAAATCATGAAAAAAAGTCATAGTATAGCATGTCGTTCAAAATCATGAAAAAATGTCATAGTATAGCATGTTGTCCGAAATTATGAAAAAAGTCATAGTATAGCATGTCGTTCAAAATCATGAAAAAATGTCATAGTATAGCATGTCGTCCGAAATCATGAAAAAAAGTCATAGTATAGCATGTCGTTCAAAATCATCAAAAAATGTCATAGTATAGTATGTCGTCAAAAAAAGATCATAGTATAGTATTTCTAAAAAGGTCATAATATAGTAAGTCAAAAAAAGTCACATTGTTTTCATAAAGAAAAGCAGTCATGTGGTGAGGTAATACTTTATTAGTCCCACATTGAGGATATTTGCATCATGACAGCAGCAAAGGGGATTGTGCAAACAGCCAGTATCAGTTTCAAAAAGACAGATATGAGAAATATGCATCAGTGAAAACATACATCAGTGTAAACAGTAAACAAAACCTTTATTCAGTTGACAGGCTGATGCATGTTGGAAGTACAGGTACAGCACAGTTTAGCATATACTGATATTGCACAGTTGGTATATACTGATAGTGAATATGGGACAATTGATGGTCAATAGTCAGTTTTTGTGTATGTGGTCCACTGGGAGCAGTGTTGTTTATACAGTCTGAAAGCAGCAGCAGGAAGGACCTGCAGTGTCTCTCCTTCACACACTGAGGTTGAAGCAGCCTTCCACTGAAGGAGCCGCCCAGTGCTGTCAGAGTGTCCTGCATGGGGTGGGACATATCCTCTGGAAGGGATGATAGCTTGGCTGTCATGCTCCTTTCTCTCACGCCCTCCACCACGTCATGAAGCATCCCAGGCCAGAGTTGGTCTGTTGAACCTCTTCCATCAGCTGTTGAGATGCTGCTGCCCCAGCAGGCCATTCTGTAGAAGATGGCTGATGCCACCAGAGTCAAAAAACATCCTCAGGGTTTCCCCTGTACTCCCGAGGATGTAGGATAGTATGTCAAAAAAGTCATAGTATAGTATGTCATCCAAATTCCTGAAAAAATGTCATAGTATAGTATGTCGTCCAAAATCTTGAAAAAAAAGTCATAGTATAGTATGTCGTCAAAAATTCTAAAAAAAAAAAAAAAAAAGTCATAGTATAGCATGTCGTCCAAATTCCTGAAAAAATGTCATAGTATAGTATGTCGTCCAAAATCTTGAAAAAAAAAAGTCATAGTATAGCATGTCGTCCAAAATCTTGAAAAAAAAGTCATAGTATAGCATGTCGTCCAAAATCATGAAAAAAAGTCATAGTATAGTATGTCGTCAAAAATTGTGAAAAAATGTCATAGTATAGTATGTCGTCACAAATTCTAAAAAAAAAAAAAAAAAAAAAGTCATAGTATAGTATGTCGTGAAAAATCATGAAAAAAAAGTCATAGTATAGTATGTCGTGAAAAATCATGAAATAAAGTCATAGTATAGTATGTCGTCCAAAATCATGAAAAAAGGTCATAGTATAGCATGTCGTCCAAAATCTTGAAAAAAAGTCATAGTATAGCATGTCGTTCAAAATTTTGAAAAAAAGTCATATAGTATGTCGTCCAAAATTTTGAAAAAAGGTCATAGTATAGCATGTCGTCCAAAATCATGAAAAAGGTCATAGTATAGCATGTCGTCCAAAATCATGAAAAAAAGTCATAGTATAGTATGTCGTCCAAAATCTTGAAAAAAAGTCATAGTATAGTATGTCGTCAAAAATTGTGAAAAAATGTCATAGTATAGTATGTCGTCAAAAATTCTAAAAAAAAAAAAAAAGTCATAGTATGTCGTGAAAAATCATGAAAAAAAAGTCATAGTATAGTATGTCGTCCAAAATCATGAAAAAAGGTCATAGTATAGCATGTCGTCCAAAATCTTGAAAAAAAGTCATAATATAGCATGTCGTCCAAAATTTTGAAAAAAAGTCATAGTATAGTATGTCGTCCAAAATTTTGAAAAAAGGTCATAGTATAGCATGTCGTCCAAAATCATGAAAAAAGGTCATAGTATAGCATGTCGTCAAAAATTCTAAAAAAAAAAGTCATAGTATAGCATGTCGTCCAAAATTTTGAAAAAAAGTCATAGTATAGTATGTCGTCCGAAATCATGAAAAAAGGTCATAGTATAGCATGTCGTCCAAAATCATGAAAAAAGGTCATAGTATAGTATGTCGTCAAAAATTCTAAAAAAAAAAAAGTCATAGTATAGCATGTCAAAAATAGATCATAATATAGTATGTCTAAAAAGTCATAGTAAATTTTACAGGCAGAGATCAATTTAGGTCCTGTCAGTAACAGAACACGTTCCAACCGTGACCTTTGACCTCCCGTTTGAAAGGGAAGAGACCAAAGATGAACCTGTGCTGGAACTGCAGGTGACTCACCAGAAATGAACACCAGGCAGCCAAACGTTGGTGAATCTTTCTCATTTGTCAGCTCTCTGGCAGGAAGCTGCTGCTGGTTAGCTGCCAGTCACTGATGGACCACTTGGCTGATGGTTGAGGGCCGTGTTCAGTTTGAGCAGTAGATTGAGGAGAGGAGGGTGAATACAGAAATCCACTGACGCTTTTTAATTCTACGAGGGTGGTAATCACTGCTCCATTACAGCCAACTTAACTATAAAGACTATTTCCCTGCAGGGACCAATCAAGCAGGCAGTGTAATATAATGAGTCATGAATGTATTGTTATGGTTCACAGCTTTAATAGCAAACTGCAGGGTGTTTTAGTGGCTCATTTTGGAAGAGGTAGAATTAATTTGTCTCACTCTGCTGTTTGTAAGGTGCGACGCATTTGTAGAAATTATGTCTGTTTTCTGTTAATTTTTACAAGCTGCATTTATGTTTCAGGAGAGAAGCCCCTGCTGAAGACGTTCCGTGACCCCTCTGGATGGGACGTGACCCTGAAGCCAATGGAGATCCGAACCTTCCTGCTCAGGGTCAGCCTCAGATAGCCAATCACACGCCTTGGTTTGCAGTCGTTTTGGCGACACAATTTTTAATCTAAGTTCCTGTGGCCTCTCGCTTGGGTTTGATTCCAGCAAGCGAGGACAGCTCTGTACCAATTTGAAAACATATGAATGTTTAAGAAGGAATTCAAAGGGCTTCTGTTTACAAAGAACGAGAGGCTGTTCGCACACGGCTTGATTTTGCGTGTGAACGCAGCGATGCGTAACGCTGCCCACATTACCAAATCAACCCTGTGGCCACACATGCCTCGGCTGGGATTCCAGAAACACGTCGAGATGCGGTTTGTTTTACATTTACAGAAGAATAACCCGGATCCAAAGATGTTATGGAAACCCGGCTGTGATTTTGAATAGCTCTGAACGTAGAAAGCAAGTCTCTTCCTCGTGGCTGTCCAAACATGATTATTTACCACTTAGTGACACTGAATGAACGAACACGTTTCTCCTTTGAGACATACACAGTATGTACAGAATTTGCTGAAGCTGCCTTTGGTACTACAGACACATCAACAGCAACAGATCCTTCTCAAAACTGACCCTGGAACATTTTTAGCCCAAAAGCTGAAGTTTTACTGTATTTTTTAGAATTTTTAGCAGATCACAAAACCTTAGACATTTACTGTCTCCAACAGAACTGGTGCCAACTTGTACCGACTGCCTGATGTGTGCAATTACCTTTGTATTTCTGCCAATGTCTGTATATAGTTTGAACATGATTTTATACTGATCGAGCAGCTGATATTAAAATCTTTTATTCTTGCTTTTTGTTCAATTGTACGTCAGTGTTGCAGCTACATATCCAAAAACATACTGACGGCCATTTTCTCTTCAAACACGCTTTCAACTAAAGTTACGATTTTTGAAGTCCTCCATCATTGGTACCTGCAGTGGTTGGGCCGCTTGGAAGAATTTCAAACCGATTTGATTTTAAGCCAAACACTGGACTGGTATACCGAATTGTACCACCAGGTGTCGCACGTGACTTATCGATATCTCCTGATTGGAACATAATGAGGCTCCGCTCTGTTGCTGCCTCCGCTGGTAGCTTTATGGTGGAACAATGATGCCCCCTCAAGTATCTGTATGTTTTAACCCTTTCAAACCTGAGCAAACTGGTTCGATTTATTTCAAAAACACAGGAAGAAGGCAACGAAAGTAGAAATGACCCAAAAAATGTGCAAGAAATTAGTAAAGAAAAAGTCAAAACAGGAAAATTAGTAAAAAAAGCAAATAAATAAATAAAGCACTTAAAAATAACAATAATTATGTATCATAATTTTAAATATGTAATAATTATTATTATTTTTTTAATTTTCTAAATCGTTTTTGTTTGTTTGTTTGTTTTTTTGTTTTTGCAGTTGGTGGGACATTTCTTACCAAGTTGCTAATTGCCTTTTTCCCCATGTTTTTGCTAAAAGATGTTGTAGCGTCATGACAGGAATACTTTTACATATTTTAAGAACTGCTTCCAGAACTGTTAAAAGTTTACTACTGCCACTTCAAGTTAAATGCATGCTGTGGAAAAAGTAAGCCTGTGTACGCTACCAATTCTTAAATGTCTGTATTTCAAACATTAAAAATTCAATGAGACCGTGCACCCTGCTGACACACACAAACACACACTGTCACACTGACACTCACCCAAACCACCTGTTGAAAGTCTACCTGAAGAACAACAGAGGAAAAACATTTAAAGTCAGCGTGAGGACTTTATTGGACTGAAATAGTCAAATAACAAAAGTTTCTGAAACAAAAAAAACTCTGGCACAAACCGAATAATGGACATGTCCTGCATATTAACAGTCTTTTAATCCCATGGAAAGTCCCTGTGGATAGCTCCAATCCAAATACAATCTGATTGCAGTGCATCATACTTACTTCGCCCAGGCTGCACCAGGCCATTCATACTCCAGAAATAAAATTATTTAAAAAGAACACAGCTAACATAAGACACAGAAATCACTCCATTTTCTCTTCCTTTGTCTGCTCCATGTTGTGGGAGTAGCAGCATTTGTCTCCATGTGTGCATGTTCCCTGCAAGAAAAAGACAGCAATAAAAACATAAATAACACTCAGAGAGCCTGATGTTACATTACAGTCTGTAAAATAGCCAAAGGTACATTTTGGCTGCGGTGGATGAAGGCACTCCGTGTCTCTGGCTGAAAACCAACGGTGAGTGGCGACCCGCCAAAGCAGCTGATGGAGACGACTAATTCACCAGCATGTGTCTGCGGTTTCATTTCCCATCCAGGACATGAGGACTTTATATGTGTAATTAGTATTTAAGCAACCGTCTCTATCATGAATTCTGTGAGACTTCTGGTGCCAACATTTTCATAAAGAACATAATGTCCTGAAATGATCCAAGGCTGCAGTGCTGTTACTGGGCTCTAATTTAAAATGCTAAACATGCTGCAAAAGTCCTGATGAATAAAAACAGTCCCTGTATCATAAGAAGCTCAATTTAAAAACAACATTTCTGACTTAACTATACATGGATACAACATAAAGATACCAGGAACCTTTTTAAAAGTTACATCTCCCCTTTTGGATGAGAGACAGCAGACTGAATGTAAATTGTAATGCTTACTATAAAAGTGCGCAGACACCTATGGTAGAAAATAAAACGGTAATTAGTGAATGTTAGATGTTATCGCTCAAAGCTACAATAATCTTTCTTTCCTCTTTTGGGCCACTTGGGTAAAGAATTCCACAAGAAGCTGAACATTGCACACGTTATCATGTCAAACGTCTTAGCAAACGGTTGCCTGTTCACACATCCAGCTTGTCTGACACCAGATAGAATTGTCAGGATTCGATTTACTCTAACGAATCACCAGAGAAAAATGTATCGGCCTTATAATTTAACGTCATTTTAAAAAGGTATACTATACAGGATTGTCGGTTACTTCCTGCAGAAACGCTCACCAGCAAATGTATTCTGTTTTGTTCTGAAAATGTCTGTGTGCAACCTCGTTCTGCGGACAATAAACCAGGTGCAGACGTTATTTCTATTAAATACAGTGACAACAACCCCGCCCACATTTAAGGATACAGTTTGCAGTAGAAGTGCTAAAACGGAACTACGGTCTAGGTGCCATGTCTGAAGGGTTACTTAAGGTTCCAAAGGTACCATATTGCAAGTGACCAGCAAAATCTAATCGGTTCGTCCTCAAGTCCAAGTGAATGTTTGTGCCAAATTTTAAGAAATTCCCTCAAGATGTTCTTAAAATATCACATTCACGAGAATGAAACAGACAAGGTCACAGTGACTTTGACCTTTCTATGACTACCAAAACCGTGTCAGTTCATCATTGAGTCCATGTGGCCATTTGTGCCAAATGTGAGGAAATTCCCTGAAGCTGTTCTTGAGATATTGCATTCACGAGAATAAGATGGATGGATGCAAGGTCACAGTGACGTTTCATCTATGACTACCAAAAACTAATCAGTTTATCTTTGAGTCTATGTGGACATTTGTGCCAAATTTAGAGTGTTCTTGAGATATCATGTTCACAAGGATGGCACGCGCGTACGTATGGACCTACAACCTGAAAACAAAATGCTTGCGGCCGGGCTGTCAGCAGCACAGAGGCATAAAAGCAGTGTTCAACCTTCAGCCAATCCAGGAAAGCAGCTCTAAACAGTGTTTCACATTGGCATATTTTCTTTTTCTTCCTGGAATGGAAGCAAGGACTTCTGAATAATTCATTCATCATCAGTGAACTTCAGTGTCATTAGACAGTTTTATCTTGCAGCACAGAAGCGATGGGATCATTTCAGGTATGAAGTCAAATTGTTCTCATGTCTTCCGCTGCTGTTCCAGGAAAGAAATAACTCAGGTTGGACTTTTCCTGGAGAAAACAGCTATTCTACAAATTAAAAACTACTGGGTTGTGATTTCTAAGAACATAGCCTTTGTTACACGGAAGAAATGTCTATCGTGTTGAGCATGAGCAGCCATGAATTAACAAAGAGTTCCACCTACAGAAACTTCATCAGCAGAAAACCAAAGGCATTAAAACATCAGACGCCTCCCACTCTGACTGTCAGTCGGTGCTTGGGGACTGCAACTGTGGGGCATATTAGGATCCTACATGTCCTATTTATAAGAGGCTGAAGATATTTTCTCAGTCTCAACTTGTTTACAAAAAACGTGATTTGATCTGCGCGGCTGCCTGCAGGTGAACTGACCTGTCTGAACTTCTTGCAGGGGAAGTTTTTTAGCTCCGAAGAGTCTGTGATTTGGTTCTTTCTCTTGTTCTGGCACTTCTTCCTTTTGTCCTGCAGGTCAGTGGAGATACCGCCACTGGAGGGGAGAGAGGAGAGAACGAAAGGTTAGAAATGGATGGAGGAAGGAAGGAAGGAGAAAATGCAAAAAGACAAATAAGATGAAGGTGGAAAGGAGAAAAAGGCGAGAGGAATGAGGAGATGGAACACACAGTTTCATTCCCTTAAATAAAAACTACCTGTAGTTTAAGTGAGTATTTCCAGGTAGGGGCGGGCGATATGGCCCTAAAATAATATCACGATATTTCAGGGTATTTTTGCGATAACGATATTGTTGAAGATATGACATATTATTAAAAAAATAATAATTTATTATTAATTTAAAAAAAACAGATTTGCAACAAAATAAGTGATATAGTTTTACAGTTTGCTTTTAGATATTCAGTAAAATTAATTTCTGTGAATAAGATAATATGGCACAACTCTACCTCAGGGTGTTGACAAGTCCACAAAAAAGCCTTTTGTCAGATTAAGTTTTTGAAAATTAAGAAATACATTTTCCTCTCCACTTTCAGCTCGACATCTAAAAATGTGATGATTTGGTGCAAACTTTTTAATGATAAATAGCTGTTTTATGCCAATGTTCAGTGCTAACTATTAGTAATTTTCAGACTAATTATGTTTATGAATCGGGGCTTGTAATTAGGAGACATTTCTAGAATTACAGCTGAAGTCCTGTTTTAACATGTTAAAAAATGGTGTCTTATCCGTGATCATCCTCAAAGCTATGGCTGCTTGTTGTGTGTTAATCTGTCAGCGTGTGTGTGTCCTGGGAGTATGGACGGTGTGTTAGTTACCCAGCTTTGGCTCGAGCTTTGGGTCCCCAGAAGGCCTGTGGATTCTCCTGGAACCGGGTCAGGTGGCGTTTACGGGACTGAGGGTTGGCGTCCTCCCTCACAGTGAAACAGGCCTCTGAGCTACACACACACACAGACACACAGACAAACCAGCACAAACATGTTGAGTAATAACACTTAAAGGTCACAGACACAATGTGTTTCTGTGAGAACACTGAATGTAAATAAACAGTTTTTTACAAAGGAAATTCCACAGATAACATTAAGACTAAGTGGCTACATTAACATCACAGGTTAGTCTTTGTGTCCTAAACACAAAAGTCTAGGACGTGGTCTCACCTGGGCTCAGTGGAGAGGATCTTGAAGGCGGGGCTTGTCTCTGACAGCTTCTCCCTCTTCACAGGATTGACCTTCTCCTGCAGCAGACAACCAATCAAACATACATGTATAAGTAAAAATGATGCTTAGTGTGATTCAGGAGACCAGTTCCTATAGATGGAATTAACTCTGGCTGCAGCAAATATCAGACTAATGGCTTCAGACTTAATAAAAAAAATCTACAGTAGCTGTTGTTTTGGGTAAAATCAGTCATGTTTACCCAGCACCGCATGATGTCCCAGAGGGCCGCAGGAGGAGCGTCTGTCTTGATGGCATTCTTACAGGCGTGAGAGAGAGAAACCCTGTGACCAGCGTGAAGGAGAGCAGACCTGCAGAGAGACAGAGATGTAGAATCAGACGATCCAGTGAGCAGCTAAACATGTGACAGTATATGCTGAAAGGTGAGGTACAACAGCAGATGTCATCGTGTCATCATTTTATCCTATCAGTTACAGTTAGCAAATTAATTCTTGATTTATGTCCAAAAACATGATTTGAGAGGTCACTCTGACCTTTGACGACCAAATTCTAATGAGTTCCTTCTTAAGTCCAAGTGAATGTTTGTACCAAGATCGAGGAAACTCCCTCAAGATGGAAAACAGCGGATTTCCCCCCTTTGGGTTGGGGGAGAGTTACTGCCTCAAACGGGGGAGTTCAAGTATCTCAAGGTCTTGATCACAAGTGAGGGTAGAGTGGAGATTGAGATGGATCAGCGGTTTGGTCTGTGGTGATGCGGGCGCTGTGCCGGACCGTCTGAAGGTGAAACTTTCGATTTACTGGTCCATCGACGTCCCAGCCCTCACCTATGGCCATGAGCTCTGTTTGTGATCGAAAGAATGAGATCGTGGATACAAGCAGCCCAAATGAGTTTGCCCCAAAGAGTGTCTGGGCTCAGCCTTAGAGACAGGGTGAGGAGCTCAGACATCTGGAGGGAGCTCGGAGTAGAGTCGCTGCAACTTCATGTCGAAAGGGGTCAGTTGAGGTGGTTCAAGCATCTGATCAGGATGCTCCTGGGCGCCTCCTGTTAGAGTTAACCCAGCTTCGGATAGGCAGATTAAAATGGATGGATGGATTCCCTCAAGGTATTCTTGAGATTTCTCATTCATGAGAATGAGACAGATGCAAGGTCACAGTGACCTTGATCTTTGACCACCAAAATCTTATCAGTTCATCCATGAGTCCAAGTAGATGCTTGTGCCAAATTTGAAGAAATTCCCTCGAGGTACTCTTGAGACATTGCATAAACAAGAATTGGACGGACGAACAGCCTCCAGTCACGGCTATCGGTATAAAAAGCACAATAGTTTGATGACAACACAGTATACTCATCTGTATTTGTGTGTGTGTGTGTGTGTGTGTGTGTGTGTGTGTTTACCTAAACTGGAGCAGGGGTGGAGTATTGCAGTGTATCGTGCTGCTCAGATTGTCCACAGTGTAATAAAGAGGCGCATCTTCCAACTCCTGAAACAAACAGTGTATCAGAGGTGATAATGTGTTAGTCCTCGTAGTCAGAAAGACACAACAGACTTTTTTAATATATTTTTCTTTTACACAGGTCACATGTCACCTGATGCAACTAACCGCACCCACATGACAATACTAAGAGATGAAAACATAATGAGAGCGTAAATAAAAAGGGAAATCAATACCTCAGTCACCATGCTGAGCATGCCCTCAATGCGTTTGGACGTCCCAAATCGGGACGGGTTCCCGGACACAGAAGACAAAACCTTCTGGACAAATGCCAAGTCGTGGATAGGCTCCGCCCACACTGGACCGCCCAGCTGCAGAGAGGACAGACACAGGCGTCAGATGGTGTAGTGTGCGTGTTTGCACAGTAAGAACTACCAACAAGCAGAGAGGTTTTCACACAGCTGACACCTGGTAATAAAGAGCATCATGTGTGACAATATGAACATAAACAAGTTTGCCAAATGTGTTACTCTGTGTGAGTGTATGTGTCTCACCTGATGTCTCTGTCCGCAGTGCTCACACTCTGGTCCAACTGGGGGTCCGGTGGCAGGAGAATATTTCATACTGAAATCAAAGCAGATTTATCTTTATAACACACATGCTGCCAACCTGACGCACACACAAACAAGAGAGCCTGTCCCATTTTTACCCCTTCTTCCATTTGGTACTGAGTGCCCTCATTTGCGAGATAACCCTTGATGAGGGAAGTGAAATATAAGAGTAGAGATCTTTCCCTAAGAAATGGGACACCACTTCATGTAAATCGGTGTGCCAACGTGCAGGCAAACGTCACGCGTAGTAGCGACGCAATGAAAATGCCAGCTCCAGCGCTTGTGTTGTGGCGTGTGCTATGTTTATTCTTCTCTATCTGATGAATCAACGGAGAAGAAACGCTGAAAACAGGAGGCGCCTACGACGTCTTCTAGTTCTGATCGATTTTGTTCAGCTAAGTGGATTCGTTTAAATATTTTGACGCTGTGTTCAAACGAGTTGCTGATGAGTTTACGCTAGTCCAACCACTGTTGTTTGTTCAATCAAAATATCAATCAAAAATGACGATTTATTGATACATGTCAATTCGTAATATTTTAAACGGTTTTAATACTCATTTTGTGGCATATCGATACACTAGGCCCGTTTCCACCGCAGGAACTTCGGAGTAATTTTACGAGGCCGGGGCCGTTGGTCTTCGTTGTTGTTCTTCTTTGTTTGTTTCTTTGCCGCGTTGCCCCGGTCAAAATGGTCGCGCAACGATTACGTCACATCCAGAGCCCAGTAACTTTACAGGAACCTTCCTCCTACTCCGCCGCACAG
The DNA here is from genome assembly GCA_026686955.1 of Epinephelus cyanopodus. Taxonomy (NCBI): domain Eukaryota; kingdom Metazoa; phylum Chordata; class Actinopteri; order Perciformes; family Serranidae; genus Epinephelus; species Epinephelus cyanopodus. Next base: position 6,416,543 of record CM048916.1, on the reverse strand, counting down.
TGGAGACACGGCAGTTGAGAGGGCTGTGCGAGAGGACGTTCCTGTAAAGTTCCTGCCCCCCAAATAGTACCAGGAACTTCTTCAGTGGAAACGGGCCTACTGGTAAGTTCACTGCAGTCATTCTGCTGTTCTCTGCTCTAACTAAGAAAAGTTGTCGATGTTAAGCCTTGTTATATTTATCTCTTAATTAAAAGTTTAATTCGCATGCCCCCAGTGTCAGTTTTTCCCCATGGCATCGATATCAACATTTTTCAAGGTACGGTATAAAAGTTAGAAATTCCAGTATCATAAAAACACTACCCGAGAACATAAAACACACTTAATGTTATAATATACTAAGATATTGAGCTGGGGAACAAATGACTTTGCTTAGACGTTTGCTACACACACCAAGTGTAGCTAAGGTTCTGGGGATGTAAATAGCTTTGAGTGTTTTTGATTAAATCCAATATGCTGAAGTAATTGAGATTTTGTCCTGATGATGGCGCTAGAGGAAAATTTACTGGATTACAAAGGTGATTACAATTCATCCTGAGGGCAACATGAATGTGTATATAAAATGGTAATCTATTCAGTAGTTACTGAGACATTGGAATGTGAATCAAAGCAGTGGACCAGCAGACACTGGCATCTCTACAGCCAAACTTTTAAATTCAGCAGTGAACAGCATCCACAGCTGATTTCTATTTGGCCGGACAAGACGAAACTACAGCATCTCCATTTGTAATGACGTTACTTCACTCCAGTCACACTTTATGATTTACACTGCCTGTTTGATGGTGCAGCAAAACAGAAGTTAAAGAAAGAAGCAGCCCTCACTTTTTGATTCAGAGATACAAGTCTCGACATTTTCCTGTAACATTTTAGATGTGATGTCTCAACCATCTGCCAAAAGGCCAAGAGTGTGAAAGTTTTCATTTGAAGCAGAGGTGAGTCTGCTGACAGTTTTCATTTTGCATATGAAACAGCAGAAAGATTCAGTTGTACAGCGTCTTACTGTTTTCCATTGCTTGTTCTCCTGCCCATCCTCTGTAAGTAAAAAGACCCGCAGCCGACACAGTTGTACACCAGAGCCTGTTTACTGCAACACAAGACAGGGAGAAAACTGAATGTGAGATTTAAATACAGTGTTATTTGTGTGTGTTTAACCACTGAGCATGTGTGCAAGTGAATGTGCACATGAATACAGGCACGTCAACAGTACATCCTGTTTGTAAACTGTAGTTACACTATTCCTTTTGCTTCATATTTTCATGTCTCCTCACAATTCACCACAATAATCAACATGACATTTTTTACATTCCCATATTTTTTAATATTTTACATTTTCTTTATCTCGCCGAGTTCTGCTGCTGCCATTGTTTTTAGTATTTGGTGCTGTGGTGACCCAGTTTCAGGATCTCTCAACTTTCATCATGTATCCTTTGTTAGAAGACAGCACAGTGTGTGTGTGTGTGTGTGTGTGTGTGTGTGTGTGTGTGTGTGTGTGTTGTGTGAGCACCTGGCTGAGTTCTTGACTTTGGCCTGCCCTGTGAAGACGCGTACAAAGACCCTGATGTAGAAGTCGACACTGACGGACAGCAGGGGCTGGATGTATCGCTGGTACACCCCCGCCCTCTGGTCCAAACTGTGGAGGATGATACGAAGAGCCTGCAGGGCATTTTGGGGGGGAGAGAGAGAAGCACACACATTCCTTTTTTTGAATGATGTGAAACGTTGGAGAAATGTCTGCTTTTTCTTGCACAATTTACAGAGTGAAATAAACTGAAGACAGTAATCTATGTGTGAAGCTAAAACTCTACTGGTCTCTTGTCCTGAAACTTGACTTAACAAATTATTCTCAAAATGCCTTGTTGGTGCCAGAGGTCAGAGGAGAATGACCAGCACCTTGTTGAATCTATGACACCAAGAATTAAGGCAGTTCTGAAAGCAAAGGGGTCCAACCTGGTACTAGCAAAGTGGTCATTGAGTGTACATAGTTATCACCAACAACTTCAGCCACCACTAACACTTAACTATTATTTGTTGAAAAAAAAACACATGCAGAACTTTTTAAACACTTTGCAGGGAGTAAAGACACAAGAGGGAACAGCCACAGTGAGCTGGAGCTGAAGAGCTGCAGGCGACAGGCTTCACACCTCCGACTCCTCAGCAAGGTGAATAACTCAACTCTGCCCTGCTGCTGTGTGAGAAACTGCTTGCACCATAAGGAGCATGAAATCAGGCTGCAGTTGCTCATGGCACGATATAAAAAGGGCAATTATTGACTGACTTCTTTATTAAAACAACATAAGTTTGTTTGGCTGCTCTGTAAACAGAAACATCAGTTCTTCTTCTGTTGTATGTCGAGAAAAAGTAGCTGTACAACGAGCGTTTGCAGCTCCCAGAACTCTGGCGCCTGTAGTAATGAACCAGCCATGCTGTATTACCAAGTGTCACCAACTCAACTAGGACTGAAATCTTAAGGATTATAACATTAAAGACGCCCGGAGCTACAAAATGTAATCAGTGTAAAGGCTTTCTCTCTTATTCTAGTGTACTGAATAAGAAGTCTCCCAGTAAGTATAAGAAACACAAGCAAGCACACACACACACAGAAATCTCTGTTCGCCGACTTGTAGCCTCAGGCCTGAATCCATGACAACATTTACTGTGTTTGTGTCAGACCCACACACACACTGTACACACTGCTTCACAAAGAATCAAGACATTATCGATGCAAACATGGTGACGTGGCTGTGCATGTACGTGCATGCTGTGTGTGTGTGTGTGTGTGTGTGTGTGTGTGTGTGTGTGTGTGTGTGTGCGCTCACCATCTCATGACAGTACTTGGCTTTGATGGAGACTGAACCGTATTTGCTGTAGCAGGTCTCACCGCTGTTTCCTGCCATCACCGCCATGTCTGTACATGTTATACACAACAGACCTGAGAGAGAAACAAAGAGACAGTGAGTCAGAGAATGTGAGAAAAATAAGAGACTACCTTTAAAACATGCGTTACATACAGTATCTGTGTGTTTAAGGCTTCAGGTTGCCCCACATGGGTGGACATGTTCAAATCAAGGCCGTTCTGACGGTGTCACACTGGCTGTTAAAGTGTAAACATCATTCATTGTGCTGTCCCATAAAGCAAACTCAACCTGAAACTCAAATGGGATAAAACCAAACAAACAGTATCTGACCTACTTTTGATCCAACTGTCGACTTGATTTAAGGCCATTTTATGAAATGTGTGTGAAAAATAAAATGTGATTTGAGTGCATCTCTTTCACTGAGTGAACTCACATAAATACAGTTCATGTCACCCAACTCAATGGAAAAATGGTGAGCCTTTCAGAGATGGACTGGTACTGAGCAAAGTCATACTGTTTGAAAAGACAGCTAACTGTAGCCATGTCTCTGAAGAAGAAAAGCAATGCAGTTGATTACTTTTTAAAATCAATCAGTCCTTACTAAAGTAAAATCTTACATTCATTCAGTCATAGCCTCTTATCCTGTTAAAGGTTGCATGGTCTGATTTTACTCTTCCTCCCTGCCGTATTATTAGCCTTGCCTGTATTGATGAAAAGCCGCTAAAAAAGTTCCACAAATGGTGAAAGAGACGTCTGTGTATCAGTGGATTCAGTTTTCTGGGTGTCATTCATGAAGTGACTTATTTCACTATCAGGATTTGAAATGTTCGGTCCAATAACATTTCGAAAGTCGAGAAGATTCGCATGATTAAATCATTTTTACTCCCATTCAAGTTAGCAGAGCACTTTACCAGATGTTAGTCACTGAGCCGCCATTAGTCTCCAACACGCTTGCTTTATGGGACCCACAGTGCTAAAGATACGCATCATTTCATTTTGCGGAAACTGAGCTTTTTTGGCTTCATGTGCTGCTAAGCAACTGTCATAGGAATATACAGGGTCCTCCTCCAGCTCTGTTTCCAGTTCTCTTTATACATCCATGGTATTTACACCTGGCCTCCGCCCTGATACCCCTCCTTTTGCCACAGTGTTATGCTAATGATATGGAAAGTTCAGCGTGTAAATTGATGGGATTGGCTCTTTAGGTTTCTGATGTAACAAACCCTGGAAGTCAGAATCCATGTTTTTGAGACTGTCATTGGCACCTGCATTTCTAGAAATGCAGCTGATACGTTCTTTTAATTTCAATCTTGATTTATCTTGTAGCAAATGAAAAACACGGAATGGGAATGTTGACATGGTTAAAAACTTGATTTTCAGTGGAGGTGGTCTTTAATTTGGGCAAACAAGGAGAGCATCCAGGACGCTAAACAGGAACAGGATGTTCTTCTGCCAGGAACACACTAGGTGTTTTTTAAAATCCTGACTGATGATAATGTGACAAACAGCGCTTTTTACAGACTTTTACCAATGAAAGTCGCAGACAATCATACTGTTATTTGGAGTAGAGCAATAATCCACAAATTTACCCGAGCAGACTCAGAGACAGAGGGATGAAAAGAATAAAAGATGGTCAATTATTGACAGAGCAAACGACCCACCTCCCTCACTGACGGCCTGCACAGCAGCATCCAAGAAGGAAGCAGGGCTTCCGTAGGGATCCAGATCAATGACATCATAACGCTCTTTCTTCCCTCGCATCTCATACATCAGCATACTGGAGAAAAATAAAAAGGGAGCAGAGTGAGAAGAAACATTAGACAAATCCACATGACCATTGAAAGAACTGTTAGATGCTGTGAATGGAGAAAAGTGACGAGTAGAAATACGATGAGTCAAGGCCACTTAAAAAAAGAGGGGCAGATTAGTTCAGAGAAGAAAGAGGAGAAAGGACTGAAGATGACGGAAGAGGAGAGGCATGAAGACAAGCAGGCCAAACAGAAAAGAGGAGAGTGGCACGGATGAAAGAAAGAGGACAGAAGAGTTCATAAAAGGAGAAAAGCAAACATACATGATTGAAGAAGATGAGAGCAGGAGCAGAGGATGATTGAACAAGAGGTTAAAGGTGAAGACTAGAGAAGAATGAAGACTGGAGAAGCACTGGATAAATACAAGGGGAGTAGCAAACAGACAGCAGATAAATAACAGGTCTGCAGCAAACTAACATTTCCCTGAATGTGCTGAGTAATCGTACCTGGCGTCCTTGCAGCTGGCCTGGAGCAGGTGGCTCACTCCGTTGTACTGGGCATTCCTGGCGATCAGCGCCGCGGCCTTGGTGGAGAAGTCGTTGGCGGTGACACTCTGAAGGCCCGGGACTTCGAGAGCAAAACGCACCGAGCGCAAACCGGACGCTGCCAGACCCTCCAGCACACGGAGACCACACTGGAATGAAGGGGAAACAATCTTAAAGCTGCAAGAACTGATTCTCGGCCCACATGGAGGCAGCAGAAACAAACTGTGAACACAACAGTGGCTACATTTACATGCACAATAATCTTCCACTGTTCAGCCTCTCCAGGACGTTGTGATGCTGCAATTGCAACTATTGACAAAAATACTGTGCGATGTTACCATTTTGTCCAGCCACCACAACTTTACCTTTTATCATAAAACTGCTGCTGCAGGACTGTGAGTTCTGTGCCTGGGACAGTCACACACACAGTGACAGGGCTAAGTGTTAGCATCACATGGCTAACTTTACCCAATGGTTATTAATGTGTTTAACGACAGGGTCAAGCCGCTTCAGTGTCGGTGTGAGACACTGAAACAGCTTGGTGTCAAGTGTTAGCCGCTGCTGCTGTGTTAGCTTGTGCTAACTGCGCAGAGAAAGCAGGAGGACAGCAGCTCACAGAGATGGTCCTTCAGCACTGCATTCTTTGGACATGTTGAATACAGCACACTAGGAATATGCGTCTCAATTGGGATATAGATTCATGCCCAAAAAGCACAGTCATAACACGGCTGCATGTAAACGCAGTCAATGACAATTTCGCACCTTATAAAGTTAGCAATATGGCAAACAGTTACACATCCAGCAGACATGGAGCAACATTAGTGTTCTTTAAGGGTTGTGTTTGTGTCCAATATTTAGTCTCAGTTTAGCTCTGTTCTAGTCTCTACTAACTCCTCAGAAATATCTGGCTCTTAAGCCTCTATGTTCCCCCGCTAGTCAATACCTTCGTCAGTCTACCACTTGGTCCTGAATGGTAATGTATGGTGGATTTATTAGAGCTTTATCACTGAAAACTGCTGCCTGCTTCATCTGGAAGCGATGCTGAGGGGAGCTGTGAGGGTGAACCAAAACAGTTACGTTGTGGGAAGTTAAACCAAGATATTGAGCCATGACTTTATTATGAAAATATCGATTATAGCAGCTATAAAGCAGTAACGCAGGGCTAAACCCAAAATGTTGTAACTGAGAACGTTCCTTACTCTTGTAGTCCAGAACCTTTTCACACCTCATCACTGGCTGCAAGTTTTAGCTTTGACTAGAAGTGGTGATTTAAACAGCGTCTGACAAATCGACAATCGCATTTACAACAGCCGAACATCTTTTGTACCATAAGTAAACAACAGGATTAAACTCTAGTCTTTACTGACATCTAATGACATTATTTCAACATAATGAAATCCTTCAAAGTTTTAAAAACTGATCTAATTACCTCTCTCTACCACTTGGGGCCACCAGAGTGTGAAATTACCTGGTGCAACATTAACATAAGTCATTTGATGGAGGCTCTTATCCAAGCTGCTTCACGCTGGCATCGCTGTGTATATTTTTAGAATGGGAAACCCCAGTGGGACTCCAACCACTAACCCTGACAGTGTCAAAACCTTGCTCCGAGCTACAAAACCACACGCACAGCCTCAGCGCGTCTGACCTGTCAGAGAAATAATGTTTTACACTTTCTGCGCGGCTTTACTTTCTTTAATCTTCAGTTTCGGTCACTGTTTATGATCAGGATCCCAAGTAGAAATAAAACCTGCTACTTCTACACGACACTGTTAAATCAATCCTACATACCTCACACTTCTCCCCCACTGTTGCAGTTACAGCTGGCTCCTCTGCTCCGTTTTTCTCCTCCGTCTGAACGTCGGCCTCATTCGTCTCCTCTGACAGAGAGACCACCACCCTCTCTTTCTCTCCTGGCACCACCACCTTCACCCCGCGCTGAGCCAGCAGATCTCTGGCTAACTCTGTGATCACAGCACATCTGGGGAGGGAAAGTGATTTCCCATATATAAGCATTTACTGACTATATCATAACAGGGTAAATAACAGAGCTTACTACATACTCATGAGATTTGCTGTCATCCAAATGTAACTTTGGTGATATTGCACAAAAGGAAGAGACACTAATGTACTCTGGCAGGGGTTTAAAATACAATCACAATATGATTTTCCAGGGTCCTGTGTTTGAGAGGTAGATGAGCATGACTGGTGCCCTGTGAGTGATAGAGGAAATGTGTAAAGCACTACTATGATCATGCAATTCAAATCAGGGAGGGCCGGGCCAGCCAAGTAAAATATGGCTGCAGAATCAAAAATATGATGCTGAGACTGAGTGAAACCGTCTCCTCCTGCTGACAGTAAATCTTTCCCTCCACTTGGGAGTTAAGGTGTTCAGTCCTGTGTGTTGCTTTGGAGTTAGCAGAATATCTCAAAATCTACCTGACGAATGTTGATGAAACTTAATAGAAAGTTCTGGGAGGAGCAAAGAAAGAACGATCTCGTTTCTGGTCCAAATAGCGCCTCCATGTGCCTGCATTATGTCACTGTGAGGCTTGAATGTAAAATTCATTCCAGTCTGGATTTCCCTGCAAAATTTGATGGCATCTCACATATAGGTGGTGCTACAACAACATAATGATTTAAATTAAAGCTACAGCAGGTAACTGTTTTTAGCCAATTATTTGAGTATTTTTTGAAAAGTGTTATTACACCCAGCAGAAGTACATTAGGCAGATAATCTGAGAAAAAATCATACTCCTCTGTCTCCCCATAGTGCTCCTGATGGCGTGCAAGAATCACGAAAACAGCCAATCAAAGCCAAGGAGTCTCTAATGCAGTTGTCAATCATGTCAGTCACTGCACACGAGCTGCGGTCAAACTGACAAACTAGGCCGCACTAATTAAATATGAATCAAGATTTTGTTATGACAATACCAATTTCTTGCCAACATATTTTAGTGCAGTGGCTCCCACGGGGTCCAGATTTCTCCTTCGTCATTAATAAAGTTAGATACACATAAAAGTGTGTTCACAGAACGTTAGCTGGGGAAAAGTATGAGTGACTGGTAGAATTTTAAATCCCCCAGAAAAAAGATTAATCTTCCAACACTGATCTGGGTAGTCTCCAACAATCAGCATGCTACTCTTCCTCCATGTCTATTTAGGTCTGGATTCAGAGACCAATTCAGCACTTTAAGATATCTTCACGTACAGTATTTTGCTGGGCAAATGGAATCTCTTCCGCTTCTGTTACACTACATTAAGCATTTATTTTTAACCCTTTTTAAAATGGGTTATTCTTTAAAATAACAATTCTCTAGTTTAACAACCTTGCATGTTGTCAGAAAGCATAAAAATGACTTTCCAATGATTTTTCAATTGTCTCTACAGTGAAAAGAAAAAACAAACACACACATGTTTATCTTCACTGTGCTGAGCCACCTCACACTGAGGTCATCTCAGGAGACTCATGACTGTGGTGTTGAGCAAATATGTGTCCTCAGGGTAAAGGCCAAAGATGTTGATGCTTACGTCAAGTCTCTGTTAAACTCCTGGACAGGATTGTAAAACACTTCATTGGCACTGGGAAACAAGATGGCCGCCTTGCCCTCCTTGACAACCGTCTCCCCGGGTAACAGTCCGGCAGGGGACGTCTTCTCCTTGTCAGCTGCTGTGTCCATTGGTGCCACGCTTGTTTCCTCTGCTGAAGACTCAGGAAGTTTGGTGGCGGGGACGTCTGAGGCAGTTTTTAGGGGCTCCATGGATCTCAGTCCCCTGCTGGCAGCAGCAGCACTGCCTAAACTCCACTGAAACGTCTGTCTGGCAGAATGGGTGCAGGAAGGATGAAGATGACGATAAATGATGAGGGAGAACAGCCGAGCTGTTCGCACCAGCATAAAGGTACACCGTCTGGAAAAAGGACAATAGACACATCTGAATGCGGCAAAATGTTTTGAGTTCAATTTAAATTTGTCCAGTTGTGTGCAATTAAATAAATAACCTGTATGACACAGGACTTCTGAAACATATTTCTCTGGTTATTATAGATTTGTGACCAAGATATAAACAAAGCATATTTTCCAGCTAACAAATAACTTGTCACTGCTTGTGGACAAACAGTGTAAGGGCTGTCTCTCTGACTTACCTCAAACATATATCTGGCATGTCTGTGCTGAAGCATCTGGAGGTTGAGCCAACATATACCAAATACCAATCTACTGAAATCAGCCAATAATATCATCCTTGCCAGTGTATCAGCTGTGCTCTCATTTAAATAAGCTTGCAGATTTGGATCTATGTAATATAAGCCTGTATCAACAATTTCATTTACAATGACAACACTGAGGAAAGCAGCAAATCACATTGAGAGGCTGGAGACAGTGAATGTTTTTACTGGGATATTAACTTAAATAGTTGTTCATTCATTTTCTGTCTGTTGCTGACTCGATTATAAGACTTATATTACCTAAGACTTGTAGATTTCAACTTTACCGCTAATATCAATGCCTTTAGCTTTGTGTCTTTCACTGCAAAAATAGTGAGCTTACGTTATACACTGCCATGTATACTCTATGGCAGGGCTGCAACAAACAACACCCATTAAAATATTCCAGATCAGAAGGTGACGTCTTAAAATTGCTTGTTTTGGCCGAATAATATTACAGACTCTCCCCATTAAAACATTTAACATACAGTAATGATGTAATTACACTGATGTTAAGATAAAGTAAGAACTTGTTTATGTATTTATCTTCAACAGGCTAGACTATTGTAATGGTGTTTTCATGGGTCTCAGTACAAAACATCCATCAGACAGTTGCAGCTCGTTCAAAATGCTCAGTCCTCACTCACACCAAGAAAGCGGAGAACATTACACCTGACCTTGAATCAGTGCACTGGCTTCCTGTGTGTCAAAGGGTGGATTTTAAAATCCTATCACTTGTCTAAATTGTCTCGGGCATGTCTGATTTACTTGTACGTTACAAAGCATCCAGACCTCTCGGGTCATCTGGGACAGGTTTACTTGGTGTTACCTTGTGGATCAAAACCAAACAAAGTGAAGCTGCTTATCATTTCTGTCCTCCCCATCTTTGGAACAAGGAGGAGTGGGAAAAAAATCGACACAGTACAGTATCGCAATATTTTGAGTTGCGATATTGTATCGAAACATGAACACCAAGTATCAATAGTTGATTATATAAATGATTAATAAAGCAAATACCAAGTTGGTAGCCTACTAGAATAATAACATCAATTGCTTTTTCAGTCTTTCTAGCTTTCTAGCGCAGTGGTTTTCAAACTTTTTATGCCAAAGTCAAAATGTCAAGGCACACCTGTTTTTATATGTGCACAACAGCTTTTATAACGTGTCAACACTCTTATCATAACAAAAGAAAAGATAGACCGGTAGCTTTTGTGATACTGTCTACAGACAAGTTTGCTTTTCACTCTGTTGTGATTTGCTCCATACAATGAAGCGATCCATTGTCCCATTCACGGCTTTCTCCTTTTTAAATGTTATCATACCTCAGACTGGCTGCCAATCAGTGCTGTTGAGGTATCACACACTGGAATTCCTATGCATTAACACTGACAAATAGGTTCCCCTTGAAGTATTTTTTTTTTAATTAAATCAAATTAAAATATATTTTTTAAGGTAGAGTTTGCCTCTTTACTGGGTAATGGGTGCACACAACATACTGATACAGTCAATTAAAAGTTCATTCATAACTTTTTGTATAGGCCCAGTTGAATATTCCAATAATAATGTGTGGTTATCACAAATCACACCAGTGTACTAGTTACATGTTGCTGCAATAAAAATAACTTAAGTGAAATGAACAGACTGGCACTTTATCTTATTAGATAAAAACAAATGTTTTTTTTCTTCATTTGCAGTTGAAAAGAGGTAATAAATCTAAATACATCACAATTTATGTTATCACAATGCTTGACATATTATAAAATTAAAAATTATTTATTGTCTCTTAGATGCAATTAAACATTTTCTTGATGTCTTATGTTAAATGTGTTCCTATGCCCCTTTAAAGCAGTCTGAATGCCTCGTGTCTTAATGCTGCCGTGTAATAAACTTGTCTTGCCATGTTAAACATTTTTGCGTGATAAATGACTTAAATTATTTCCCTTCTGATCAGAATTACTGTTACACTCGTCTGCTAATCGATGAGTAACATAAGTAGTGTCAGCAGCAGAGTCAACATTGGGATTAAAGGAGGCTAATCCGGCCTTTATCTTTAGCTGCGTGTCTTTAAATACAACAACAGTTAGCTTAACATGTCAGCACAGTGGAGTGAAACTGTCTGCTGCTTTGGCTAATGTGGTTACAGGAAAACAAACTTATTAAACAACACAGAAATGAAACGTAATGCTACTTCTTCCCAGCAAAGTTATTAGCTTGTTTGCTAGCTATGCTAAGCTAATAAACACCCTTGACGTTACCTGTGACGCTTCCTTCCAGGCGAACACTGCTTTCCTTAATTTGTCAGGCTGTTTTATGTCAAAGGCGATGTCGGTGGTCGTGTGGTGACTGTTTCCTCGCCGGTGTAGCGTCCCAGTTTACTCTCACGTTAGCACATGGGAGCAGCCATGTTTTCAGCGTCCCTACGGAAGCCCGCGCGGCCAGTGGGGAGAAAGCGAACGCGCTGGCCGCCCCTCCGGCGGTGGAGCCGTGTAACGTCAGGGAAGCGGTGTAATGTAAGGACAAGAGGGAGCGGGTCGATCAGTCAGCCGCAGCACACACTGCTGGCCTACTTTCCCCCGCAGTGCACATGTGAGGAGACTGGAAAACACATCAGCCCGCTTTCATGAATAATCTAATTTAATCTCACGGTGCCTGAAATTGGTGATGCATTCAGATGAAAAGGCTAAACATAGCCTATGGATTAACCAAAATACCCCGGACCTATGATGTGGGGATAAAAACTGCCTCAGAGAAAAGAGGGTCAGTGCAGGTCAGCGCTGAGCAGCTCGGGATATATACAGGAAGTGTAAAGAGAATTTAGGTCGTTATGGTGGGATGAGTGATGCATTTAAGGACAATAAATAAAACAGATTCTGTTGCTCAGAGTTTTAATCCTCAGATGAGAGCTGTCACACATGGCAAAGTGCATATTACCTGATCTGAATTCAGTCCTTCAAGCTGCAAAATAAACACACCTTTGAAACATTTATACTTTTATTTATTTTCTTGTTCTGTTTTTTTTAGTCACATTTTAATATGTCTGCAGTGAAGCAGCCACATGCATCGAACCACAGAGCTGCAGGGGCACCGATGCAGGTTTGCTCTGCTTCTAAGGAAGTGTGGCATGTTGGTTTTCCTCTTTTCCCTACAATAATGATTTAATAGATTAATGACTGAACTGCTAAAAATGGATTTAACCATTTAAAAAACATAACAAGCTCTTAAAGTAACACAGACGATAGTCTTCAGAGTTCCAGTTGGTTTTATTGGTAATATACCAAAAAGCGTCCTTAATCGCCTGACTTCATTCTATAAAATGGTGGTTTGCAGATGACTGCAAGAACATTTTGGAGCATCAACTTACTTTCTGGTGAATTTGTATACACACATATGTGCATTTATTCCTCAATTCATGGTGTGCATGCCTTTAATTTTGTCAAAGTAATAGAATATCTGCCATTTTCTAAAACCATACATAATAATTTAAAGCAATTCATCAATAGGGATTCATCTCCAAAAATACAGTTACAGCTGTTAGTTTTACACTTGGTTGGCACATGTACTAACCAACCCTGCTCACATTTGATCCAACTTTGATTATGTTAGGCAGCTACAATTACTCATCACAGATTTTCAAATCTTATATCAAAATGTAGTTGATTCCTTTGTCTATTACCTACAAGTAACACTTTTCCAATATCTCTATCCAACACTGTTTTATATTACATTTAGTCCACAGACCATTTCTTCTACTGTTGATACCATAAGACTGAAATGTTACTGTCACCAAAAAAGTTAGTGACTTCCACAGGTTTGAACAGATGTGAGTGCAGGTTCATAAAACAAACATTTGGACGATACATTTTTTGTTTCTGTGACCTTCAAAGGACCAGAAAAAGGCTGCATGCCAACAAACTCAGATAGGCTACCAACCCTGGTCTCCCCTACATTCAAAACATATGATCAAATTTCAAAAATGGGCTATTGTGACAGATTGAACTACCCAAACGTAGGCTATGTAAATTAATTTAACTAGATCTGCTGTATTAAAATGATGCTGACAATAAAGGGCAATAAAGCTAACTCAGCTCGACAGCCAGTCTTTCCTGCATAGTGAGTAGGCCTATGGTTACTTAGACGTTTTGCTGATATGAACTACTTCTGTACTTCTACTTAACACGACTTACGACCTAACTACAACTTAAAACTTTATCATTATTATTATATAATTAACTTGTAAGCTGGTTCCAGTGGTTTTAGGCTCGGTGTGTTTAAATGTGACTAATGTGGCTCTAGATAGGGCTGTTCAAGTTTTCAGGTAAGCCTCCATAGGTAGCAGCCCCGCCACGATGAGCAGTGTTGGAAATACACCAATTTTTTAACGTGAAACTTGTTTTAACTGGTTTTAAATCGCCGAAAAAGTTGTGATTTATAAAAATAGACGTGATGGAAGAAACTTTGACCCATGCTTCCGAACGTTTTGGAGATGAGAAATTGGCAATGCAAATGTTGTGAAATAGTCAAGCATTTTTTGGGGTATTCCATTTTTTTACTTTTCTACGTATATGTACATTTTAAGTATGGATCCTTTGCATTGTTTTATATATGAGACCCCTGGTCCATTTGACTTTGAGAGGAAGAGACAACTGCAAATAACTCAGCTCCCCATAAAAGCTCCTGAACATCTGGATCTTAAGTTACCAGAAGAAAGAGGTGAGTATAAATGAGATTAGCAGCCTGTGTCTGACATGCCAAGCAGGCTTGTAAATACACTGATACGTAACATGAAATAACTTTATTCAGTGTTTTTTACCTGTTTTAATCAACTGGTCCATTTGTTTTGGAGAAGGAAAGATCACTGCGGATAATTCGGCTCCCGGTAAAAACCTCCTGAACAATAAACACTGAAGGAATCCAGGAAGGATTCTAACTCGGAGAAGTTTCAGCTGGTTGCAGTGTGCAATCCTCACCACTAGATGCCACTATATCCCTCTAAATCTTACACACTGGACCTTTAAAACAATATCAATGGAACCCTATTGCCAAGGCACTGCCTAAACTTTTGCTTCCTCAATAAATTCCACTTCAGTTTGATGTGGAAATACATTAAGGAAATGCACATGTTGTGACAGTGAGTAGCAGACTAACTAAACGAGGAAAAGCGGAGACATATTGTTGGGATTACACTCGTTTCTCTTAAGACGTCTCAAGCTGTTCATCATCTGTTTTGTAAATAGATGAAGGTTTTCTGAATGTATTTGTTCTTCTTTACACTGAAAGAAAGGAAACAACTGGAAGGTGTAATTTATAAGTTATTATGCTGCGGTTTTACTGGTCCAACCCACTTAAGATCAAATTGGGCTGTATGTGGCTAAAATTAACTAAAATGAGTTTGACACCCCTGATCAGTGCGTAAGGTAGTTATATAATGAGCCCCACTGTCGGCTATTATGATGGGCACACAGAGTTTTAGCCGCATGTACATTTTACCAGCAGGTGTCTTACTGCCGCTTTTATGTTATATATTTGCTTACAGATGTTCCCAGCTTGTCAGTCTTGAGATTTTGCACCTAAATTAGCTACTGTAAATCATATCGTCTGGTTATATAATAAAACGGAGACTTGATATTGGACGGCATCGACATACATGTTGCCCAGCAATCATCAAAACATATCTGTACATGACAAAAACTACAAAAGAAAGTAGGAAATTATTAGTTTAACTAAATATTTTTTTCATAGTTTTATGTAGAATAAGCATATACTTTGCTATAGGTTGATATTATTTTATAAAAACAGAAGACAGTGATGGAGATGGATTTGTCTTTTTGAGGGCATATGTGGAAAATCACACCATTTTTGATTTAACGTGAGTTATAAGCGTATTTCCAGGTGGCAGTCGGGCCCCTCAACCTGGCCCCCAGTGAGACTGCACTGTCTGTATTTACGCCCCTGCCCCTGATATAGAAGCTTCTGATCTCCCTTAATAGTAACCTAGAAAGACAGAAAGAAAAATCCAAATAACTGGAGTAATGAGGATGAGTATTTTCTGTGTGGCATTGCTCCATTTACATTAGAATACTCGAACCACTGCCTCACAAACAGAAGCCCACGTCTGTGATGAATGCCTGACCCACAATGAAAAGCAATGTACATCCCAGTATTTCACACTTACTGTCACATCATCTACCACCACGCTGTTTTATTTAATAGTTTGCACCCATTTTCCCATAAAATAGGACATGGATGAATGTGGGTGAAAAAAAAACCCTATCAGCCTCTACTGTACGCACACAAGCCTGAACATCTGGATGGGGGCGCTGTGACAATAAATGCCCAGAGAGCGTGGCGCTATACATCTGACACAGGAGAATTATAGAGTTAATAGTATTTGGCATGACAGAGAGAGGGAGCGGGGAGCGCAGTGCCGTGCCTGAATGCAGTCTCATCCTGTTTAGTATTCACTGTGCGCAGCGCCTGGAGGCCCCGGAGGGCTCACCTGCCCAGAGTCTAGACGCACTATCACACACAGAAGACAGCGGGATCGAACCGGCGGCGCCCGGCTGTACGGTCCGTGCGGTGTCGGTCAGGAGGGAGTCGGTTCCGCCACCCAAGGGAGAGGACAGCCCGGTGAGTAGTGAGAGAGCGGGGTTGAGTGGGTGGACTGGTGGGTGGGGCTCAGACAGTCGGGTCGGCTGGGGACGCTGCCTGTCTACCTGCCTGCAGCGGCGCGTGGGCTCAGACCTGTAATCCGCTACTCCCTCAAATGTAATCTGATTACTTCTGGTTTTAAGACATGGTGTGTTCTATCGCTCGTTACATTATATCGAATGGCATTCCTGGGCTGGACTCCAAATAAAATAAACTAAGGATTTAAATGAACTATAAAAATAAAATAAAATAAAATAATAATAATAGAGTGATAATAGTATGATAATAATAATTTAAATAATCTAGATAATAATTAAAAATAATGATAATAGCAATAAACTGATAATAATTTAAAAAATTATAACAATTAAAAATGATAAATAAATAATATTAATAGGCTGATAATAGCCCAATAATATAATTTTTTTAAAGAATAAATTAAAATAATATTAATAGTAATAGGCTGATAATGATTAAAAAAAAAAACAATAATTAGAAATATAATTATAATAATTTTCTTTATTTTATTCATTTTCTCTTTTTATATCTTTTATTTTGTGTCTGCATAAAAACAACATTCCCACGTGCACTCAGGTCAACTTTTCTGCCATAACTCATCCAAATGATTGTTCACGTGCCAAGTTATTTTTAGTAATGCTGAGGAAAACATATTGAATCTGGACGTGAGCCAACAGTTTCCCTTCAGCCGTGCTATTTTAGGGCTTTACATAAAAACATAGATTTAATGAGGTCTGTTGTGACAAGCAGCCAGGTAAACTCACCTTACATTTAAATTGGTCGCCTACACTTGCAAAGCTTTGCCTGGCTGACATTATGCTGCCTATGTGCACAGTTTAAATTGGGAAAAATAACAGTTTAATGGAAGAAGTTTAATGTCTGGGAACAGGCTTGAGATAATTCATATTCCAGCCTGTATCAATGGAAGCAGTCCAGCTCGCCCACCTGATTAACATGGGCTACTCATTATTGGCATCTGAAATTACAGTGCATAAGGTGCAGTGTTAATTCGTTGCAGCACTGGCAAAAGTAATGAGACGATGCCGACTGCCTCCCCATCTGTCTGTCTGTCTGTCTGTCTACCTGTCTGTCTAGTCGATCGGTAGCTCTGCGATCTGTCTGCAACCCCTGCGAGACTTAAAAAAAAATCCCCGCTCTGCTCCTCTGCGTCCCCTCCTCGATGGCTCTGCGCTCTTCCTCGCGCCTGCATGTGCGAGTGCGTGCGTGTAGTATGTGTGTGTGTATGCGTGAATTGTGTGCGGCTGCTGGTTCACAGCTTACAGTCACAATGAATGGCTGCCTGTAGCGAGGCGGAGGGAGACACTAGACCGCTTATTCTGCGCTGGCCCTCCATTGAAACACTTTCCAGCGGAATACAGCCGAGGGGGTGAGTTGAGCACGGCGGGTCACCGAGGACAACGGTTCGGGCTCGGCCGGCGAGACGGGTCGGTCAGATGTCCGAGCCCCGAACTGTGTGTGTGTGTGTGCGGGGGGTGCTTTCTTGAATTTGGATGGGTGAATTTGGATACAGGGGTGGTGTATGGTCTGCGGCTGTGTGTTGAAGTGGGGGCAAAGCTATTGTTATTTTATTGTTTTTTTAAGGGGATGGGGTGGTAAAGTTGTGCTACTGTGGGGGATGGGCTCATGGGGACAGACCAAACTTTAACCACTTCACCGGCTCCACTCATTCGTCGCCGCGGGCTGTCCTCCCCTCTCCCTCGGTGAGTGACTTGATGAGTCCTCCGCTCTTCTTTCTCCCGCATTCCCGAACTTTCCCCAAAACTAACTTGGGCTGCATTTTTTTCCTCCTTCCTCCATAAACGTGCTGATTTTTTAAAAAAGCGCATGCAGTCGTTGCGCTCGCCCAATATCACCGTGTCCTGTCGGTAAACGGGTTAAGATTTTACAGCCAGCCCCCTACTTTCCTTTCCCCTCCTCTCCTCTCCCCTCTCGCCATGCCGGATCCATCCGTCTGTCTCGCCCACAGTTGCAGCGCATTTGTGTCCCGGGATGACCTGTTGATGTCGGCTAAAGATGGAGTACCAGTATCGCCCTCCGCTGTAGACCCCACTCTCCTGTCGGGTTGGAAAAATAACACACAAATGTCCACGTCGGAGTTCGGCCAAGTGAACGCAGCCCGTGTGGCTCCGTGGGTCCCATTTTTGGTGGAGATTAAATAAATAATTTAATCGCTGTGATATATCATAAGCGACATTTTGGAGGGGAACAACGCGTGTCTGTCCCGTATCGGTAGCTGCCATTCGGCCGGAGGAGGAGGAGGGAACTCGGTCTAAACGGACATCACACCGCGCTGGCACGGAAAGAGGGGAGACGCGGAGAGCGCTAAACTGCTGAATATTTTATCCCCTCGACTATTTTTGTGGCACATTTCGTGCCCCCGGTTCCTCGGACG
The DNA here is from genome assembly GCA_026686955.1 of Epinephelus cyanopodus. Lineage (NCBI taxonomy): Eukaryota > Metazoa > Chordata > Actinopteri > Perciformes > Serranidae > Epinephelus > Epinephelus cyanopodus. Next base: position 6,398,115 of record CM048916.1, on the reverse strand, counting down.
ATAAACGCGTGCGTGTCGGGAGGGAGTTGAAACCGGGGCTGGCACACAACATACAGAAGAAGAGCTCTCTTTTTGTCCCTTTTCCGCTGCCGCCCCCTCCCTCCCTCCCTCTAACGCACGCACACACCGGCCCGGGCCAGCCGAGGACTCCCAAATCCTACCGGGCATCGAGGCTGGCACACGGCGGGGCACCGAGAGCTCCCTGCCCGCTCTGACTGCCCTGCTGCCCCGCTGGTGGCGGGCTCTCTCCTCCCGAGGCGTCTACCGGCGAGACATCGGCTCTGCTAGTCTTTCATGTGAGATTAATTGATGTATAATTGATGTATAAATAAAATCTCGTTTTTGAAGTTTCAGCTCTAGTCGTGCTCAGGGGAGGCTACACCATAGCCACATTTTGGTGCCCACGAGTGTCGGCAAATATAACATTTTCAGCCTTAAATGTCTCCAAACTAAACCCCAAACAAGGCTGGGATTCACTCCACGTTATTTAAAGGCGTGTTTGGGAAATATACGCAAAGGTGAAGTGTTTTACTAATGCCAGTGTTAGCCTTAGCTTTAGCTTGCTACTTGCTAACAGGCCACCTTTAACCTCCCTAAACCAGGAAACTGAATGTGATTAAGTCGTGATTGATGTTGATATCACATGTGTGTGTTGGTGTTGGTGCAAATAGTTGCTTTGATTGATAAGAAGCCAGCAAAGTGGCTGCTGTGATCAAGTTACTTTCTTTCTGGCTGTTAGCAGGAGCATGTGGTTAGTGTGCATAAAGTAAACCAGAGTTTGTGGCACTGGAGGTGAACTTAGAAAGTTGTAAAGGACACACACACACAGACAGGCAGACACACACATAGTTGAGTGGAGCCTATAATAGGGCACATGGGGACAGCAGGGCAAGGGTCAAGTGGTGTGAATTAACTCCCCTTTATGTTTCCTGGAAGTTGTTGTGACCTCTCTGACCTGTGGGGAGTTAAAGGTGGCTGGTAGGATGTCCTTGGATGACATCAGTGCTCCCCAGTGTGTCGGGATCAAATCAGGCAGGCAGTTCGCTCGTGTGACAGAAAAAGTTTGTTTGCAGGCTGTAAAAATACACAAGAGCAATTTTAAGTTTTTTTTGTCACAGATGCTGGTGTCGTCGTGAATGTGTGATATAATTTTCAGCGCTGCTACGTTTTGTTTTCACCTCTGATTATGGAGGGGATGGTTTTCTTCACACAAATGCTTTGTCTTAGCAACTGCCTGCTTATTATTCATGTGATTGCACATATTTACACCTGGAAACAACCACAGGCATCTGCTATTGGTCGCTGAGACGCTCCACTGGGACACTTTGTCGGTTCAATTGCTCGCTCAAGGCCATGAGCAGTGCAGATGTTAGGGAGCAGACAGTAAATCATGCATCTTTTTTTTTTTTTTTTGTACTTTAAATTTTCCAAGCCACTGCAGAGGTCAAAACCAGCAGCGTTTGATCTCAACCTTGCAGCTCTGTCATCACACTTAGATACAGTAACCTGCTTTGATAAGACAGAAATCCACGTCACCATCAAGATCATGATACGCTTATTAAAAGTAGGAGTAATGTATGTAAACAAATCCTGGATACGACCCAAAATGCATGAAGAGGAAACACTCGGGCCACTTCAGCTGCACGATAATTACATTAATATAATGCATATTGATTGTTTTACATCACAAACTGTCGAGGCACAATAATGTGTCAAGGTACGGTGTCCAGGAAGTTACGTCAAAACATTATTGATTCTCAAAATAAGTAGTGGAAAACTAAACTGTAATTTATACACTCAGGCGCTAATAGTGTTTTGATATGATGGGAGTGTTGTTCAGATCAAATTGTACAAAGTGCTCCCTATCCAATACGCAGTCTGCAGTCTTAATTGATTTTTGTCCAGAATCAGCCTGCCCAATTAATTAGGCATTATAATAATGTAATACACAATCACTACTCATGCTGATATTAGCATCTGGGCAATTTTTAAGCATCTTATTCCGACTAAATTGCTATTGAAAGCACCCAGAGATGCTGATAAACGTTGTTGTGGTTATTATAACTATAACTGTGCAGGCACTAGTCTGGAATTTAAACTTAGATTTATAAATAATAATAAAATGAAAATACTTACAATGAAATGTGTAGCACTGGGGTTGTAAAGAGTCATGCTTTACTCCTTCTCAAAGCCCACTGCCCTACTTACCGTGCCTATATCTATCAAAAATAATGAGTTGCTATTAACTTAAAAATTAATTATGATGAAATGCTGATGGCCTTTTTATTCTCAGCGCTGCCCTTATGTAGGCGTCAGGCTGGAGCTCAGGACTGCTTAAGCCCACTTTTTTTTTTCAACCTGTATTTATCAAGCCGGGGAAGGTTTGCTGAGCACGCACGCTACAGCACCCTGCTTCACATTCACACCTGGAAGCTTCCCACTACAACTACTATCTTTTATTGTTGGCCGAGGAGCAGCTTCACCAAAGGAGCTAGAATTTAAAGGCAAATCCACCCTCAGATGCTCTTAGACTAAGTTGGTAGTGTTTGTGGATTCTGTCAGAGAGCTGTAATTTACTTGCTTTGTTAATCTTGCTTTTCGGAGAACTGCTTCGTTTAAGTTTCCCCAGGTGGACCTTTAACTACCACTAAAACTGTTTTTTTATGGTGTATATTGAATGTGAGGTTGTAAAGTGAGGTTGCAACTTGAGATGTTGTCGACTTGTGTCATGGCGGATGGCATAAAAGTTGTTGCCACCTACTACAGATGGGCAAAGGTTCAAAGGATTGCTGCACTGCATGGCATTAGCCCGTTGTACACAGAAATTACAGCTGCAACAAAGACCCTGCATCACGCTGCCTTTGCTTTTTTATAGAAACCAAACAACGTATGTGATTTAAAATAGCATGCCAGCGTTCCTGAAATAAAAGAGGCGTTGACGGGCAAACATAACACATCAGCATCAGACTCCAGTGTGACATAACAAACAGGTCAGGCAGTGCTTTCTTTACAATAACAGTGGCGTGACATGGTAATGACAATAATTTACTGTCCCTGTTTTATGGCAGTTGATGTCATCCTCTGCTCGGAGGCTAAGGAGCCCTCAGACCTCATTTTGCCAAATTTGTTGACATTATCGGTTGCTGTTCTTCTTCTAGTTAACTGCTAACTGGTACCAGCTGCTTTCGTAATCTTCCGGTAGTGGGTCTTAAGCATAACATGTCATCAAAACATCACACCTGACACATCCATTGTTCTGTCCTGCCAACCGTCCCTTTAACACACTGTACGTTAACATGCACAGTTAAGTTGAGCTACGGTTATAGCTCAACGAGGCCATTTAATTGGATTACTGTCCTTCTCCCAGTATACAAGCACAGGAAGGAAGCTGATTTATTGACTGAAGTAAGTCTGACACCACAGCGATAGGTGGCGATATGCGCCCTCTCAGCTTTCTGTAGGTTTCACCATGTTGCTAGTGGCTCCTTCTTCTTCTGTTACGCATGCAATGCTTCTGACTTCCGGTTCAGAGCCTTGTGGGGACACTGAAGCATGCACCAAGCACATTGGCCAGTTTGGGTCCAATTTACTGTGCACATGCAGGAGTAATTTAACTCCCAATTATCTGGGTGTTTTCCGCCTTTGAGAAATCCTATTTAGTATGATTTCAGTTGGACTAAGATGCTAACATGTATTTTAAAAGTCTGGTTTTAGTTGCATGTTGCATGCTGGTGTGAAATGGTGGCTGAAAAAAGCCCTTCATTTTTGTCGGACTAATAACAAAAGTTGGGGTTTGCCTTAAAAGGAGTGCATTGTGTTTGTGGCTGAGCTTTGTCAAGTTGTATTTAGCTTGTTAAAGGAATACTTCACCCACAAAATGACCCTTTGTAAGTAAGTTAGTCATGCCGTGTTACCTTGAATTTGTAGTGAAAATGGTTCCCCAGAAACGGTGACTATCTTTGCCCTTTTTACACAGACATCATGCTATAGTTTCACTACTAAGTCCCTTCTTTATGCCTCCTTTGCATTTTTACACATAAACAATAGGGGTGCAACGATACGTGTATTCGTATTAAACCGTTCGGTACAATGGCCTAGATTCGGTACACGCTATGTGATTTATCAGATGCATTTGACGCTAAAATATTGAACTGAACCGAACCGTGAATTTTGTGTATCGTTGCACCCCTAATAAACAAATGATGGAGGGATCATCCTGCTCCAGTGTGTGATTTTAGAAAGCATCCTAGCATCAGAACCAAAAGAGGCGTGATATTTAACACAACAGCGTCGGCCCCTTGCGTGACATGTACACGACGTTGGGACTTCTTTCTAAATAAAACCAACAATGGCACTACATGGTAATAATTAATTCCAGTAATAATTTACCTTCTCTGTTACACAGTGGTTGATCTCATCCTCGGCTCAGAGGGTAAGGAGCTCAGGATATTGTTTCTCCCAATTTGTGGACATTTACAGCTGCTGTTTTTCTTCTTTTAGTTAGTTGCTAACTGCTACCAGCTGCTTTTTAAAGCTCCTGCAGTGGATCGCACACATAACACGTCGTCTTATCATCATACCTGTCCCACCCATGTCCTGCGTATACAGACGTCGTTTCGGCATTGTCACTACGCCTCCCTGACAGTTCACATACGAAACAGTGAGGCAGCACAACGGCGCGATATTCCTGCCTTGAACCGGCAGTGTAAAAGGGGCTATGGATTGATAGGGGACCGCATTTAACAAGAGCAAAGGTATTTGAAAATGTACATTTACAGACTTTAAACCATAGTGCACCAGTTCTGTAAGAGTTCATTAATGGACGTTGATGATGTTAAACACGGTCCACCATAAATCAATGTTTTTTTTCTTCAGGAATTCAGTGTTGCATTGTTTGACTAATTGTCATACAAATTGTCATTGATTGTAGTTGAAGTATTCCTTTAAACACAAGAAAAAAAATGGTCATATAGAGGTTCTGCTAGTTTTCTTTTTTGTCCTTTTACCCTCAGTCTCCAGATCCTGAATCCAGGGTCTGTGCATTGGTGAGAAGTTGCCCTCTGGGCCACTTACGCCCAACTCTTTGGTGATTAAATGTCTTTTATTGTGAATTTCTACTTGAACAGCAGTGCTCGGTAACATCTGGATGATAGCTGTTGAAGGAGCGGGAGGCCATTGTGGCGCAGGGACCTGAACTAATACTTTCTCAGTGTTTCATACATGCTACATGTAAGAGAAACACTCAGCCCTAGGACAAAAGCATCTTGACCACCTAATTGGCTTCAGTAGACTTTGTTGAATTTTTATTGGCTTTATATTATGTAAGGCCAGTTGGGCTGTGAGCGCATGGTGTTAACATTTTCCAGCTGTGGAGGTAACTATCCCATTCAAACTGAAACAGAGAGAGGGCTGTAAACTCTGATCAGGGATATCTCTGCCTGTCTTCCTTCACTGAACACCTGAACACTCAAATATAGTGCCGGGCACTACAGCCATAGTTCTTACTCAGCATTTGCCATTGCACTCCTTCTTTGTCTGACTCGTAATACACAACGTTGTTGACTATATAAGCACTACATATCAATTACTGAATCAGATTTCTACCACAGTCGTTTGTAATATGCTTGAGGCCGGAGCTGAAAACTACAGTGCTGTTGTATTTGGATTTGTTATCATGATGCGGTCTAGTGTGATGGATGGATGGTTTTACACATTCTTTCAGGTGACCTATTTTTTCTAAATGCTCCAGTGACCCAAACTTAAAATGAGGGGGAACACGTAGGCTACTCAAGAGTAAACACATTGTATTTGTCTAAACAATTGTATTTGAGGGGTTTTTCTATCAGTAGTTTATGTACATGGATGTAGACTTTTTTGTGACTGTGATACGGTGGTGCATAGTGCTGAAGTGATCTATTAAGGTCAATTAATCAGTTAATCATTGCTCTGTCTCGGAATGACAACACTATGTTTTGTTGTAGTTAGTAATGATAAAGTTGACCAACTGATAATTGTTCATGTATTCATTTGTTATCTGTAACTGCTGATCCTGTTCAGGGTCACAGCAGGGCCTATACCTGCTGTGATTAGGCAAGAGGTGGGGTACATCCTGGTCAGTTCGCCATACTATTGACAAAAATACATTAATTGCTTTGTATTTAAAAAACTGAATCACTTTGTGTTTTTCACAGTCGTTGAGGCAAAGTAAGCATTTGGCAGTGGACTCCCTGGACTCAGGGAAGTTGCACTGGGCATTGACTGTGCAATCAGACATAGAATAATGGATTTATTAATTGATAATTAAAGTCTTCAGTTGCAGCCCAAGTGGTGAAGCAGTAAAGCAACTTCCTGTGTTTATACAGAAGCTGATGATTGTTTTTTTTTCTGTAGACTAGAGCTTGAAGGATGAATAAATTATCTTTCTTTAACATGAACTCTTAAATGTGTGGGCAGCAGTGAAGCTATTTTACTGAGACATAGTTTGACAAATGTTCATTTATATACATTTTTCAAATGACCCCTTAGTGAACTATTAAAAATCTCCCATGAGCCATCAGTCTGTTTTGGCCCAGGCATTGAATAACAATGAACTACACTATTAAAGACACTTTCCATTCTTGAAGAGACCAACGAGACTCGAAGAGACTTTTTTTCTCGTACTTGTTCATCAGTTGAGATTGTTTGTTTGTTTGTGAGTTGCCGAGTGTTGGAGATCCAACTGTAGAGATGTCTGCCTTCTTCAGTAATGGAACTAGATGGCACTCGGCTTGTGGTGTTCAAAGCGCTAAAAAATATAAAGGTAAAACTCAACAGCAATGTCTCTTTCCAGAAATCATAACCCAGCTATTTAAGATAAAACTGAAAATAAACCAACCAAAACAAGCCTTGGACTCTTCCTCAGAGGCAAACCTCTCCTTCCAGATCCTCATCATGTAGTGGACGTTGGTCTCAGTCAGAGCTTCCTCGATACTCTCAAACTCCTCCTTTCTGATTCCCTTTGAGGCCATAAACCTGGCGATCTCTGCCAGCATGTAGATGTGTGCTATAGATCTCGTCATGCTGTTGACCGTCCCCAGCTAATCTGATGACGGTGTGACTCTGATCACTGATGGTGAAGACGTCCAGCAGCGCCTAGGTTGGATGCTCTCCAATCTCTAGCATTGACCACAGGCCTACGGCAATGACGAGATGCACAGACCTTGCTGTGAGACAGACACACCAAACCCACGTCAGACAACTACACAGTCAAAAGCCAACTGTCGCGTTGCCTCATGTCACCTGTGCCTCTGCCAAAAAATAACATGAACACACTGCAAAGACTACAGCAGACAGCCAACCAGCACATATGTTCTGCGCCTGCGTGAGAGGAAAGAACTCTTTTCCTGTAGTTGGCGGTAGTTTGTATTCGTCATTCAAAAAAGGGAAACCAGAAGACCGTCATGATGCTAGTTAACCAGTTAGCACATTAACAACACAACCCGATGCTGAAAGAACAAAAGATTATGTAACATGAAATAGCAGTGAATAACACAATCACAAACCGTTTCTCCTAAAGAGCTCAATGGCTAAATAAAAAACAGTCTTACTTTTTATAACAAGATTGTTCCGATCTCACTCCTTCTTGACATAAGCTGGTTGTTTACTTTCCTCACTTCCCTTTCTCTTCACATGTACTGAGTTGAACTTCCAATTAGACTGATTTCATTTACCAACAGGCCCTGCCGTCTCCAACGCTGATTCAACATAATCATCATCATCAAAAACTAGCTTGACAGGCGCTTGCCGACGGTCAACCATTGGCTTGGTGTCAGGGCCTCAAGGAACTTTCACTCTACCGAACCGAACCTCACAACCGCATTACCACGCAGACGGAAGCGTGAACCTCTTCATTGATGAGAAGCCTGTGATCATGATAGTGCTTGTTGTAAACATTAATGCCGTCTTCCTTTGCTGAGCTGTAACATTTGATAGCTTTGTCGTGCTCGGTGAGCTATCAGTAGATGCACGCTACCTTTTGTGCGGTGATATGTTTGGCGGGTTTAGCTCAGCAGAAAGAAAATAGTTCCCACATTAAACTGCTCACAACAGGGTCTGTGGATTATCTTGAGTAACTGACTCATGAAAGAGACATTGTTGTTGAGGTTTTCAAATGTATTTTTTCTGGCACTTTGAGCACCACAAGCCACAGAGCCATTTAGTTCCATTATATTGGAGAGAAGGCAGACATCTCCACAGCTGATACCGCCAACACTCAGCAACTCATATAAAGAACATATATATATACTGATAAACAGCACTACAGATTAGAGGAAAATGTGTATTTTTTTGATTTTTGGTTGAACTGCCACTTTAAAGAGATATTTAATTAAGGTTTTCTTATCACCATGAAGTTTGCCTTTCTACCATTCAGACACACTGATGGCAAGAAGTTAGTCTGACGCTGCAGTTCAGCGAGACTTGAGACAGTCCTTGAATTAGTGTTGAGTGCTCGATCAAAGTTCTAAAAATGCTGAAATATCTGTTGACCTGCCCTCTCTGTGACCTTCTGGCTGCTGCATCAGTGTATGTTCTCGCCAGCATTTCTGCGGAGACCTGGAGGCGATGTAGCAGCCTGCTGTTTAGGTTACTAGGTCTCGTCTGCGAGTCTTCCTCCCAGTGGAGGAACAAGGCTAATCACTATCATACTGTGTGCTATTAGTGGTTTGCTTTGGGTTGTGGCCAGGCTGGAGGCTCAACATCACAGAACTCAGAACCAGCTACTGTCCAAATACTGCGTGTCCACTAAGTGTGTACACCATCAACCACATGGGGGTCGTGATTATGTATTAAATGTATGTTTTCAGCAGATGAGCAACTCACCCTTTGTTCTCATGTGTTTACTTCTGCCTCATCTAACCTAGAATTACAGTAGGTCTGTGCATGCATTTTGCATTTATAAACCAAAATAAGGGGTCCAGTTAAAAGTGACGCCTTCAGTCTTGAGACAAAAAATGATTTCAGAGATAGACTCCTTGTTTATTTTTTTTGTCACGAGTTAGACAGTTCCTCCACTTTTGATCACAGGCTTCTTTGTTGGATGGTGAAAAAGATGAGTGAAATAGACGAGTTATATAAGAGCCTGTGTTTTGACTGAGAAGGAGCGACGAGAAAATAACAAAGTAGGCCAAAAACCACCAAACTGTTTATTAACTGTGAATTAGATGTAATGAAACAAGGTTAAAAAAAACAGAAAGATGGCTTATATAACCGTCGCTGGTGGCCCAAAATTCTCTTTCATTTGGAAGTTAGAGTTTCGAATTTAAGTTGTTTACCAAATACTTAATTCATTAATCATCATACATTTCACTTCTTTATTTCAAGTCTCTTTCCTCCTCATTTCTGTCTTTCTTGCCCTTTGCACATCTGTCTGTCCTTTTTTTTTTACTGATATTCTTGTGTAATTAGTCTTTTATTTCTTCTTTTCCTGACCTGCTACCTCATTTTGTCCTCTCTTCCTCAATCTGATGTCTTTACATTTATCAGTTCATCGTGCTCGTCCTCACCTTCCCTTCAATCATCTGTATCCCTATCATTCCTTACAGCGCTTGAGTTACCTCGTGCGTCATATTTGAGCAGTAATTGTCAGCTCTACATGCATTGGTGCACGTTACAAGGTACAGAGAATATGTTGTGCAGGGCTGCAGACTCATGCATTGATTGGGAGACTCACGCAGTTAACACTTATCACACATTCTCATGCCACGTGTCCATTTTCTACTGCAGTGAAAAAAAAGTATAATGTCAAGGTGCAAAAAGAGGACACAATAACAACACAATCCAGTGTTGAAAGAACAGAGCAATATTACCGGATGCTGGTGAACAATAACACACACCTTTACAAAATGTATCTGCTAAAGCGCTTAGTGGCTCAAGGAAAAAATTCTTACTGCATGTAGCAAGTTTGTTTTGACCTAACACACTCTTGACTTTAGCTCTTCATTTAAATTTCTCACTTCCTTTTCTCTTCACGTACTCTGGAACTGCCAATCAATGTTATGAGCTGACGGGCTCTGCTGTACCGAAACATAAAGATTTGTCGATTCACCGGAAGAAAGGGCCAACTACCGCCAACGAGGGCCAATGGTGCAGTATACAGCGCACCAACTATGGCAGCAGATGCTCACCAACTGCCCAACTTTGACTGAAGGCCAACCATCAGGTTGATGTGTCAGGGCCTTTTACACTAGCCCCTTTCACGCTGCCTCTTCAACATGGGAATTTCACGCCATTACACTGTCCTGTATAAAAGGTACAATCGAGGAATGGGTGGACAGAGTTGTCTTGCCTTTAAGCTGGCATCGGAGGTAGTAAGGGTGTAGAAACGACGTCTAAAAAGGGCTGGGAGATTAAAAAAAAAAAAGCAGCTGATAGCAGTTGGCGGCTAACTCAAAGAAGAAGAACCGCGACCAAAAATGTCTGCAAAGTGAGAAAACAATGCCTCTTATCCTCCGAGCAGAGGATGAGATCAGCCACCATGTAACAGGGATAGTAAATGGTTGTGATTACCATGTAATGCCATTGGTATTGTTTATGAAGCACTGCTGCGACGCATAGGTTTTATGTCACACTAGAGGCTGACGCTGTTGTGTTACATGTCATGCTTCTTTTGCTTCTGCAATGCCAGCATGTTGACTAAAATTACACACTGGAGCGTCATGATGCTGCCGTTGTTTGATTCTGTGTAAAAACACAAAGGTGGCATAAAGACAGCGCTTTGTAGCGGCCCTATGGCACGATTTCTGTGTTAAAAAGGCTACTGACAGTGCACAGTCAGAGACGACAGAGTGGTGCAGCACAACAGCAGCACTGTATACAATCTGGTCAGGCCAGCTGCTGCTTGCATTTTGATACACTTGTTGATTATGTGATGTCACCAGATAAGTCAGAATTTGATAAAACCGTTTCCATAATTTTTGCTGAAAGCGCAATTGATTTCTGATCAAAATATTCCTATACAATTTGTACATTTTGATGCAGTTTAAATGCCGAACAGGGAACATTTGCCTTAATTTTTAAACTCTCATAAATTAAATGAATAAATGTTTCTTTTTCAGAGGTTTGCAGAAAATGTCAATGTAATCTTGTCAGGATCCTTGACAAATGAAAAGGTATTTTACTGTACAGTTTTTTTTTTTTTTAGAAAAAGTAAAATGAAAGTTAAGTTCAATTTCAGTTTTATTTGAATAGCCCCATATCACAGGGGGCTTTAAAACATGCGTCACCCTCTGTCCTTGGACCATCACAGTGGATAAGGACAAACTTTTCACCCCCCAAAAAAACATTAACAATTAAAAAAATGGAACAATAAAACTGCATTAGAAAGCTCACAAAATTAGGTAATTAGGAAGAGCAACTGAGGAGGGGTCGCTCTCCTGGGGTGGACAGACTGACTTTTCTCATATTGGAACTCTCATGAAAAAGAAAATAAAGCAGCGGTCAACCTTGGATTTCTTTTGAAAAAGAAGGCCTTATACACAAAATGGTGTTTAAAAAAACAATTTCTACATGTAATTTTTAAAATTACATGCACCAGCGTGTGCAGACAGAAAATAAGTATTTCAAGCCCTGATCTACGTATCCCTCCCTCCCTCCCTGCAGATATCTCCCTCTTCTCTTGATTTGTCTGTCATACATCCTATCCGTTCCTCTGTCTGTAACCTTTCAGTGCTGAAAGGTCAGTACTCTAACTTCTATTTTTCTGTTTCCCGCAGACCCTGTGGTGCTGGGCAGAGCGTTATGGCTCAGACGCTGCAGATGGCGATCCCTAACTTTGGCAACAACATCCTGGAGTGTCTGAACGAACAGCGGCTGCAGGGCCTCTACTGTGATGTCTCCGTGGTCGTCAAGGGACATGCCTTCAAGGTCCCAAATGTTTTTTTTAACTGTTAATTTAACTGTTAACAATGTTAACAACTCATAGCCAGTGTTGCACAGAAACTTCACCTAGGAACTGCACAGTGTGGCGTGCGGTTAAGTTTAGTTGATTCAAAACACACATTAAACACACATTAAATATGGCTTAATAGAAACAGTTTCAAACATGTATGTTTTCCGGGGCATTGGCTTATTGGTCATCTTGCCTGCTAAGTAACAAGGTCATGGATGTCAATTATTTAGCATATAGCGTTATCTTGAAATATAAACTTGTAGTTTAAGAAGAGGAAGCAGCTTTAAAGCTAAATAATATTTAAATCTTTACTCATTGGCTTTATTTTTAAACAAGACAAAAGGAGTGGCCAAAGTAGAGTTCAAAACTATAAATAAATAGTTTCAATTTTAATATTTTGTGCAGACTTTTTTCTTGCCAAAGCGTGCACTTTCTGTGTTAAAAACAACATGCTTGGGAAGGTATTTTGTATTCATGTTTCCAGTTGTTCATCGGGCCTGACAGACTGGTTGTGAGGGCTGCAGTAAGGCGTAATTAGCTCCACAGTGAAGATATTGACAAGATTTTTGGTCAGAATCAATTGGCGAGACAGGGAAATATGACCCAGGTCAAAATCTGCCAGAGTCCTGCTTTAAATAATTTCGAATAGATTTTCTGATCTCCCTCTGGCCACCTCTCTCACTGGGGGGAATAAATCTTTGGCTTTGCCTCCATTCAATTCTATTTCAATTTGTAAGGCTACAATTAGAAATTTGGCTGTATGTCAGAATGCACTGTAATGAGAAATGAGTCCTTTTCAGTGTGATATGATCAGTATCTTTTTCCACAAGGTAGATTCACTGTAAGCATGATGGAGATGAAGCCAGTCTTCCACATGTTGTTAGTGCTTTCTTTCTGCCTCCTTATACTTGACTGCATACACAAGTGAGTTCGAACCAGGCGGCATTTACCCAGATCAGCTGTGTGTCATAATATGGATCATGATATTCACACCGCATGGATTTCAATCAGACTCGACATGTTTTTTACACTTGCCTCTCCCTGCTGTTTACCCCTCAGGCCCACCGCGCGGTGCTGGCAGCCAGCAGCTCCTACTTCCGGGATCTGTTCAACGCCGGAGGGAAGAGCTCGGTGGTGGAGCTGCCCCCGGCCGTGCAGCCGCAGAGCTTCCAGCAGATCCTGGCCTTCTGCTACACAGGACGCCTCAGCATGAACGTTGGAGACCAGTTCCTGCTCATGTACACCGCTGGCTTCCTCCAGATCCAACAGATCATGGAGAAAGGCACAGAGTTTTTCCTCAAGGTAACCTGCTGATGAAGCATTCACAAACAACAATATAAGGCTTAGAACTATCGGTTAACAGGTAATACGTGCACAGGATTTTTTCTATACATACAAGAACCCTTTAAATAACTTGTAATCATGCTACATATGAACCAGTCATGAATAAAATAGATGTGCTGCCACTGCGGCACCTGTTGTGTATGTGACATTATGCATGGCATTCTGTTGTCGTAGGGGTGTCTGTGTTTGCGGACACGTTCTCATGACTCGAGAATAATTGAAACATCACACTGACACTACAGGTACTCTCTATAGTAGCAGATGATCTGATTAGATTTGGAGTGCCTTGCTGCATAAATCTACATATTAATGAGGAACACTGATTTCCCTGAAAGCACCCCTTAACACCTCCAGACACAGAGTTAATGTGGTACGAGCTCGCTGGTCTTAAAATACTGGTTATCAGACATAGTGTTGTTTTGTAGAGTTTGGCTTCTCCAGCAGCCACCTTGGCATGTCAGCGAGGAATATTGAGAACTTGTGTTTGATGCTAAAAGTGTGTCCAGCTTGTTGTGTAGTGAAAGTAGTTAGTTTTGTACCAAAGCAGGAATATTTGTCGTTTACATTAACGGGCAAAAATCTGATTTACGATTGGGGTAGTGTATCTTTTTCAGAATGTTCACTACTAATGTTGATATGATAACAGAGCTTTGTGTTACCAAATAACAATTTTTTTTTTTTGATACATTTCAGTAACATAAACCAGATCTGCAACTAACAATTATTTCATCATTGATTAATCAATCTTAGGGCTGGGCAGTGTATCAATATTGAAGCCATTATCATGATATCAGACCAGATATCGACTTAGATTTTGGATGGTGATATCGTACGTGATGGCTTTACCTTGTTTTCAAACAGCTCTGTCTCACCGCAGTGTGTGCAGATGAATGGTAGCTGCTCTCTGTGCTCTCCCCTGCTCATCTGTTGGTGCGGGTACCTGGGGTTTGCGTTACCTGGTGGACTTTTGGCAGCAGATGAGCGGGGAGCTCCAGGCACTGGCAGCCTGGTGGGAAGCTAATGTTAATGCTAACGTTAACCTTGTATTGGGATCCGCTCTGTGGAATAGATGCTTTTTGTTTAGATGTTGAAGTATTGATGTCAAGCTATTGCGGTAACCTGGTTTGGTTTTACAGTGGTCGAACTGTACAGAGTTTTCCTTTAGTTTCACTTTGAACACTTTGTCCTTTTCTCTGGCCTTACTCTTCTCTTAGCCACTTGCTTTTCTCCCTCATTTTAAATCACATCTTCTATTTTGTGCATGAATACATTTTGACGCGTCTACTTCAGCTTAAGCACATTGTGCCACAGTAATAATCATCTGTGCAAAAAACAGTGCTCTGTATATTGTTTTATGGATTAAATGAAGCTTCAGTGCAGATAATTTGCACCAATGATTTTCAGTAAGTAAGTTACTCGAGTTTCTTGAGGAATCATTCCAGCCCTACATGGCATCATATTATATATATTGGCACAAGTAATCATTATGGTCGCAACAATAAGTCGATCAACAAGAGTTTAATCAACAAATATTTTTTATAATGATAATAATTAATATTTTAATCGAATAATGATAATTTTTTAAGCAAAAAACAAACATTAGTCCAGTGTGTAGGATTTAGGAGGATATATTGGCACATATGTATTATAATAAATATGTTTTCTTCAGTGTATAATAACCTGAAAATAAGAATTGTGTTTTTGTTACCTTAGAATGAGCCATTTATATCTATATAGGCATCACTGACAAACAAAACATTCACGTTTTCGCATCGTCCACCTTAGTTAGCAGCCCATCCATGACGAGAGGGTCAGAAAAACACAGATTTTATAAATGTGAAACTGCTTTATTCAGTGTTTTTAACAGTTAAGATTACAAAGTCCAATTGTTTTGGAGAGGAGGAGATCTTAACAGATAATCCAGCTCCTGGTAAAAACCTCCTGAACAATGAACACTGGGGGAATATTAATTTTCAGTTCTCACCACTAGATGCCACTAAAGCCCCTAAATCTTACACACTGTTCCTTTAAATGTGAGAGCTTGATGCTCTACTCTGAATAGCTTTGGCTGTTTGGACTGTTGCTCAGATGAAACATGACATTTGGAGTTGCCACATTGAGCTCTGGGAAATTACGCAGTGCATGTTTCACTGTTTTCTGGCATTTAATTGATTAAACAATTAATTGATACAATAATAGGCAGATCAATCAATAATGAAAATAATCGTGGGTCACAGCCCTAGTAATGATACTAATGAAATTTATGTGGCTACACCTCCAGGTCTCATCTCCAAGCTGTGACTCCCAGGGTCTCCACACTGAGGAGACCCCGCCCTCCGAGCCTCAGAGCCCCGTCACTCAAACAATGGGAGGTGGGGGAGTCGGCATCGTTGCCCCAGCCGCAGGGAGGCCCGCCTCTTGCCTGACGCCCCTCCCACTGGTGTCCAAGGTGAAGACAGAACAGACGGCCTCCACACCTCAGCCCACCCCACAGCCGCAGCAGGTAGGCTGTTTCTGATCATCTTAAAACAAGCAAAGTGTTGCACTGATGAGGTAATTAATAACATCTAAGGCTTTTTTTTTTTAATTTGTGAATTATGTAAAATAGCCTGTAAAAATAATAAAATATAATTCTGTATTCACGTCATTTGAAAAGGGGGCATCATGAGTAGGTGTCTCTTTGAGTTTGGGATTTGAAAAGGCTTTGATAGATTTTCAAGGAAAGCTCGCTCCAAGTAGCTCCAGCTACAAAATAAATTAATCTGCCTCTTGTTACAGCGGCTGAAAAGCTTATTTGAAAAACACCATATATCTATACTTTCTGACAAATCATACCCTGAAGGTTATTTCTGAAATATGGCAAAGACGATTTCACAAAGTTTTTTTCAAGCAAAGAAATAAATCATTTCAGATGTCAAAGGTCATCATTTAAATTGTGTGCAGTTACTTTGTAAGAGCTTTAACTGAAGGTCTCAAAGAGCCGTACTATGAAGACACGAGCATGGTGTGTGTTTGTGTTTTCATATTACCATCCATATTAATGAGCTGTGGGTGTTAAAGGAGCACAAGCTGTAGTAAACACTTTGTCTCACTTCATTTATCGTCACATAAAACCTCCTCATACAAACACTAGAATGGATTTCCAGTGTTTTTTTATTTACCTGATTTTGTGAGCTTTTTATTGCAGAGAAAGTGACGAGAAATTATACATATTTGGATTTTTTTTCTCACCTGCTGAAAGCTGGTAAACTAAAGACACCTACCCTCTAAAGCCCAGGCTATATAAACAGAGCATATTTTCATTTTCATGGTGGTGTCATGTGTACTTATTAAACATACCCTGGAAGTATCAAATTCAGTTTCAGGTTGAAACCTGCTCACTCACTTGTACAGTGAAGAGAGGAGTGTAAATCTTTATATAAATATATATTTAAAAAAAAAAAAAAGAAGTCAAAGTGTTGAGTCAGGCTACTTAAAATACAGCTTAAAGAGAAAGTGGAGAAACCAGTTTCTTGTCATTTGATTCAGAGAAACGCATCTGGCAAAAATAGTTGCCATGTGATGTTGGGTGCTAAATCTGCATATCAGTGTGTCTGCTACAGTCCTCACTTTCAGCACAGGGAGAGTCTACACTGTGAGGGCAGTGTGATCATCACCATAAAGTTTTGCTGTAGACATGCGAGTTCCACAGACAAAATTCATACGTACGGCTTAATCTCTTAACGGCTTTGGAAACACGCAGTTTGCATGTTCTTCATCGTTTTGTGACGCTGTGTGTTAATGTAGGCACCAGCCTTTTCTTGCAGTCTGCATTAGAGGCACGCTGAGGTTTGCTCACAGTTACAGACTTGCATAAGAGAATCTTATAAATTTTATCTGACATTTCAGCAACCAGTGAAGTGGGAGAGGTTTATGGATTTATTTGCCAAAGACTAATGTAACTACCACGTGGCGCTTAGCAAGTGCAGCTGAGTATCGAATCTCAATCCATTTTCCTTCTTACTGAAATGTATCTGTAGCAGCCAGTGTAAACTGTTTGGCATTAAAAGTTTGCATTAAATGTCAGCCTTGTTTTTAAATTGGCTGCTTTCTCATTTTAAGTCCCCCTCCACTTAAAAATGGGTTTTTCTTATGTTTATGACCCCTAAAATGAATGACCTCGGCTGTACTGACTTGTATTCGTGCAAAGTTTGTCACTAGAGAGGTGTTTTCACATTCCTCTACTGAAGGGGGCGACACAAGCTAGATTAGGCACCAACATCTGGCTTTTATATTTAATAGGAAAGCTAAAATCGGCATTCACACCTGGGTCAAATGACTCTGAAGTATCCACAGGTATTTATCAGCTTCAGCGCTAATTGGCAGTGACGGAAATACAGCACCAGGTTGGACACACTAACTTCAGCCCCCAGCGGTGAGATGCAATGACAGGCTGCTGCAAAATGCCATCAGTTTCCGTTGAAGCAGAGCTTGAACATTGATCCAAATGTAGCTGGCATCGAGTTTAAAATAGGGACCGAAAAAGTAACCACCAGAATATCTTCGCTGGACTCTGGCAATGGGAACGGAGTCTATCGGCTGTTTTTAGCAGGTGTTCCCATGTTTAAAAAACCTGCATACATGCACTAATTTAGCACTAAAGTTTTATAATATGGACGCCAATCACATGGGAAACCCATATTGATGGGGTTATGACTTTGACACCACACTGCAGAGAAACCGAAAACCTCCAGCACAAAGTAGAGACGTTAGTACAGAGAGCAGAGGTCGCATTAGCAAAGTAGGGCTGCCACTAACGATTATTTTTATTGTCAACTAATCTGTCGATTATTTCTTCAATTAGTCGACTAATCATTTTATCGAAAAAAGTGTTAAAATGTTGAAAAATGTCGGTGTGTCTCTCCCAAAACCCCACAATTATGACATGTAATGTCTTGTGTTGTTAATCTAATGTTTCGTACTCACATCAAAGGGTTTTAGTTCACCGTCATGGAAGAGTGTGTAAAGCTGCCAATATCTGCAATATCTGAACGCAAGAAGCTGTAATAAGAGTGTTTCGGGGTACTTTTATAGTACTTTCCTATGAAAAAAAACGATTAGTCGACTACTAAAATAGTCACCAATTATTTTGATAGTCGATTAGTCATCGATTAGTCAACTAATCGTGGCAACCCTATAGCAAAGTGAAAGTTTTGACAGCAAACATGGTTCAGTGTGCAGTTTTTGGATGTAAACTGGACCCTGGAGCTTCCTCCCACTATCTACCAAAAAATAAAACCTAACAAACTTATTGTAGCAGATATTTTTGTGTGTTTGACAAACACTAATGCTGCGTCAGCCACCTCCAGTTAGCATACATGCTAACAAGCTAACAAACAACATAAACAAATAAGAAATGCTAACTCTATTTAATCTAAGCTGATCGCTGATTTTGGTGCACAAAGCTTTTACTTCAAAGTGCTGTTTCCTGCTGCAGAGTGAGTGACTGATTGACAGCAATGTGAGAAACAGCAAACTAGTTCGACGACATGGCCAAACGCAAGTATGACCTTGAATGTATTAAACTTTGTGGACCTTAAACTAATGGCTAAAGAGCATCTGGACCCCGTGGTTGACCAATTGGGAACCACTGATCTAATGCTAACACTCACATGAGAAAGAATAGATCTACCTCCAGACCCTTTTCAGAGTTACTTTTTATGTGGGAAAAACAAAATAGTTGGTTTATGTTTGTTAATCGTTTTTTTAAGCGGTCCAGATGAATAAGCAGAGTTTCTCTCTCCTCAGCAGGAGGGCTCTCCCTACTCGGTGGTCTGCACCCCCGTGGCCAAGCGGCTGTGGGAGGGGGGCAACCGTGACAGTGGAGGTGGGTCCGGAGGGGGCGGGGGTGGTGGGATGAGGAAGGCTGCACGCTACTCTTCCTCCTCCTCTTCGTCCTCTTCCTCCAACAACGCCACCCAGGATGCCTCTGGGCGCGGACCTGCAGCCAATGCTGCCATGGTGGGCGGCGGCAGCGGTGCCAGCGTTCCCACTTCAATGGGAGGAGCCGGACTCAACAGTAACCACAACAACAACAACAACAACGGCGGCACCCCTGAAGGCACCAGCCCGGGCACACTGAGCATGTACACCAGCGACTCTCCAATCAGTTACCACGACGACGAGGAAGAGGACGACGTGGCGGACGAGAGCGCCGAAGAGCAGTACAGACAGATCTGCAACATGTACACCATGTACAGCATGCTGAACGCTGGAGCGGCAGGTAAGCTCCCACAGCAGGTGAACACAACAGACTCAGAGTGTGAGTTCACGTCACGGTTACTGTGTTTCATGTAAATGTAAAGTTTTTGTCTTGTGATGTGTAACTCTCACTGTGGAGTGTTTATAAGCGCCAGTCCTGTAAGGATTGTTTATCCAAACTTCTCAGGATGTTGAGGAGAATGAAAGGTTCAAAACACAGAAACCAGTGGAAGCGGGGTGGATGCTGCCTGAAGCTTATGAATTGTTGATAGTTTATTTAATCAAAAGGACGATCAGATGGTTGTTTGGTGTTAAATATTCAAAGCGCTGATGGTTATACAAACCAAAGATTATTTAAAATGAGTGAGAAATTAGCTTTAAAGCAGCCGAACAGCATCAACAACAGGAGGTCAAGGGTCAAAGGGCCTTTTTAAGTCTAAATTCCAGGATGGATTTAAAATATATAGAGAAACAAGTCGCTCAGGATGTTCGTCCACATGTCTCCAGTGACCTAGAACTGAATCACTAGAGAGTTTGAGTTATATTCTCTAATTTCAACCGACTAAAGTAAGATTAAAAACACTTTACAAAGTGCACTTAATGGTTGTAATGCATGAATGGAGGCAAAGAAGCGCCCGATGCAAAGTGGAGTGTGATCTCCTCTGTGCTACAATCCTTTCAACATACACTTGTGAATTATCTCACTTATATAATGGTTAAAATTAGAGCACCGAGGGTTTTTTCATGTCTCTGCGCCAGCCACAGCCGGAGGCATTATGTTTTCGGGTTTGTGTCCGTATGTCTAGAACGTCTCATGAATCTCGGGAGCACCTTCTGGGGAATATCTTTACATTTGGCACCAATGTCCACTTGGACTGGAGGATGAAGTGATTAGAGTCTGGTGGTCAAATTTCAAGGTCACTTTGACCTCACACAAGAATTCATACGCTAATGATGACATAATTACACACAGATGTCTAAAATGATGAAGAGATGACATTTTATAACCGAAAGATCAAAGGTCAGCTTCACTGTGACATCATAATGTTCGACCAAAACACTTTTCTGGCCGTTGTTCAACGCCATATCTCAGGAACAGAAGGGGAGACATTTGGTCGGATACTGAATTGATGACACTAATATTGGGTGTCCGCAAATAGTCTCTAAGTGAAGACAGAATGTTTCTCACTGGAACTCATTCACTAGTAACGTACATATTCATTTAGTGTTAACTTTAATTGTGCTGAAAAACACACTTAATACTTACATTCCTTAAAGTCCTCACTGCATATGTTATATGAGTCTGGAAACATGGATTTAAACTTTAACTTGACTGGTTGGTGGAGGCACAAATCAAAGAACTAGTGTCGATAAAGACCGAGTGTTTTGTCACCTGACGTTGCCTGTGTCTCAGCCACAAAGTTTGACTTGAACACGCAGTAAAGATTACAACCAAAGACCAACTAGTACGCACACTCTGCACCTGCATGACAGTGCAAGTGGTAGCCTGCACTCGTCTTCCAAAAAGGGAAACCAGCAGGACGGATTTAAGACGCTCGTTAGCCAGTTAGCACGTTAACAACAAAGCCCGGGCGCCAACAAACACTCACACAATCACAAACTGTTTCTGCTGCTCAGTGGCTGTAAACAATAATCTTACCTAATATAACACCTTTGTTTTGATCTCACGTCCTCTTGACTTTAGCTGTTTGTTTGCCTACCTCGCATCCATTTCGTGCCCTAAACTGAACCTCCACTGAGAGTACTTCCACTGACTGAGGGTCTACAGCAGCCCGACAGGGGTTCAGCATGTTGACTCGGTCAAAAAGCCACAGACAGGGGCCAACTAATGCCAACGGTGCAGGACACACCGACAGACACTCGCTGTCGGTCGACATTGACTAAAGGCTGACTGCCGGCCTTTTGGGTCAAGGCCAATTTAAGTTTTTCATTTGAATGTTTTGACGGCTCATAAAGCAAAGGTTAACAGTGCTTATGGTTAGAGCCCTACAGTCTTACACGACAGATGCTAGTCAGTATTTTTGTCATTAGCATACATATTCATTTCAATAATTTAATTTGAGCAGCAAAATTGAAAATGTTTTTATGTTTTCATATGAGAAGTTTGCATCTTTTCCTTTTGTTTTGTGGGTAAAAAAGTTTATACTTCTTAAAAGAAGGTATTGTATTTGCTCTGAGACTAGAACAGTAAGATTTGAAATGACGGGGTAGGGCAGACGGGGCACCTGGTAGAGCAGGCACCCCATATACAAAGGCTGCGTCCTTGCCGCAGTGACCGCAGGATCAATTCCAACCCACGGCCCTTTGCTGCATGTCATTGCCCCTCTATCTGCCCCCTTCACACCACAGCGATCCTATTAAATAAAAGCAAAATGCCCCAAAAAATATCTTTAAAAAATCTGAAATGACACCCAGTCTTAAATGTATGTTTTAAAAAAACTCTCAATAACCCATCATCCTCCCTCCTCAGTGGTCGGGGAGCGGGTGGAGGCCCTCCCTGACTTGGCTCCAGACTCAGGCGGCGGGCGAGGGGGCAGGGGGGCACGGTCCAGGCAGGACTTGGCGTCGCTGCCCGCCGAGCTCATCAGCCAGATCGGGAACCGCTGCCACCCGAAGATGTACGAGGAGGGCGACCCCGCCGAGAAGCTGGAGCTGGTGAGCGGCACCTCCGTGTACATCTCCCGCGCCCAGCTCATGAACTGCCACGTCAGTGCCGGCACCCGCCACAAAGTGCTGCTCAGACGCCTGCTGGCCGCGTTTTTCGACAGGTCAGTGGTCGACACGCTTTACCTGCCATGTATTTGGTGTGTGTGTGTGTGTGTGTGTGTGTGTATGAGCTGCAGTAAATGATAGACTGCAGGCTGTGAACTAGACTTCAACTGGAGTCAATCCACTTTTGGCATTGAGTCAATGTTTCATCAAGCCACTGAGGTCAGGAAATGTAGTTTTTGAAGCTCATCTTTTAGTTTCCTTTAAACTGATTTAATGGTTATTTAATGTGTTCCGTACATCATGTGTTTTTGTTTTTGCCTTGCTCAGGAGCACTCTGGCTAACAGCTGTGGAACTGGCATCCGCTCTTCAACCAACGATCCCAGTCGTAAACCCCTGGACAACAGAGTGCTGCATGCTGTCAAATGTGAGTCACACAGAGACACACACACACACAGTTTTTGACACCATAAATATTGCGAGATACATCTCAGTCAGATTTTGGAGCGCGGCCTGCTGCAGAGTTGATCTTTACAGCTTTGAAATTTTAAGACTCCTCGCCGTCCATTCATTTAGTGTTTGCCTTCTGGTTTCTTTCTTCCTCTTTTTCCATTTTCACCTTTTCTCTTATCTCCAGTTTACTGCCAGAACTTTGCGCCGAGCTTCAAGGAGAGCGAGATGAACGCCATCGCAGCCGACATGTGCACCAACGCGCGCCGCGTCGTCCGCAAGAGCTGGATCCCCAAGCTCAAACTGCTGATGGCCGACAGTGACGCCTACTCCGCCTTCCTGGCCGACAGCGTGAAGATGGAGGCCGACGCCCTGGGGGGGGAGCAAGGCTTCGACCCCGCCTCCCTGGAAGCGGTGGCGGCAGCAGCAGCCGCGGCCGCCAACCACAATGAAGCGGGAGGTGGAGCCACGCAACCAGACGCCCTCCAGGGGGCGG
The DNA here is from genome assembly GCA_026686955.1 of Epinephelus cyanopodus. Lineage (NCBI taxonomy): Eukaryota > Metazoa > Chordata > Actinopteri > Perciformes > Serranidae > Epinephelus > Epinephelus cyanopodus. Next base: position 6,374,928 of record CM048916.1, on the reverse strand, counting down.
GAGGAGACGGCAGCACTTTGTTTTGAGTGAGTGAACGGACAGATAGATGAGTGGACAGATGGACAGATTTGATGGAGGGAGGGATGGCATTTCTCTGGGGGCGATGAGTAGAGAACGGTGGCCGCTTTGGTCGTGATGACAGTTTTCACTCCTCCCCTTGCCGCCGTGTGTTTGGGGGATCTGTTTCTTCTTTTACACCTCTTCTGGTCAGTTTGTTCTGCTTTCCCTCCTTCGTTTGTCCATGTTTCTGTCTCTCTCGACGGCCCAGAATGCCTCACTTTGGGTCGTTCCTCCTTCCTTTTCTGGTGGAGAGAGATGGAAATACGGAGAGAAAGGTAGCAGAGGGAGGAGGTCGTACCCCCCCACACACTCACCTCCTCACTCCTCTGCAACCTTTCAGAACCTGATTGTTTCAGCCTTTATTTTTTATGTTTTCTAAAGTGTGTACTGTCACTAAGGCCCGTTTCTTACCATAATCAATCACAGACATTCCCTGGGGGGGTGGGGGGGTAATCCTGTTTGGAGAACGTGAAATTTCCTTCCCCAAACTCCGGTAACACTGTTGTTTTTGATATTGAATGTATGTGTGGCGAAGCATCCGAACCGCAGCGTTGTAAGTCAGTGGAGGTCGAGTGAGTTTATACAGAGCCCTTTTTTTTTTTTTTTTTTTTTTTTCCCCCCCTTATTTGTCTGTTTTTGCTTTATTTCATCTGGACGCCAGATGAAAGCATCTCGGAGAGCGTGGGATTGATGAGGTCAGGGGTTGAAATGAATATTAATCTGTATATTGGCATGGTTTATGATCTCCCCGACCTCCGCCCGACCCCACAAACCCTGCTCTTCAACCCCAGCCGAGCATGCTGGGAAACTGACCTGCCAGCCTTTTAGAGAGCTGATGAGGAGTTCTGACAGTGTGGCGGGAAACAGGAAAAAACTAATATTTGATCGACTAAAAACCTTTTCACCTGAACTTCCCCTTGTAGACTACATCCACAATAATATGCTTTTGTGTTTAAAACACGACTGTTGACATTTACGCCTGGTGTCCATACTAAAACGGAGAGCTTTGAAAACACTGCTGACCCCGTTTACATTTGAAAACCCCGGGGTTGGGTTGTAGTCGTGTAGTTGACGGTAGGAAACGGAGGCTTTAAAAATGATTGGGTCTTATTGGTCACAAGGTGTCAATCCAAAAATTTATAGCTAATTCTACATACTTTTGTGGTTTCATCCTTCATGTGTGGGTAACGTTGCTCTTTTGCCGTTGCCAGGCGTACTCCAGCGATGGAGCTACCGCCATATTTGCTTCACAACACCTCCCAATCTGTTTTCTACCGCCTAAACAGCCTTATACTCACGTTATTTTCAGTAACAACTCCACCTGGTTGACGATCCAAGCAAAGAAATGCATCGACAACCAGATTGCCATCTCCGTATTATTTACTGTAACTAAGCAACCAACTGTACACGATCTGCTTCCTGTTTACACTGGCACACACTTGCCAAGTGTACGTAAATAGTCCTGTGATTCGCATTTCCAGGCGTGATAGTATGGGCGGAGATTATTTCTAAAATGGTGCTAAAACTCTTGTGAGTACAGAGATCTTTTTCATTTTAAAAAGCTGTTTTAAATTAAAAACGTATTAGTGTGGATGTGGCCTTATGAAAAGATCATTTTCTTATTTTAGTGTTTAAATTCTTAATTCTTCCTTTTATGTGTGTGATTTTTGCCGAGCCTCCCGAAGGAGAGGAAACTTGGTACCGATGATTGTCAAAGAGTTTGCGCGTGATAAATGCACTGTGTTATTTCCTGCGGTATGAGTACAATCGAACTACGTTTTTGTACGTATCAGAGAGAGACGAGAGGCGGTTTTATTTAAAAAAGCAACAAAAAAAAGAGAAAAAATAGAAGCTGAAATCCAATTTATATCTGGTTATCACCCTTTTTTTTTTTTTTTTTTTTTTTTTAAGAAAAAAAGTCTGAAGGAAAGTCAAGAAATATCCAAAAGCGAGTTTCTGCCCTTGAGCTTAGGAACGTGTCGTGTGTGTGTGTGTGTGTGTGTGTGTGTGTGTGTGTTTGTGGAGTGTGTGTGAGGATTCAGCAGCGATGTTCTTTTGTTTTCAGCTCGTGTTTAAATTGTTTTCCCTCCAAATATTCGCAGCCATGCCAGTTAACAGAACAAGTTTCCTCGGGCTCTGCTGCCTGGATGCGTGCTCGCCTGGCATGGACAAAGGTGCTAATTCAGGCATTGGTACATTGCAAGGAATACAGCTCCGTGTGTGTAATGTGTAGGTGTGTGTTTGAGCGGCCACGCTGTTTTGTGTGTGTGTGCAGCAGAGAGAGAGAGAGAGAGAGAGAGAGAGAGAGAGGCCAGACGGTGTGTTTTCACACACGCTTGGTCGATTCATTCACCCATCACTGCGGTGAGCACACACACTCACACACACGCAGGCTAATACGCATTTGGGCGCTGTCAGCCGCATCAGCTACAGTACACCAGAGCAGCATGGGAATTAAAGGGGAATTACACTGAAGCAGAGCTGAGAGGCTGTTTGTTGTTCGTCACGTGTGAGCATTCACCTTAAATTTATTTTAATGAGGCCGCATCATGGGAAAGGTAAACTGTCGCTGCGCTGGCGGAAAGTTCTGTTGTCGCTTTGACAGTTAATTTCCCGGCTTTATGTGCGATACTCTGAATTATGAAAAGAAAGCTGCTAAATAATGGAAATCACAGAAGAATGTGGGCATAGAAACAACCCTGAAAGTGAATATTGCAGTCATATGCGCCTTTGATACTTAAGTGGCTGAATGGTAGCTTTCAGAAAATATAACAAGAATACAGAGCGAGATCTCTTCTCTTTAGAAAAATTGACCTTCAGATTCCACAATGCAGCTGAATACAGTCATCAGCTAAACCCTGAAGAGGGCTTTTTGCTCTTGTTCAGTCTGAAGTTGAATACAGGGGCTCCAGGTGAAGTTTTTGATTTAGTGCCACTGATATTTTGCTCCTCGACACCATTGTGGTGTTTTAAATGGATATTCAAAACCTTGTTACACCAGATTACAGTCTCAGTTTTGACCTCAGTTTCAGGCTTTTAATCAGAAAATCTCTCTCAGACAATCAATATAAAGGCACTCTTTCTTCTGGCAGACCTGACACATCTGTCCGTTTGGCACTGTGCAATAAAAGCAGCAGTGTGAATAGCAGGGCAGCAAAGCTAACCAGCTGTAAATGTATGTACTGTGTTGTGTGTGTTGAACAGATTACTGTATGCTAGAGGTGTGCGGAAATCACAGCTCGGTTCACACGCCTGTTTCGGAGTCACGGTTCGGTGCGAGTTCGGTGCAGTGGAAAGAAACAAATGTATAAAGATCCATTTCTCTCCATTTATTTCAATCAGACAGTATTGGACGTGTCAGCAAGACAAACTCCTCTTGCTGGGGACCAGAGTAACATCACTCAGCTGTTTTCACCATAAAGATTTTCATACACTTATGTGTTACACTTTAGGGACACTTTCCCAAAAGGCAGCAGGTCTCAAGAGGCTATAAAACTGAAAGCATCTCTTATGATGTGAAATTGAAAATACAAAATAAATAGAATAATAAAAATAAAACTTGTGCATTAGGAGGAGTGTAACGGTTATTTCTATCTGGGCTATCGGCCAATCTAAATGCCAACTGCTCCAGTAATTGTTTTATCCTGTTCTGCTTTTGCATCTTAAGGAGCTGGAGTTGTGTTTTTTCCTCGTCCCAGTCACCAACACATCTGTTACGCCTTTTCCACCAATTTAGCTCTGGTTCTTGAACCGGTTCTGATCAGGACTCTGAGAGCCTTGGTGCTGTCTAGCGACCCAGCCTGCGCTTGCCCCATTTTTGAATGAAACCATTGTAATCAGGCGTCATCAGCAGAGGGCGATCCACAATGCACAGTTGAAGTAAACAGTCATAGCAAGATGGCGGATGTCACTGATTACCTGTGAGCTTACGTTCTGTTATTACAGCCATTTGTTTTTGTCCAGAAATAAGCATGGACCAACTATTAATGACAAGAATACATAGAAGACAATAACGTTTAAGACTCCATCTCGTCTTTCCAACCTGTAGAATATGACACGCCGATTAATAAACGATTAGAAAACCAACTTTTCGGGTTCTGAGTCAGTTTATTTTTGGTCAAAAAGCTCAGAATGCTTCACTATTAGGCGCACAAACTAGAACGGCACCCATTCCATGTTGGTGATGCCATCGAATTAGCACTACATGTAGCATGTTGGACATGTGGAGCAACTGCAACGCATCATCCTTGTCTTATACACAACTCCCTCTCCATTGCCATTGTAAATGCGCGGGGACCCACAAGCCGGTCGCGAAAGTGTGACTGATTCACACTCGAGTCCTGTTGTTTCGCTCATCTCAGCAGCATTTGTTGCCAGCTGCGTACAGCTTAAAGTTATAGGATGAAACTCCCGCTCATGAGGTGTGTTTCGAACCGAACTGTGACTTCTGTACATGTGATGGTTTGGCACAAAGACACAAACCATTACAGCCATTACTATGTGCAGTACATTAGTTTATATCTTAGAATTTAATACAGAGAGTAGGATCTCCATGTATCTCACATAATTAGTGGCAGATTCAAACAAATTTCAAATCCTTGCGATTTATTGCCTCACAACAAGGTGAAATAACTTCCTGTTTGTGTGCACTTGTTCTGTCAAAGTGTGGACAAGTTGAGACTGAGACCAGAGCAGATGATGACTGTTGTGAAATCTCTAACTTGTCAGATCAGGTCCCTCCTGCATGAGGGATTATATAATTATCTCACTAATCATTTTGAATTCTGCACCGGGATGTGTATAATGCTGGAACTCGATTTTATGTGCTCAGCTGGTCTTTAAATATATTACTGATGGCGCTGAGTCACTATTGGCTACATCACAGCATCAGATAAGTTAGTTTCTCACAGTAATCCAGAGTAATTTAAATGACCATAAATTAAGAAGCTCTGTTTCCGTTTAAGCAAGTATATTAAAAATGGATTTATCTCCCAAAGGTCTTTTATTAAATGCGTTTGGGTTTTTTTTTTGTATGATGGAAACACAGAAAATATGAAGTGGCACTAGATGACAGAGAAAGTTTCGCTCTGGAGCCCCGAGTGTGACAGCATCTTGGCAAAAACGATGAGATTGGAAACAGACTTAGTTCCTGTGAAGGTCGTGAGTGATGCTTTAAAGTTTGGAAAAAGTGATTTGTTTACAAGTTTGGAGACATTTTGGAATTTACAAAAAGCAGACCCGTATCCTGCGTCGCGGTACTGGCGTGTTATTGTGAAGACTGGCCTTCGGATGTGGACGCCAGTAACCAGAGGCGGGCCTGTTTGGTTTGTTGCCCTGAAGTTGTCTGTCAGATTTAGTGGATTCAGAAACACCTGTGATAACTGGTGGTCACATGAAGTGTGTTGATCTGCAGATATTCCCATATTACTTATGAAATGAAGTGTGACGTTTAGACTGTAGGGGGCAGCAGAATGCCTTGAGTGTCAGAGATGTCATCATCATAGTTAAAAAGGGAACGCGTTGTTTAATTTGAAAGATAATCAATATCAATCCCCCTGATTTTTTATATCTACCATTTCCTGTGTTTTTTCTAAATGTGCATATCTGCCAGGATTGGTGAACCAAAATTATCGGTACATTGGATTGCTATGAAACTCCCAACGCGAACATATCGTATCAGAAATGTTATTTAAGCATGATAATCTTGACTTGGCATATGATAGATTTGTGTAGTTGTAAATTAGACACTGACAAATTAATTTTTTCTGCATATTTGGCCTCTTTTGGTGTTTTTTCCTTTAAAATGAGAAGAAACCAGAAGCACCTTATTACCAGCGCCGCATCAGAAATGCTGCGGTGGACTGTTTCTTGTCACTGTCACAGGTTTATATTGATGTTTGGACTGCTCCACACACACACACACACACACACACACACACATAGTGCATACCCTCAAGGTGAAGGGTCTGTCATTAATCCGTCTGTTAAGTGAAACACAGAAACGGCGCTGCACGAAAACGTTAAAACACCCCAGAAAAAGAACCAAAAACAGCCCGAGAGGCGAATGAACCAGTTTTGTAGACCAGTGTTATAAAAATAATGTCTGCTTTTTACAGCCTGGCTTTTGAGGAGAGAT